>JARYHS010009186.1:228503740-229103740 GCA_031002005.1 Vandiemenella viatica
TCTTCCGATTATTGGAAATCCTATTGACACGGGAGAAGCCTGTTAATCTGCTAATCTTCTACTTATTCCGCATATAAGTCGGTGGTAAAAACTGTTATTTTACTGTACAAAGAAGTGAAGTTAAATTAATATTAAGTTGTAGATGTGAAGCATTCATCATCCTAGCCAGGTTGTCCCAGCTCAACTGTTATAAGAATTCCAGTTGACTCTCCCATGAATACTAGCAAAACGTGAGAACGTGGATCTGAACGTTTTTCAATATTTTTAGTCATTTCTCTTCTGTCTAGATCTGTAGTTGCAAAACTGCAGCAGCTGTTTCAAGAATTCTATGCTGTATATCCTCCTAAATTATTTTTAAAAGTCTCAGCTTGCTGTTTCTTACTATGACACAGTGTGTAAAATTTCAGTTGGACACAAATTCTTATATTCAGCAATTTCCATCACAAAAAACTATCTGCCGATCGGCGTCGGTAGCGTAGGGGCTAGAGTACTGACTCCCTATACCGAGGGTCGCCGGTTCGAGTCCGGCCGAGGGCGAAGATGTTTAAAGTGTTGTGTTTGTTACTGTCTATAAATAGCGAGAAACAACATATACCGGAAAAACGGACAACACTGGATGACTCATAATGAAACTAACTAGCAGTATAGCCGAATGTATTCTCTTTTTTTTTTTTTTTTTTTTTTTTTTTTAGAAAATATGAAAGGTATACCGACATTGAATCTTATAATTTATGCTTACTTTTCGTCTGCAAGCTTCTTCTATTTAACAATTTCTAACGATTTCACCACTGTATATTTTTTATTTTGGTACTGTGTTTTCAACAATGACATTCAATTCAGTTTTACTCTGTTATAAAGTTCTGCACCACTCAATCGCGCTGCAGTAATATCCTATTTTTCCACTAAAATTACTAATCACGTGTGCGGTCTGCATTTCACTTACCAGTGTGCCATTACGGAAGTGTCAACTCGATAAAGCCATTGTGTACGTAACAACTATCTGTATCCCGCGATGTTCCACCATCTCCGCCACACATATGTTGTGTACTTGTCATACGTGGTGGGGCACAACCAGGTATCATGTCATTGAGATGTAAATTACTATACAGTGTATGGAGTTACTATAAAATTATCGATATTTCCCCGCTCGCCTATTGAAGAGAAGCGGAGAAACAAACTGAGGAATGGGACCATTGGCATAAGGGAATGATTGGACTGGTATTGTCAGATAACAAACGATACGAAGTTAAATATGGGAGACATATTTCAAGATTCAGAAATTTTACTAATTAGTTGTAACGCAGAAGTCGAAAACTTCCTCTAAGCAAACCTAAGCGACAGACTATTTTGGTAAAGGAAATGGCAAAGTCGTGAGAAAGCAAACCGCAACATGTACGATGTAAATCGATTAACTTCAGATAGCTTGATAAGTAGTGATAGATAGTGGAGTGGCTAGTATAGTAGAGAGTCTTTGCAATGGAGAAATATGCGGAAATTTGTGATAGGCAAATGAAAGGCGCGTGATGAAATGGGCGTGCGTGATTAGAGGAACGGGGCAAGACGATGAGAATCCCTGCTGTTTTGAAGCAGTAATATTTTGTCGGTCGGTCTATGTGGATGCTTTAGAAAAATTTATCAGTAGTAGGAATAGAGAAAAGAATGGAATCAGTTTAATATATCAGTTGAAAAATGAACCAGAGTTAAAAGAACTTAGCTGCTCACCGCATTGAGAAGAAGATCAAGTACGTGTATTGTGCGGAAGATGTGTTGATGTGGTGTGGATGTTTCAAATTTCAACATGCAATCAATGAAGGGTCGGAGTTCGCTATTTACAGAAGAAGTTGTGATGAGGTCTGGCACCGGGTCGTGCTAAGTGAATTTTCAATAAACTTGCGTGTCTGTCGCATTCGTTTTTCTTTTTTAATTATTGCAAGATAATGAAATCATCTTGTGACAACTGTTACTAAGAGTTACTGGTAAACGATAAGCATTTTACGCCACTACAACGAATTTACATTGTACTTTGCTCGCTCGGAACTGGTGACTCAATGTCATATTCCCCTTGCTCCACCCCTCACTCACCCCCTCCCCTTGTCTACCCCATCGAGCGTACAGGCAAGCAGGAGACATTGTTGCAATATTGTCGTTTTAATACGAATAAATCATTATAAAACGCTGTAAGTAAAATGACATCAGATAATTTTTATATTAGGTTACAGTGAAAAGCAATTATTTTTGATGTGTATAATTTCCTTAAGGCACTAGAAAACTCTGAAAAGAAAGATTTGGAGAAGGCAAATGTTGGTAGGTGCGGGAAAAGGGGAACAGGTGCGCTCCATTACAATTAAATTAAATTAAATACTTTTAGGCAACTGAAGAAAATGGCAGCAGAGGCATGTGTCGTATCGTTACGAACAGGGCGAAGCCAAAGTGAGTGTTACATGGCCATGAAAAACATTTGACGTAATTCCCTAAATGTCTCGCGCAATTTTTAAAACTAAAAATGATGCCTGAAACAGTAAATTTTATTAACTGAATAATTTTTGTCTTTGAAATTGATGTTGGTAAACACGCAATTCCTACCACATGCGATTCACTTATTTCACTCATAACAATTAATTAAAATGCTCGGTTTTACTGAAGAAAACATTACGTTAGATGTAAAATATTGTACTACATACGTTCTGAGGAGATTTGCGCATGCGTGGCAGCTCTTTCACCGTCTCGTGTACGGGTGAGGAGGTGGTGCTGGGTAAGGGCAGAGGAGTGGGGGATAGAGCAGATTGACCTTTACCCGCCTTTCGTAAGTTAACAAACTATAATTTTTTTATTTCTTTCCTTACGGATTTACACGTTGTTGACGTAGAAGTCATTAGAGACGACAGAGGATAGGGGACAGCGAAGGGAAGAAATTCTGACATAGCCTTTTCAAGTAAACATACGAGCATTCGGCTGGAGTGATTTCGGGAACCATGGAAAAACGAAATCAAGATAACAGGATATTTGAACCCGCGTTGTCCCCGAATTTAGGCCATTTAAATATTTACCAGAAAAGTTGATTGAGGGTTACATGAGAAAGTAGTCAAATTTATTTAAGGGCAAAAATAGGCTTTTTGGTTCTAAATAGTACAACATCTTCTTTTGTTGGTAATAGTGTCAGGAACTGGAACAAATTACAAAGTGAAGTGATGAATAATTTACCAAAAACGGTTAAGGAATTTAAAATTCAAATTTGTAAATCGGGAAAGTAAATGAGGGAGGAATTTAACACACCAATTATAAAACAAAATTTAAAAAATAAAATAAAAAAAGGGTTAATTAGATGGCTACGGAAATTGCCACCGGAGCGTTAGCTTCATCGCAATTAAAAGTAATTGATAATAATTATTTATCCTAACTACGCAGGGAAAATAATTATTTATATTCAAAGTAGATAAACCATATTATTAGGAACAAAGGTTTATTTTCCATGAATTCAAACCTAACAATATAAAAAATTGTTTGAACTATGGGCTTCTTGTGATCCACCGATCAAGCGCTCCATTCGGCCGCGCAATTCCACTGAGTTTGGTCGATGACTACGCTATGTTCCAGTGCGCTACTAATGATTTGTGTGTTGCTATTGCTTTTGGCGAGTATCAGGATTGGTTTACGCATGATTTTTCCGTGTTTTTTTTTTTTTTTTTTTTTTTTTTTTTTTTTTTTTTTTTTTTTTTTTTTTTTTTTTTACTGCTTAACGTCTCTTAACAGCGAGGTCTTTAGATACGGGAAAGGATTGGGAAGGTATTCGGCCATGGCATTTTGAAGGAAGCATTTCGGCATTTGCCTGGAGTGATTTGGGAAACCATGGATATTTCCGTAATATGTTTTAAAACCTAATCATGAGCATCATTAAAACAGAGCGAGCGTATTTTTAATAAGAAAAAACTAGTGAGCAAGTTTCAATTTGAGTTCTAGTTCATTATACCCATCTCTTACTGTATTTATTTGAAAGAGCAACTTATTAGCTACAGAAAAGACCTTCTGTATTTTTTTTATTCCTATTCGATCTTGTAGCATTAAAAAGTTGTTTTGAAACAAATTCTACAAAATTTTTATTTTATTTACACAAAATTTTTATACTTTTTAACCCCCGATTTCTCTTAAACGGAGGCCCGCCAGGCAGAACTACTTTAGGGCGAGAAACCAGATGTGACGTACTATTCATCAGACTTGTTCGTTATACGATTGCGATTTCCACACTGGAAACCTCCCCTTGTTAGACGAACGGCATTCCTTTTGATTCCAACTGGAAACGAATAGGCTACTGTCCTATCCTCAACCTGTAAATGTTACATGTTTGCCTGGTAATTGAAATATTCGTGGTTTTTAAAATTTGGGCAAATCCAATTTTATACTCGCTTATAACCTTACAAAGTACGAATAGGGTATATAAATGTACAATATTCTCTCTGTGGACCACCTGAACCATCAAGTTGAGAAACACACTTATAGATAAATATTGTATACACAGCTAATGTTGATCCTGCAGTAGAGAGTCAAACCTTTCCATTGATAGAGGACGAACTACAGAAAATTTAAAAACTGTAAATAATTTAACTTACACTGTAGATAATTTTATCTTCCATTTTATTAAAATAATAAAAACGTAAATTCTGCAGTAACATTTTTCCAGAGATGCTGTTCATTAAAAATATAATAACGACCAGAAACGAGGACTCAGTAAGAAATTTCGTGAAATACCAATAGAGAACAAGCGAATTAATTCGCTAGAATAAACTATGAGAGACTGTGAGTGTAACGCCATAGATTTTACCGACATAATTTCTAAATTTTTCTAGATTATATCAGAAAAAAGTAAGCAAATCTGAACTGGAATGAACGGATTTCAGAAAATACCGGCTGAACAAATATGTCAGACATGTATCGTTCCTGCGGAACTCGAGAAAACTCCTTCAATTCGCTAAGACAAATTGAAACGCTGCAACAGAAAACAGAAATGGATGGTACCTAGGCCAATGTTCAGAATTCCTGTAAGCTGACGTCTATTGTTTTCACAAATTTTCCTACTAAATATTTTTCAGGTATATTATGAACTAAACCATTTACATTGCCAATAAACAAAATACAATGTCACTTGCGCCAATGATAAATTTGCTTCTGTATCTGGTAATAAAACATTATTGTTTCTTTTCTTTTCCCCTGCCCTGGAGGGTAATATTCGGTAAACTCTACTAATTCTAAATCTTACATTAATTATTCCCTCGTTCATGGAGACATAGATTTCTAGTTAACTTTCTGTCAGCAAGTATCACTTTTACAGAACTAGTTCTGGCTGTTTTGAGGACTCCGGCATAATTAAGTCTCTAGAAACATCAGTATATCTTATTGTCTTTATTTGTTTCTATCTTTGGGTTCAGCAGCAATAACACGTTGCATGAGATGGTCAGAAAAATTTCTTTGAACTGCAAAATGTAATTATGCAGTAAAGTTACCCATAATTAGAATAATTTACCTACAAGGAAGTATCGGAGAATGTAAAGCAGTTAGATGATACACAAGTCGAAAGACTATATAAGTGGTCCGATTGGAAAAAGATGGAGAAAAAGGGAGTGCAGAAAAAAATCGTTTTTGTTTACGTCATCACATTGCAGATCCTAATTTGGAAGAAGATTACGTTCTGCCAGCCGCAGATTGCATGGGAACAAACTGAGCCTCCAAAACTAATCAGCGAGCTCTCGACAGCAGTTTGTGTCGACATCTTAAAGTGGATTAGCTGCTACTCCAGCGCGGGCGCCCATATTTACTCTGGTCTCGCTTTTATAGTCGAAGATTCACCACTCCCTGGTGTGCAGACGAGCGTCTTGGCGCAGTGTACAGAAAAAAAAAGCGCGGGTGAAACGCCAGAGATTAAATGTAAATACAGACTCGCTCTCAGAGTCAATATTGTATCGCCGGATCAAAATTAGCCAAGTTCGGAGTTTACTGATGGAGTAACAACAAGAGCAGCCTCCGTTGAATCTTCGGTGTTTGCTGTTGGATCATCTGCTTGTGGCGAGAGCTTCCATGGTTCCAGAGATATTCTTTATATCACACGTTTACTAATACCTTAACCTTTATTCCTTATACCACATACTTCCCCTTTTTTCGTAGCTCTATGGTCTGAAATGTATAATTCTAGTCTGTGATACTATTAATTCGTTTATATGGTGGATATATGTTGTAAAAATTCTATAAGCGCGGTGTGACGTAAGTTTGCCATTCATTGCCATACCTTTCAGTAATAAAGTTTGTGTAAAACGAAGGTAATGGTTTAGTTAGGTGAAATTATTTCGTTAAATGTCTGCTATTTTGACACTTTGCAAATGTGTTACATGGAATTTTAATTAAAAGAGATCAATGTTTTAGAGCGTTTTAAATGTAATTAATCGTTTATTTTATTCAATGCAGTGTCAGAAGCTTATAAATAAATTATAATTTCGTTTTATACATTTTGCACTTATTAACAATAAGTTTTAAATAATTGTTTATAATGTGTGCTCATTGTTCGTCGTTCTGGAAGCCCCTGTTCGCATTAAGAATTTTCTATCTAAAATCTTGAAAACTATTGCAGTTCCAGATGCCAGCAGAGTGGCTCGTAATAATGTTAGCAGGAATATGAGTAATTTTTGTTATATAATGTGCTTCTACAATCTTCAAAAGGCGTCTGATGTTCATTTTAGATGCGTTTCTGCAATGGAAGCGAAGTTAAATGTATCGTTTGCTTTCTCGTTTAAAGCTTCTCGTCATCACAATTGAGAAAATGGAAAAAAAACTATTTACGGTTAATACTCACTGGGTGACCGGGCCAATCAGCAATTCTAAAATTTTAATACGACTACTGTGTATTAAAATACCAAATAACATTATAGCGTGTATGTACAGCGACTACAAACAAATGACAGCTGATAAATAAATATCAGAGCTGGACGCCTAAATTCCTGAAATACTGCAAGGAATTATGAATGAACACAAATAAATCTACGTTTAGGCATTCCTTAAAGCATTACCTGGTTATCAGGGTGAGGAAATCACTGCATTAAATGAAATGGAAGATAAAGAAAGGCCAACACAACAGACTTCCGAGGAGTATCAAAAACATCGAGCGAGCTAATATAGAATCGAAATAAAGGTCCCTTAGATGTGGTCCATTGATCCATTGATCTTCTAGGGCAAGCACACAGTTATTTTCTTGGGGTGTATATTCCTTTTCTGTAGGTGAACAAAGCCGCCGAGGGTTACTGGTACTGTAGTTGCTTTTTCCATAGAAAAACGAACGGAGGTAATTCTCCATGAGATAAAAGCAGCACCTGAGACAAGTTGGTTTGCCAGTGAGTTTCATCTTTGATACTGCTTTATGTAACCGTGGCTCGCCTATTGTGTAGATTATCTGTCGTCCTGCAACAGCAAACCGTTGATTAGGGTACACTACGAGGAGGTTGTCTACACGTGTAGAGACGTTTTCAGTGCTACAACTTCCTTCATAGCACGGCTGTAACTGGGCGTCGATTTTTGAACGCTACCAATGCCAGTTGCTTAGCCATACGGCAAATAAAAAGCAGGCGAGTCTCCGCGAGAGTTTTTTTTAGCTTATAGTGGAAGAATAAGTGACGTCATTTGCCTGTTAATGGTCTTAATTACCTTCGTGAAACAGATCAGATCAGATGAAGTGGTAATAACCTGTAGCAACAAATATCAGACCTTGGAAAAAGTAGGGACTAACCAACCTGTATCTGTTTGCGGACTGGGACTTTTCTAGACCCGTCACCATTCTCACAACACAGTCACGGGTTGAGATCTAGTCTGGTTTAAGAAGCCAAAATATGTTTTGATAATACTATGGTATCAGATGAAGGAAGCATCCCGGCACTCGCCTGAATTGGGGAAACCATGGAAATCCAAATCGGGATGCCCAGATGGGGAATCGAACCGGCGTCCACTCGAACGTGAGCCCAAAGCGTTAACCGCTCAGCCACCACGCTCGGCTTGTGGGATGAGGAAACTTGGAAGTGATGAACGAAGATTCTATATGAACTCTGGATCACGGCGTATTTGATGACATGAAAACCCTGTAAAAAAAACAGAATTCACGAACCCAAGAACATACACACATACTTAATATTGACAGTTTTATTTGTCTTTTTCACTACTTTAAACACAATCAACAACCATTTTTAAAACATATTGTCCTTCAGTATTATGTTAAATGGGACAGGAAAGAGTATTTATATGGCACACAATAAACTGAGTTGATATACACACACAACCTTTTACACGTCTTTAAACAGAGTTGTTGTAATGTCCTTAGAGAAGAACGTTTACGCTTAGGAACTATAAATTTACCACGCACTTTTGGAAACTAATTACATATATTAAGAACTCTTCAAAGAGTCTCACCGAGTGTTACTTCGCCCCGACATTTACTGATAAACCGATTTCTTATTTACTTCACAATGACATAAAACCTCAATTCAAGGATGTAATTGAGCAATTGAACTGCATCATTTAAATGTAATATAAGCTACGAAAGTGTAACTGAATAATCCACACACTTTAAGATCGAGGTTAATAGAGGATAATAATTAATATTATACGTTAGTTCGTAGATAGTCAATAAATGAAATATAATTGTGAAACTACAAAAAATAATGATTAAAACCTTTGTTACGTTTGTGTGGTATTGAAGAGTTAAGCTTTGTTGAGGATAATATTAGTCAATGAGGTGGTAGGAGTTGTGATGACGCGAGTAAGCGAGCAGGATGGTCACCAGTAGATGATGGCGCCCTTCCTGGTCCACACGTCGCCGTACTTCCTGCGGTAGTCACCAGTGGGGTCGTACTTGTTGTAGAGGGCGAGCATGTCCTTCTTGTTGTGGTGAGACACCCTCGCGAAGAAGAACGTGATCTCGTCCCTCTCCTCATCGCTGCAGTCGCCGCAGTTCGTGGCCGCAAGAGACTTCAAGTTACCTGCAAACACATCAGATTTACACTACTACTTCTACTCTCGATATTTCCGAAAGAAATTGACTTTTTCAACCCCACGAGAATCGTACACAAAATAAATTTCACTTGGCCCGTTTTGTAGTGTCATGCGAGTGATAAACACGATTAGAAACAATTAATAAAATTATCTGCATGTGAGGTAAACGCATGAAACTATTGAAGCATATATTATTTGTAAAAGGTGTTTTTTTATCACAAGCCATTATCTCCCCTGATACCTAACCGAAATCGATAATTGATGTCAGGGGCGGATCGAAGATTTTGGTTTGGGGGGGGAGGGTTGAACGGACTTTGGTTTGGGGGGGGGGGCTTGGCTTGAATCAAATTTGGTTCAGAGGGCTTGCCTTCAGTGGATTTTGGTTTTGGGGGGGGGGGCTTGAGTCGGCCTTAGGGTAGTCTTTATAGCCTTCTCGGGCCTCAAATCCGTAGAGCTAAAAAAAAAACTAAAAAATTGCAGTTTCGGGGGGGGGGGGGCTCGAGTCCCCTAGCCCCCCCTGGATCCACCCCTGATTGATGTATCATTTTAAAGATTATGGTATCCGAGGTATCCGGTTAAGTCACATCATATTTTAAGAATAATTTTTCATAATTCATCCCTTAAAGGGCAAAAATGTCAATATCTCCAAAAGTCTGTTTTTTGTGTCTCGAGCCATTTATCTTCCTGGATAGCTAACCGAAATCCATAAATGAAGTATCATTTTAAAGATTAAGAATAGATCCTCCTCTTTGGTGAAATCATATATTAAGAAAGGAATTTTTCGGAATTCGACCCTTAAAGGGAAAGAATATCAATATTTCTATAACTCATTTTTGTGTCGGGAGCCATTTATTTTCCTTGACATTTAACCGATATAGATAAATAAGGTATCATTTTAAAGGTTAATGCGGCCACTTTGGTTACATCGTATCTTAAGAAAGGAATTTTTCGGAATTTGACCGTTATAAGGCAAAAGTATCATTATTTCCATAACTTTTTCTTGTCACGACCTATTTATCTCCCTTGATATCTAACCAAAATCGAGAAATGAAGTATTATTTTGTAGATTAAGGTCTCCGTTTTGGTCATATTATATTTTAAGAAAGGTATTTTTTCGGAATTCGACCCTTAAAGAGCATAATTATCATTATATCAATAACATGTTTTTTTTTTGTTTCGAGCAATTTATCTCCCTTGATATCTAACCGAAATAAGTAAATGAGGTATCATTTAAAATATTAAGGTCTCCACTCGGCAACAGTATAAATTAAGAACGAAATTTTTCAGAATTTAACCCTTTAAGGACAAAAGTAATAACTGTGAAAATTGCGCGTATGAGACAGTTCAGAGCCAAGCCACTAGATAGCAGTAGCATATATCACAGAGATATTAATAAACTGCTTCACTGGCGTCGACTTTTGTTATGTACTTATTACACTAAACAAATAAACAACCGATACAAACGAGGTGGTTCCTTCTCTCGTCCTATTACAAACCACCAACTTTACTATTTATTGTGTTCGCAAATTTTTTGCATGGATCATCTAGTTATTCCTTACAAAATCAATCTTATTATACAATTGGACCAAACGTGGGGGAAAAATAAAATATTATTGCCGCATAAATTACTTCTCAATTAAATTAACCGCTCCACAATAGATTATCCCTCAGTTTTATAAAAAAATAAACATAATTTTATGAAAGTGTTAACAACACATTTATTTCACAGTTGTTTTTCATCACAATTCTTATCGGAATTAAATTATTTGTCGTACAGCGAGGCCAATGTTTTGATACCCGTGTCGTACAAGATTGTCATCTACGATCGGAACCGCTGTTTGGCAACCGTTTGCATCTCTTCTTCATTTTGAAAGTGTTGTCCAAACAAAAATGTCTTGCGGTATTAGAAAATATGATAAGGGAGCGTGCACAAACTACGTGACTCGGTCCAGGGGGGGAGGAGGGGTTGGCTGAAAGGCTACGCTGGGCTACGTGGGGGGGGGGGGGTTCCGAGCCAGACCACGTAGCTTTCTTTTCATAACATTTTTTACAGTTAAAATGAGGAACAGAACTCACAACAGCATGTGAATATTTATTTCCCTCAGTTGATTATCTGCGTATGTAATTTACAATAGTCTGAAAAGAGAAAACAGTACAAAATGTCTTCTGGAATCAAAAAGGAAAAAAGCTACGTGAGGCAAGAGCCACGTAGGGGGAGGGAGGGAAGGTTCACAGGAGGCCAAAATGGAGCTGCGTGGTTTATGAACGCTCCCTAAGTAGTGAGCCCGAGATAGGACCTCCAAAACGTGGTTCTTCACTTGTTCTACAAGGTGGTTTGAAAGTGCTGATAGCTACTCACTGCGCTCTTCGAATGCACACATTACCTTCTGAAAATTACCTTCACCTGCTATGCACTCTATTGGATCCTATCCTCCAGCCCACACATTGGAGAAAACTGACGACAAATTTCGATCGTCGTTACGCTTTCGAAAACGTAATCACAGAAGGAACCTACAGTCGTCTCGTAGTGAGATAAGAAGTCATCTTCAACCTCTCCAGCAAAGCCGAGTCAGTCACTGCACGCACCTCTCATCTACCTGCATTTTCACTATGGCGCAACTTACACTAATATTCAGTGCACTTGTACATTACTCTTTATACAGTCCTAATCTGTTAAGGAGCCATCTGGAATTAAATAATACGTTAACCGGGGAGGGGGGCATACAATGAGAGGCAAGGAGTGGAGGTGATAAAACCATTAAAATTGTTTGACGTAATTTACGGATCTCCACACAATCAACACATCGAAATTCCTACGTTACCTATTTCACACCTTCAATTTTTGTCTCTCACTACAATTCTTTTCATACAAATAAATCATATATTCTTGTATGTCCTGAAGTGAAAAATGCTAACTCGGATCACAGTTCACATCATATATTTGAATAAGATAAAGTATTAAATTTTTATTCGAAAAATCAAAAACTTCGCGCTATGTGTTAACGGTGCGATGTCTTGTATCCTAGTTTTCTTTTTATTCCTATGGCTTTACGCCATGTAGTTCTCGAGGTCATTGGAGGTCTAGGAACAAGGAAAGGGGAGAATACGGTCATGGCGTTTTGAAGAAACCATCTTGCCATTCAACAGGAGTGATTTCGGCAGGACGGGGATTTGAATCTGCGTTTTCCCCGATGCCAGGCCAGAACGATATCGCTCGTCCTCCAGACTCCGTGTTTCCCAGTTATTACGTAAATGTGTCACTAATTTTTTTATCCCAAAGAAATATTAAATTTTGACTTGTTTTTGTGACTGCAAGTAGAGACACCCGCGATACGACCGTTCTTAAAAGTATGTCGTGTTAACAAAGATTTTAATATTTCCTCTTTTACAACATCTTTTCTGTCGGTACGGTTCCTTGAAGTACACTTAAATCAGTTTCCTCCCTTTTTTTTCTTAGTTATACATTAAAAGCGTCATCTATAACTCCTCAGGAGGACACCGGTTCGAATCCCCGTCCGGGCATCCATATTTGGGTTTTACATGGTTTTCCCAAATCACTCCAGGTGAATGTCGGAATGCTTCCTTCAAAAGGCCATGGCCGAATTCCTCCCCGTTCCTTGGGCCCAGTTCCATCCCGCCTCTAATGAACTATCGTCGACGAGGCGTAAAGCAATAAGTTAAAAAAAAGAAAAAAAGTGTAACTTCTAGCCGTAATTTTCCCGATATTGATGATACATAAGGCCACGTTACGAAATACGTCTTAAATTGTACTATTAATTGGCGAAGTCGAACTTATGTAGTGTGCTTCCATGTTTGAATAGACAATGAAAACGAGTCCTGCAACCCAAGCAAGAACAACAATAATAAAAATAGAGCATGTGATAAAATTACAAAAGTGTTAAAAATTCTCTCGCATTTTATCATTATATTGATAATGCACTTTACTTGGATATAAATCATTATTCGAACTATATGTATAGTTGGCTTCAATAGTATGTTTATATAGCGTGCACAAATAAATGCACAAATTATAACCATGAAAGTTCTGAGGATCAAACCAAATAACTGTCACTATTCTATCGCGTAAGAGAAAGAAATTCCAAATTTCTTTTTGACATACTCAATTCTCGAAAAATTACAACAGTTTAGTTTGCTGCGAAGAATTTTTCTGACTTTGTATCCATTTAATACAACTAGTGATTCCTATGAATACGAATCTCAACACTGTGTTAACGAGTTTTATTAAAATGAGGTTTGCGCACTTTGCTGAGAGTGGATAAACGGCACTATTATAATCGGAACCTTTCATATGACGCGGGATTAAGACCTTTTTTTTTAGACAAATACCGTCAACTAATAGTTCGAGGTTCTTACGTGATAATTTAAGCCTGTAATGTTATAAAAATATAAAACTTCTATCGATAAAACGATCATGCAATTCAGTGGATAGTGTTTCGCTATTGAGTACATTAAGTTGGCTGAGAAGGGTTCTTGAGGCCTTAAACCATGGGCTTTACCGGGGTGGGGGAATTGAATTACCTTAAAAAAAATCTAATGTTGCTTGCGAATTTATAAAATAGGCCATAACCGACAACGCAAAAGAAAAAAAAGATATACTCTTGGTAACGATTAATTTACAGAACTGTAGAACTATATAAATTCAGAGCATTATTATATGAACAGAATGCTGAAAAAAGAAACAGCAGCTGCAGTTTAATTTACATTTTATTATTTTTTGTCATTAGAAAAATTACTCCAATATTAGTCCATCCTGACCACTGGACAACAATACTGCTCTATGTCTAAAAATGACAGTCATATTTTTATAAAACAATCTTCAACTGACGGCCAAGATCAACGGCAGGTCGTCACTAGAAGGCAGGATCCGTCATATTTATGAATTTCTCGAATGATATGTTCTCTGATAAAAGGAATATAGTTTGTCAGGTATGAAAAATAAACCTTTCATATTGAACATAAACGAATACTTTGTTCAACAGTTTCTGTTTTAGAATTGTGTTTCAAATGCATACGTATTGTAATTTTAGAATTTTATTCCTATAGCTGTAGAAGCGATAAATATCTGTTGGGCTGACTGTAAGTGATACAGCAAAGAGGAGAGGAGAGCCTCTAGCATTACACCCGAAGTCACTCAAGTCGAGCTGTCTGAGCAATACAACGGGCTCGTGGTCACGTTCATGGCATTAGAGAGGACGTTGATACCGTTACTCCTGTTGCTTTGTGGGATACTGTATTCACCCGCCATTCTACAGCTCTTCAAATAAACTACGATAATGTAATCGCCACATGACTTTCAACATATCACACAGACATCTCTCCTTTCGGTTGATAATTATACAGGTCCAGAACGATTCTATCCCCAAAAACCTACATAGAAGTAAAAGGTTTTTTTTTTTAATTTTTTTTTTAACTGCTTAACGTCTCTTAACAGCGAGGTTTTTAGAGACGGGAAAGGATGGGGGGGAAAGGAATGGGAAGGAATTCGGCCATGGCCTTTTGAAGGAAGCATCCCAGCATTTGCCTGGAGTAATTTGGGAAACCATGGAAAATCAAAATCTGGATGCCCGGACGGGGATTCGTACCGGCGTCCTCCCGAATGCGAGTTTTAATTTATTTTTTATTCAGACTTCGTCTAATTCTCATGTTATTTTAACCCATAAGGGCTTTAGATTATTTCAGGCGAAACGCCGTGCACGTAGACTATACGTATCCAACCAGGGGCGCGAAGGGGAGGGGAGGGGGGAGAGGTATCGAGGTAACTTCGCAGCACGTGAGTACGAACCCTAGCTTTACCCCGTCGCAAGTGCTATGTCTCCTTCACAGCGTCTTACAAGGGGAGGCCGCCAATTGTAAAATTCAGATTCAATTCACATTGTGTATAACAAATGCTCATGACCAGAGGTGCGATGTGGCAAAGCAGTAAGGGTGCATCCATAAATTACGTGAGGTGTTTTTCCGGATATCCGGACCCCCCCTCCCCTCACTGGTGAGATCTGGTCCGTGAGAACCCCCACCCCCCTATAAATCACCCTCGAGACTTTTTGAGACCTTTTTTTTTTAGGTCTCACCCTTCAAAATCCGGTTACACCCCCACCTTTCGACGAAAAAACCCCTAAAATCGACTTTCACTCAATTTGTAGTTTTTTTTTTTTTTTTTTTTTTTTTTTTTTTTTTTTTTTTTTAGCTCTACAGTCCAAAAAAATTTTCAAAACCTGACGTGAGATTTCCGTAGACCCCCCCCTCCCATGTTGAGATTTCGCCGGACCCCCCACCTCCTATTTCACCTCACGTAATTTATGGATGCCCCCAAACATGCGTTTCTTCGCCGTTGAATCAGCATTGAAATATTCCGTTGGGTTAAAATACTTTCTATGTGACGAAGGTTAAAAGTGGCTCGTGGCGCAGCGAGGCAATTTTTGTGACAGTAACTTATGTTCGAAGCAGAGGGAGCAATTGTAACTCTTGGGTCTGGCATTCAGGAGGACGCGTGTTCAAATCCCCGGCCGGCAATCCTGATTTCGGTTTTACATGGTTTCCCAGAATCATTCGTGGCGAATGTTGGGATGATTCCTCAAAAAGGTGATGCCCACATTCCTTCCCGTTTCTTGTCCACAGTCCTTTACCGTTTCGAATTACTTCGAAGTCGACGTGACGTAAAACCAGTAGGATTCAATGATGTGAGTCATTATATTATTTATCTCAGTAGTTGGTTCTACTCACTCTTCAGCTCGAGCGCTGGGTCGCTACAGCCCTCGTCCGTGTCGTTGAGCAGGCAACGGACGGTCGCCTTCTCGTTGGCGTGGTTCTTGAAGTGGTGGATGCCGTGCTTGAAGAAGTGATGCGACGGCGTCGCCGCTGTCAGCGTAGCCGCCACCACCACCAGTGTCGCCAACTTCATCGCTGTAAAACGCTGACCACTCCGCTAACGTTTATATCGTGCCCGCGTTAATGGTGTTGTGTCCGCAACCTGCAGATAATGACCCATCCATTTAATGTATCCAACCAACAAGAGCTTTCTCCATATGATGACAACGGTCGTATTCAATACCTCTGCAGTTCACGGAGGTATGCATAAGAGAGGGTACATTACTTACATTATTATTATTGTCGATATAAAAGATGGCAATCTCGGTCATCATGTTTGTCGCTCTGTGACGTCACGCGCACGGTTCCATTGGGAAGCTAACAACGGCAAGAGATCTTTTAACCCTCTGTCCATAGATTTTGCTAATATAGAAAGCAAAGAAATTTAAATTGCAAACCATTAAAATATGTAATTATTGTTTAATAAATACACCAGTAGAACTGTTGGATATTATTTATTTTCCGGACGCGTTTCGCCTGTCGTCGAGGTATCTTCAGCGTTCAGTTTTGATTTACATTTGCGTTTTGAGGTGTGGTTGTTGGTCGCCTGTGACTTTAACCAACATATTGTTTACACTATCGCACTCGGTTTTACAATTTTGGTATAGTTTTGCTGTTATGACTCGACTAGAAATCAATTTTTCAAGCATTGTTTTCGATGCACGACATTGTCAAACTTTCCGGTCACAGGCGACCAACGACCACACCTCAAAAAGCAAATGTAAATCAAAACTGTACGCTAAAGATACCTCGACGAGAGGCGAAACGCGTCCGGAAAATAAATAATATCCAACAGTTGTACTGGCGTATCTATTAAACAATAATTACTAGTTTAACAAGCGATTGTAGAAGAAATGGCCTACAATAATCAAACATTAAAATACGAATTTCGTTTAAATCTACATATTAATTATCAGCTGTTTTTGGTTTATTTATATTCGTTCCATGGAGATGTTTTCGTTATACTCTCCGTCTATAGACGTAACTGTTATTTTATTATTATTATTTGGCCTTCAGGGTTACGTGGTACCATACAGCAATCAGTCATTTGCGTAAATAAGCATATTGTAGCACAAGAAAAGTATACAAACATGGGAAAGTAGGTATTATAATTGATCTAAAATATTGAATGCACATATATCATAAATATTACATAACCAATCACAACACAACAAAAATTTAGCTGACTTACGTTTAAACTGATATGTAGCAGTGGTAAGGAATACAAGATTCAACATATGTAGTCTACGTAAACAAATTTAAATTTTGTTTAAAAGAAACCTTGTTCAGATAGAACATAATATTTTTAAGAAATATGACTTCCAATTTATCTCCCAACGCGGTTAATGTATATGTAGATCGATAGAAGCTTTCATTTTCGAGCAACAATACGAGTATTAGTGGAGGTTTTGATTAGATTGAAATGCATTTTTTTTTTTTTTTTGCCTACATCTTTACTCTTCGTTGACGTCGAGGTCATTAGAGGCGGAAAAGAACTGGGTATAAGGAACGGGAACGAATTCGGCCATGGTAATATAAAAAAAGGTAATGGTTGCGTTTACCCGTGCGCATTCATTGTGAACAGGTAAAAAATTATGCCTTTTAAATCATTTTACGACAAATTTTCTTTTTTCATAATTTTCTATGCCTTTCTAGCAGCATAAATTTATAATTGCCAGACTTTTATCGTTGCTAAGATCTCGCCAGATGCAATTAAAAAATAAAATAATTTTCAAACGATTTTAGTACAGCTGAAATTTTAATATAATTTCGTTCTGTAATCAAAGAGTATAACATAAATTTGCCAGAGAGAAATTCGGTTGATTGAAGGAGCAAGTCAAATTTAAGTCGCGACGTTGTACTACAAATCTGGATGACCAGACGGGGATTCGAACAAACGTCCTCCCGAATGCGAGGTCAGAGAACTACCGTTCACCCACCATCTTCTGTGATTGAAATACAGCCTATCAAATCGGTCTACAGTTCTCAGCCCTTTCCCCCCTCCCTTACCCCATACTACTATTTCCATTACACTTGTCCAGGCTGTGGTATATAGGTCTTCAGACTCAACCGAAGCAATATGTTTAGATATTCTAAAATATCGCATATACCAGTTTGTAATATACTATCTATGTCAGTCCCTTTAAGCTTTCCTAACCAACTCAGCTCCATCTTAATACCTTCAAATCATATTTCTGATTTCTTAGTCTTTCAATTTCTACCTGCGTGGTAAGAAAGCTACACGATTCTTCCTTTGCATAACAATGTCTGTTTTTTAAAATGCATCTGCCTGTTTCAGATGATCGCTAACTTTTGTCCTTTCGTGTGCATAACTATCTCAACCCTTCTCCCCAACGATTACTCACCACGGCAATAGACATTTCTAATTGTATGATTCGTTGTTTTCTCTCCGGCCATAAATTTATTTATGAAAACATCCTTAGTTTCGTTCTCTAAACTCACTATTTTTAGTTTAATTCATTTTTGTGCTCCCAAATGCCTACTGTCTTTTTGCTCTATTATTCTTACCATCTCTTCAGCGTCCTGTTCAAAGGAATTTACACAGCAGAGCTCAATATTTTCCTAATAGCATCCAAGAGTGGTTACAGTACTAACTCTGTGGGTAAAGTTAATGACCAAATTAAAAAAAAAGACACGCAACAACATAGTAGGAAATGATACACACAACTTTCCAGAACAAAAACACAAATAGGAATAGCAAAATTTTTAGTGAAGAAAATCAATATAGCTTCCAGAACTGGAACTCTATCTAAAAAAAAGATTAAAAGAAACATAGTCGAAAATATAAATTCACTAGTCAGCATAAATGCATCTCGAATTCGGCCAAATAATTCATACAAAGAGCATTTGAGGACATTTATATGCGCTAGTTATTTCTTCTTTTGTCGAAAATCTACTTGAAAACCAGCACGAACACACTGAAATAGAAACAAATATGCAAATACTGACAATTAACATCCAGAGAAAAAAAATATTATATAAAAGCCGAAAATATTATCAATCAATACGTCCATCTCACGAATATTATTAAGGACACTAAAACAAATTTCACAATCAAACGTACCGCCATAACATGAATAAAACTTAACTCCAAAGACAAAAAAAAGCAAAACAGTTGGAAATGCACTTCCTTATGGCAGTTCGCACTTCTCGAATAAATCAGAGTAAACAAATGCGTGTTTGTAAGCTACAGAACACAGCAAGTCGGATAACAGTAATACTGTGTGGAAAAATAAAACATGATTTTGAGTATCAGAAAGGCAGAAGGCAGTTACAGAAAATCTCCCGACTGGAACGTATTTGGCAAATGAAAAGTAAATAAAGTGAAGATAATTATAGCTAACATATAATAATATATTTAGAAAACCATAGTAATTCACCAGTTAAAAAGTAAGCGCATAACTTGTTTTACAACACCGAAGACGATTCAATAAATCGAAACGCATATGCAAAAACAAATTTTATTTTAGTTACAGTAGGTGGAAAAAAGCATTATAAAAACCCATTATTATTAGAGCAGTTAAGGAAATTGTCTGAAAAACAAAACGTTGAAAAAATCAACACGTCTTTATCTCCCTACTGAAGTAAGTTTCTTTATTGTTTTTTTGTTTTGTATTAGGATTTCTTCCCTCGTTTTTCCGCTCTTCCCACGTCCTCTGTACAGCACGACATAGCACTTGTTTTTTGCACCTGTGGTTTTCTTTGCCGCTTGCATGGGGCTTGCGTCCCTCAGTAAAGCGTTTGTAAAGCTCTGCGCCTTGTATTATTAATTACGTTTCTTTCCCAGGCTGCACCTAATGTATGTAAATTCCCACCGACTACGACCATCCTTTAAGCTTAATTTCTCTCCGAGAGGCTCATCCTGCTCATTCATCCTGTCACTACAGTAAGCATTCAACAGTTAGATGTTTTGGTTCGTATATGGACAGAACTCTGTACATAGTAACTCATGTGCACTTATACCGAACTGAGGTACTCACAACTAAACAAAATTACAACTACTTTTCTACGTTCGCGGTACAAGGCCCTCTTCATACTGCGCAATTCCGAAGAGACGCGACTAAAACTTGAGTATCGTCAATTTGAGTCGCCTACGAGTATGATACCCACACACGACCTGGTACCACACACTGAGGATACTGTGAAGCGATACAGTCTCTTCAGTCTGCCTCATGCCGAGGTGAGCGTCGTTCTAATAAAACATCCCTCATGTGGCTTCCAACCGAGTTTTTCATCATGTAAAGTGATGATGATGTCACTGTAGCCCCTACTTACTACAATTATTATAGAAACAGAAAAATCCGTAGAATGTGTTGCCATTCTTAAACCATACATACAAGAGAAAAAGATTCTCTCACATAATTATAATTTCCTGGATTTCTTGATCAAATGACTGGCTGCTACTGTACAAATGGTGACTAACAAAAATAAATTTAACTTCTTATCTTACAAAATTGTTCCTTCATTCTTTCACATATATGTCTGACCGATTACTACGAAAATGCTTGCTGTTGATATTGCTTTGTTAACTATTTACATCAACTATACGATGAAGACTTTTCCCTCCACACTTTGAACTGAATAATATTGTGCTAACACCGACAATGAGTACAAGTAACAATCTAACATTGTCAATATCTTAAACGAGACTCTATTAAGGCCAAATATTAATTAAAACCCATCTGAAACAGTTTTAAATGATAAAGAAAATTACTGGATACTAATAAGTAATAACACGTCCTCTTTTCTCAACTTCATCCATAATAATAGCGTTGAACGTGTGTTCATTCGCCATGTTTCACAAGGTTCCCAAGAGACGTGACTGGCGGCCGACTTACTTGCAGGTCTCGTGAGACTGGTAGGATACGCGTCTCTTGGGAGTCGTGCCATTAGTGCCTCCCCATTACACAACACTGGAAGTGATTTACCGGATAGTCTCAAGCAGTGCTCGAAATTGACCGGACGTTGGGCGTAATTACGCCTGAATTTTTTTGTTTTACGCCTGCAATCACCGTCAAAGGTGTAAAAAATACGCCTAAGTGTCAAAACTTAAAAAATTAAATTACAGAACTTTGTTTTCAGTTTTTCGTGTTCAAGGTTTAATTGCAATAATTAATTTCAATTATAATTCCTCTCCTATTGATGATCTATTTCAAACTTTCAATTAATACGTTTCTGAAGTTAAGAAGATGTGGCAACAGTGTAGGGGAAGTATCACGAAGACAGTTCTATTGTGTGCATTATGCATTTAACAAAGAAAGTGAAGATGTCTCTTAAAATTACTGATTTTTACTTTATACCAGTTGACAGTTGTAAAAACACGTGGTGATAAAGTGTTACAAGCACCGGTAAACCAGGAATGCCAGAAAATGAAGAAACAGCATGGATTAAAGGAGTTTGAAGAAGTCGTGCGCTAGAAAAAATTTGCTAAGGAAAAGAGGTCTCTATCAAGTCGTCAGCTTTGGGACAGAGTGTATAAAGAAAATAGTGAAGACAATTAGAATCCGAATCAATTAAAAATCATTTCATGTTACCATGTGTTCCATTCATCACTGCAATATTTGAGCGAGGTTTCAGTGAGCTTAACAACACGAAAACTGGGAAACGAAATTGTTTTGATACCCTAAATGTAGATGACTTAATACTCATCAAAGTGAATGGGCATCCACTGCAGAATTTTGATCCCAACCCAGCTGTGGCTTACTGGTGGAAAAACACACAGAACCTCGAAGACCAGAATTCGTTGATAAGAAGTGACACACAGCACTTCAGGTTAGACCGTAAGGCACTTTTTCTGATTTTTAAAGTGGGGAATCAGCTATGGCACATTAAAGTGAATGTTTTTGTTTCAACGATCTTGCTGATAAATAGTACTCCAAAACTGTGAAATAAAATTATTCGTAGAATTTGTACATCAAGGAAAATATTTTAGAATTTTTAGTTTACATATGGACTTATTTGTGTTTAAAAAGAAATAATCCTCTGACGATGAATTGGGAAAAAAATTGAAAATATTTAGTTACCTCTGAAGATTGAAGATCATTGTGTAAAATTCAAAAGCTATTGTAACAAATGCAATAAAATCAATAACTGTATTAGCCTCTTTATCAAATTTGGTGTGTAATATATTGACACATGCATACCATATTTTTTTAACTGCTTTACGTCTTTCAACAGCGAGGTCTTTACAGACGGGAAAGGATGGGAAACAAGGAATGGGAAGGAATTCGGCAATGGCCTTATGAAGGAAGCATCCCGGTATTTGCCTGGAGTGATTTGGGAACTCTTTTCTACGTCTATTTACAATATTAAATTGTGTTGGAGTGGGTTGTAAGCTATAAAATCTGTTGTTTTTTTTCGAAATTATAATATAATTACGCCTGAACATTTTCATTTTACGCCTGCGTCTGAAAGTTAGGAGTAACAAATACTCCTAGATTTATAAACGAATTTCTAGCACTGGTCTCAAGATAGTTGAGTCTCCGTCGCGTCACCTGGGAACTGCGCACTGTGAACAGGGCCTAAAAGGAAAGCTAGTTGTCAACAGCTTCTTTCATTAACCCAAAC
This sequence comes from Vandiemenella viatica, assembly GCA_031002005.1. Classification (NCBI taxonomy): domain Eukaryota; kingdom Metazoa; phylum Arthropoda; class Insecta; order Orthoptera; family Morabidae; genus Vandiemenella; species Vandiemenella viatica. The sequence goes on from JARYHS010009186.1 coordinate 228,526,232, forward strand.
TCAGTCTTTTAATACTATTTGTGTTAAGACATCGAATACTGTAACTTTGTTGGTTATACTGTTTTTAGTTTAGCGTGTTCTCAGCATTATTCCTCTACTTCGTTTAGTCCGCTAGCGTTAAAGCGCCACCCCACCGGACAGGGGACGTACAACGATACTGGCTTCAAAACCCTCACGCCGGATTTTTCAAGGCATTCGCTTGAAGTGATTTCGGAAAACCACGGAAAACCGAAATCTGGATGGCCGGACGGGATTCAAACCCGCGACTTCGGGAATGTCGGTCCAAACTTCACCGCTCACCCACCAAGCTCGGTGTTAAGGCTAGGATGGTGCTGATCCTCACCATATAAAGTATATACAACAAATTTAAAAAATGAAAATGTTATACGTTTCTCAGACAGATGGATTTCATCATGATAAGCGCTCCAGATGTAACAAACCACGTTGCCGATTAGTTTAGGTATAGTATCAGTCATGAACTCATGATTCAATTTCCAAATTCAGAACGAGTGAGAATATTGATGTGCATTAAAAACGTAAAAGGTCCCCGAAATGATCGGCTGCGCACGTGACATCCGGATACGCATAGTACTTCAGCCGTACCGCGACTGCGCGTGTTGCGAGTTCAGCTCAGACACAGAAATTTGTTAATTTGTCCTTCTACAATATTTCTTATCATACCTTCCGTGCTCCGGATTCCACATTAAACCGTAAGACGCAGAGGAAAAAAACTAGCTTTCTTACATCTAACACAACGGCTTAATGTGCCTCCAACCTTCGGGTTGTGGATTAAGTTAGTTTATGAATAAATTAGATCGCCATTTAGATTGGTGTGTCGTATTTCTGCTATGTTTCAGGAAGATACAACTGGCTAAGTTTGAAACTTCGAGCTGATGCCTTCTCGGTTTGCCATCGTCAAGTTCTCTATTTTCCGGCTGAAAAACGCGCATTTCATGAACATACTAATGTTTTGTGACAATATTGCTCTATTTATGCTTGGTATTTACAAACAGAGAGGTATTATGGCTCAGTGATTAAGAAGTATCACTCCAGATCTAAAGGTCCCCCGTTCGAATCCCTGTCTCGGCGGGGATTTTCATAGGCCCACCTCCAATCGTATATCTCCTCCGAGCGGATCCAACCAACCTTTGGGTTGAATACCATGCTTAGCTTTTTTTATCTGTAAATAATATATTAATATATTCAGACAAAGAGGTTCCTTATGCTAAGTAAGCCAGTAGTATAGTCATTGTAGTGTTAGATATCAAGTTGCTACTATGTAAGGATTTCTATCTAGGAGGAGTTCATTCAGTGTCGCCGCGTCGTGGAATTAACTTAAGTACAGAACCGGACACAGTAAAATCTCATCTAGAAATTGACTAATATAATATAATAAATTTTGTAGATATAATGACGTTGGAGACTGCGTTTGAATGAGTAGTATCAGCTGGAAGTTTATTTTTAATCGAGTGCTCGGTGAAGAACGTATTTTTTCCAGCGCCTTATGTTTTTTCAGTAATACAGCGTGAACTTTCAGCAATCGTCTGAAGCAGAGCAGAGAGGCCGAATTTTCCTCTGCTCACGATGCGCTGGGTTACGTAAATATGAGCAACGTGTTGAATACTGTATTCTCAATACAGGTGTGCTACTAATTGTTTCAGCTCACATTTGGCTATCGTCGAGAGGACAACAAATTAGCCTAAATGAAGTAATTAAAAGCTCTGAATATTGCCCAAATAACAAAACTTGTTCAGATACACATAACGACACATACGCTGCCCTTGTAGGATCATTAATCCGCGATTGAAAGATCACAATGATTAAAGTACTGGGAAGAGTGGAATGTAATTACGCGATGTGTGTGGTTTCCCGCCAGCTCTCTGGTGACTTTCCGAATGACACACGGCGAGGTCGCGGCAGGTTTTACCGCTGACCTGTTTCCTGAGGCCAGACAGCCATACAAAACACGACTCCAGCTAGAACTGAAATCACTGCTACACGGAAACGCATTAACCAAGAAGTGGGTTAATTAATACACAGCTGTTTTAGTTTGGAAGTTACAAATCAAGTGTTAAAATTAGTGTACTCTGCCTTGTTTATTTCTTAAACTAGTATCTAATCTTTTGGTATAGCCCCGCATTCGTGTTTTACTTAGGCCCTACATATTTTGTACTTTTTAGTAATAAATGACATGAATAAAATACACCGCCTTTTTGTATCATCTGCACATACTGGAAGTTTATTTTCATTTATGCTTCTACATATCGATGCTCTCTAACAGGTTGTATTTCCGGTTTACTTGTTATTTAAATCTTCGGTATCGAAATTATCATTCCTGTCTCCTGAAGAAGAAAATACTGCAGAGGTTACAATCAGTTTTCTCCAGAATGGCACCGCTAAATTACCCTTTACGATATCTTGACTGCAACAGAATTCAAACATTCTTCCAATTCTAACAAGAACATGTTTTTATGCTAACAAATTTTAATTAGTAGACAAAATTGATACAATTCTGTTTAGCGTCAGTTCAAAAATTAATTTACTTGTTGACTGAAATGAATGGTGGCTATAGAAATGTTTCACTGCGGATTTTATTTACTAAAAGGTAATAACGCGAATAATAATAAAAAATTTGGAGCTTCATGGCTAGTCAATGTTCTGGTCATTAGAGGAGTAAGACAACTGGGGATAAGGAATGGGAATGATTTCGGGAAAACATGGAAAGCTCAATTCAGGATGGCTGGAACCGGGACCCAAATGCCAGGTCTAACCTTCACAGTTCACTCAATAGAATCGATGACTGTTATTTAATTTAAATTAATTTAATTGCGATGGAGCTCACGCTGCAGTGGCAATTTCTCTACACACCCATTTTCACTTTTCCTTTACCTGCCTATTTTGATTTCATCAAATTTAAACTTCAAATTCTTTCAGCGTTTTTGGAAGGTTACCCATTTCTTTTGGTAACATATTTCAGTCCCTGACCCCCTTACCTACGAAAGAAAATCTCCCCGCACCCTTGTGCCTGAAATAGAATGCCAGCTTGGTCATCTTTTCTCTTCCATTCCCTGCTCCGAAATCTTATACCAATTTATAAACATCACAAAATGAGTTTTAAATACAAATCCTCAACAATACAATAAATAATCTAAAAAACCTAAAATGATGATTATTCATCCAAATAATACCGATCATTGTCGTAACAATGATTTGGTTGCATTATTGAATGCTGAAAATTCAAATCCTGCATGGTCTTAAGCCTCAATATCTGAAACAATAGCGTTTCTTACAAAAGATTTTGTTTTTTTCGCAGCCGTCATATTACTATAAATTTCTTACGGGATTAACTCTCAACAAGGATGGTGGTTACGATCTTAGTCAGGCTTGGAAATGTGTGTTAGATAAAAAATTAACTCTGGACTCACAGATATTAAATATTAGAAAGTTTATCTCTGGATAATCGGTAGTGTGGGACAACGGCATTATAAATACGTAAACAACCAGCCACGCCAGTCACCAGCAGATTCCGTAGACGGCCCCTGAAGAAGACCTAAGCCTTGGTCGAAACGTCGGGAAGAAGAAGAAGGAGGAGTATTTCAACGCAGCGTTAATCCAGTAAGAAATTTATATTAATAGCGTTTCTTGTTTACTCAGAGACAACATTTCTGATACCTTCAACACCAAGTCAATTTAATTTCCATATTAATGGTAAACCGGGATGTTGCAAAATGCGAACTGGCTCAGGGCTGTAGTGGCTTGGAACATAAAATTAACTGTATGTTACTTAAAACCAATTGTCATTATCCAGTAACCCGGCACAACTACCCAAATAGATTACAGACAGATATGTGTAAACTGGGCTAACTGCAACTAACTGAATAATGGTATACTTTAAGAATAACTGGAATATTTCAATATAACTACCAGCACTAAGTCTAAACAAATTTCCAGAATGTGATACCAAGGCTGTGAAAGTACCATAATAAGTGGAAAACGTTTCAGGATTTTAGAACAGCACGTAAATAATGTAATAGCGTGCTAGTTCGAAAAGGACTGAAATATTTCTGTAATAAAGTAATAAAGTAATAAAGTAATAAAGTAATAAAGTGTTCTTAAGTAGTTTAATTACCTAGTCGTTTTTCATAAAACTTCAATCAAATTAAGTATATATAACAATTCAACAGTTAGTCGAGTATAGCGCCTATCATATTTAGTAAAAAACGTTAAAAAATATAGTATAAACTTTATAAGACTACTTATCAAATAAATTTAAGGTTTGTTTAGAAGAAGGTTGAAGAATTTGGGAAAATCATGACTGGAAACTGTGGCGCCTGTCGTAGGTACGTTGCGAAGGGGATGGGTTGTAGTTGGTGTAAGAAGTGGTTTCACTGGGCATGTGGGGAAGAGGAAACGGGGGAAATAAATGAGGCTCTCCCATGGTTTTGTTCACTGTGTGTTAGGGATGATAGGATGTGGGAGATGGGTGAAACGATTAGGGAGTTGCGTGAAAGGATCAGGGTTCTTGAGGCTCGTCCTGTGGAGGCTCAGCCTCTGCAGACGTGGTCTGTGGTGGCCTCGCCTGTGGAGGTTCAGCCTGTGGAGGCTCAGACTGCACAGGCACAGCCTGTGGGGGCTGAGCTTGTCGAGGCTCAAGCTGTAGAGGCAGAAAGTGGAGATAGTGGGTTGGAGGAAGTTGATAAGGATGGGTGGGAGCTGGTAACAGGTCGTAGGAGAATCATAGTTAACAGGATGAACAAGCCAGACACTTCAGTAATTGTGGGAAAAAATAGGTTTGACCTGTTGCCAGAGTCAGGAGGAGAAGAGCCTCATGTAGATGTAGGAGTAGGAGTAGGTAAGATGCAGCAGACCTTTAGGAATAAGGGCGTGCAGGGCAAGAATAGGAAAAAAAGGGTTCTGCTGCTAGGTAGTAGCCATGGGAGAGGTGTAGGCCCTCTTCTGCAGGATCAGTTAGGTACAGGATATCAGGTCACAAGCTTTTTCAAACCTAGTGCAACATTAGGCCAGGTAATAGAGGATATAGGTTCCCTTTGTAGGAGTTTCACCAAGGATGATAGAGTAGTGATAGTGGGAGGTGCGGGAAATAGTATTGATAGAAACGCGAGTTATAGTATAGAGAGTGACCTGAGGAAGGTGGTGAAGGAGGCACAGCATACCAGGGTGGAGCTCATGCAGGTCCTGAGTCGCCATGACCGTCCACAATTGAACTATGCTGTGAGGCGGGTTAATGTGGAAACGGAAGTGCTACTTGGGAAAGGCATTAGTTCTGTGTTGGGGGTTGTGCCTGTGAACACCATTGGTAGGTGGGGTTTCACTAGGCACGGCCTACACCTAAATAGAAGGGGGAAGGGAGTACTTTCTGAGTTGTTAGCTAAAGCAGTGAGGGAGCCCGTTTCCAGTGATGATGGGGTCAGGACTGTGCCTTTTTTAGGTTAGGGGCTGCTGGTGAAGGGACAGAAATAGATTATCAAAGTGATACTGATTGCAGATTCGCGATGGGGAAAGTCACAGATATTAAAGAAATAGATGAAATGGCTGAAACAATAACTGACTGCGTTAAAAGTGGGAAAGAGGAGATAAATTCTGAAAATGTAAAGCCAATAGTAAGGGTGTTAATGGTAAACTGTAGAAGTATAATGAACAAAGTAATCGAATTTGCAAACTTAATAGAGATGCATGAACCACAAATAATAATTGGGGTAGAGAGTTGGTTAAAAGAAGAAGTACTAGACAGTGAGGTTTTTCCTGATGGTTACAGAGTGTACCGCAGAGATCGAGGAGCAATTGGTGGAGGAGTCTTCATACTAGTTAGCAAAAACTACCATAGTTCACTGGCATTCATAGATCAAGACCATGAGTTACTTGGGGTAGATTTCTGGGGTAGTAAAAAAGAAAAAATCAGAGTGTTGGCTGTTTACCGCAGTGGAAGAATGACAGAAGAGGATGAGGCTCTTGGGGAGAAATTAAATTCATACTCAGATTTCAGAGGTGAGAATAGAATGATCATCATCGGCGGAGATTTAAATTTACCAGGTGTAAACTGGGAAGGGAATAAGATAAATAACACAAGGGAACAAAGATTTGCAAATATCTTAATAAGGGAAGGAGGATTTACACAAGTGGTTGAGCAAAACACTAGGGGACAAAATATTTTGGATATATTTCTAATTAAGCCCGATGAAAACCTTTTGAGGTATCAAGTAACTGAAGGAATAAGTGATCATGAAGCAGTTCTGATGGATATTAGAGGATTCAGTAAACCAGCAGCCAAAATTGAAGGGGGAAATAGGTACAATTATAAAAAGGCACAGGTTTCAAATTTGAGGAGATATTTCAGAGAACAATTCAGCAAATGGAAGGAAGGCTCAGGTACAGTAGAGTCAAGGTGGAAAGAGTTCAAGGAGATAATAAGAAAGGGGGAAGAAAAATTTATTCCAAAGCAAAAAATAAAGAGAAGTAGAGATCCTATGTACTATAATAGGGAAGTGAGGAGGTTAAAGAGGTTGGTAAGAAAAGAACATAACAGAGTTAAGAGACAGCAGGGTAGTAGGGAATATTTAAAACAACTAAACAAGGACTTAATAACAGCAAAGAAAATGGCCAAAGATGGGTTTATGAAGAGTATTGTCAGTGCAGGGGGACCATTGACTGATGCATCTAGAAATTTCTATGGCTATATCAGGAAACTGAGGGGAAGGGAGGATGTAGAGACACTTATAGATAAGGATGGAGAAGAAGTTACTGACGATTTGAAAAAGGCAGAGATTTTAAGTAACTGGTTCAGAGAAAGCATTAGGGAAAATGAATCAGAAACAGGAGGGTCTAATTCGGAGAACGAGCTTAACAACACAATTAGAAATGACGATAGTAAAAAATTTGATATCCATCCTGAGGAAATCATGAAGGAAATAAGAAAGCTGAAAAAACATAAAGGGGCTGGTGAAGATAATATTACTACAGATATCTTAAAGATAGCCGGATGTGACATTGTACCTTATCTTGAAATATTATTTAAATTGAGTCTAGACACTTGCTGCTTACCACAGGACTGGAAAAGTGCAATAGTAGTACCGGTACATAAGGGAGGGGTGAGAAATAGAGTTGAGAATTACAGGCCAATCAGTTTGACATCAGTGGTAGGTAAATTAATGGAAAGATTGATATGCAACCACATCAGAAATATATGTGAGGAACGTAATTGGTTTTCAAGCAGGCAACATGGTTTCAGGCAAGGATATTCATGCGAATCTCAGTTGGTGGGATATATGCAAGATATTTCAGATGAAATGGACAAGGGAGGCCAAATTGATAGTGTAGCACTAGATCTGTCTAAGGCGTTTGACAGAGTAAGCCATAAAATGGTAGTAAATAAGGTAAAAACCATTGGAGTGGATAAGAAAGTGATTTGCTGGGTAGAAGAATTTTTAAAAGGTAGAAAACAGAAAGTTAGGGTAGGAAATGTAGTATCAAAAGAAGTGGAAGTAAAAATGGGTGTGCCACAGGGTAGCGTATTGGGACCATTGCTATTCATTATTCTAATGAATAATTGTGTTGCCTGTTTACTATCTGAAATTAGATTGTTTGCAGATGACATAATGCTGTATAAAAGAATCAAAACGATAGAGGATTGTAAACAGTTGCAGGGTGATCTGGACAGGATATCTAATTGGGTTAGTAAACATGGAATGAAGATAAATGCAAAGAAGAGTCAGCTTATTAGATACACAAATAAAAAACAAAAGGTTAATTATGAATATAAGGTGGGGAAAGAATTGCTTGCTGAAGACTTGAAATGCAAATATCTTGGAATTACTTTTGATAACAAACTTAACTGGGCAGGACACATAGGACAGGTGGTAGGAAAAGGTTTCAGAGTTCTGCACTTGTTGGAGAGAGTTATGAGGGGATGTACGAGAGAAGTCAAGGAATTGGGTTACAAAACTTTGGTCAGACCATTGCTCGAATATGGTAGTGTAGTATGGGACCCTCATTTTACGTATCAAATACAGGAGTTGGAGAGGGTGCAAAGAAGGGCTGCTAGATTTGTTTCTGGAAATTATCGCAGAATGCAATCAGTGACGGATATGATAAAGGAGCTGGAATGGGATTCATTGCAAGACAGGAGGAGGATGAGGAGGGTCATGGGAGTGTACAGGGCATATACTGGTGATGAGGCATGGAAAGATATTGCAGTAGGTATGAAAAGTAGTGCATGGAAGGGAAAAGATGACCATGACCACAAGCTGGCACTCGATTTCAGGCACAAGGGTGTAGGAAGATTCTCTTTTTTAGGTAAGGGTGTCAGGGATTGGAATGAGTTACCAAGAGAAACGATGAATAATTTACCGAAAACTTTGAAGGAATTTAAAGAAAAAATTTGTAGAGGGCAAATGTAGGTGGGTGCAGGATAGGGGGAAGATAGCTGTGTAGGGAAATTGCCACCGGAGCCTGTGCTCCATTGCAATTAAATTAAATTAAATTAAATTAAATTAAATTAAAATGCGTAAAGAAGTTAAGTCGATAACAAGGTTCATTAGTAATGTACCAATGGAACGACGAGCAGTTTAAGAATAACTTCCATATTGCAGTAAAACAACCTTGTAATGCTACGGTACTTCAGTAAACACTGAAATATTGCAGTGAAACCAAATTAGAAAACCGTAAAACACCACTGCAATGCTGGATTCTCGCCTTCCCCTCATGCTACTACCAGGGAAACGTGCATATAAACTCCAGTGACCATTAGCAAAACAACGCGCTAAAGCAGCGGAAGAACACGATTCGAAGTAGTAGCCAAAGGAGGGGGGGGGGAGGGGGGAAATTCAAGCTCAGCTCCTGGAAATGTCAATTCTAACATTAAATTGTAAGTAGGAGTTACTGAGCATAACAACTAAACAACAACACATTTGTTATTACATAAATATATATATTAAAAAGTTTGCAATAGCAGCTGTAACTGTAGCAAGACCCAATTTAAGATTATAGAATTAATTAGACAATAAGTCAAAGTGTACATACCAAATTCCTTGCATGAAAATATTTCTTGCAAATTTATTGAAACTATTCTCGCAACAATTAAAAATTAATATGTAGGGCCCGATTTAGTCACTAGATATTAGGATGTATAAATGAAGGGTAAAAAAAAAAAAAAAAAAATCACGTCAAAGAAGTTGATGTATTGTCATGAGCTGTGGTGTCAGTGATCTAGTTGACACTGGATAAGGTCTTGGCCGCGGCCTTGTTCCCGTTAGACTGCCTCAGCCACTGGATTGCCCGATTAAATCCAGTCACACCTAACGCACTTTGGTCTATGGAAACCGTAATTCAACTGGCCTGGAACAGGAAACTTTATATCTTCATACTTACAATTTTCATGTTTGCTTGGTATTCAATACTGTAAGCTGAGCACCTGTTCACTACATAGTCTATTTCTATCTTTTGAAGCTGCTCAGTTTACTCGTGTCGATGGATAGTTATGGATGTTTTTTGCGCGATTTCTGTATGCAAGTACGTGCTACGGCTACAGGATTAATAACCGGTTACAAAAGAAATTTTATCGTTAGAATCTCTGTCTTTGACAATTAAGGAGATTAAATTTAGATTTTTGAGATTTTGCAATTAAAAATCTTTTAGCTAAGCTATGATTTTCATTAATAACTCCGCTGAGTGGCAAACATTTACATAACACTGCTCAAACAACGTGAATAAAACAGAAAAGTCAACATATAATACTGGAAACTTACAACGAATGGAAATACTTTGTATATCAAGATATAGTTTTAGATGCATTTAATCCTTGTCTAACCAAGATGAAAAGAAAGGTCACCACAAGAATGGGTCAACGATTCTTGGTAATTCTGTCGCAAAGCCTACAAGATCAGTACGAAATATGTAACCTTTTTCAACATGCCTTTTTTTTTAATTGCTTTACGCCTCGTCGACGGCTAAGATCATTAGAGGCGGTATGCGAATGGGGACAAGGAACGGGGTCTTTTTTAAAGGAATGATCCCAGCATTCGCCTGGAGTGATTTGGGAAACCATGGAAAACCCAAATCTGGATGCCCGGATGGGGATTCGAACCCGCGTCCTCCCGAATGCGAGGCCAGAACGTTAACCGTTCACCCTTCACGCTCGGTATTCAACATGCCAATCTTGCCTTCCAACCGCTGTTTTAAAATACCCTAACTGAAATACGTATTGAATGTTTGGTAATAGGTAAACGGCCTTATTTAGCGTTCCTTTAATTTTGGGTGGACTAACTTGGCCTACATGAAGCTGTGTGATATTATGGACCGGTATGTTTAACACGACTTCTAACAGACACAGTATATACTCTCTTAACTTAATAATGAGAGCGCACATTTCTTAAAACAGTATCTGTGTCAACGAGGGAAGCCGAGGAAAGGCTGTGAAGACAACGCGACAACGATATCCTGATTTCTTCAAAGTTTTCGTTATGCAATATCTCCACTCGAAGAATATAGTGACATGTAGAACTTTAATGAAGTGACTTTGCTTTTAACACGAGGTTTTATTATATGTTTTTTCCCATGATGATTTTTTCGTAGTGAAACATATTTAATAAATAAACATATTATATTACCCGTAAATGGGTCACAGATGAGAAAGATCGTTATTAAAAAAAAAAAAATCCCTCTATTAATGCATTAACAAAGATATAAATATACCGACAATCATCACGTGACAAGTTTGTCGCGATGCTTAAGTTAACTGTTTTTTTAATCTATATTATGTTAATTCACATTCGCATAATATATCATCTTTTAAATCCTAATACTTAAATAGTTATTATCAAACATCGCAGCCATTTTTAAAACACATGCAACTGGTCGACCTTGTATAGTCTGTCAGCAATAATGTTAACCCTGCCAGACAGCCTATCCCTATATTAACGCAGCGGAATTACGGCGTCCACAACAAAACACGCTTCAGTTTTACAGTGATAAACATGATCTGCGAGTTTCCGGAGTGGAAGGTTAGGCAGGTTCTTGATTGCATGGCGACTTCAAGGTTACACACGGGTGAAGTACCACCTAGTGTTCACAGCGGGGTCGTCACACGACGAGAGAAAACCTAATTATACCTGCTATGACCAAGGCCGACCTCAAACCAGCCAAACACAGCCGGTTAGACGCTGCCAGAACTGCCGATCGCCGAACACATTGGCACCCCGATGCGACTCAGCAAGCTAACATGATATCATAACAGTGGCGTCTTTTTATTCTTCTGCTGTCTTAAGCAACTACAGGTTTGTTTTATCTTCGAAGTTGCCAAAATTTTCAATAATATTTAACGACCGTAAATCGTTTCAAACCGTAAATTTCCAAGAATCCTCTTGCAATCAAAGGGGACCGCAGTCTGAATATATCAGATTCCTTGTAGCCATGGGTTAGTCTACATTGGTGACCGAGCGTGGTGGGTGAGCGGTAACGGTCTGGCCTCGCATTCTGGAGGACGCCGGTTCGAATCCCCGTCCGGGCATTCAGCTTTGGGTTTTCCATGGTTTCCCCAACTCACTTCAGGCGAATGCCGGGATGCTTCCTTCAAAAGGCCATGGCAGAAATCTTTCCAGTTTCTTGTCACCAGTATTTTCCAGCCTCTAATGACCCAGACGTCGACGAGCCGTAAAGCCAAAAAAAAAAAAATTACGTGCTACGAGAACATATCCGTCAATACAAATCATACATCAGGCCACAAGTCGGCCGTTGCGTGGCATTAATCTACAACCGATCATATCATTAACTTTTAAAATACTAGAATTATTTCCGAAGAATATTGGCGGTCAAGTAAATTCATGTTGTTGTAATGACGGTGTAACAGGATTTCTTATAGGCTGAATAATGCGCCCCTGTCGTTGTCGTAGTCGCCTAATCTAACACGGTAATCCTACCGGGCATAGGGAACCTACAATTTAATCCGAACGACAGAAGTGTTCTGTCGTGCTTCGTATTAGTCAGCAAGCTGTGACAGAGGTGAAGGACGGGTTAAGGGTCAATGGGAATCTCCGCCGAGAAAGGGATTCGAACCGGGGACCTTTCGATCCTCAGTCAGACGCCTTAACCATTGCGCCACTAGACCGCTCATGCAGTCTCGTCGACGGCTAATGTCATTAGAGGCGGGATGGGACTGGGGATAATGAATGGGAAGGAATCCCGCCATGGCCTTTTTGAAGGAAGCATCCCGGCATTCACCTGGAGTGATTTGGGTAAACCATGGAAAACCCAAATCTGGATGCCTGGACGTGGATTCGAACCGGCGTCCTCCCGAATGCGAGGCCAGAACGTTAACCGTTACACCACCACGCTCGGGGATTGAAAGAGGTGCTAGAGATTGCTTAACTTTCTAATAACATCATAATGACAGCGGTCTTAAAGCTTCGTGATGCGTGGCATGCCTAGTGATGTTCCGATACCATCGAAGTATCGATACTTACTCAAATCGAAACTTTTTATTAAAAAAAACTAATGTCGAAATATAAGAATATATGTGACATTTTGCTAAATTATTTATTTTATTTGCCTAGTGTAATAAAATCTAATAACACTCAGTAAATATTTTTATTTATTTACTAAAATTATAATAAAGTGCACAGTGTAAGCAAACATTGAAGGTTTTGCCTTATCTTTAAGTATTTATTTATTACAATTTTAACACCTTTAAACAAAAAAGTCCGCTTTTGGAAAGTTTCCCAAAAAAAGCAATTATTCAATACATTTCGGGGACAGCTTGTTTCTTATGCTTGTCATTGTTTCACTGCCTTAGAAAACAAACATTCACTCGGTACTGACGTTGATACAACAATAAGATACTATTGAGCGTATTTAAACAGACAAGAATATATATGTTTCATTTCTTCCCGTTCTGTAAATGGATTGCTTTTTAGAGACGTTACAGTGTTTGACAAGTAGAGAGAGACTTTGTCATTGCGATGTGTTTTCTTTTTGTGACCTAGGCTAGCTCTTTGTAATGTTTCCAGAAGTCGTATTCCTGTGAAACGTTAGCTGAAGCAGATTCTTCTTCCGATTCAGATGTGCTCATGAACCTTCTAGTTACTGTGTGGGGCTGCGCGGGAGCGGCCATTGGCCAGGCATAGCGAAATGCGCGCCGAATACGACTTTATTACAATGAAATGGAGGCCTAAAACAAACGCTTTGAGATTAGATTGTCTGTGGCAGTTGCCTATTGTAAGACTTATTTTGTTTCATTTTCAATGTTACCAATTTGACTTCAGCGGGATTTGCGGGCTCCTCTGAGTGGCGTAGCAAGGTTGATGCGTTTAGAATTTAACACCGGATGCGTTTCGATTCTTTCGATTCGATACAAGTAGGTACTTTTCTTCCGATACCGAGTAAGTATCGAATGAAGTAATTCTAATACCTAGCTGGTCATTTATTAGTATTGTTTTTCAGTCTTAGTTTTCATTTACATAACATCCAAACGATTTGTTGACAACTACTTAATCTAAAACGGTCATACCGAGCGGGGCGGTGTAACGGTTAGCGTTCTCGCCTCGCATTCGGGAGGGCGGCGGTTCGAATCCCCGTCTGGGCATCCAGATTTGGGTTTTCCATGGTTTCCCCAAATCACTCCAGGCAAATGCCGGGATGCTTCCTTCAAAAGGCCATGGCCGAATTCCTTGCCCCCATCCTTGCCCCCCATCTTTTCCCGTCTCTAAAGACCTCGATGTTAAAAAGAGACGTAAAGCAGTTACAAAAAAAAAAGTAAAAAAAAGGTCATTGTCTTAAGGCAGACCGTTTGCTGAGTAAAGAAAGCAGGAGGTTTGCTTCAGTCCCGCAACCACAAGCAATGGTGTAGGGATCTGTTTAAACTGCAGAAGGAAAGAAAATAAGGGAGCGCCTGTCCTGGTCTGCATACGGTAGCTGCGGTAACAGGATTGAGCCCCGTGGTAGCACCTGCTCGTCGTAAACTGCTTTACGGCTCGCAGTAAACAGGCCTTCCCTCTGAAGCGCACCACGGACTGAATGTCTGAATATTTCCATTAGTCAACAGCGCCGGGAGTTTACGGCAGCTTTGCTGCTTGCTGATGTCTCGTAGTGACGCAGGTTTTCCAACACTGGACGGTCGTTTCCCGGGCCGCTTCATGACAAAGCGTCTTCACCGCATACACAGGGAAAGCCTTGTTGCTCAAAACATTCGGGATTTCATCTTGCTCAAAAAAAAAGGGCCACTCAGTAGTTACATATAGAAGAAACAGTATTCTAATCTCAGTATTTAATATCTTACATACGTTCATTCATCTATCGTAGAGGGAGGTTCTCGAAGTTTTTCTCACCACGCCCCTGTACCGTCAAAACAAAAGTTCCCACGTCCCCCTTCTATCAAAAGAAAACTTCTCATCCCCACACCACAATTTTATTATTAAAAAATGAAAAATCGAATAAAAAATCGTATATATTTATTTTTTAGTGCTTATAACATTACAAATATTAAAATTTCTGAGAAAAAAAAAATTCAATAAACTTACTGAAAAGAAGTAACAAAGATAAAATAAATCAGTGGGAAGGAGGAATCTGCAATTCAGTTTCTCTATTATTGGTTGGATATTAGAAAGTGCACAGCGTTAATCGTTGAGAATATCGAGTTTTCTTAGACAGTTTGTTTCTATTGCAACAGGAGCTGAAAATTCTCTTTCTCACAAATAATTGGTTGATACTCGTAGCATTTGCTATGGTGTGCTGTAATACTTTACGCAAAACGTTGATTTATTCATTTTATTAATATCGAATGTCTCAGTAGCATCATTTTTTTATGTAAGATCGAAGTTTATCACGGTGGTTGTAAATAAATAAACTCTTCCAGGTGTATTGTGCAAAAAAAAAAAAAAAAAAAAAAAAAAAAAAAAAAAAAAAAAAAAAAAAAAAACGTTTCTTTTTTCCTTGGACACGTTTTTTTCACAACTACTTAATCTCAAATTTGTAATGCAATTATCGTTTAATTTGACTGTTTTAGAGTTTATTCTAAGTTTTTATCCTAATTTTTAAATCTAATATATTTTTCTGGTTCAGTAGAAAAAAAAAAAAAAACGAAAATATTGGCAACATTGACTGACATTTTCTTTTATGAATGGGGTTTTCCCGAATAGGCTAGGTTGCGCGAGAAGGAATCCCCGTTCCCCGTTGTTTGGCTTGATACTCCATATTTGAACTAGTGCTGGCAGCCCTACGAAGTTATCTGTAGACCTACGGATCATTTAAATAAATTAGAAATTTAAAATTTACCTACGGTTTTTTGCCTCTTTTTATTACTTATTGTGCTTTCCTTATATTCGTATACTTGTTAACTCTCAGAGGATAGTGGTACTGACTCATTAAATTGTCAGTAATTATGAATCGTTTCCTTGCAACCGTTGGTGTAAACCAACGATTGAAAAGAAGTAAAGCTCCTATTTTGTATGATAATAGTTTTAAATTCAAACTTAAAAGACCGTAATACAGAACTATCGGCGCAGTCTTTATGCACAGTGTGCACTTTGCTCACAATTTAAAATTGCAATCTCAAAATCTTTTGCGTGCAATACAAGAACAAGCAGTAAAAGAAAATGTAACTACTTATGAAGTTATGGATATAGAGGAGACAGAAGACGAAACAGAAAATTCCGACACCGTAGTGCTGACACTAGTGAATGTGGTACTGACATAGAGGATGAATAAAATTATGTTACCTATATAGATACATTTATGAATCATTATGTAAGACATTATATGATTTAGTAAGATTTAAAACACACTTGCTAAAATGTAAGTTCCTTAAATAAAACTATAATTTATCAAATATATTGTTTTCTGAAAAAAAAACAAGGGTGCTAGGTTTTTTTCATGGTTTTTTCACAAAGCTGGAAAAAAAACATTTTGTTTCTTTCAGTTTGCAACACTAATTGTGCAACAACTGTGGCCAAACACAGCATCCAAGAAGGTCATAAACTTAATATATTTTTTTTTTAAAACTAGATTTTTAGCCCGGGTCAGAGATTTTTGGGACAGTATTATACCAGAAGCTATAGAAATCGGAGCAACTGATTCATTAGTTAACAGGGACACTGGTTATCAACTCAGTGCGGCCTGGAACCCGGCTATCAAAATGCTGAAACAGTTTCGCCTCAGTAATGAACAGAAGAGTTGATGACGTCATCGCGTTGGGTTGGCTTTTGCCTTCCTCTGTTTTCGCGGCAGCGCGTAAACAAACAGTTATTCAGTGACATCTATGGTTGAAAATGTGGGCTGAGATAGACGCCTTCGAAACGTCTTACGCAGCTGGAAGCCCGAGAATTTATTTACATATCATTTTTACACTTTGATATTTGAAATTTCTCAGTACTGTACTAACAACGATGTCTCAGAGGAAACTCACTATGTGATGTTAGAATAAAGGCTTTCAGTTCTAAGAGGGGGCGAAGGAGACATAGTACATCCGATGGTGTAGATCTAGGGTCACTCTCACTGACTGACTAGCGACCGTAGTCGTAGTAAACTGAAATTTGGTAAACAGATAAAGTTTTACTCACAGATTATAAGAAAAGTCTAAAACTCCTAAAATTCCTTATACCTATCGCTTATCTATCCAAAACGTGAAATCGGTTTTTACCCTAATAACGTTACTGTATATTCCTCTGAGTTTCATTGTAGACGGAGCTTACTAGGTTTAACTAATGTGTTAAATTTTACTTTCTTCCTCTCCTTACTTTGGAAGTTTGTGAAGTTTAAATCCCGATACCACACTTCCACTATACTTCCTGTGGTATTGGAAACACAAAATCTCATACACTTACTCGTATAATTTCACCCAAAATCATAAGAAAAGTACAATATTTGCGATTTCTCCGTATTTATACAATTATTATTTTTATTTCGTATGGCACAAGGATTCAAGGACAGTAATTACATTGAGTCACGATTGATAGAACCAAACATGAATGTTTCTACAGACTGATGTCCAAAGATTGCAGCCATTCGATTGCTTCTGTGGTTGCTTCGTGAATCTGATGCATTTTGAACCGAGTCTCCTAAGAGGGCATTCCGTAGCGATATGGTGAATAGCCATAAGAAGGATTCTCTATTATCTTCCACTTGTACTTCAAGTAGTTGCACCTAGCGTGGCCTGTTCTCACTCGGTTCAGTGTCGTCCAGGTTTTGCAAGGGAGGTTGAATCCAGGAGGCTGTCTTGTAGGATCTTGTATTATTGCTTGTTTGTCAGGACTGGAATTGGTCCACTGAGCGCACCATGCTTTGTTTATGTTGCAGTGATTTTGGACCAGCACTTGACTAACTTCTACGTTGAATACCAAGAATTTAATCCATTTGGAGTTTTATGTGTGCAGTCCTGATGAATTGGGTGTGGATACCTTAAACTTTTCTGCCATTGCTGTTTTAAAGCCACTTGCCTTCGGAGACTTGGTCGAGGCATGTTAGAGGCAGTCATTCTGTATGTACAGATTTTGCAATTCCAGGTATTGTTCTCCTTGTGTCATTTACCTTAATGTTGATCTTTCTTGTGTGACTGCTACTTAGCAATACTGGACTGCAGTATTCAGCAGATGAGTGTACCAGGGCAAGAGCTGATATCCCGAGACACCGTTCGCGGTGGTTGAACGGTTAACGTTCTGGCCTCGCATTCGGGAGGACGCGGGTTCGAATCCCCGTCTGGGCATCCAGATTTGGGTTTTCCATGGTTTCCCCAAATCACTCCAGGCGAATGCCGGGATGCTTCCTTCAAAAAGGCCATGGCCGAATTCCTTCCCGTTCCTTTCCCCAATCCCATCCCGCCTCTAATGACCTCGCTGTCGACGAGGCGTAAAGCCCAAGCAAAAAAAAAAAAAAAAATCCCGAGAGCTGTTGCATGTGCTTCCCAACCCGTTCATAAAAGTTTGTGAAGGATGTTATTTCGAGTTTGAATGACAACCACAAACGTAAAATGCTTCGGCGTATATTTGAATCTGAAGCAAGCAAGGCTGGTGACTTTTACGTAAGTTATTCACGATTGGTGCGACATAGAACTGATGCACTGGTGGGAGCATATGCAGAATCAGCATGGAAATTTTTATGTTGCACTGGTTGCGAATTTGAAACAATCTGATCTAGCGATTCTCATGTAGACGTCTACGCGGTGACGTTTACTAGAGCTACTGGGACGTGAAATCAGGACAGCGTAGCCTGCGTTTACTGTTCTGACACTGTACCGTCCAAGATGAGTTCTCAACGGAGTCTCAATGTGAATAATAAACCATCACCTCGCCTCCTCTCCCACAACTGTCGTACCATTCAGAAATTTCCATGTAATCTCACTATTGTGACCGATAAGGACAATATCATCAAAAAATTACCGCATTCCGTTTGTTACTTGCACTCGTATACCAAATTCAGATATGTATTTCACTTACTTCATTACTTCTCCACATAAAAATGAAATATCATTGGTGGCAGCTTAAAGAGTTTTCTTTGGAACTAACGCTTATCTCTCATGATTTAAGGTGTGTTTGACGGTCACAATGATCTGATTCTAATTAGTTATTAGTCCTATCTCTGCATTTTATCTTCGACTTCTATAAAATTCATATTATCAGAAGTTTTTCCAAATTTTACGAACACGGCAAATTTGTTCCAATTACTTAGCATGCATCCTACTAATATTACTCAAAGAAACCAAAATTCGTTCTGAAGTACACCGCTTTTTCTTCTACATCTATATATAAACTCTCCAATTCACAAAATTATGGGTGGCAGAAGGTGCTCATTCCAATCCCGAATGGTACGAGGGAAAAAAGAATTAATATAAGAATCAGTGCGGCACTTTATTTCTCTAATCTTATCTTTCCTGTCATTCCGACTCAAATAGGATGGTGGACGAAGTATTTCACTACATTCGTAAGTGAAAGTGGGAGTACACATGTTTACCAATAAGTTTAAACGTAACGTGCGTCATCTATCTACCAGACACCCAGCCCAGTCTACTAATCAGTTCTGTGACGCTTTCATACGGACTGTAGCAAGCGGTCACGAATCGAGCGGCTCTTCTCTGTATTTTCTCTACACTGTCAATCAACCCCTTACGAAACGGATCCCAAACAGTAGTACAAATGTGGACGACAAGAGATTTGTACGCTATCTCCTTTGCTTGTTCATTACAATTTTTCAAGACTCGACCTAGGAATCGCAGCCTAGAATTAGCTCTACCTACTAACGATTTAATGTGTAAGTCCAATTTCATGTTCCTTTGTACTGTTACTTCAAAATATTTGATAGAATCGACCATATCAATAACTGAACTGTTTACCTCGTATTTCTGAACAATCGGATTATTTTTGTTAGTTATGCTCATTGTCTTGCACCTGAACTCAGATTACCGAGCGTGGTGGTGTAACGGTTAGCGTTCTGGCCTCGCAGTTGGGAGGACGGTGGTTCGAATCCCCGTCCGGGCATCCAGATTTGGGCTTTCCATGGTTTCCCAAATCACTCCAGGCAAATGCCGGGATGCGTCATTCAAAAGACCATGGCCGAATTCCTTCCCATTCCTTGCCCCCCATCCTTTCCCGTCTCTAAAGACCTCGCTGTTAAGAGACGTTAATCAGTAAGAAAAAAAAAAAATGAACTCAGATTCATATAATATATTTCCCAATTCTTCGCTGTTCTTCTATATATAAACTTAATTACCATTTAGAAACATGATATGTCGATCTTAAGATATGATGTTACAGCTACTAGTGCACCCGTACCTCCTGATTTCGAATTTCATGACGAAAAAAGGTTGGCGGCAACTTAAATCCCAATAATTTTATCGAATTAAACATACAGCAAACAACGAACAGAATGAGAAATGTTATCAATTTAAAAAAAATCTACACATGGTGAGCCAACGAATGAATAAAAAAAAAGTAAACATTAGTAACTATCCTGACGCACAACCCACAGATTGGTTGGATCCGCGAAGAAGAATTCTAAGCGAATCTATCAGAGGCAGAATGGCCTCCCTCCGGTAGCTACGGTGAAGAATGGAAACCAAACACGGAGGCGATCACTGCACACTTCTCATACACGGAGATGAGGGTCGGGTTAGGCGCACTGAAAATGTAGGGCGAAATCAGCATTCGAACCGAGCACCTTCAGTTCCAAGGCAGCTAGCGGACTGCTCTCAGTGAAGGTACAATAAGCTTTCGCTTTTACCGGAAAGTATAATGTAAGACTATCAACTTCGAACGTGATAAAATCTCTTAGT
Source organism: Vandiemenella viatica (assembly GCA_031002005.1). Classification (NCBI taxonomy): domain Eukaryota; kingdom Metazoa; phylum Arthropoda; class Insecta; order Orthoptera; family Morabidae; genus Vandiemenella; species Vandiemenella viatica. The sequence goes on from JARYHS010009186.1 coordinate 228,546,498, forward strand.
AAGATTCAGAACGGAATAAAATGTTGAAATGATTGTTAATTATGTGCCGATAAAAAAGAGGAGATGACAGTATTTAGTAACCATAAACCTTCAGAAAAGCGCTGGTATACAAGTCACTCGCCAGTCAGCGCTTAGCAACTGAGTCGAATCAAATTGCAGAAGTCAAGAAACTAAAATTAATTGAATACAGAAAATTGCAGCTGAGATGGCTTACACAACGATTCCAGACTGCTTACTTTACTTAAAAACGTACCGGTGTTTTCCACATTGAGTTGATATCCGAAGCAGACTAGAAAAATTTAGTTAATACATCATTACTTGAAAAATAAAACAGAAAACCCATTTCCAGTAACAGACTATTACTTACCCGACATAATTTCTGACGGTCTTCTTCAAACCTTTTAACCATTTTTTTTTTTCCAAATTTTCTCTCTTGTAGTTTTACGCCACGTCGACGTCGAGGTCATTAGAGTAGACGCAAAGTTGGGAACAAGGAACGGGAAGGAATTCGAGCTTAGCTTCTTTCAAAAAGCTATTCTACCATTCGCCAGGAGTGATTTCGGGAAGCAATGGAAAACCGAAATCTGGATGGCCCGGCGGGGATTCGAACGCGCGACCTCCCGAAAGAGAGGCCAGAGTGTTACCGCCCACCCACCCACCACGCTCGTAGCTTAAAGTTCCCGAAAATGTGTTGCTTGGTTTGATAGTGATTTCTGAGTGAGAGTTTGAAGGTAAGTAGCTGTCATTTTGTTCCTTTTTGTGTTTACTTCTGTAATTGGTTCCAAGGTGTTGCCTGCAATATGTCAACAAGGCTGACCCGAGAGCGAGGACAGATGAATTCGCCGACCTCGGAAACACTTCAGGACAGGGTTTTCTTCGAAACGGAGTACCCAGTACTCATAACATACGACCTTGGCTTCGGCCTAAAAACAAGTAGACTTATACAGCCAAAAGTTACATTTCCAATTTCTATTTCGATTGGTCGATCCCTTGTTGCTAGATGAGTTCCTACACCACCTGCTTACAACCAGTGCTTGTATAATTCATCGCGTGATCTTATGGGGTTTCAAGGCCCACTTATTGCTCATTATATCACAGTTTAGCCTGGTCTCTATTTTTATGGAGGGGCTTCGGACCAACTTCTAAAGTAATGACATCTCTGAGTAAGACGTCGAACTGATTGTTGTTTCTTTCCTTTTGGCTTTACGGCTCATCGACGTTGAGATCATTAGATAATGATTGGAAAGGAAAGGGAAGGGATTCGGCCATACCCTTTTGGCTTTGGAAAATCGGATGGTATTCAACCTGCGTCCACCGGAATGGCAAGCCAGAGCGACACCACTTACCACCATGCTCGCGGTCAGCTGGAATAGGTAATGGCTAAAAACAAAAAGTTAACAGTCAAGGTACTCAAATAAATATTATACTTCTTCGACCTTCTCTCATTTACACCAGTGAGTTTATACCATTTCAATAAAACTCTGTTCGACAATACTCATTCACTGTTTTTGCCTCCACTTCTTCAATTTCATGATTTCTACGAGTTTTTATATGAATAACTATAAAAATCTAATTATCTCTTTTTTGGAAAAGTACTGATTCTTTTAAAATTTCATTTTAAATTCTTTCTAAAATGAAAAGTGATTATATCCTGCTAAAGATTATAGCAAAATTAAAGCCATCTGTTTGGAATTTACAATTTTCGTAAAATAACTAAATTTTTAGTAACATAATCACCTAATATCAAACGATACAAAATTTCATGAATCGGAGAAACTTTTTTTTAACGTAATGTTCTAAAAAATTAACTAATTTTTTTTTAACTAAATATTTTTATTTTGTTTGGTTTGAGATATAATTTCGCATAACGTATAATAAACTCGATTTAAAAATAAATTATTATCGAATTTTTAAGAAAAGATTTTACAAATTAACTTTTTTAGTGAATTCATAATATTAATGCTTGCTTTTGTCAACAAGGCCTTGATTAAACGATTTTTACATATTTAAATGAACTCTCTCAATATTTAGTTCCACAATAAATGAAAAACAGAATTAATTACTCATGAAGCTTGCGATACAAGGCGAGAGCGCTAGCTACAACGCTGCTGTCGGTCTTTCACTTGATTATACCACTACGTCTTGCCTCATCATGAGCGGAGGCTTGCTGCAAACTAAACGAAAGATTTCTGCAGTAAAAAAGGGAGTCCTCACCTCAAAGGCTTGCCGCAGCCATGTTTGTTCGGCTTCAGGATTTGAGTCCTTCAGCACTTACGAATCCATTTTTTTCTTCTTTACTTAAGAGTGAAGGACGGAAAATCAACTATAGAAACCACTTAGTGTTATCTCGATGTGAACTGTGTGGTAAACAAGCGAGAGAGTGATGACAGTGCAGAGATTCTGGTTTCGTTCCGCTGACGATCTATCGCCATCTCTGAAATGAGCTGGTTCTCCTTCATGGCGCGTGAGTGTAAAACTCTTGGCTGCTTGCAACACAAGTTAACATATTCGAACAACTGCACAAGAGTCGTATTACTTCTAACACGACTATTCTGTCGGGACCAGGAGAAAACACAACACAAAAGTTTCGTATTTGTTTACTACAAAGGAAAGTTGCAAATAGTATCCTGGATTTTTAACTTAATTGACGTGTATCCTGCAAGAGTACAGCATGCTGGTTCTGTTAAATATGTTATTCCCTTTTGTAACGAACATAAATTTACAGAATGTACTAAAATAGCATTTGCTGCTTGGGAGAAATAGTCCTAGCCATAAATTTTCTTACCGCAATTTCTCTTACCAACCTCGTGTATAAATTATACCGATTCTTATGTTCTCAATCTGTGTAGTGTTAACAATAACTTATTTACCGGGAAAGCCGAGTTTTTTATTTGCACTTGTGAGCTTTTGGCTGACACGCTGACGCTCGTTGCTAAGCAAACAAATGTTCTATCTCTGACGAAAACTGCAGCTTTTCAGCTGAAAACTTAGAAGTTTCCGGTAAATAAAGTTATAAATAACATTATTTGGTTACCTAATATCAAGAGTCTATTTAATAAATAATTCACTTCCACTCTTATAACTGTGCTTCCGGGGGGATTTAAAACACGATTTTAGAATTATTTTGTTATAATGGTTGAATACAATGTGTTCCAATTGTTATAATAGGTAAAATATAAGGCCCATATAAATTAGTGGTCCGTATAATGATTTTCTACATTTTACTGTTCTTCGAGTTGAAAAATTTCAAAAATGTTGACGTTACTGTTGAAGACTTAAAATCTAAATATTTTGCCATAAAATTTGATAACAAACTCAACTGGGCAGAACGAGTTGTAGGAAAAGGTTTCAAAATCCTTCACTTGTTGGAGAGGGCGATGAGGAGATGAACCAGAGAAGTAATTGAATTCATTCGAGGAAGGTGAAAAGAGTCATGAGCATGTATAAGGTGTATATTGGAAATGAATCGTGGAAATATATTAGTGGAGAAATTAGGAGAGGTCCATGGAAGGGGAAAGTGATCATAACCCAGTGACGGATCTACGAATTTTCAAAGCCGGGGCAAAATCTTGAGATTGCCGCCCCTTCAAACATGATTCGGCTGCTCCCCTAAAATTGATGTCCGCTTTGCCCCTTCCCTCCCCTCATCCTCCCCATATCCGGCACTGCCATGACCATAAACTGGCACTCGGTTTCAGACATAAGGGTGTGCAAAGATTATCTTTCGTAGGTAAGAGGTCTGGGATTGGGACAAATTACCAAGAAGAATGTTGAATAATTTACCAAAAACGCTGAAGGAATTTAATGTTGAAATTAGTAAGGATAAAAGGAAGTGGGAAGAGGAACTAAAATTTAAACTAGTAGCAGTAAAGAGAAAATTTCCCCTGATGATTCGGTGACTAATAACTCCCAGCCATAATTGAAGTGCAAATCCATTTTGGGATGGTCTAATGCCTCAGTTAATACAGTGATCTCGTCTGGCGCTGTTCAACTTCATCTGTGACTGGTGGCTCACTTACTACCTCAGCTACTTTCTGAACATTTAACAAAGTTAATGCACGTTCAGTAACCCATTTCTCGGCTGTTATTTGCTTATATTTACTTCCAGCGTTTTAACGTTTGTATCCAGATTTGGGTGTTCCATGGTACCTCCAAATCACTCCAGGCGAATGCTGGGAAGCTTCATTTAAAAATGCCATGGCCGAATTCATTCCCGTTCCTTGTCCCTAGTCCCATCTTTTGCAGGTGAATGAATAAACAGTTTCTGTGTCAACTGCATGACCGTCCTTTGTTGAGAGTTTGAGATAGATCCAAAGTTAGATGGTTAGTGATTACCTTTGAAAATGGGTAGCACTATCATAGTCGTGGTGCCACAGTTTGATGATGAATTCTTATCTAACTAACTCCACGAAACAAATCTAAAGTAAAGAATAATTTATTTTTTTGACATTTCTCTCAGTTCTCGAGATATCAATAATCAGTCATAAGTAAAGTTACTTGTGTTTTTGGTGACATTAATCTTCTGCTCCAGACCGTATTTCAACACAACCACTGCGAAGAAAACAAAACGCCTATTGTTCAAAGCCAGCGCAGCAAAAAAAAAAAAAAAATCTAGTTAGGTTGCATCTCAACGTAATTGCCTAAATTTTGATATATCTCGAGATATCAAAAAAAATCTTAATTTTTGGTTTGTCTCGTCCAGTCACATAAGGATCCACATCAAATTACGACGCCACGGTTATAGTAGAATCCCCTGATAGTGAATAACCGTTTATGGAAGATAATTATAATAATTATTAACTGCGATGGTGCCTATGCGCCAGTGGGAATTTCGGTTCATGTCTTTCCTAAACAAATTTTTACTTTAAATTCTTTTAGTACTGTTTGAGGTAAATTTCTATCACCTTGTTTTGAGGACTTATTCCATCTCACTAGTTAAAACTTTCCAACTCCCTTATTCCTAAAATCAAATGATAGTGTGTAGGCCTGATCATCTGTTTCCTTTCAGATACTACTACAATTATTCCTTCAATATCCATCCTGGCCTTACCACCAATATATGCCTCATACACAAACAGCACTATTTTCACTCAGCTTCTGTTTTCCAGTGACTATCAACTGAGCTTTTTTAACATACTAGTTACTAACTCTGTTTTACAGTAATTTATCTCGCAATTGAACAAAAAATTTAGCTAATAATTTACTTTTAGATGAGCAGAAAGTGTACAAAAGCAATCAATTGCTATCAAAAGCCAGGAAAAGTTAGGATAATTAACTACACCTTTTTACTCGGTAAATCTGCTATGCAAAGGAATCCTCCATTTTAAATCATTATTAGTGGCCAGAGAAAGAAACATAAGATAGAATCTCGTGTTTAACCGAGAGCCATTCTACATCTTGCTTTGAATAACCGTTTTGGAGGGTACGATAAATCAGTTACGTTTATCTTTAATTGTCTTCAATCTTCTTTATGGCCATACTTGTTTCATCCTCTGCGAGTGTATTTCTTTCTTTTCCTGTGTCAGCTTTTTTCCCCTGGTTGATTTTTTCCTTCTTTCTTTCTCTAAAACATGTTCTGTCATTTAGTGAGTCTGTGCTGATTCCAGCATTTTGTATATATATATATTTTTTCCCTGGAACCATGTGGGTTTGGATTTGTAGCTATTTATCAAGTCAAATCATTTTTATTATTCATTTCAAAAGTAAGAGCAAGCAAGTATTTAGCACAATGTATTTTTCCAGTATACCATATCGGGATATGGTAATGCAACATGTCCTTCCGATTCGTCACTTTACACGTCCTTAGGAACGACGCTCACCTGCTTCCTCTGGTTTTTGCTATGCAGCTAATAGTTCTCCAGACGCACTGTGGGTACCATGTATCTAGTCCGCCAGAGGAGTGGTGAGACCGGAAGCTGGAGCGACCTCGCTGCACGCTGTCTTCCTTGACCGCGCGCCGGGGCCTTCGGCGGAAGCGGTATATGAGGCGGCGCACTGCCGCAGTCTGCACCAAACAGCAGGCAACATGATGTTCGCACCGGCAGTCGTCGTCGTGGTGGTGATGTTGGCAGGCCTGGCGTCGAGTGCGCCGCCCGCGGGTGACAAGTACAGCTCGCGCTTCGACCACCTCGACGTGGACGCCATACTGAGGAACGAGCGCGCCACTCAGGCGTACATCAAGTGCATCCTCGACACCGGACCCTGCACCAACGAGGGCCGCGAGTTCAGGAGTGAGTACCTCACAAACTAGCTGCTACCCGCTACTGCCAACGCACAGACTTAGAATTTCGTTACTACAATTGGATATAGAAAGCTGTAAATAGGTAAAAGGTGTCCCAAAAAGTTGGGATAATATGACGGGGAAGCCATCATAATAAGTTGTGTCTACATGAAATTTATAAAAGGATCATACACAAACTGACTGCGAGAGAAACAAAGCCTGAGCAACGGATATTCGATTACATTGATTTGAGCATGCTATCCGTCTCACGGTTCCGTTAGTTTTCAAAATTTCATGGTTAAGTATGTTATTTATCCTTAAAAATGTACCCTATGTCCTTCCTAACGATACATAGTATTTCCTTGTGAAATTTCACCAAGATCGGTTTAACCATGAAAAACGAAACAATTAGACAAAGTTACTTTCGCGTTTATAATATTTGTGCAGATCTCTAACAGAACTTTCAAAACTCGATTACTCAGAAACAAAACTTACAATAAAATACTGATAACTATACCATGTTCGCCTCAAGTTCGTCTTCACTTGACTACCCCCTCCCTTCCTACCTCACTGAAATGACCGCTGTGTCCAGGTAGGCGGGTGACAGATTTACCCTTCGTTTGTACAGGGGAAGGGCAGCGGAGAGGGGATATAGCATAATGACCTTGAGCCGCCTCTGTTAATTGAACGGCTGTAGTTTTCAATATCAAGTTATGTGCATTTAATCAAAACAACACGAACGAAACTAACGTTTTTCTTTGTTTGTTCGTTTTATTCGTACGCGTTTCTCGTCATTTCGGGGAGCATCTTCAGCGATTTATCCCTGTGACACTGTTACACTTTTTGTTACTTACATTTCATTCATGGCATCATCATAAAGTATAATAAAAATTATTTCTATTTAAACGTATTTATATTTCATATTACTATTAATAACGACTGTAACAATGTCTTACAGATAATCCACTGAAGATGCTCCAAGAAATTAAATGAAACGTGTGAGGGAAAAATAGATAAGCAAAAACCCCTACTGCATTTGTGTAGAACCTTAAGGTGTTGGGTTTTTCTAAACAACATAGATTCCACAATCAGAAAATACGAAGTATTATTTTGTGGAGGCATAGATAACTGTACAAGAAAGAGATGACAATGCCCAATTGCAATTAATTTACTCTTAGATAATGCCACCTCCAGACTTCCATACGTTCGGTGTTAAGCAAAAGGTGTTTTCTATCTTAGCAGAATCTCATTCGAAACCTACCAGCTACGTAGAGCATCGGAATAATAGTACCGTATATCTATTTGTTGAATGCGATTTTCAGATGAAATTACATCAATATTGTAGTTATACTTTAGGCCACTGACTGTTGGTCAAATAATGGCAGAAAAATTAACTTTACTAGAAAGTGCTGCAACTTGATATCACCTGGAGCATCTTATCGAATATACTCCTCTTAATGGAATAGTAGGCAATATTTGGCATTGCGCTAATCAGAATTCTTGAAATATATTTATTTGTTGGTTATAGCTTCCTATCAGAATTTTTTATTTGAATTATAATATATGTTGCATGGTAACTTGGTCGTAATTGCCTGGTGATAGGGTTTCCATCGACTGCGCAATCGGCCCTTGTCGTAACCGCATTAACCTAACCTGGCAATTCTACCGGGGATAGGGGACCTACAGTTTAACGTACAATCCGAATCACGGAAGCGTTCTGGTGAACTTCATATTATACAGAAAGCTGTACCAGAGGTGAATTTCTGGTCAGGATACATTGAAAATCCGAGCCGAAACTGAGATTCTAATCGGGAACCTTTCGATCTCCTGTCAGACGCCTGTTACACTAAGCTACCAGTCCACTCATATACTACATATATAGTAAATATCAGGGGCGGATCCAGGAGGGGGGCAGGGGGATCCCCCCCCCCAAAGTATCTAGGTCCATACCGACATTGTAATTTTGGAGATTTTTTTTTAGGTCTACGGATTTGAGGCCCGAGGGGATTATAAATACTACCTTTTGCCCGACTCAAGCCCCCCCCCCCTCCCCAAGCTCAAAATACACTAGAGGAAAGCCCCTCCCGACCAAAATCCACTCAAGCCAAGCCCCCCCCAACCAAAATCCACTCAAGCCAAGCCCCCCCCCCCCCCAAACCAAAATCCGCTCAAGCCCCTCCCAAACCAAAACCCTGGATCCGCCCCTGGTAAATATGTTAACAATCATAGTAGTGCCACCATTAGTTAAGCTTGCTAGTCATATCTTAATTTATATTCATCAAAGTGTGAAAAATACGCAGATTTTCAAAGATAAATCAGCTTTTAATGCGTAAGTGGCAGCATGTCAAAGAATCAAAATAGTTAAAATTATGTTTAAATGAATAACAAAAATAGTAGAAATGGAAAAACTTGTAATTAACGTTTCACTTTGTTTTCCTGGAATATTGCTTTTCTTTACTTTTATATGTAGTTTTGATTTTTTTATGGAGATACCAATCTTGATATTTAATTAGTTTCTAATTACTTGATACTTGTGACGCTGTTTGCTTCTATCAGGCGTGATTGAGCGGAGATGTTTACTGGGTGTATGTTTGTTTCTCGTTGCAGAGTACCTGCCCGAAGCGCTCAAGACGAGCTGCGCGAAGTGCACGGAGGCGCAGAAGTCGATAATGCGCAAGACGGCCAAGTTCGTGATGGAGAAGCACCCGGACCAGTGGGAGCTCATCCGCAAGAAGTACGACCCCAAGCAGCAGTACAGGGAGAACTTCCGCAAGTTCCTCGCCGCGGGCAACTGACCACACCACGCCAGCATCTCCTCGCCTAACTTATTGTACCTCATCCAAACCATCTCGCCTCACCACAAATAAACAACCAAAACTACACAAAATCATCGCTTGTTATTTACAATTACCTCTTCGTTCCACTTCCACCTGGACCTGCCAGCACATGGTGGAGAGTACACACGTAACTACGATACTACATGCTAAAAAAGAAATGCAATTTTTTTTTTTTGCCCTTTGTCATTGCTTTGATCAATAGTAAGGCAAAGTAATATTGATCTAGGAATTAGAAAGAACTTTTTAAAACTCTTTGTGTGGAGCACAGCACTTTATGGTAGCGAAACATGGACTTTAGGAATACCGGAAATAAAGAAAATTGAAGCATTTGAAATGTGGTGCTACAGAAGAATGCTGAAAATTAAGTGGACAGACAAAGTAAGAAATGATGGGTGAGAAAAGAAGTTTGTGGAAGAAGCTTACAGAAAGAAGAGACAGGTTGGTAGGTCATATTTTGAGACATGCAAATTTGTTAGTGGAGGGAACAGTCGAAGGTAAGAACTTTAGAGGAAGACAGAGATTAGAATATATGAAGCAGATAATTGAGAACGTGGGCTGTAAGGGGTATGTAGAAAGGAAGAGGTTAGCATAGGATAGGAAGGGATGGAGGATTGCATCAAACCAGTCGAAAGACTGACAACAGCAGAAAAAAAGCAAAGTATGAAACACAAATTTTCACTAAAATCTTGTGATCATCACTCTATAGAAACAAATGTAAATTTCTAGGGTATTGGGCAATGGTTTCAACCTGTAGTCCGCGAAGACGGAACAGCAGGCACGTTATAAACATTTAATTCTAATTGAACTCACAGCAAAAAAATAAGTTAGCAACATTAGGTCACACAAAACGGATACAATACTTGTATTGTATAAAGCTATAACATAGTCTAAATCATAAGCCTATAAATCAAACTTTATAAAAGCCATGAATATTTCAACGACAAGACGAATATTTGGTATTTCCAGGCTATGGAGAGACTACATTGTTACTACCGGCCTCGGTAGCGTAGGGGCTAAAGCACTAACTCCCCGTGCCGAACGTAGCCGGTTCTAGTCCGGCTGAGGGCAAGTGTAACATGTGTGTGTGAATGTTGCGTCCGTCCAGAAGTGTCCATACTTGGTAGCAACAATACACCGGAAAACTTAAACACTGGAAGAGTCATGACAATCACATTGAGCTAGCTGTATGGCCTATCTAGTCAAACGCCATTGAAAAAAAAAAAAAAAAACATTGTTACCGTACTGTAAGAAAATAAATCTCCAGGCGTTCCTTTAACGATTAAGTTGATGACCTTTTATGATGTTCTCATCGTAAATGTGGGTTTTAAAGAACAGCGATATACACCATTAACAATTGATAGAACTGGTTAGGAACACACAGTAAAATTTATGCTCATATAAGTCAATCGTCCATAGAATTATTTTTGACATGTTGCTGGTCCTCAGCTTGAGGAACAAACCGAGCGTGGTGGTGTAACGGCTAGCGTTCTGGCTGTGCATTCGGGAGGACGGCGGTTCGAATCCCCGTCCGGGCAACCAGATTTGGGTTTTCCATGGTTTCCCAAATCACTCCAGGCAAATGCCAGGATGCTTCCTTAAATAGGCCATGGTCGAATTCCTTCCCGTTCCTTGCCCCATCCTTTCCCATCTCTAAAGACCTCGCTGTTGAGAGACGTAAAGCAGTTAAAAAAAAATAAAATATTGAGGAACAATGGCCTGAAGCATAGGTTCCCGACCTTCCTTTGGCCGACTGCATCATTTTCAAAAAAAAAATCATTACTGACTGTTCCCTTTTCAGAAAGGAAAACACATCAACTCCTCTTCTTGTAATGAATAATGTAAACAGCTCCAACTATTTTGGCTCGTAACCCACTTTTTGAAATAGTGATTCAATGGCGCCCCTCTTAAGTGAACTGTACAATACAGTTCATGGAGAAACAAGGACAGATTTCTAAAATTAGTCTACTGAAATATATTAACGCTGTTGTTTGATTAACAAATACATATTATGAAAACTATTATTATTTATAGGGCTGATCTCGGTGAAAAGAAACTAATTTTTTGATATTTGGTGCCTATTTGCTTTCTGTAATCTTAAACCTCCACGTTCCACTATTGAAAGCGTGTTTTTTGTTGTTTTTTTTCCCTTAATTAATAAATTGATGATTACGCTAAATTCTTTTTCAGCTACACATGGTCGTAGGAAGACAAATAAAAACTTCTTTGATGCAGTCTTTAAAGTTGTGTATAATAGTGGACAGCAGGGGGAGGTGGTTGATTCTCAACGCTCCCTACATTTCCCTGTGATCTCTTCAACGCTCACAGGTGGACGGTACCGCCACTGTTGGGAACCACTGATCTAGAGTTTATCATTACGACATACAACAGAGAGCACAAAAACCAGTGGCTCAAGCCAGAGAACATTTGAGACCATGCTTGTACGTATTGATCTAAAGCACTGAGGTGTTGGTAACCAGACGCCCTTTCACTTAGAGAAAACCACGAGAAAGATGACCGTTGCAGAGATGAAATACTGAAATCCTCGAGGACTGGAAGAAGTCGCTTAGTGATCAGTAACTTCTTCATTGTTTATTTGCAAAGGAGGACGTTGTTAATAAGGAAACTTCTATGAATACACAAGGAGCACTGATCTGGTAACCAACAAAACATTAGCACCAGCCCTGATTTCATTAGAGGCTGAACGTAGTGCGTTAGAAAAAGCCAACTATCGTCTCGCAAGATGCGTGCCACTAACAAACTCTTCCTACAAGAATTTGTATTTTTCTGACTGCACCATAGACAACAGGATCTCACAAAAGCAAATCGTTTAAATATAGGCCATGTCTTATGGTTGTTTAGTGCCAAAAATTATGAGATCTCGAGGCAAGTTTACACTTTACACTGTGTGCGTATTCTCTTCACTTTCTGAAACAGAATGGTTTCTCTCGGTGTTATAGATCGTATATTTATTTTTTTTTAAATTCTTTCAACTTGACGATTTTGCTGGTCATAATTTTTACTGCAATGAAAGGCATTATATATATGAGTTATTCTAAGGCTTGTCAAACCAGAGAAACGTGCGAAGGAAACTTTGGCTTTTGTGTTTCTTTAAGATTGATAAAGCAACAAAATTAATGTAGGTACCCATATAGGTTTACTAAAACGTGCACAATGTGCAATGGCCGAATCACCAATTTTTTTAAAATTTATTTTACATCAGTGATCTATTACACAGAGAAAAATCATTCTGTTTCAGAAAGCTAAGTGATTAAACACTGTAAACTGTAGACTTGCCTCAGAACAAGATCTTACAAGTTTTTGTCACTAAACAACCACGAGACCTGGCCTATTTTTACAAGAATTGTTTTTTTGGAGTCTCATTTCTTTTTGTAAGGTAATCACTTATTTTGAGCCGTCACTCAAATGTAACGGTTCCATTTAAAAAATCCGTGGATGGGAGAATTAAGAATTCAGTACAGTACATCCATATATGTGTAACCGTTACCACACATGCCCACACTCTCTGCAAACAATGGATGAGGGGCCGTCCGTTAATTACGTGATTTGTTTATCCGAAAATCCTGACTCCTCCCCTGCTTGGTGAGATCTGGTTGGTTCGCCCCCCACCCCTAAGATGACGTGAGCTTTGAAGGAACCCCTCCCTCTTTCCTGCTGACAGACCTCGCAGTTTTTTTGAGACCATTTTTTTTTTTTAGCTTTCCTGCTTCCGTGTCAGTATTTGTGGATCCTTTTTTAGCTCTACTGTGATTCAAGAAATTAATATCATGACGTGAGATTTCCGTCTACTCCCCTCCCCCGCCCCTTCGTGAGATTCGGCCGGACCTCTCCGCCCCCCCCCCCCTCTTCCTATTTCACCTCACCCCTGAGCAATACCGATTACCATAAATTTAACTGCCACCGTAAGTAAATTCGGAGAAACCTCAAAATTAAGCATAGCAAAAAAGTTAAATTTAGGGCTTTGGATAATCTTCCTAATCTCTAAGCATAAAATAAATTTGAAACATATATTTTCATCCATAGCAAAGCAATTAACCTGCAAACACGCACCGAAACGTATTACGTTTGGAGTTGCCATTCGGTAAATCCAGGGAAAATTACCAATATTATACTTTTCTTATGATATGGTGATGAAACTGTATATGTATACCATATTAACTGTTTCTAGGACTACGGGAAGTATAGTGTAATTAATTATTGGGACAAGGTGTCATAGACGATAAAAAAATTTGAACTTCACTAATTTCTAAAGCAAGGAGAGAAAGAATGTTAAATTCAGCACAGTAGTTAAACTTAGCATGCTCCGTCTATAATATAAACAAAATAATTTGGGTTTAAATCGATCTTATGTATGGGGTACATATACAGAAATTTACGAGTTTTAGACTTTTTTTTCTATGGTGGAAAAACGTTATCTGTATGCCAAATTTCAGCTTTTTAAGACTACGGGAAGTACCTTACAGTTTTGATGATCATCAGTCAGGGACTAACAAAATCGGTGAAATTTGCAAATGAGTAACATCCAAACTAAGAACAGGAACAAAAAAACAAAAACCGTTTAGTGTGTTTGCTGATATCTCTGTATAATTGAAATTAGAGGCATGTAGTCTCACTAAGATCGAAGAAACTGAGGAACAAAAATGTCCCGAATCGCTTCTAGAAAAGTGTAGGCAGTGCGAGTGCCACCGTTTACTCGACTTGACGGGTGCACCGCGAGACCATTCTGCACATCTTGTGAGCACATGATCCTTTCTCGTTACATAATGTTAAATATTTATACAGAACAGAAGTTAATATTTAGTTGAGATAAAGGTCGTTACGATATTGCAAAGGCAAAAAATAATTTCAACTTGATTAAACTAAAAAACAACAACAATAGAGTAACACTTAGCACAGCAGTAAATTAGGATCCGTGATTTTAATTACCTACTGGTAGAACACAGGTTACGAAATGATGATGTTAAGTTATTTAATATCTGTTAACGTCATTTTGGGAAATCAAATTAGCTATGAGAAAATAAAACTGATTTGTTTTCCCTTTAAGTTTCTTCCGACAAGCAAAATTAGAATTTTCTGTGCTCTGCGTTTATTCCCGCCAATTTGTTGATTTCTCTTACCAGTACAAAAAGTTAGGTAGCTATTCAGAGTTCTCAGATCGTTTAAAGACTTCTTTCTCTAGCAATCGTTAACTTGTTTCCTTGCTCTCTCCTTCTCCATCACGTTTCATAAATCAAAACCCCATACAAAACGTCAAAAGAAATTTCGCCGAATGTTTCGCAATATTTTCAAATGTCAGAGAGTAACGAGTCAGTGAAGAGGGTTCTAAACGTTCCTGCTGTTTAAGATGTATTTCTCATGGAACTACAATCGCAAAAACTTGTTTCTGAACTGAGACGGTAACCACGCGGCCGAGTCATACCTCGGCAACCACACAATCAGGGCTGCCAGATTGTATAATTGGATACAAAACTTGTATAATTTGGTTACCTCTTGTATCCTGTTTGTATAACAGATTGCCTTGTATAACTGGATACAAAAATGAGCACTTAAAAGTAAAGTACATTCCAGCACCTTTTTGAAAGTGTTTGCCCTATGTTTCATTGGGTTGGCAACCCTTCCTGCATATCTATTTCCTTTTTGGGTCTTCTGCCGGATAAGATCTTTTAAACACGACGTTTCGGCAGTCACCTCCGCTGCCAGATGAAGGCAGCGGAGGTAACTGCCGAAACGTCGTGTTTAAAAGATCTTATCCGGCAGAAGACCCGTGAAGAATTCCTGTCTACCATACGCCGGGAAAAACTTAATTGTCACATATTTCCTTTTTGTTATTCAAAATTTATCAATGTATACATTTATTTATAAACGTTTCTCGGGAAACAAACCGAGTGATGTTGTTATTAATGCACAATATTTCGGCGACTTTAATCTCCGTCGCCATCTTCAGGTGCAGTTGCAAGTCTTGAAGTCTGCCTTGAAGTCAGCCTTGAGCGTGTTGTTTACAGACTTGCAACTGCACCTGAAGATGGCGACGGAGATTAAAGTCGCCGAAATATTGTGCATTAATAACAACATCACTCGGTTTGTTTCCCGAGAAACGTTTATAAATAAACAACGCCGAGAAAGATTACATTCATTTATAATGTATACATTGTTTACTTTTCGTGGACTTTTTTTGCTCCCAGCACTTTCACTCACGTATGTAATCAATGGATGACCCCTTTGTATAATTGGGTTTCATTCTGTATAATTTCAAAGAGACAGCGGTATAATATAAGTTGGCTGTACTGGCAGCGCTGCACACAATATCATGCCTACTAAACTTAAACTATATTAATAAAATGTTATAAACAATTAAACGCAAGGAAAAGATGATAATAGCACTTTTCACAAAGTTCTTGACATGAGGATCACTTTCATTAACTGAACTAATACGATCTCATTATTTAATGGTTGCTATACAAAATGCAGCTGCGAGAAACAACTACATAACCAACTTCGGTGGTTATGATGATAGTATGCCATGCTTTCTCCTATTATTACGTATAAAGCTTGAAATAAATCTATTAAACATAATAATTTGAATATCCGAAAGAAGTATTGCAAAAGATTACATATAACACACAAAATTAAAGTTGTTAAAATCAATTTCTGTATGGTTTATTAGATATATATGAATGCTAAATTTTGAATAATTGTGTTAGTTGTTAAAGAATACTGAGAAGAATGGTCCTAACTAAGCTTGGAAAACGGAACAACTCCCTACTACCATCATGATGTAATTCAACCTAACCCATGTTTTTTTTTCCCTGAAAAAAAAGTCACTTGTTAATTCCAATTACGTGATTTCAAGAAAAATACTTTAAAAATTCCAGTTCTTATTTGGAGGAGATTATTATTGATTTAAGGGTTTGTGTCATATAAGGGACAGCATGCAATAATGGCTAACATGTTGTGATACCAGTTTCGAGATGGATGATGCAACATTTGGAAAATATTATAAGATATATACAGATACTAGTAGAACTTACTTATTTACGTAAAATAATTACAATTACTATTCATTAGAGTACACATTTATAGCAAATAACACTAATTCACTTTCCATTTAGTATATTTGTTATGAAACTTGATAAAGCAGTTTCTCTCCTTGTCCAAGCACAATGTTGCACTGCACTTCAGACATGCTGTATAGGATTATCCTTTCCAGTCTGGATAATTTCAACAATTACAGTTTCCCAACCAGACGGGCATGTGATCTATCCCATCCTAATACTACGGAAGATCTGCCGCAGGCTCTCTCTTCTTCTTACTGTCCAACTATTCTTGAATTTCATTTTCTTGTCCTACCCAGTTTCTTGGATAAGGCTTCCATGTTTGCCAGAGGACATCTGCAACTGCTACTCGAAATAAAATAGGAGCATTGTTGTCCGTATTTCTTCTTCTCAATAGGGGCTAGTTTGTTCACACAAGCTAGACTGCATATTGTACCATATCTGTCACAAACCCTTTTTTCAATATTATATATATTCTAATGGACAAATATATAAACTTACCTCTTTATAATTATCCACAGACGTCCTTTTCATCCTAGAAATTGTGTAAATACTGAAATCAAATGTTTACTATATCAAATACAACTGTTTGTATGACCGAACTTGGATGTAAATTGCTCACAGCGCAAAGCAAAGATTCATACTCTGTAATTCCTTATTCTCTCAACAGATTCCATTTAATATTTGCACAGCTCTTCTTGATTGTGTACTATATCTGTCCCAACATGCAGTTTCAAAGTATTTGCTCAAATATGAGTTCCACAAACAAGAAAATGGTATGTGCCATATATGTCCCAGTATGCAGTAAGGGGCTAACATGTGGATTTTTTAAAACATTTGGCGTTCAATTCTTCAATCTAACACCAAGGGATATATTTTTTTATCCGAATATATAATAAGCATAATATATCAAAACCAGATACTGTCAATCAGATGAAAGATACAAACACAAAAATTC
Organism: Vandiemenella viatica; assembly: GCA_031002005.1. Taxonomy (NCBI): domain Eukaryota; kingdom Metazoa; phylum Arthropoda; class Insecta; order Orthoptera; family Morabidae; genus Vandiemenella; species Vandiemenella viatica. The sequence continues at coordinate 228,563,583 of JARYHS010009186.1, forward strand.
CAACACTTACGAAATGAAATAGTTTGCAACGTTTGGGAATTAATTGCTTCGCGTAGTCGATTCCAGTGATGCTCTTCCGTTTACTAACACATAGTAATATTTAACCTGGTTTTATCTATATTTCGTGCAATTTTCCGTTATTTGAACCAATAAACTTTTAAGTACGTAACCAAACACTACATCTATTGTCAATGAAAACAGACCTGAGTTTTCAAAACGGAACACATTTTAAACCGAGATCAAAAGTAGTCAGTACAATTATTTCAAACATCATGTAATGGTTTTGTGCTGTTTAATGTAAAAAATAACATACATCCAAAAGAGAGCTTAACTTTGAACTTTACACAAGTAATCTACTAAGTTTAACAATATCTGCAGGGCAGTAATAGAGGTATGTCTTTCCAATCCGTCTGTTGGGTTAATCGTTTTTTGAGGCGTTGGCACTGCTGTCATGGCTTCCCCAGAGAAGGAATTCTAAATTATTTTAAATGTATTTACACAAGCATACAAGACAATTGGCCTAGAGCTTAACATTACCAACACACAGGTCCTCTACCAACCTGCACCAGATTCCAAGATAGTGACTCCATCTATCATAATCAAACGAAAAACTACACAGGAAGTGGGACACATTCCCTGCTTCGGTAGCCATACCTCAACAAAGGGGAATATTGATACAGAAATTCAGAATCGAATATGATATGCCGGTGCAACTTACGGCCTAAAAAGAGTGTTTGGACAAAGCTCTACGTTCACAGTACCATTAATTACGTGGTGTTTTTTTTCCGGAATTCCGGACATTTCCCACGTGGTGAGATTTAGTGAGATTTGGTGTGATTTGGTGAGATCTGGTCGCAACCCCACCTCCCCCCCTATGATGACATGAGATCTTGAGGAGACACCCCCCCCCCCCTGTGTTGTCGACAGATTTGGTGAGATTTCGGCAGACCCCCCCCCCCCTATTTCACCTAACGTAATGAATGGACGCCTCCTCATAACTGCGAGACTTGGACTACCTACAGAAGGTACTTAAAATGTCTGCAGAAGTACCACGAACGCAGTCTGAGGAGAATTCTTAAAATAAAATGGTAAGACCGTCAGACAAATGTCAGTATCCTAGAAGAAGCAAATGCCACAAGCACTGATGCAGTAATAATTAAGCACCAACTTCGATGTGTTGGACATGTCATCCGAATGCCGAAAAATTACCTCCCGGAACAAATAATGTAGGTATTCACAACTTTTGAATGGCCAACGAAATCGCGGAAGACAAATGAAAAGATACAGCAATTTTAAGAAATGTCTGATAAACACGCAAAAAAATGGAAACATGTAGCTTCTCACCGATCTGCATGGCGGCGAATGGTGCATGAGGGCTCAGAGTATTTTGAACAGCATGATAGCTAGAATCCGACAAAAGAATCGTGGAAAGGAACGCGAGAAGAGGAGAACAGCTGTTTCGCCGGGATCCCGTGCTGGTGTAGTACTGTGGAAGATCCTGCGGTTCTAAAATCAGACTTTTTAGCCACTTGAGGAATCATAAATATTCAACCATAAAGACGTATGTATACTCGCAAACGAGTGAGTACCTTGGATGAATGGATGGAATGGGTTGTCGAAAGATAATTTTAAGGGTACAAAACCGAGGGAGTCAAGATATCTGGATTGACGCGCGGACAACCTAAACATCAGCTCGTTGTCAACTGATCAGCAATCAACGGCCGATAATGACTTGGAAATCGAACACCTATAAATAGTGAGTGCGACCGACGAGCAGGAAATAACCAATTCCCCTTCATTGGGAGCAGGTAATCAATGTCATTTCACTGCGCTTTTTTTAATTAGAATTCTGACGCAAACCTCGTTACCAGCTGTGCTGCGTCGAACTTCCCGCGAACAGAAGTACTTTAAAGATACCTTGTTCCCTTATTCGGGTGCGAGCTGCGTTATTTTTAATAGCACCAACGTTTCGCCCAAATGCTCCAGGCATCTTCTACCGCAAATTTCGTTTTATTCGTGACTGAATATTTTGGGCGTGAATTACCGAGAGGCGCACAGTGATACCGGGTCGACCAGCCTGGGCTCTTTTATTTCTGTAAATGAGCCCCGAATCACAAGTTTAACAGTTAAATGCTGGTTATTAGTGTAACTAACTAAAATATTATTGATAACAACTGATTTTTGTGGGAATACCGCGTTATTTATTGGACAGTCTAAGCTTTCGGCTGCCATTCTACAGACTTTGCCAGAGATACTATTTATGTTGGCACAACGACGAGCGCCAAGCATCGCAGAATAACAGGCCGTTGTCATCGTTGAAATAGTTTGTATTCTTTAAAATTTTTGCTGCTTCCTTCACTCGTCGCGGCCATCACTGATCTTCTCTCGACGGCAGCCTCGTGTCTCCTAATTTTATTTCGAGCTCAGTGTTAGTGGCGTGGCGAGTGAAGGAGACAGCAGAAATTTTAAAGAATACAAACAACTTCAACGAAGACACCGGCCCGTTACTCTGCGATGCTTGACGCTCGTTGTTATCTTCTATATAATTTCCTAAGTTCACTCATCCACCTCGATAGCTATTGGCTGGAGCACGACAGCCTTCGCTCGCAAATTAACAGCTATCAGAGATATCATTAGAAGAAATTCGAGGTTATGTGCACATATTATTAGCTAAGCGACTGCTATGAAATTAATACATTCATTAAGTTTGATTTTCGTAGCATTTCATAGTTAAAAAAATTGACAAACTTAACCGCTGAAAAAACGTGTAACTTTTCCTCAGTCGCTAATGAAAGCAATAAGTTTTTTAAAAAACTTAAATTATTCGTTGTCTTTCCTGTAGCAACGAATGCCAATTGTCTTTTACAGCCTAGGCGACGATTCAATGTGATTAAAAACTTCCGCTCGTGTTGCTGCTTGACCAAAGTTTATAAATTACGATTTATTTGCTTTTTAAGTGTATTACTGACCACTTTTGTCCGTGTTCACTGCGTGTGAGTTATTAGGTTATTTTAAGTGGGTATCAGACTTCAGATATGTTACCTAAACGAGTGTTCTGGCAATAGTTGCTTAGCTATTTAATAATCAGGAATCTGTAGTAAGTTCTATGGCCGCTACAACACGATGAGCAAAGATTACATTAGGGGACGTCCATAAATTACGTGAGGTGATTTGGGGAGGAGGGTCCTACTATGACGCGAAAGTCGATTTTAGGGGGGTATTTCGCCAAAAGTGGGGGTGTAACGGGGTTTGGAGGAGTGAGGCCTAAAAAAAGGCGATTTATAGGGGGGAGGGTCCTCAAGTCGCAGATATCACCAAGGGGGGGGGGGGGAGGATCGGACCAAATCTCACGAAGTCTCACCAGAAAAGGGGGGGGGGGTCCGGAAACCCGGCAAAACACCTCACGTAATTTATGGTGCCCCCTTATGAATGTTTGCGTGGTCTCAACGAAGACATTGCTGCTGCGATGGATGATTGATTTTGCTTTAAACTAAATATAGGCTAAATTCTTCAAATTTTGGAGAGTGTACCTTTAGGGTAAAATACAAGTCAAGTTTTTATTTGCCAGTTCGAGTCTAACAACCACGAACTTTGAAACAATTACGCCTAGGGTGTAACACATGTCAAATTCGTATTTGGACAGATCGGATAATTCTGTCATAACCTTTGACTCTAAAAAGAGAAATATTCCTGATACGTGACCATACAAAAAAAAAAAAAAAAAAAAAAAAAAAAAAAAAAAAAAAAAAAAAATCCGGGCTTACACCTTTGTGACCATTAGTAATGTCTTTGGTGAAGGCCGTAGAATGGCAGCTAAAAGATAATACTGTCAAATAAATAACGTGACATTCCAGCAATATCCAGTTGTTATTAACAAAGAGAGACGCGGAAAATATTATTAGTTAAGTACGTAACAGTAATTTCTTTTGTATTCCTAAACATAATGTTGAGATACGTATCCCAGTTAACACTCCCACAACCAAATCCCATGTTGCTGTACACAAGTCATTCTTTAACGGTCAACGGTTTAGAATTCGATGAAAATTGGGGCGATACATTTCTGGTATTCCACTTGCAAGATTAGATTGCCCCCTTGAGTTACCTCTCCTAGTTCAACGACAAACAAATCCAACTGGCGAATGAAAACTCCCACAATGTCGGACGGGCAGCGCTCCGAGGCGAAGTTGGGCGCTACAGCGGCGTAATTGCGGATAAGCATTATGCTCTCTGTGACAAGCGTTCTTCAAACTTGGGCATCAAACAGTCGTCGAGAGTTGGGCGCACAATGGCGGGCTGGGAGCAGCGCCTGTTGCCGCCGACGTCTCGACGGCGCTGATGGAATTAATGACATCGCAGCGCCTCTTTGTGTTCACAGTCCAGTGACTGCGCGGAACACGACCAACTGTGTAATTACGACAGATGTAGGTCGAGGGAGCGGCGAAAAACATAGTTCCGTCGAACTGCCAGTGCACTTCAGGCAAGTTCTAGTGCCAAAGACTGCCTTTATATCCACAGCAGCACAAATAAATACGCTCTGTTCAGCTAAGAACACTAAAAAAACTTTATTTACTAAATTCCTGAATCTCTACTTTGTCTCCTATCCAGGGATTAGAACATTTAATCTAATTCCTGCGAGGCTCTTATCATGCTTTGTAAGTTCGGGTAGCCCCGGACACCTAAAATTAATTGCAAATAAAATACACACATTTTCCGCTTTTATTTAAAAATTAAACTGGAAACTTCTGCAGTCATATTAATTAAAAGTTAGTGATCGTAACATTTTTTCAGCGAATTAAATTGGAAACTCTTTCGCTTTAATTTTTTGGCAAAGTTGTCAGGTAGCCCTGGACACAGTAATAAATGGTGGCCTAATTTATTTTTTATTTTTATTTTTTTATTTTTTGCGTTTCAAAAATCACTATAATAACGGATATCTGAAGAATCTATATAAACACAATCTTCATGGGTCCTGTCTCTGCTTCATAGCGTTGAATCCAGTCTTCTTCAAAAATTTATCCACGTGCGATACATTCGGTCTGTTTTCTAGATTTTCTTCAGAAAAACTTTGAATATTTTTCTTTGTATTCAACGTCTTTATAGTGCCTTTATATTTTTTCGCTTCGCCCTTTTTACTGAATTTACTTTTTTGTCCTCCGTTCTCAACATTTTTTATTTGTGAAGATGTTAAAATCTCGCCCTTTTGGATTTTTCGAGTCTGCGTTACTATGCGTCAATTTGACGCATCATATTCAATAATCTCCAAAGAATTTTTACGAAAAACTTCTGCCAGGAACAAAATACAAACCAGTGTGAACTTGGCGCCCAGGCCGCAGCTCAGTTTTTTTTTTTTTTTTTTTTTTTTTTTTTTTTTTTTTTTTTTTTTTCCCTCTCCACTAGAGAGTGCATATTTACGATAAAGTTTTACGGACGCAGCGTGGTTACCTTCCCCTGTATATCAGTAAATAAAGATCAAGGTTTGAAGAGGTTACCAGGCCAAGTCAGTCGAGGGCGAGGGTGGTTTTAACTGATTATAAGGGCTGGCTGAATGGGTTCTTGGTTGAATACATTAAAAGAAAGAAATAAATAAAAAATGATGCAGTTTAATTTCTAGCGACAGAAAATAATACATCCACAAACTTGTCAACCATTCAGATGCCAACATTTTTTGATGCCAGTAACTCTTTTTTAATTACCAGTTGTAATTATTTCATTTTTATTACAGTTATTTTGCCAAGTAGCTGAATTACATTGAAATTTCGTGATGAAGGGATTCAAATTTTTCAACTTTTCTTCTTCTTCTTTCAATTCAAGGATTAGGCCAGTTGACCTGTACCGTCTTCAGAAACTATTACTATCTCACCATTGATCTGCCTATATTTCTTCTAGCTTTCGGTCTATATTGGTTTACTACTTCTGGTAACCGTGCACCACCAATTCTATTCGGACTGACTCTCCAGTTTATCCTGCATATCTTCCACTCCTCTCTTATTGTGTCGTTTCTTATTAGATCTAGCTTTGTGCAGATATTTTTACAGGTCTTAGAAACATCATCTACACTGCTGGTGTGCGACTATTATCTCTTCTTTTCATTACCTATAACTCCGTTCCATAGAGAACCTTAGGAACATCAGTTTACAAAATTTTAACTGTCTATCTCTGTTTGCTAAAGACTTAACTATCGTTCTGCACATTATCTGACACTTGTTTACTTTATTATGAATAACTTTGCTTACACAGTATGTAATGTGACAACATAGTAGTTATAGTTTGAAACTTGTTCATCTAATTGGCTATTTACAACTATTTTTGCTCTAACAGGGTGTCGACGATAGAAAGCGGTTATTGTTGTATTGTTCGTGAATTTCCTCAGGTTCTAGTACTCCGAATATATTTGCAATTTATGGAGGGCCCTTTATAATCCATTTTCAGTATCCTGTATTACCACTTATCTAAAATAACAAACATTCAGCGTACGCTCAAAAATATAGTCTCACTACTGTGATTTGAAACTGATTCCCTTAACAGTGCACTGTCGTAGTTTACAATACTTCAGATTTTAGGCTAAAATCTCGTTTACATTTAATTTTGCATCGTTAATGTATGCTGACTTCACAAATATTATGACAATATTTTTCCAGTGGCCTGACTATTAATTTACCAGGTGTAACTCCATCACGGTGTTGCGATTACGATCAGGGTATAGAACAGTCCCTAGATAACAGACGGGTCCTGTGATTCTAGTGCCACGCGGGATGACTGATTGTTCTGATTTGATCCGTTTCTTAGTGGGTCATTGTCGGACAGAGTATAAAAGTGAGTTTTTAGGGATAAAGCTCACGACCACGTGACATTGTACGGACAACTGAGACCAATTTAATTTAATTTAATTGCAATGGAGCACACGCTCCGGTGGCAATTTCCCTACACACCCATCTTCCCCTTTTCCTGCACCCACCTACATTGGCCCTCTACAAATTTTTACTTTAAATTCTTTCAACATTTTCGGTAAATTATTCATCATTTCACTTGGTAACTTATTCCAATCCCTGATACCCTTACCTAAAATAGAGAATCTTCCCATACCCTTGTGCCTGAAATCGAGTGCCACCTTGTGGTCATGGTCATCTTTTCCCTTCCATCCACTACTTTTCATACCTATTGCAATATCTTTCCATACCTCATCACAGTATACGCTTTGTACATTCCCATGACCCTCTTCATCCTCCTCCTGTCATGCAATGAATCCCATTCCAGCTCTTTTATCATATCTGATACTGACCGCAATTCTGCGACCATTTCCAGAAACAAATGCAGCAGCCATTTTTGCACCCTCTACAACACCTGTATTTAATACGCAAAATGTGGGTCCCATACTACACTACCATATTCAAGCAATGGCCTGACCAAAGTTTTGTAACCCAGTTCCTTTACTTCTCTCGTACATCCCCTCATCACTCTCTCCAACAAGTGCAGAATTTTGAAACCTTTTCCAACCACATGTCCAATGTGTTCTGCCCCGTTAAGCTTGTTATCAAATGTAATGTCAAGATATTTACATTTCAAGTCTTCAGCAAGCAATTCTTTCCCCACCTTATATTCATAAGTAATCTTTTGTTTTTATTATTTGTGTATCTAATAAGCTGACTCTTCTTTGCATTTATCTTCATCCCATGTTTACCAACCCAACTAGATATCCTGTCCAGATCACCCTACAACTGTTTACAATCCTCTATCGTTATGATCCTTTTATATAGTATTATGTCATCTGCAAACAATCGAATTTCAGATAGTTATGATCTGACTAAAATAGAAACTTGACCTGAATATGGCCCTAAGGATTCAGTCGGAAAAATATGAGGAACTTCTGTTTATTTTGACGTAACTTACAAGTATTAAAAAGGAACAGAGCCGATCTAGTTATATAGAAAAATAAAAATAGGGGAACTTGAGGGAATAAATTATGGAGGAAATCACTTCCTTCAGGGATGATATCCAAAAATTTTGCACTGCGTTCATACTCCAAACAATCAATAAATTGTGTAGTGTTAAAATTTTAATGGAGATACACTAACTGCACATTCCTTACCAAAAAGCTCAATTTCGAATAGTAATACCTTCTCGCTCTGCCTCAAACATTCCATATAATTCGTAAAAAAAAGATATATCAGATAATAATACGAAATACTTTTACTGCCTGTAACTTGCGGTTTAGAGTAGGTAGGAATACTGATTTTCCAGTATGATGAAGGATTAGTATTTCTGGTAGGTTAAAACAAATAGCACGGATTCATATATCTTTTTTTTTATTTGCAGTTGTTTTACACTGAGCAGTGTTGTTCCTATTGTGTGCGGCAACAGAGATTTTACTTATTTCGGTGAAGCACGCACTCCCGCTTTGTGTGTATAACTGAGTACTATTTCTTCCTGTAGAGTTTTCATACACACCTAACCGGAATAGTACACGGTATTCATTTTTCAGGAACCGTCGCAAGTCTCATATTTTTAATACTGTTTTCTTTTGCTAAATCGTACACTTAACGTATTGCGATTAAATACAAAACAATGACATATATACTTTTAGTCGCTATTATTCGCAACTGTCACAGAAATTCACCACTTGGTTCACACCACTGTGCGGTTTTCTTCACATATTTGAGATTTTTTATTAAATTAGATTTTGCAGTTTTTAATCACATCTTTTAAAAATAAATTTCATCTACAGGCACAACTTTTCTACAGTTTTATTATAGATTTATGGTCAATTCAGTGTCGAGTCTTCAAAAAAATTGAAGCCGACACTATTTTCTTAGAATAGATTTTTAAAAAAAATTGTTTGCATTGCTCATAAACAAGCTTTTTAATAATACAAATTATGAATAACTTTTGTTTGGTGGTAAAATCCGTTGCTAGATGATATATTCTTTGTATCCCGAAAGCTATAATTAAATTCCCCTCCTAGTATCTTCAGCCGACACGTGACATATTTAATCATTTGGAAAATCTTATTAGGTTGGTATAAAGAGCGACGATTTGGTACTTCTGAAAGCTACTTATCCGGGAAGGGTTTCCGTGTAGTCAGGGCCATCTAAGAAATTATTAATGTACGCAATAACGACGACATTTTCCATTACGGGATCTCGGGGAGGCGTATTCAGATCAAGATGACGGATGGAATGAAGAGATAAACGTCACAGATTATACGAGACCATCGCAAAGTCCTCTTCTCGCAGACGTCGTTAAATTATTGTGACATCATTTGTCGTGATCTGGAAATTACTCAATCGAAAACTCTTCTTTTTCCGTTTTCGTTATCACATGTTAATAAATTTGAGTCATTTCGTTCATGATTTGGAAAAATTATATGTTTAATGCGTGAAGAATGAATGTAATAAAACGTACAAAAGAAATTCATAATTGTTTACTTTTTAACAGTAAAATATACTCTACTGCACATATGCTTTCGGTTAGATCGTAGTTAGCGAACATGTTGCAGTTAAAATACTTACTCCACAAATCGTAGTTTGCTTGGACCATCCCGAAGAAGGCATACAAAGTTACTGTGTCAGAGGTAGGACGGCCAGTTCCTTTATTATTAATTTTAACTACAATGGAGCACACGTTACGATGACAATTCACCGAGCGTGGTGGGTGAACGGTTAACGTTCTGGCCTCGCATTTGGGAGGACGCGGGTTCGAATCCTCGTTCGGGCATCCAGATTTGGTTTTTCCATGGTTTCCCCAAATCACTCCAGGCTAATGATGGGATGCTTCCTTCAGAAAGGCCATGGCCGAATTACTACCCGGTCCTTGCCACAATCTCATCCCGCCCCTAATGACCTCGCTGTCGATGAGGCGTAAAGCCCAAGCAAAAAAAACCGATGACAATTCCCTTAGTCATCTAATTACCCTCTTTATTTTTTTTATTACCTTATATAATTTGAGTGTTAAATTCCTGCTCCATCTAATTTTGCTATTTACGAATTCTAATTTTAAATTCCATTAGCGTTTTTGGTAAATTATTCATCACTACACTTGGTAATTTGTTCCTATCCCTGACACCCTTACCCACAAAAGACAATTTTCCCACTTGTTATGCATGTAATCGAGTGCCAGATTGTGGACATGGTCATCTTTTCCCTTCCATGCACTATTCTTAATTCTTCGATCAAAATCCTTCCAAGCCCCAATGTTCGAACTGCAGTTTTAAGCGTTCGAATAGCCGGACAGTGCCGAGCGCTGGCGACAACCAGGCGCCTCATACACAATGGACTAGGCACTGTAGGACGGAAGATGCCGTTAGGTGAGGGCGATGGCCCCCGGCTCTCCATTGAGGGGTGCAAGGTCAGGGAAAATGTGCGCGAAACGAGCGACGAATGCTAGCTACGGCAGGAAACACGTGACTGTGGGCTACGTCGTTTCACCAATCGTGCATGGCTACAGGGTCTACATTTGTTAATGAAAGGCTTCTTGTTCCATGTACTGGGAGAGGGAAGCTGGCTCTCCGTGGTGAGAGAAGAAGACGCCATGAGAGAGGACTTGCTGTTCAGACGAGCTGAAGTGTAGAAGTGTCGTCCGACACACTCTCCTAGCTGTTGGACCACGGTTGGAGCTAGAGGCTTTCTGGCTCAGATGTTGCTGGAAATAGACTGTCCCACCTGGTAGAGGCCATCAGCAGATGCACTAGCGCGGATGGGTCCGTGAATTTGCATCCAACTGTGACACAGCGTGTCACACTTTGTCAAGCAGTTGCGGCCACGGTAAAGTACCAATGCAAAGGTCAATGGTTCCATAGGGCTTTAACGAGGCTTACAAACCCGTAAGCGACTCCCGAGATTAGATTCTCCGCTCTCATCACGATAATATTTACTGAGCTAACCAACTTTCCATGTTCATTAACTTCGAACTTTTTAAGCTTCTTGCTCATTATAATTAATTCAAATGATGCTTTTCATTTTAAATGGCGCCCCTGGGATTTTTTTTTGTATATGTTAACTTTTAATTTATATTATTGTATATTAACTTTGCATAATGTTTGAAATATTTAAAATCTGTTTATGTTTGTATTTATCCGGCAAATTGAAAACGCCGGGTATTGCTTGTTTATTTTCTTTGAATATATTGTGTAACATAACGTTAAATATGCCCGGCCTTGTATAAGCCAGAAGACAGAATAAATTGAATATTTATGTGTAACTTAAAATTCTTGCAGCATTCAAGATTCTAGTTCACCAATTAACCAAGTTAGAAAATTAATATTCATATTTCCGATAAAATTTCTACGTGATGGTATCTCCCCCCCCCCTCTCCGAACAAAGCGGGTTACCACAGTATGCATTGACTATATTTAATAATTTATTGTTTATTTACTAACTAAAATAATTACTGCCACTCTCCGTATACTAGTCCATTAAATACAGTATTACACTTGGTTCATAAAACTCAGTGGAAATAAAAATAACATATCTACTTGTCATAAACAACGGAAGTAGAAACTCAACCCTTTTTTCCGGATTCCACGTGAAATTATCATAAATTAAGACATTTTTTTTCAAAATTTGATCCTTAAAGGGGAAAAGTAATAACTATGGAGGTCGTGCGTATGAGACAGTTCAGAGCCAAGCCGCTAGATAGCAGCACCACATATCACAGAGAGATTAAGAAACTGCTTCACTGGCGTCGCAAGGATTGATCGCGTTCCCGATGAATAGCAGCAGCACATACCACACAGATATCAATAAACTGTGTTTTCTGTACAATAATTAAGCTTTTCGGATTTTTTTTTCCGGAAATTTTTCTGTTTTGCTACATATTTCCTGTGTAAACATTTTACTGACGAAATTTTCTCACAGGCAGCAACACATATTTCAGAGATATGGATATGCTGTGTGTATTACGTTCAGGTTAGTTGTATTCCGTCAGTTTCAATAACAGTTTGTCATTCATATGTTTTACGCGTACAGAAGTTTTTCCTAATTGTTTCGTAACGTTTTGTTACGTATCTATTACACTAAACAAATAAACAATTGCTACAAATGAAGCGATTCTTCCTTTATGCTATTACAAACCACCAGCCTCACAACTCGTTGTATTTTATTCGCGGTCGTCTAGTTACACAGTGTTTTGGTTTTATCTCAGGTGTGGGTAGAGAAAGAACGCGCTGGACGAGGAATGCCGTGTCCGGTCGGAGTGCCTTCAATATTAGAGGCTCGTCGCGTTGGATTGCAACGCGTAATTATTCAGCGTGTGCAGGCGCCTCGGAACGCAGTCGGGCAGTTTGCGTGTAACGCCATTTGGTTCCATCTCACATTTAGGACTCTGCTATTAACAGAACGGCCGAGGGAGAACCGACGCGGAAACTGTATCCGCCACCCCGCATCTCGCACACACGGGGATTAGTTACAGAATGGCTGCCGGCCAACAAATGGCGCAGCATTAAAAAGAAAAGGAAGATCCCTAATGTAGCTCTATCAGGATTTCCATTATCATTTTTGTCTTTAGTAGTCTACGCCTTAAATACACATTCGTCGCTCAGTAAATACATTTGAGCGGTATCTATCCATTTTAATAAATTGCTTTACGGGACGTCACCTCCATAGCTCGGGAACCTTCGGCGCGTCCGATGATACCCGAAGTGTTAATTATACTGGCAGCCACCACAGCGCTGTTAGGATAACCAGGAAATTTCAACTAAATAACTGTGTTGATTTTATTTGCGCTTATATTGTTAAAAGGAATAATTTTGTAAATAAATCCGTCGAAAACAACTGGTTTGGTGAATATTGTTTTTTATTTAATTCCCCAGTTGTTTTCGACGGATTTATTTACAAAATTATTGTTCAACAACTGCGGGAAGATGGCCTATCACCATATTAATACTTCACAGCCTCGTCAGGCATTCCCAACGGCCACATATCAGCGATACAAGATTCAACATCTCAATCTTCACAAAACCATCCAGAGCATCAACTTTAATAAGTTATGCATTCAACAAAATCTTATGGGGAATTAAATAAAAAAACAATATTCACCAAACCAGTTGTTTTCGACGGATTTATTTACAAAATTATTGTTCAACAACTGCGGGAAGATGGCCTATCACCATATTAATATGTTAAAAGGAAGTTAAATTTTAAATAAATAATAGCATCCGATTTTATTTGTTCTTAAATTGTTAAAAGGAAGAGTTAGAAGAAAGAGTAATAGTTGCCTGTTGTGTTGCAGAGATAAAAAAAATTATAATGTGACACAGAAATATAAAAAATTATAGTGCGACGTTCGTTTAATTTACATGTTGCTTTTTGTTTATTTACGATGTCTAGCTGCAGAAATTTATGGAAGAAGAACATTATGTTTTCGCTGTGTTCCCTGCAGTAGTTATAACCTAAGATCCGGCTGTATGATTTCCACATCTGTTATTTGATTGAAATACAATTTTTTCTTTATAATTGTTAGTAGTAGAATACGATTCTGCCGGATTGCCTATCAAAATATGGCCGCAAGTATTTTTTACTAAATTTTCAACAACAGAAAATTCAAAAAATGAAAATTACAGCAGTTGACAGAAGTAAGGATTATGTAATAACGGAATCACTGGGAAAGAGATATGAACAAATGGAAAAGTAGAGATCTTTAAACAGTTACACAGTTTTATATTAATAAGTTTGCTTCTGCATTCCTCATAATCCGTAAAGAATCTGCTTTGAAGTATGCCAACTTCTGTGCATTGTTTCTTCAAGTTACATGTAAATATTACTCACAAATACACTGTTTGGAACAAAATAAGAGCCATTTTTACTGAAAACGGTCGTGTCTTAAGAATCTGAAGTCCGGATTTTACAATCGATAAGAATATTTAACCGTCATAGTTTATTTCTTCTGCTTCGTTGCTAACGTTCAAGAGGTTATCGTAAACTTCTCAGTCATAATTTTCTGAGTTATGCTATGAGAAACCTGAGGAACCCGAAGAGAAAGTTATCCCGTGCTCTTCCAACAATATTCCCTCAGCTTCTCGTCTGATATCGAAGGTCTTCCGCTCCGTCCTTCACCATGAATGTTCGTACGACCAACTGCAAACTGCCTACACCATTTGCGGACGTGTTGAATGGCCACACAAATTTCACCATACAGTTTTGTCAATTCTCGACGAATGTCGATAAGTTGTAGTAGGGGTTAATATTTATGAATTAATTATTAACATTAATAAAGGGGATTTTAATTTTGCTTTATAAAGAAGTGAAAATATGGATTTTTGCAAGAATCTCGATGTTAGTTGGAATATAGGAAAACTGTCACAATATGACATTTATTTTCTTATTATAGGAGATTACAAGTCTTAGAGAATTTACCGTTAACATTAACACAAATTGGCAAAATCATAAAAGCAACGCTCAGAGGTACAATTAGCCGTAATGAGTAAGCAAACAATTGCGTATTTACTTTTAAATCCATATCGGAATTAATATGCAGGAAATAATGATATTTGGAAACAATGTACAATACAAGTTATGACGACCTCAGAAATAGGTATCATAATACTGCGACTTTACAGTTACAAAAAAAAAAATCATGGGCGCCACGAATGAACAATAAACCATTCGAAAATAACTAGTTCTGGCGAATTATGCCGCTAGCTCAGGGGTTTTCAGTTACAAAGATAGAACATGGATCTATCCTCTAAAAGTCGCTTAAGGGTTCTGTCTCACGGAATGCACAATCAGATGGCTTGGTCGTAATAAATTACCATTGTAGTTCTGCGTCTGATGTCTGCGGAGTTCGGAGATGACCCACGGTATGTGAGACTTGACTCACAAGGCGGCTACAGGCACGTCCGTAGTGGTAATGCGCATCATCGCATAACTGGTGGTGTCGCCGTGCGGAAGTTACTCCAGCAAGCCGGCAGCGTCAGATTTCCGACACCAGGAGTCGGACTGTAGCAGTTAGCAACTTTCGGAGTCCACCACAGACTAGCCTAGCATAGAATGAAGCTCGTCGCTCTTCGATCTGTGAGGAAATTTCTGGCTCCGCCCCTTGCAGTCTCGAAGATCACATTTAACAGAAAATTCCCAGGATTTTAAGTTATATGCTCATTTGGATTGGATCTTCAGGTTGGCACCTAATGTCACGTGATATCCCCGATATATAATTTGCCCCGCGTATATCACAGAGTTCGGACATATTCGGCTAAGTTCGGGGACGACCCTGCGCTCAGGCGGCAGGCATTTCCCGCTAGGTGAGTGACCTTGTTGACCGCCCATCCCCAGGGAGCAGAATGTGTCGTCCGGCAAAACCCTTTATCCACGACTTCCGGTCGCCGTGGTTCGGGAAGGCCACGATTAGCTTCAAACCTAAACAGCTCAATAATTCTTCAATATTCGTTGCAACAAGATACACTGAATGTTCACCACTGCATTACAGTCCTCACTTGGAATCTTGCGTACTTTGGGGGGGGGGGGGGGAATTATTTAGGTGGTCGCCCAAGATTTATGTAAATTACTCTAACATTATGATTTAAATAATAAAAAATGCACATTAGAACGTGGCGACAGCGCGTCACGTTATAAGGTGCACGGATATCGCACTTGGAGGTAGCGACGATCTGCATGTCCGTCACGAACGGCTGCTGAACCAACACCGCGCGCCGTAGCGATGCCAGACAGGAAGAGAAACCTCTCCCTGAGGCCACAGCGTTTTGGGAGCCTTACTTTACGATCTAACCTCGTGTCACTGCCAGATTACTGAGTTTTGAAGCCCTCGTATGTACATTGGTCGGTGAATTAATTGCTCTGACTGCACATGAAACACTACGAGTTGTTACTTGTAGTAAGCAGTATCTGTCATATCAAAACAGTTTCAGGAATGATGAGGAATAATATGGTGGAGGGATAAAACACCTGACTAATGATACAACCTGCAATTAACTGACTAATTAAACAGCAAGTAGTGCCATATGCTGGCAGTTATTCAAGGGACAATAGACACTCCGTCATTCAAGTTTCGGGAGTAGGCTATGTAGCAGGAACTGTGAGAGGGAAGTGAGCGATAAAATTGTCGGTCTCGTCTAGCGTCCCATTAGCTGCCAGTCAGTCAGCTTGAAGCCTAAACAGGGGTGGCAGCCATTTTTCTACCTCGGAACTGTTGTGCGGTGAATAATTCATCCTCCCAGGCCCCCATCCTATTGCGCGGCCGGATCAACTTTCCACTCGCTGAAATTGCGTGGCGCATATGAAAATTGTTTAGCGAAAACTCGCGCTAACTGCGTTAAATTATTTAATGAAGTTTTTGTGCAGTTCGACACCGCTGAAGCTGCCAGGAACAATGCTGGCTTAGGTACCAGGACGAATTTCGCTAAAACAGTAGAGACACTTTAAAACACAACGGTGCTCGTCTTCAAAGAGAAAGCTTGTACCTGTAGAACGTACTTGCCAATCCAATGTCAATTGTAACCTTCAATGTTAGCTTTGTTTCATTTCTGATATTCTAATTTGAGACTACACTTCCATGTATGATTTTCTGAAATTAAATTTCACATATATAAAATTAATATTGAATGTAATAAATAATGAGATTTCGTATAATGATGTTTAATACATATCCACTCGTTTTAAACGTATCTCAGTTCCACTTTCCTTCCCTTTTAATAGAAGAATATTAATTTTTTTAATACTTAATTAAATGCTTCAAACCTGGCACTTTCAATGCAACACAGTGACAGCAACAAAAAAGATGGCCACGGCAAACAAGCGAGTAGCGACAGGGCGCACTGTTTGCCTCTAGCTGACAACATTTAACCCAGCGACGGGCGCGAGTATCATTTTGATACATGTGAAACCGTTTTCCGCGAATTTAAAGGCACGTGGTAGGTGAGTGGGGCTCCCCTTCTTGACTTTTAACCTTCAACCTGCCATTGGTGTTCCCATCTCCGGCCAGTGTTTTGTTTTCTCTGCAGAAACTTGTTCGTATCAAATTGATACTTGCGCCAGTTAGTGTGATTTTGCGCTACTTCTAGATTGTAACTTCTTTTCGACCCAACCGTTTACTATTTTATTGGTAAGTAACATATTCTCGAGTATATCATATTTTCTTCGTGTATTTGTAAACACGATTGGTATAAGGCTAATAGATTAAGATATTATTATTTTTTATTTTGTTATTTATTAATTTTTTATATTTATTATAGCGTAGAAATCGCATAGTACTTTGTATTATTTAATTAATATGTTGTATAGATAAGTAAGAGTTCATTGTTCCTTAATACAAATCTTTTTACCTAAATAATCTTTGATGATAACCAATAGTTATTTTGATATTATTAACGTTTACTAGTGTTATTTTTTATTTAAATAATTTATTAGTTCCTGTTTCTTTGGGTAGACTAATTGATCTAATCATTTCCAAAGATATTTTTAGGGATTGATTATTTTTTAAAGAGTTTCTTAGAAAATAATTTTTTATATTTTTTTCTTTTAGTTAAAACAAAGAAACCTCTTTTTTAAAACGAAATTTTTTCTTTAAAGCCCCTTATACATACAATTGATATTAATCGTTACGAAAAAATTGTGAGTTTCTAACAGCTGTATCATTTTGATACTTGCGCCCTGAAGTGTGACTTTTGGAAGCGCGCCTGTAGCAAGGTTCAACAGGTAAACGCTTTGAGGAAAAGCAAAGATCCTTAATAACGCCAGTGTAAATGGAGAGCAGCAAAAAATCAGTAAATACTACGATTTAGAATTACGTTAAACATTACGTAATAAGTTTGTAACTATGTGTAATTTACAACACAGATTTGTTTTGATGATGCCATTCGGCATGTTAGCAAATAAAAAAAAATCCATTGGCGTTGATTATTAACATTTAATTAAAGAAGCAACAGAGGTAAAAATGGCCAGCAACAGTATTGCATCATTTCAGTTTTTAATTAGCTTTTTATATTTCTTTCATTTACACAGCCATGGGCGGTGGGTGAATATTATCTTTTCCGGTTGCCCTGTCATGTCGTGAAACTTAAAATCAACGAGTTCACAGTTTCAGCTGAAAACGTTGTACTAAACATTTCTAATAATTCACTGCTCTTTGGGATGATTGCTGTGGGTTCTTCGTGTCTTCTTTTCTTATACTATCGTTCGGCAAACTGTTTTTAAATCGCAGGCACGAGTTCCGACTTAAAAGGTAATGTTTTCTGTCAGCTTCGTTCAAACCCAATCTATTTATAGCTTTTCTAATTACAGTTATTACTCTTTCTTTTTTTTTTTTTACCAAAAACAGTCTTACCTTACATTTTTCCTACCAAGTTAAAAACAGTTTTGCTCTTTACGTACGAAGACAAATGAATGGAAACGTTTGTTTGAGATGTAATGCAGGCCTTTGCCTGTATGTGACAGTGCAACACGAAGGTCTTAAAAACGTGCCACTCAAGATAAAAAATACATTGACTTTAACTTAGCCTTGATGTCTCTTGTCAACATCGGAAGAACGATTACTAAGCTAGAATTGTATACGTCATTTCATGTCGTTTGGAATTTTTGTTTGCTACTTTCGGTAACGTATCCCTGAAGTTGCCGCTGCTATACAGACTGTTGTGTACGCCTGGTTGCGTCTTGCTCACGCAGGCGCTGCTCAGATGTAAACTTTATCCAGGCACCAACTTTTAACTTAATTTTTAATTGTGTTTTAAGGTAAACTTTGTGACAATTTTGGGAAAAATCTTAACCAAAGACAGCTTATTGATCGCTGCAGGCTTTGTATTGACAGCAGACATAATATATGGGATCCTTATGTAGTCTGATGAACATACACGTCATTCCTTACATGCGTGGTACTATACGTACCTACGACAAAATGACCATTTCAGAGAGCAGTGGTTGCCATTGGTATTTATGATACTTCGTATGATTGATAAATTTCCAGATTATGAGTTTCGGAAGTAACGGTAAAAATGGAATTTTTATCGTTATTCGTCCACAATTTTTACAAATCATGTAATAAAAAATATGAAAACTTTTATAGTCCCCTGTTTCCATTTGATTATTTTTTTTAAATTACCATCTTCTCCCAATATTTTTCTAATTTTTTTTATAATCATGTTTACGGTAGTAAAATCTAGAACTTTAATTTTAAGTCAAAGTGTTCAGAAGTCAGAGGCTGAGTCAAACAAATGGACAAACAAGCTATTAACTAACGCTTTCGCCTTTCATTCAAAAGATAAGGAACTGTAAAGATACGTTAAATATGAGTTTGAGCTTGGGTTTTCAACTATTATTAACTACAATTATCATTCGAAAAGACAGAAATTATGACCCAAACACCAACGCCCTTTAAAAAAATAAATAAAAATGAGAATA
The DNA here is from genome assembly GCA_031002005.1 of Vandiemenella viatica. Classification (NCBI taxonomy): domain Eukaryota; kingdom Metazoa; phylum Arthropoda; class Insecta; order Orthoptera; family Morabidae; genus Vandiemenella; species Vandiemenella viatica. Next base: position 228,582,920 of record JARYHS010009186.1, read on the forward strand.
AAATATTTTTTTTACCATATTCAAATACCTTGGAGAAATAATTTAAAAAAAAATCTAAATGTGGAAACCTCGATCCAGACAAGAAGAAACAAGCTTGCTAAAGCACAAAAGTAAACTTGGAACATTTACAAGAAATAATACCTATCCATAAACTTGCTCTACAATGTCGTCCGTAAGGTACTGGAAGTCATTACTGATATGAAACGTAAGAGATAACTGGGATTCTTTGGACACCTAATGGGAATACAACTGGTACAAAAGTATCTTCACTCAAAAAATACCATGATAGGTTGTAGATGGATTAGAGAAATAAGAGAGGGTCTGAAGAAATAGGTCTTATACCAGCAGACACCATAGACAATATAGTATTTAAAGACACTAATATTTTCAACACAAGAAGATCACAACGCATGAAGAAGTACTGGGCGAACGGCAAGGCTCAACGGTTCCTTCGAAGATGGATTGATCATAAAAGATCATAAAATAATAATAATAATATCTAAAAAGTAAATATGATGTTCCTAGGTGAACGAGTTTCGATTTCAGTTTAAAATAAACGTTTTTCTTGAAGTTTTCCTGGGCATTTTGAAGGATACAGTTCCTTACACTAAACAAAGAAAAACTTAGCTAGCACCGATTTGATTGACGCCTAATTTGGTGATAGTAATTTTTACGATATGTTCAGTGTACAACACGATAATGACACTGTTTTTATTGGATGCAGTGCCGTTGTACCAGTAGGCTTACTGGTACATCAAAATTCTACGAGATGGCGTTACGTTAGCTTTTTTGTGTAAAATTACGTTTTTTTAAAGGGTGATACCTATCTTATTATTTTTTAGTGTAAAATTACGTCTTATCAAATTTGAAGATTAAAAAATTATCTCAATATGAAATTTCATCCAAATATATAAAACCATTTCAGGCTTAGTGGTACCTCAAACTTCCAGGAGATGGCGTTGTAAAAAAAAAGTTATAAAAATATTTTGTTTTTGTAAAATCGTGTTTTTTAAGGAAGACACCTACTTAGATAAAATTGAAAAGAAAAATGGTATATAAATATAAAATTTCATCCAAATTGTTAGAACCGTTTCCGAGATAATATGTTTCAAGAATTGTTCTTTTTGGTTGTTGTAAAATCACGTTTTTTTTCAGGCAATAAAACTATTTAGATAAACTTTAAAAGCTAAGCGTTAACTAAATATGAAATTTCATTGAAATCGTTAGAGGCGTTTCCTAGATTATATATATATAAGAGAACGTCACGGAGAGGCAAACAGACTAGGAGACAGAACTGTTGAGGAAACTTGTGAATGTGGACTTGGTGAGCAGCTAGCTGTGTAGTGCCAGCATAAAGGGCAGCGAGTTGACCACTGTGTTGCGAGGTAGTCCGCATTCAGAGTGCTCGCTCAATGCGGCAGTCGTCTCCACTCAAAGCACGACCTCAATGCTCCTCACACAGAGCCAGGCTCTCAAGAGCACCTAACGAATTAAGCTCGGTTTGAAAATCGCCAAGGCGCTGCAAATCTCATAAATAGTATTCAATCTGTACTGAAGCTAGTCGTGTATCTGTCTTCTTATACACTGATCAGGAATGTAATATGAAAGCGATTTGACGTGGTATGGATTCAACAAGTCCTTGATAGGTTTCCGGAAGTATCTGGCGCAAGGGGACGTCCATTAATTACGTGGGTCTTTTCCCGGAATTCCACCCCCCCCCCCTTTCTGGTGAGACTTCGTGAGTTGTGGTCGGATCCCCCTCCCCCTCCCTCTGGTGAGATTTGGTCGGACCCGACCCCCCCTACGAATGGGCCTCGCAACTTTTTTTTTTTATCTCTATCATTCTACAAGAATTTCAAAACCTCTGACCTCCCCATCCTCCTTGGGGACGCCCCCCAAAATGTCTACGCACATTTCATGAAATTCCCTTATATTACGTACCGGTGATTTGTGGGCGTAGTGTCTGGGAACGAGCATCTGGGAAATGGCGAGACTCGTTGGCTTTTCGCATACTGTTGTAGTGAGCAACCGTGGAAAGTTGCTGAAGGACGGCTTAGCCAGGAGTAGGCGACAAATTGGTGGATGTCCCCGCCTTGTCACAGGTCGCAGTATTGCCCGCTCTGTAAAGCAGGATAGGCGGTGATCTGTGGCAGATCTGACGACAGAGTACAAGACTGGTGTAAAAGTGGTTCGGAGCACACGAATCACTGCTGTATTGCGTTAAAAAGGTGAATCATTACGCTACTAAGCAGGTGGTCAGAATGTTTTGGCTCGTCAGTGTAGTTTTCTGTTTCCTATAATACTACATCTTTTTTCCTTTTGCTGACTATGCGAGGTGTATAAAGTAAGTAATGTGACATTCTGAAATAATTAATTCAAATAAAATTGCCATTGAATATTGTCTCATTCAAAACAATTTCCTTGGGGAGCCACACAATTTTGGTGACGTTTCTTCTACTCCTCATGCAATGCTGGAACTCGGAAACTGAAACAGCCTTCAGCTGGTCGGTTACAGCCGATTAAATGTTTTCGAGTGTCCCAAAATGGCGTCCCTTGAGATGAATTTTCAGTCGATCGGGAATAGGAAAAAGTCGCAAGGACTCAAGTCAAGTAAGGAGAATGAGGAGTCACAGAAATATTTTTGCTGTAGAAAAACCTGAAATTCGAATTGCTGTGTGACAAGGCGCGTTGTCGTTATATAGGATCCAATTGTTTTTAATGTTTGGTCTCACACGCATGACCGTTTTTCTGAGTTTATTGTCTGGCCCTGACAAGAATGCACAAGCTCTCGCATTCTGCCGACATTTTCATCGGTTCTTGCAGTTGAATACTTTCCGCTGCGTGGTTCGTTTTCCGTCAACTCTTTTACTTCTGAAAACACCTTAATCCACCAAAAAACCTGGGCTATCTCCGTAGGCCTGCTTTAGTTTAGCAAAAGTTTCTGTTGCACTGTGTCCAAGTGTGAGGCAAAACTTGATAGCACACTCGTGTCAGTCGTTTATAGAACTCTGTAAGGAAGTTGGATTCGCGGGTAAAATAATAAAAAACAACCAAATGACTCGACCGAGCTGAGACTCATATCACATGTTTAAGAATGGCTTCTCCAAGTCCCGTGCTTCCAGTGTTGGCATATCGAGTGCTACGTTGTGAGTCTCATTAATTCATTTTCACACCTCGTACGTGGTTCCTAACTGAGGGGAGCTTTCCTCGCAATCAAGTATTCCTTCATTCTGGCGCCGTGGTTGTCTTTTGTTTCCTGGGTCCATTTCACCACAGATCCGAGGCGCAGTGTTTTGCTTGTTGGTGACTGGAGAGAATCGGATGCTTTAATTAATATTCTGCACCTATCCCTGTTGTAAATCTCTTTGGTGTCAATTTCCTTTCCTTCGAGATCTTTTCTGTTTAGTCTCATTTTACTATTAAAGAATAAAATTTATGAACACTTAACTTTCTCATAATGTATCTGTTAAAAGAACATTGAATTAATATTCAAGTTACTCAACATATATCATCAGCATAGTTATTATAAATAATCGTTAAATAGGGGAATTGGTGCCGGTTTGTGACAACCTGGCAAAAAAATTACAGTCCACGATTGTTGACGGACTAATGAAAAATATCACTTAAATAGATGAGGGTGGTCACTGCAGGATCCCGACATATTGCCGGAAGATGAAGCAGAAGATCAGCTTCGAGGCGTCACAATTTTAATAATAACAAGAAAAAAAATCGTCCTTATAGCCAGCAGTAACTGTGTAGTGTTGTGATTCTGTTCAAAGTTACAAGTTAATTTACCGTTGTGTACATATATTTATTCACAAAGTACAGACAACACAAGACGCACACAACAAATAATCAAAATCACCTCTACCACAGAACAGGCTCGAACCGCCGACTCCAGCAGCACAAAGCAAGCAGTCTACCCGCACATTGCCAGCTCGTTCTTCCGGTTGGAACACCCATAACGTTTTATACAGATTACCACTTATTCACTCCCATAAGGTAATAATACCAACTACATTTAACTGACGCAAGTCGATGCTAATATAACTTTTAATGACTCTGTAATCACTTGAGCCATTAAAAACATAATTATAACAAATAATTAAAATAAAGAGTTACGGAAGGCATGCTTACAACAATCTGAGCTTCTATACTTGAAATCTCGTGCTAATTGTTGCATTATTGGTTCAGGTGTCACATTTATGAATATGTCACTGATACACAGAAAGATATATAAAAACTGTATACTGCCCATAATACAAACTCACCGCATCACAAATATATGAAGTCTGATAATTCTTACTGCTGACGCTACATGTCAAGCAAAAGCTTTCTTAAAATATTCTGGCTAACAACGACAATACTCGATAAATCCCCGAGTATTGCTATTTGATCGCCGTCGACGTTGATCTAGTTTTAACGTTCCGCTTAATGGTCTCTGGAGTGGATCGGATAATGGACTCTCTGATGTGTTGACTCTATCATAACAGCCCTTAATTAAGCTAGCGTTATTTACTACGGACGTTAACGACCAAGACTTTAGACTCTGTGCAAGTAAACAGTTCGCTAACAGCCTTGTTACTATCACTGTTACAGTTTCAAACCAACCGAGAACAGGATTTCAAAATGTTTCCGCCTAGACAGTCAACCATTGAATAAATTCCTTATTGTTTCACAGCTTTTAGGATCTAAAGCGAATCTTCAATGTGTGGTAGCAGATGAATACTTAGGCTTTCGGGTCCGTCTTTGTTAATAAAAATGCGTCTTTGCAGGAATGCCGCGTTATTTATTTGCAGGAATGCCGCGTTATTTATTTGACAGTCTAAGCTTTCGGCTGCCATTCTACAGCATTCGTCAGAGATACTGCTTATACTGATATAGCAACGAGCACCAAGCATCGCAGAGTAATTGGCCGCTGTCTGTATTCTTTAAAATCTCTGCTGCCTCCTTTACTCGTCGAGGTCACCACTGGTCTTCTCTCCACAGCAGTCTCGTGTCTTAAGATTTATCTCGTGCCCGGTGTTGATGGCTTAACGAACTACGGTAGATTTGTCGCTGTTTTGTTTATGGTGGCGGATATGTTCTGTAAATCTATTTGGCACAGTGCGAACCATCTCACCGATGTATTCACTGCCACAGCTGCAAGGGATTTCATATACACTCGTAAGTGAACGGTCTCTCACCCCAGGATAATGATTGGACAAGTTTACAGTGAGCCTTATCTCGTACACTGTTCACACCTCCACCCACTTTAATAATTTCCCAATCCGGTCTCTGGTTCCTGAATTCTTTGGAGCGTTGGTGTCATGGAATAGGCTGACGACTTCCATGGGTTTGTAAGTTGTTAAAACTCCACTGATATCGTATTCACTATAGCTGTCGGCTCGGAATATTCTTGTAAGTGTCTCTATTTCTTCCGTCAGACTGCCCTCGCTCTTCAGTTAAATGATGTTAGTATGCCCCTGTTCGTTGACGGGTCATGGTGCGACATGGTGTGCAGATATCTATTAGTGTGGGTCAGCTTGATTACGTAGTTTGCGATGCCGGAAACTAGCATATGAAACCTGTTACACAGCCACCGGGACGGCCAGCTAATACTGCGTGTAATTCTTCAAACTTTCGGCAGGTTATACCTGTTAGGTAGCCGACGGAAGCATAATTGATACTGTGCTTACATTTTTAGGATTTCGCACTTTTTGAGTTATAGACCTTCTGTTCATCCGTTACACCCTCATTATTATTATTACTAACTTGGAATGGTGTTGAACTCAGTGTCAGTTCAAATCCTCACAGTTGCTTAACTAGATACAATTGCTATTAAGGTAGGGTAAAGGTCACGTGGTTCCTACTGCTCCTTCATCTTCCAGTATGATTCACGGAGGTAGAGCTCCACACTCCCTGTACAAACGTCGGCACTAGAATGGATGTGACGTGGTCAGCGCCACGCTGCGGCCGTTCTTTACCTTCCCGCGGAGTTTCCTCCACGGTACTCATTGGACAGCAGGCTGGGTGGGCCTGGGGGGCCGTTCCAGATGTACGGCTTCGAGGAAAAATCCTCGGCTTCGTCGGGAATCGAACCCCGGTCATCCGCGTCGCAGTCAGATGCTCTACCGCCTGAGCTACTCGGTTGCTATTACAATTACTATTAAATAATACTCGTAACCTTAAAAAGGATTAGCTTAGTAACAGCGATATCTCTGGACAGGTGGTATAAGAAAACGTCAACGTCGACTGAATATATAACAACAAAAACCAACTAAAAATTGTTGATTTACAAAGTATCTACTTTTCTTTCAGTGCTTTGGAAATTCATTTCTTCACGGGTGCTTAACAGAATAGAACTGTTAATGAATAAAGCTCATAACCTCTACTATGTAGTAATATCTCTGACCACTGTCAATCCAGCAACGAAGGCTCGCTGGGTGACGTCACAGCGTGACAGAAATAACTCTAAAATGACCAAGCTTCGCGTTTTATTAGTACAGACTAGCCTCAAAGCCCATCAAAAGTGAAGGGTTTAACGGAGTGTTCTGGCAATTAAGTTCTTTGCAGTTGCTTAACTAAATAGAATTGTTATAAAATAAAGCTCAATGGAATTTCTCGTCCCTTGTGCTGTGGCAAAAAGTTTCAATTGTCAACTTAGTCCAGGTTACATTTCAGCATAACCACAATCCTCACTAATATTGCTAGAAAATCAAAGCTTCAATGACACGTGAATTAATACATTCCCTGTATCGCATGTCAATGTCATCATGCATCACGATATAAACTTGATACAAAATCTTCACGGGTTCTTACATCTTTCCTTCTTATTATCTGTGATGAAGGTGGATGTCTTAACGGCTGAGACATCTTACATGCGGATGAAATAATAACCCCAGTGATAATGAAGGACGATAAAAATAAATCTATACAACGTGATATTAGTTTTAATTTGGAACTCTTTTCATTCAAACCAAATAATGATTTCAGTAAAAAAAAGACAATTTATAACTAATATGCCAATTTAAACGGAACAGGTACTTTTGTTTCAGTGTGCTGTCAGTTAATTTATTCGCGGATGCTTAGCTAAATAGAATTGTTATTAAATAACGTGCATAAACTAGAACAACATCTCTGGTCGTAAGTTGGGCAACGAAGGCGAAAAGCGTTACGTCATAGCGCGAAGTCATAGTTATAACGGCACCGCGTGACATCTGCAACATGATCTAGACTTGCGTTTTATAGGTACTGATTCTCGAGTCAGAAATCTCGAATACACAGTTGAACGTCGTACAAGTAAACACGTTAAACCCATTTCGCTCAATACTTTGCAACAGTAAGTACATTCTGTGTAGCTTCGTTACAAGAAAATGGACACATAAGGTACTGGAGCACATTTTTCACGATTTGCTGCTCACCACATTCACACTTAATGGTGGTAGTGTTAAGGTAACCCCCTTTCACTAGGCGTAGCTCCTAGTGCTGTTTGTCTTTCTATAGACTTTCTGACGAGCGTGTAGCTGATAGTTTCATCACTGAGTGCTGGCGTTATGCTTTTAGAACGCTGAGAAGAGTGGTGCATATCTCATAAGTAGCTAATTACGTAGTCCGGATTGTTAATGACCCATCTCCAGATATCAATATTGGCGCTCACATTCATTCCAAACTGCACTCGCAGACCGGATAAAATAGTTTTCATTCTTCCGTCATGGTGTCGCATTCCAGTACTAACGTTTTGTCTGAACTTCTTCGGCCTTGTTATAGGAAGAACTGCACTTAGATGTGACTAACAAGCTTCAGTAAACAGAATAAGCAGCTGTACTTATCAGAGTGTGACACGTTGGACAGGTAGTAGGAAAAGGTTTCAAAATCTTTCACTTATTGGAGAGAGTGATACGGGATGTACCAGAGAAGTGAGGGAATTGAGTTACAATTCTTTGGTCGGACCATAGTGGTGCAGTATGGTATCCACATTTTAAGTATTAAACATAGGAGTTGCGGGGAGCGGAAGAAGGGCTGACAGATTTGTCTCTGGAAATGACTGCAGAACACAATCAGTAACTGATATGATAAAGGAGTCGGAATGGGATTCACGGGAAGACAGGAGGAGGATAAAGAGAGGTGGGAGTGTACAAGGCGTATATTTATGATGAGCCGCAGGAACAATTAAGAGAGGTGCATGGAAGGAAAAGATAACCATGACCACAAACTGCACTTGATTTCAGGCATTAGGGTGTGGGATAGTGTTGCAAACTGAAAAAAAAAACAAAATGTTTTTTTTTTCAGATTTGTGAAAAAAAACATGAAAAAAAACTTAGCACCCTCGTTTTTTTTCTAAATTTGATTTTTTTTCAGAAAACTATATATTTGATAAATTATAGTTTTATTTATGGAACTTACATTTTACATGTGTGTTTTAAACCTTACTAAATCATATAATATCTTACATAATGATTCATAAATGTATCTATATAGGTAACATAATTTTTTATTCATCTTCTATGTCGGAACCACATTTAGTAGTATCAGTACTACCAACACTAGTTCGGTCGGAGTTGGAATTTTCTGTTTCTTCTTCTGTCCCCTCTAGATCCATAACTTCAGAAATAGTTACATTTTCTTTTACCGGTTGTATTGCGTGCAAAAGCTTTTGAGATTGCAATTTTAAATTGTGAGCAAAGTACACACTGTGAATGAATACTGCCCCGATAGTTCTGTATTACGGTCTTTTAAGTTTGAATTTAAATATATTATCATACAAAATAGGAGCTTTATTTGTTTTCAATCGTTGGTTTACGCCAACGGTTGCAAGGAAATTATTCATAATTACTGACAATGACTCAGTATTATCACTATACGCTGCGAGTTTAACAAGTATACGAATATAAGGAAAGCACAACAAGTAATAAAAAGAGGCAAAAAACCGTAGTTAAATTTCCTAATTTTTTGAAAAGATTCGTAGGTCTACAGATAAATTTGTAGGGCCTGGCAGCACTAGTTCAAATAGCGAGTGTCAATCCAAACAATGGGGAACGGCCGAACGGGGATTCCTTCTCACGCAACCTAGCCTTTTCGGGAAGTCCCCTTTCGTAAAAGAAAACTTCAGTCGATGTTACCAATATTTTTGTAATTTTTTTTCTACTGAACCAGAAAGTTATAGTAGATTTAAAAGTAAGATAAGTACTTAGTATAAACTCTAAAACAGTCATATTAAATGATAAATGCCTTCAAAATTTGAAATTTAGTAGTTATGAAAAAAAAACATGTCCCAGAAAAAAAACATGTTTTTTTTCACAGTTTTTTTCATGTTTTTTTTCACGTCAGAAAAAAAACTGTTTTTTTTACAACACTAGTGTGGGATGTTTTTACTTTCATGCTTTAGAGGGTCAGGTATTGGAATAAGGGAACTGATTAATAAGTTACCAGAAACGTGGGAAAAAAATTAACAGAGGGCATAAGTAGACGCGTACAAGAAAGGGGAAAGATGGGTGTGTAGGGAAATTGCCGCAGAAGTGTGCGTTCCATCGCAATTAACTTAATCCTAGCAGTTCAGTTCGTGCACAACTATAACGTCTGTTAGACATACGCAGTTGACGCTGTACGATAGGAAATGTAGTTTCATCCTAAATTATTTGCGGCGGCGTGAAATACGGGAGTGAAAAGTGGTCTTACAAATTTAATTTAATTTGTATTAAATAGGCTATTTCAGTATTTTTTGAAAATAATTTTAAATAGTTTATTGATACACGTTATTCACCGGGTACTATTTATTTTTTGACAAAAGTGCATATTTTACGTAAAATTCAACGTTAAAGTTTAGAGTATTTGTAAGCCCGCCAAAACGCTCCTTTGCTGCCTGGCGCGGGCTAACGACACTCGTGACGTCACGTGCCAACAAGCCCTCACTCTACATAAGTAACGTCTGGTTTGTTTCTCTGAATTTGTGTATAAATTGTTGGAAATATGGTTTATAAATAGTGTATAGTACATCAATCTACAACCACAACAATAAAAACTCTCCAAATAAACGTAAGTGTTCCCGCATTAGCTGAAATAGGAAAAAAAGTCGCTGCAACTTGCTCGTAGAAACCAAGAGGACATTGCGACTAAGGAGCATATCATTTACTGTAAATATCATTTGCACCATAATTTCTTTGAGATAATGTAGGACGCTGTTCAAGGCGAGTATCAGTAAGGTTAGAGTTCTTAGGTTCGATCCTCGCTTTGGAATATGTTTTGTTATTTGCGGGCATTTTCTTTAGATACTAGTTGCTGTTGGTAACGCCCCACATTCTTTTTCTAAAATCCACCAAAACATTTTTTTTTTTCCGAATGTTTCAAATATTTTTGGTTAGCAAGCGTATTATAAACATTTGAAACATAATCAAAAAAGATTTTAAAACTGTAACTGAACGTTACTTGCACACCGATAAAAAAAAAAAAACCTGAAAATTACTTTCGCATTAAAAGTAAGTAGCTTCTAAATAGATGCATTTATGTCAGAAAGGCAACACGCAGTTGTATCGTCACGTAAAAGTTCCAACAAAAGATATCAAAGCGTTCCGAAATGTTGCGAGATTAGCGTAAATGTTATTATTAAAATAAATTCTATTACTCATCGCCGAGCATTTGGATTTTTTGCAATGATAATGAATCTCTCGTATATTTCAAAGCGGAAGGTTATCTTTATATAAAAGTTTTCTTGTATAGCAGCAATTTATGTTTCAAACGTTTACATAACTATTTATGACTTCTTCGAATAAAAACATGATTCTGTAAAGCAACATACAGCAAACAGAAACGAAAAAAAAATGTACACTCGAAAAAAATATAATCCTAATCAAGGTTCGACATAGGATCTTCAAATTCCTTTAGTACTCTTTAAAGATTCAGCTACCTGGACACCATGGCATCGTTACTTATCTTCTCGTTAACAGTGAACACTCAAACATCACAGTTTCTACGTGCGGTGAAGTGAACTGGGTCGGTAAATAAATAAACAATAAATTCGGTTTCGTTGGAAAAAATATTATCATTTATCTATAATTATTTATCTGCTGTTAAGAAAAATTGTCCACAACATCCAGTTTTTAACTGTTGTGCATACCTTATACTACACTCCCATTTTTCTCGTGAATATCTCCTAAAACAACTAACTTAATTTAAAATTTTAGTCATTCGTATGAAGGATTTCTGTTAATCTTTAACTTCAAGTTTAAATATAAATGATTCTCGAATTGAAGTTATTACATTTTCAAGCTCCGCAGAATAAAAGTCGGGGGTTGTTTCTATAGGTAGTATTTTTCAGCTGTAGTCTTCTACAAATTGTTCTTCATTTTATATTCAACACAAAATCTCATTAGTAACAAGAGATAACCAGCAACAAATAATAAAAATTGTTGAAAACTCGGATAATAAGAATCGCTCCATTCGTAGCCGCAGCGCCTACCGTACAAGCAGGTGACGTCAGTAAAGCGATCGCCAATACCAGAGCGTTTTCTGTCACGTGACAAGAGGCAATAAATATCTAATTTTTATTTCGCTTTTTTTTAAATTAAAAACAATCAACGTTTCTTTACAAGTTTAACCAAAATTGCTTCCTTTGGCATTAATCTACGCGAATGACTACAATTTGTAATATATTTTCAATACTGTCAAATAGCTTATTAAATAATATCTAATTACAGTTCGCCCTAGAAGAAGCCTTTCTGGAATCTGGAAACTATTAAACCTACGAGTATATTTCCTACACAAACAAATGTTACTTACGCCTTGCGACCGGATATCCGGCCTCTTTGCGGCGTGTTTTGTGTGAGTGGTGTTTACGCACTCCAGCGCGACGCGACGCCGGAACTTGTGGTTTAGCAGCGCTCTCCTTAATGGCCGGCGGTTGATAACGTTTAACGTCTGCCCTCATTGGCGGCGCCGTCTTGGTGCTTCGCGAGCCATTAGCATTACTTCCCAAGCGGACGGTGCTATCTGTGTGTGCGATGTCCTCCACTGTAATTACGTCTCACCTCTCGGCAGGATTAAAGCGGTCTGGCAAACAACACCACAACTGCTATTACAGCGTCTCATTAAACAAACAACGCATATTTGCTGGGTGTCAAAAGTGTTTTATACGCTTCTGTCAACAGAGCTAACGGTTCGTAATTATCAGATAGACTTTACGAATTATCTGAGACTCCCTAACTCGCCGATTGATAGCAGTCTCTTCGGCTAGTTATGTTTTCGTGACACAACTGCTAAGGCTTATACACTAGCCGACACAAAAATTGAAGCATCCAGAAGACTTGATCAGATTTCATTGTGGCTTCGTACACATACACACCATCGGCGAGTATGTAAATGATTAAAGCTGAAATTCTCTTTGACAGAGTGCATTAGTCTTGTTTGTTTTTAGTGTTTGCTGGTAGGATATACAAGCTGTGTGAATGGTGTCTGACGTTGAGTGATCACTGTGAAGGACATGGAGATTCTGCGTACTCTTGGGAGACAGCGTTATCAGCACCATAACAGAGTTTGAAAGGTGCCTCATTGTGGGTCTCCACATTTGGGAGGAATTCATATGTGGTAGTTGTCCGAAATTGGACTGCACTGAAAGCAGGCATGCTCGTAGTCAACGTTCCGGTTCACCACAGGGGAGAATCGCTGCACTGTGCACCAAATGCATGGTAATCCCTTCACAAATGCGCCTGTCATTGGAGAACAAGTGATGGACTTCCTGCAACATTCTGTCTCATCCCGCACCATTGGTCGGAGTTTAACAGCAGACGGACGAGGGAATTTCCGTACCATGCGGAGTCTACCGTTTACACCACGACACAAACGGCTGTGTTTGGAGGGGTGCCGTGACCAGGAAGCACGGACAGCTGATGAATGGCGTCGCATTGTGTTGAGCGATGAGTATTGGTTATGCACTGCCTCGGATGACCACCGTCGGCGAGTATGGTGGCGACCTTGGAACAAGTCCCAGTCTCTCATCAAGGTAATGCTTGTCCACACCCAGCACGTGTCTCTGTGAACTGTCGGCGTCATGTTGAGTTACTCCCGTGTCCACCAAAATACCCAGATCTGCCCTCATAGAACTCGTGTAGGACCAGCTCGGATGTCAAACCAGCAGTTTTCTTTCCTGGTATTTTCGCCTGTATAATAGACTGCAGGAGTTCGTAACAGCTATTGTTCCACATGATGTGGCCAAAGTACTGCAGCTTCCGTATTTTTACGGCGGTCAATATTTTCACATTCTTTTTCATTTTGCGGAGTACTTCAGCAGCAGGTAATATCGCTTTCGAAGAACGTCCCTTCCTCTAAAGCTGGGTTCCTACTGCGCGTCCCTCGGCTCCTGTTCGGGGACGCCTCTTATCTTTGCCGCTTAAGCTAGCAGGTACGGCGCGCCTCGACCCACCGCTAGGCGGTAGAAGATGAAAGGCGCGTCCTGCCTACCACGCGCCGTAGGAACGGACCTTAACAGAGCTTAGGTCATCGCACGTTATGATGTCAGAATATCGAATGTATCACTCATAAATTGCCAGAACAGCCTGGGACGAACAGGCCAATTTACGTAACACCAACTTTCCTAGCGTGGAGAGCTGCGTAATGAGACATTGTCACGTAGATGAGATTTAATAGCAACTCAGTTTGAGAGGTGGGATGGGACTGGGGACAAGGTACGGGAAGGAATTCGACCATGTCCTTTTGAATGAAGCATCCCGGCATTCATGTGGAGTGATTTGAGGAAACCATGGAAAACCTAACTCTGGATACCCTTGTCTTCCCGAATGCGAGGCCAGAGCGTTAACACACTGTATTTCTTTTCGTTGCTGCTCCGCACTGTAGTCGTAGAGCGAAGTGTTGATTCTTCGCAGCGTGCAGCAGCCCAGATAGGGCCAAGCCACTTTTCTCGCCCATATTTCACGGCGGAGACGGAAGTGGGAAGGCCGCCATTGGTCTTGTTCGCATTTCATGCGAAATTAGTTGCGGCGGCGCGGTGGCCCGGGATTACTGCCCTGAATTATGTATGAGGGGCGACACGCCGATACTCGGTGTCCCTCACTTAGGCGCCACACTCATGCAAATCTCCACTCGATTATAATCCCGCAGTGCCGTACAGCCGGCCCACCAGGTAACACTACTGGCCTCGCAGGACTTTCACTGCACGCTCTACCAAGTATTTTTATATCCTCCTCAAGCTGAAATTCTGTTTTCGTGATTCTAAAGTCATGTTGCGGAATCTATGAAATCATGTTAACTATTTCCAACCACACTTACTTACTTTCCGTGTCCAGATTCTCTTCTCCCAAAATTCAGCAACTTTAATCGCCCAGTCATTTGCTTCAGTCAGATCTTTGTTCGAGCAGACTGATCCCATGATGTCGCAAATGAGCAGGTGTTCATGACCCTGCACTTCCCCGCAGCCACATCGTCCTCGTATCCCCATTTCACGAAATTAGATTTACATTTGGAGACCCCAGATCTCAATCGGTTCAGTGTCCACCATGTGGTATATTTTAATTTGTCGCCTGCAGGTAGTTATTCCTTGGGGAAATATTTCTGATGGTCAAGAGAGCTTCTCCACAATTCCATACGACGCGTCTCAGGTTGGTTCTCCAAAGGCGCTGTTCTTTTCAGGAAACTGTTCCTAGATTTCAAGCGAGGTACAGGAAGTTCTTGGCCATGCATCTGGTGTCTAGTGTCGGAAACTTGTTTTATTTTTTCTGGTGCTTGAATGATTGACCGCTGCCTTTCGACCAGCGTTGTCCAGGTTACGCCCGATTGTGTTTCTCCAATCACACTAATGAACCGTGAATTTTTTGATTGTTTTCGAAAGAATATCCACATCCTCCCTATATTCCTCGCGCCATCTCTACACAGTGTTTATCTGTTCAGGTGTAGTGTCTGTTGATTAGGTGATTTTCTGATAGGCTATAGTAATGGTTCTTTTAGCAAGTTGACAATATCATACAAATTTTGCCGATAAAATATAAAAAATGCATACACTGAATTACAAATGTTGTTCAAGTTGCGATCACAACAGTGTATCGTATTTACTCGATTAGAGAAATCGTTGTCAAACAAACAATCTCAAGCTCTGCGGCAATTATCGCCTCTGTGTGTTCTCTGTTATGGTGCGTTCCCACGGCGCGTGGTTTTACATGCCGCACCGTGCAGCCGAATTGTGTGGATCAGCACGCACCACAGGCGGCTAGCCACCTCTCCACCGCGTTGCCTAGTGTCGTTTCTGCTACCCGGGCGTTTGATGTTTACGACTGGACGATATCATCCCTGCCAGCAGAGGTGGCTCCCCTCTCACGGCCAGCTGTTGATAACTGGACGGACGCACCGGGCAAATCCACGGGACGAGGGAAGCCACCTTTACTGCGTCAACCGAAGACGTTTTTGTCTAATCAGTAATGCACACATTGACCATTGCGGACGATCATCATCCAGCGTCTTGTAGTCGATCTCTCGATACCTGGTGCCCTACGCCGTTCTTAAATATTGAATCTAGGATCAAGCTTCCAATATTACTGCCGCAGTGACTGTAAACCTTGAGCACTTCATCAAGATCAAGACGGAACTGATCTGTTTCACTCAAAACAGAAGACCAGAATTAATTACAAACAATGTTGAGAATCCGCTGGATCGACCCTTTTACAGTGGAGAAAACACGGTTTTTTCAATACTCTCCGTGAGTTGGAAACGAACCGATTATAATCAAGCAACAACGAGTTTGTTGTTCAGGGAAAAAAACACCATTTCTAGATGAAATTGACTGCGTGATTCGAAATACGACCTTCATTTTGACATAGATATTTTTTAAGCTATGTAACATCTTTCTGTTATATAGTCAAAGTAAATGAAATTTATAAGTGTGCGCGCGTAAGAGACAGTCAATATGCTTCTTTTCATTCTAACACGGAAAAATGGCTCGCTTGGTACTCGATTGAGGTCGTGATTATGTCGCACCATGTTCCATGTCTGGAATTCATTTTTCATAGTGATTTATGACAGATGTCGCGTTTAAACTGTCACACTCACTCACAGTCCATACGTTCTTAAGGTGATTATGTATGTAGTATGTATGTCTACTCTGTTGATTTGTCACCTTATTCTAATTTTAATTTCTTATAACCCCTTCAGACGCCCATATTGCAGTTGGTTAATTTTCTCTCAAGATAGCATTCGAGTTAATACCTCCTTTGCATTTGGGATAGTAGATACCGCGACAATCACTGTATGTTAAGAAAGACTGATCACTCGAACAAATTTGACTCCTTGTAGAGCTGCCAGTATACTAGAACCCTAGTTGAGCATGAAAAAATTATCTTCTCACCTTTGCACATCAAACTTTGACTGATAAAACAATTTGTCAAAGCTTTGGACAGACATAGGGAGCGGTTCAAGTCTATTTGCATTGTGTTTCCAAACAAGAGGGTAGAAAATCTTAAAGCAGTGATTTTTGAAGAACCAATTTTCGCGAAAATGATGCACGAGAATGAAGCATTAACTTGGCGAGCCTTTGTAGAAATAGTACAAAATTACCTTCGGAAACACAAAAGTGAAAACTATGAAGACCTTGTTAGTTACATGGTGTCAGCTTTTCGTGATATTGGCGTGAATATGATCATCAAAATGCATTTTGTTTTTAGTCATCTTAGTTGCTTTCCTGAATATTTCAGACAAGTCAGCGACGAACAAGGTGAACGAGTTCATCAGTACATCAAGGATATGGAAACGTGCTAGCAAGAGATTCTGTGGTGAAAGCAGATTATTGCTGATGTTTAAAAGCAGATAAGCCTATTGCTCAACATTTATGGCGTACAAAGAAGTATAAATTTATTCCTTGTATTTCCTGACAAAATCTTTGCATTTTCAATTTTGCATATATGTCTGTGTCTTGTTTCTGGGTCACGGACACTTTTTATTACTTAATATTCTTCGATAGGAATAAAATAAATTCGTTAAAGCAAAAGACTTGATTAATTCCCCTTAAACACATTAAGGGGCGTCCATTAATTACGTGTGATTTGGTGAGATCTGGTCGCCGCCCCCCCCTAAGATGACGTGGGATTTTGACGGTACCCTCCCTCCCCTCCCTCCCGACCTCGTAGTTTTTTGTTTGAGACTGTTCGAAATATCTTTTACAATGTAACAGAATCAAATGGAGATGAGTACACAAAAAAATTATACCTGATAGAGAAAATCAGAAGTTATTTTCGAATTTGTCAGCCAAAATTATCCAAGAATTCGTTAAAATATTCCAGACACCAGACAAAAGGGAAAAAACAACAAAAATAAAAAATAAAATTGTCACCCTATTCGACCGTTAATATTCGTACGACCGCCCCACAGGTAGCCGCTGTGTTGATTTGCTGCTCCATGATTCTCAGACACGTCACTGCTCCCTGCCCTTGGCGGATGTAGCGTGGATAATTGACAGACGCCTTAGAAATTTCCATCGAGCCACTCACTCACGAGAATCCTGCGTGTAGGTAACGGAACTTTTGTGCTTACCACCGTTAAACCGGGCACACATGAATTCTTCGAAATTGAGGCTTCCAATAAACCGTTGATTACATTCATTTGAGCTTAGTCAAATGCCTTACAAAAGTTTGTACAAAACGAGTCACCGAAGTTATTTAACCCGAAGCATTTGAAGTTGTAACTGATAGTATTGCAAACATTTAGAAAAATGAGTCCAATAAACTAACTGTAATCATAACACGAGGGTGTTGCATAATATTCTACTTAATTCTCGACCTGGCAAGGTTCACTGACGGATTAGCTTAAATACAAACATTACTACTGTCATCATGAGTAACGTGTGGCGTTTTAGGCGCGTTGCTGTACCTACTAAAGTTGAAACAACTTCTTCTGCGGAAAATCTGAACGATCTGATACGCAGAGTTTTACTTCCCCGCAAAAATAGACATTAATATCGGTAATGAGGGGACGAATGTCGTTTGTGAACGACCCGCTGAGGTCAATTTATAGCAGGTTGCGTGACTGCATATTTTCTGGTTATTTGAGAGTAGAGGTTTTTCTTCGACTGCGGCAGATAATATCAGGGACCCTGTGACGTGAACGACGAAAACTAAGGTAGCCACGTTTAACTACAGCTCTATACAGTCGTAAAACGTCACGAAACGATACTGTTACACTCGATTCACCTCCAAAATTTTCAAGAAGGTAAATAGGTAAGGCAGTGGGTTTTCACAGCTTTCGAGCCGTATTCCCGTAGGATAAGTGGAGGTAGAGCTCCGCATTCCTATTTCCAGACCTCAGGCACTACAGTGGACTTGTCGTGGTCAGCGACACGATCTGACCTCTTTTCTTTACCTTCCCGCGCAGTGGGATTGGATAGCAGGCTGAGTTAGCCTGGCGGGCTTCGAGGAAAGATTCTCAGCTTCGCGACCGCCCAAGGCTGACTAAATACGATAGCTAAAACGCCTCAACCTTTTGTTAATCACATATTGCAATAGTTGAAGATTCTCGATGGTAAACCAAGTCGTTTCATCAATATAAGTCAGGAATAACTTACCGAGCGTGGTGGGTGAACGGTTAACGTTCTGGCCTCGCATTCGGGTGGATGCGCGATCGAATCCCCGCCCGGGCATCCAGATTTGGGTTTTCCATGGTTTCCCCAAATCACTCCAGGCGAATGCCGGGATGGTTCATCAAAAAAGTCATGGCCGAATTCCTTCCCGTTCCTTTTCCACAGTCCCATCCCGCTTCTAATGACCTTAGCCGTCGACGAGGTGTATGTAACGCAATAAGTAAAAAAAGGGAATAACTTCGTTCATTCTTCACCTAAAATCGCTTTATCTGAAATTATATGTACAGCAAATCTGTACATCAAGAAAGTTTTCTTATCCCAGCATTTGCATTATTTTTTAAATAAAAACAAACAAAAAAATATCTTCAGTTTTTTCTACTGTTTAGTTCTACTTAGCTGCTGCATTTCATGTCATTCATAATTTGGTTAATACAACTTAATCTTCATCGTTCACTGTGGTTTTTACTCACTAACGTTCCTCCAAGAATCACCTTAAGCAAACCATTGTTCCGGAACAACAAGGCCTATCATTTTATCTCTTCTCTTATGCAAATTCTTTAAAAAAGTTCATTCCATGATGCTCTTATTAATACTTCCTCATTGGTGAAATAATCCATCGGGCTTATCTTCAGCATTCGTCTGTAACACCAGACCTCAAATGCCTGCAGTCGTGTCCTTTCCGCCATCCCTATGGTGCACGATTCTCTTCCACATAGGTCTATGCTTCAGACATATCTTTTTAGAAGATTCTTTCGCGTTGACAGACTGATGTTGTTAGAAATTAAAAGTTTCTTTCTTTTGTTAAAAGTATGTTTAGCTTGGTTCATTCCAGATAGTATTTATTTTCTGCTTCTCCCATCTTCTGTTACTAATACCACCCAGGTATCTGAATTCTTTAACTTGCTCAATCAACTGTTCATCTAGTATTCGTTTTCATACATCCATGCGTCAAACTTAATTTAATTGCAATGGAGCACACGCTCCGGTGGCAATTTCCCTACACACGCATCTTCCCCTTATCATGCACCCACCTACATTTGCCCTATACAAATTTTAACTTTAAATTCTTTTAACCTTTTTGGAAAGTTATTCATTATTTCTCTTGGTAACTCATTCCAATCCCTGACACCCTTACCTAAAAAAGAGAATCTTCCCACACCCTTGTGCCTGAAATCGAGTGCCAGCTTGTGGTCATGGTCATCTTTTCCCTTCCATGCACTACTTTTCATACCTATACCAATATCTTTCCATGCCTCATCGCCAGTATATGCCTTGTACACTCCCATGACCCTCCTCATCCTCCTCCTGTCTTGCAATGAATCCCATTCCAGCTCCTTTATCATATCTGCAGGCATTATCCTATAATTTCCAGAAACAAATTTAATGCTTTAGCCGGCTTTAAGTTTATTTATGGGTTACACCTTTTCTATTTTAGCAAGTGTTTTCCTATAGTTAGACTTGAAATTTGTTCTTAATACTGAATATCTGATATTTAAACGGTAAATACTAAAATCACTTCAAAAATACTTTGTAAGCTTGTGAGAAAGATTTTTTTATTTTGAGATTGCTCTGTAAAATAATTTTACTTCAAATACTCTAAATACAGAGCTAATTGCATTGTATATTTAATTGGGTTGGTAAACATGGAATGAAGATAAATACAAAGAAGAGTCAGCTTATTAGATACACAAATAAAAAACAAAAGGTTAATTATGAATATAAGGTGGGGAAAGAATTGCTTGCTGAAGACTTGAAATGTAAATTTCTTGGAATTACTTTTGATAACAAACTTAACTGGGCAGGACACATAGGACAGGTGGTAGGAAAAGGTTTCAAAGTTCTGCACTTGTTGGAGAGAGTGATGAGGGGATGTACGAGAGAAGTCAAGGAATTGGGTTACAAAACTTTGGTCAGACCATTGCTCGAATATGTAGTGTAGTATGGGACCCTCATTTTCAAATACAGGAGTTGGAGAGGATGCAAAAAAGGGCTGCTAGATTTGTTTCTGGAAATTATCGCAGAATGCAATCAGTGACGGATATGATAAAGGATCTGGAATGGGATTCGTTGCAAGACAGGAGGAGGATGAGGAGGGTCATGGGAGTGTACAGGGCATATACTGGCGATGAGGCATGGAAAGATATTGCAATAGGTATGAAAAGTAGTGCATGGAAGGGAAAAGATGACCATGACCACAATCTGGCACTCGATTTCAGGCACAAGGGTGTGGGAAGATTCTCTTTTTTAGGTAAGGGTGTCAGTAATTGGAATGAGTTACCAAGAGAAATGATGAATAATTTACCGAAAACTTTGAAAGAATTAAAAGATAAAATTTGTAGAGGGCAAATGTAGGTAGGTGCAGGATAGGGGGAAGATGGGTGTGTAGGGAAATTGCCACCGGAGCCTGCGCTCCATTGCAATTAAATTAATTAAATAGTCCCTATAATAAATTTCATTGTAACTGAACGATAAAATGTGTGCGGCATTGATTTTTTTGCCGAGCGAGTATAGTCTGACCTACCACATTGGACATATTCGTCAAGATCGTTAAAGTGTAGAACCTCAAATGATGAGCCTGAACTTGCTCTTGCCCCATTTGTTGTTTGAAAAGAAACAGAGCAATAGGAATGCCGCGAACAGAAGGATTAACGGTGAAGTGTCTTGTTTGTGGTCAATCATTCATACACACAAAACTTTCCAGAGCTGAATGAAAATTTTCAGACTCGACACCGCAGACCATGGTCAGAAACTGGCAGTCACTGCACCTCTTTCCCAAAGCGAAGAATCGTACGAGACAACGGGTTTTGGAGTGCCATAAGTAAATGAAGGGACCTGAATTTGATAAACTTTCTGGAAATATCAAAACTGGATGACGTGGTTGCTGTCCAAAATGGAATATTTTTTTCGATCTAGCTCTATAAACGATGTGTGCATCAAACAAGAGAGCGGGAAATATTATAACGGGTTTTTGCATGATAATAGAGTGCACGATTTACATATAGAACGAATTGGCATAGTTTACATGAACACCTAATCAAAAATCTTGATGAAGCCGCAAATGAGGAGGTTAGTAGGACGAAATATTGACTTATACGGCCAAACGATACAGTCAGAAATATACCAATTTGATAGCCCAGGACTATAGGGATGTATCTCGATACTAATAAATTGTAAGGACAATGCAAAGGAAATAATTATTAGGTAAACGGTAAGCTCATTGCTTTTTTACCGATATCTAGGACAGTAATAATTTTCTTAATAACGATGCGGCTCTAAGTTTTTGGAACGTGTAACCTCGAGTTAAGCCAGGGCTACCAACAATAAAATGAACAATCTTTTTAAAAGTCGTAACTTACACGGATACCATGAATAGACCACGCAACAGATGCTGAAGTGCTCCGAGAAATGAAAAGGATGTGGAAATATAGACCACCATAAAAACATGGAAGCTACAGTACCTTGATCACTTCATGAGGAATAATAGCCATTATCAACGCTTACAGTCTATTCTGCAGGGAAAAATCCAAAAAAGAGAAGTGCTGGGAGCATAAGAACTTTCTGGTTAAGAAGTCTGACGTCCAAGACAACTACCGAGCTGTTCCGAGCGTAAACAAACAGAGACGAGAAAGATGGTTGCCGACATCCGGAATAGATGGGGACCAGAAGAAGAAATTCGAATTTTACTTTATTGTGTCGTTATTTCTCTCTTTCGGATCCCGCCACGACGCGTTGCCAGAGCTATCCAGCTGTAATTGACCAGACTTCTTTAATATTTTATGAACCGGTCACAAAAACGTTCGTGCATCATTTCAAATCGAAGTTCATAAAGTACTAACAGTTGCCTCTCTCTCTTAAGCCAACAAGATCAAGAACTACATGGTCCACGCCTCCTGCTGTTCACTGAACAGATAAATTTTGCATAAAGCGTCTGTGCAACAAATTGAAACTTCATTCCTTGGAATAACACGGATGGTCCTGCGAGGTACTGCAGAATCGCTGACCACAATAAACTGCGTCGCACTGTGTTCAGCGATAAGTAGTGGTTGTGCACTACCCTGGGAAGACCATCGTCAGGCGAATTTGCTGGCTACCTTGGAAGAGGTTCCACACTTCCAATGTTTTGGAGAGGCACAACGGTGTTACTCCTGTGGGGAAGTATCGGTCATGAGTTCAGGTCACGGCTGGTAGTGATTGAGGGAACTCTGACGGCACAACGGTACGTCACGGACATCATGGATCCTCACGTGCTACTTCCCATGAGACAGTGTCTTGGTGCTATTTTCAACAGGTCTATGCTCGTCCACACACGGTATGTGTCTCTATAATCCGTCTACGTGAGGTTGAGGTACTCCCATGGGCAGCAAGATTCCCAGATCTGTCCCCGATAGAACATGTGGATGACCAGCTCGGACGTCAACTCCGTCACAGTGCCAGTCTCCAAGATTTCAAGGACCAGGTACAACAGTTGTGGCCAGCTGGCCTCAAGAGAGGATAGAACTGCTTTATGACTGCCTTCCTAACTGAATCATTGCATGCATCCAGGCCAAATGGGATGTAACGTAATACTGATAAGTAAACTTACACTGCCATTTTTTTTTTATATTTTTTTTTTTGTAAATTTGACTCAAACAAGGCGCTGAAGAGAGCACTCCACCTGCCAATGAGATTCTCGACAGATATCCTCCACGTGACAGTGGGGATCCCGAGACTTCGGGATAGGTATAAAAAATAGCAAAACATTTTTACCAAACAACTGACGAGAGCGACAACCACCTTATTCGCTCTCTAGCACAGTATGACATACACGAAGGTCCACATAGAAAACCACTCCAGCTGCTGGCAGAAGAACGAGTGAGAAAATCACAAATACATTGCAAAAGGAAAGCACTTACATTGTTAAATTAAATAAATATATACATAAAAAATAAAATAAAATAAAGGCTCAACAGAAATGAAAAATATAAAAGTAAAACAAATACTTACACGAACACAGCAAATAAAAGAAGGCAATGCCAAGACAGCAAGTACTCCTGACAAGAATCCCTTAACCTAAGGCAGATTGATAGATCCTCGGTTTTGTAATCGCTGAAGTAACATACCCTCTCAATCCGTAAAATTTAGTTTTCACTTTTTTTGTCATGCAGTGTACATCGAAATAACACATATTGGGACGATTGTGTAGTGCTAGTAAACGTATTCAGAGAGCAACGTTGTTCATTGAGTCTTCTCCTCTCTACTTCTCTAAATATATAAATTCAATAAAAGTTAATTCGTGACTGTGAACTTCTGCAGTTAATAATTTTAATTATCATGAGTATACTGTTAACAGTTTCTAGAACACAGATTTCGATTAAGTTCCTGCAGGATACCGAATTAATTACTCTTCCCGCTAATCGCGATATTGTCGTTAATGATAGCCGAGACACTGATTGAGGGCAGAGATAAACAGTGCGAAGAAGATTATACAGACTGGCGGCAGCAGACTGCGGACTCGGTTATACTCCCCTGAGTATTGACATGCAGAATGCATGAACTAGTCCACCGCACTCGACCGTACCGGATGCGACTCGACCCCACGAGCGGGTTGTTAATGCCGCACCGCGGGGGACGAATAAATACGGCAACACGACCAG
Source organism: Vandiemenella viatica (assembly GCA_031002005.1). NCBI lineage: Eukaryota > Metazoa > Arthropoda > Insecta > Orthoptera > Morabidae > Vandiemenella > Vandiemenella viatica. Next base: position 228,607,097 of record JARYHS010009186.1, read on the forward strand.
ACACACACAACGCATGGCTTTATTTAGTCTCGTGAATACGTTGCCAGAAGCAACAGCATCAGCGAAAAACCAATTCAGATGATACGTCTGTCGGTGCAATACTCCCCAACGCTGTCAGAAAGCAGAATGTTCCCACCTCTCATGTATATGTGGTCAGTACTTTCAGACAAGTCATTGCTATGACGAAATCTTATATATATATATATAAATATATAAATAGATGTGTGTTGCTGTATTTCACTTTTCAGCCACCACTACAGATCGCTGGTGTTTGTGTGTGCAAGTAGCATGGAGTTTCCTGTAGTGCACAACGTTGACCGAATGCCGATAGCTGTGGAGATGTGGGAGATATGATGATTAAAGTTGATCAACGCAGGGTGTTTTCGTATTTCAACCAAAAATTTGTGACTCCTTATACTTTTCTTTCCTCCCACAACTATATAGCATAGACCTTTGGTGTTTGTGTGTGGTAGTAGAATCGTGTCCCCTGTCGTGCACTATGGTTGTTAGATGTCGGTAGCTATGGGGGTGTGGGAGATATTGGGGTGTGGAGGATATGGAGGTTGGAACTGGTCGACCTGCGGCAATTTCATATTTCTGCCAAAGACGCCTGTGTCTTGCTGTACCACTTTTTCACCGAAAACTATCTAGCGCAAATCACTGCTGTTTATGTGTGGTAGTAGCACAGAGTCACCCGTCGATCACAACGTTGTCCGAATTTCGGTAACTATGGAAGTGTGGGAGGTATGGTGGTTGAAAATGGTCGATCAAGGATATTCTCGTATTTCGTCCAAAGACTTGTGTGTCCGTAAATTTTACTTTGCTGCCTCAACAACATAGAGCAGATGACTGGCATTTGTATGTGGTAATAACATCGAGTTTCCCATCGTGGACTATGGTGGTTAGATATCGGTAGCTGTCAATCCAAATTCTTTTCAAAGACGAACGAACCAGCAGTACTGTGCCCACGTCAGAGAGAAGTGGTAGAAAAAGAATATGGGGCGGAGAGTGCGCGAGTGATGTAATATCTGGACAGTGACGGTTCTGTATTGGTTTATATAAGTATTTAAAGTGTTAAATAAATTGTGAAAGTAAGAACTATTGGTGGATTTAATTTCATATTGACACCTGTTGTGCAAGATAGAGAGTGTAGTTGAGAATAATAATTATGTGAGGAGGTAGCGCTACCGCAAAAACAACACTTTGGGCCATGTGTTGACGTTAGCGGGCTATCTGCCTTCTGCTAGTTATTACATATTAGTAAGGAGGACCTCGCACACGTAATACAATTTACTTACTACCTGAAAGTATCGAATAACATACATTATATGCCAAACTTTTAAATAATAAAAAGTGTAAGGTCTACTACATCTAAATCTACATCTACATTCATACTCTGCAAATCACAAACATTGTGGGCGGCAGAGGGTGCTAAGCACCAATCCTAAACCCGCCCATTCCAATCCCGAATAGTGCGAGGAAACAAGGAATACATATAAGTACCAGTACGGCATCTTATTTCTCTAATCTTATCCCTCCGGTCATTGCGACCTAAATAGGTTGGCGGAAGAAGTATTTCATTGCACTCGAAATTTAATTTTTTTCGCATATTCTCCTGTAAATTCGAACGCAAGCTACGTCGTCTGTCTTCCAAACTATCCCAGCCCAATCTATGTATGAATTCTGTGACGCTTTCATAAGGGCTGTAACAACAAGTCACGAATCTAGCGGCTCTCCTCTGCGCCCTCTCAACTCAATCAGAACCTTGCGATACGGATCCCAAACCCCACAACAGTAATCCAGATGCGGACGCACTAGTGTTTTATACGCTATCTCCTTTGTTTGAGCATTACAATTCCTCAAAATACGACCTATGAATCGTAATTTAGAATTAGCATTGCCTACGACGGAAGTTATGTGCATATCCCATTTCATGTTGCTTTGTACTATGACCCCCAGATACTTCACGGAATCAACCGTGTCAACAGGTGAATTGTTTATTTTGTACTCATGAACAAACTGATTCTTCTTGTTACTTATCCGCATTGCCTTGCACTTTTTGCAATTAAGTGTAAGCTGCCATTTACGGCACCAATCGAAAATAGCATCCAAATCACGCTGAATTTCTAAGCAATCGTCGGAGCACCTTATTTCCCTATAGATAACCGCATCGTCGGCAAACAATCGCAACCAGCATTTGACGTTGTCACCTAGATCGTTTATAAATATTAAGAAAAGAAGTGGCCCTATTACACTTCCTTGAGGAACGCCCGAAGTAACATTTATCTTAGAAGAGGCTTCCCCGTCAACAACGACATATTGTGATCGACCAGTTAGAAAATCATGTATCCACTCGCAAATCTGAGCCGAAATACCGTAAGCTCGAATCTTCGCTAAAAGTCGGTCTTGTGTCTTTTGTTTTATTTTGTACATGTAGATCTGTGGTCTAGTGTAGCATCCAGCCTATAGTGACATTATTATGCATTTGGGTAGTAATTACTATGAGTCTGGCTTTTTTTATTTTGCTGTAGTCAGTCTTTCGACTGGTTTGATGCAATCCTCCATCCCTTCCTATGTTGTGCTAACCTCTTCATTTCTACATACCCCTTACAACCCACGTCCTCAATTATCTGCTTCATATATTCTGATCAATGTCTTCCTCTACAGTTCTTACCTTCGACTGTTCCCTCCACTAACAAATTAACCAATCCTGCATGTCTCAAAATATGACCTTCTTCCACAAACTTCTTTTCTCACCCATCATTTCCAAAAGTCGTCCATTTCTTACTTTGTCTGTCCACTTAATTTTCAGCATTCTTCTGTAGCACCACATTTCAAATGCTTCAATTTTATTTATTTCCGGTATTCCTAAAGTCCATGTTTCGCTACCATAAAGTGCTGTGCTCCACACAAAGAGTTTTAAAAAGTTCTTTCTAATTCCTAGATCAATATTTGAAACTAGAAGGTTTCTCTTCTTCATGAAGGCTCTTTTTGCTAGAGTCTGGCTAGTATATAATTAACTTTTGATAGTTCAATTCCGATTTCATAATTGTGTCGTTTTAGGAATTCAAAACAAGGTTTTAGATTTATTACGTCTAAATGGCACAGTAAAATATGTCCCAGATATTAATAATATACACTTACGTGAAAAATTAGTCATATAGTCGTCCGCAGCATTGGTTTTGACAATTTTTGGTCCTGGGGTTGGAAAAGGTTGAAAAATGCTGGTCTACATCACGTTGGAGTTTGCACTTTGAAAATCTAGCTGGATCCTCGGTATCCAGCTAGGGCTAGTGTCGTTGATTCCCGAGGCGGCAGCTGCAGACGGTAATAAAGCCCACAGGGGCTTCCAAATTATTCCGTCACATCTCCTGTGCGGGCGATCATCAAAGAGACTGCGAGCCTCTGCTTGAGGGAGAGATGACCTGCAGCTACACAGGGCCCGGAGGACTAGCCAACTCCCACCAGGTGATTAACAGCGTGGTGGAACGGGACCAACAAACCCCTGCAATATTTCGCAGCTGTGTGATTAATTTAGATCACTTGAAGACGGCGGTAGGGCGGTGAGCGACACGAGCGTCCCCTTGTTCGCTTGCAGCACAAACCAGTTGGGCGCACAAAGTGCGCTACCAACAGTACCACATTTTATCTCTACAAAAGGCACCTTCAGAATACAGCTGCCAAGCTTAAAAGTCGGAACCACTTACTTTTTTTTATTTTTATTAAATGGCATTCGGCCTTGTTAGCCATTCAGCCAGCTCGATGTGTTTGTTTCTGCTACAATGTACAGATTTCTCATAAGTATTATTATTTTCTCTAATGTGTAAGGACAACACAACACTTAATTAAAAACACCCATGCCCTAGGCCGGACTCGAACCGGCGACCCCTGCAACGAGAAGCAAGCGCGCTATCCCTACGCTGCAGGGGTCGGTAACCACTTACTTCAACGGCTGGCAGGAACTTCATGCGGAGCTGATGCAAATACATTTAAGAACAGCAGCCCTAGCATTGGTTTCCTCCACAGCTGAATACTGCTCCAGCATATGGCTTAATAGCTCTCACACCCAACTGGTGAACGTCCAGCTTCGACATACAATGCGCATTATAGCTGGCTCGCTTCTATCTACACCTATTCAGTGGCTGCCGGTGCTCAGCAACATCCCACCACCTCATATCAGAACGCAAAAAGTTCTAATAAAACTGTGGTCGAGAATTTTGAACAATGAGGCTCTTCCCATCCATGGAGATGTTAGGGAGTACAAAACACGCTGAAGTCACGTCGCCCTGTTTGGAAGACTTCTGTCAGTCTAGCATCTAACTCCTTCAGCCCTACAGATAGATGGACAGCGGAATGGGCATCGTCAACACCACAGGGCATAGTGCAAATTACCAATCCCTGCTCAAAACTACCAGGATTCGGTCGATTTGGTGTAAATTAAATCGGATTAGATGTGGTACGGGAAGAACTGCTTCAACTCTCTACACCTGGGGCTGGGCAGATTCTCCGTACTGTGACTGCGGCGAGTTTTCTCAAACTGTGTCACACATTGTGCAGGACTGCCCACTGCGTGCCTTTCCTGGTAGTTTGGAAGACTTAAATTTGGTTACGCCGGAGGCGGTGGCCTGGTTGGAGCGCCTCGATGTCACGTTGTAGTGGTTGTGACTGGAGATCCTGTCTCAGTGGTCAGCTGCGGGCATTGTTCGCTATGTGTGTTTAGATTGTTCATTACAGTATAATTGTAACTGATTTTTTTTTTTTTTTTTAACCATTTCATTCCTCCCAGCAGAAGGCTGGGAGGCGGGCTGCTGGAGAGTCATAGGGGACTCTTTTCAGCCAATCTACTACTACGGGGAGGGAAGGGGGATGGAAGGTCGGCCGTGGCCTTCTAGGGAACCATCCCAGCATTCGCCTAATTGTCTGAGGGAAACCACGGAAAACCTCAGACAGGATGGCCGAACCGAGTTTAACCCCGGTCCTCCCGAATGATAGGTAGGAGGCAATATTGGCAAAATATACGCAAAATAAATAAAATTGTTTTCTCTCCAGGAGTAATATCCGGGACTGCACCATTTTCGGAACCTATCCGAAACTGGTACTAACCTACTGAAATTTATATTAACTGCTTCGTTATAATGTCCTCTTCACGTTTTGCATTCTTATTTTACGGAAAATTCGCCACAAATTAAATCAAAAAATGCTGAAATATTAAAGGCTGTTCAACTGGGAAATGTTACAAGCGCTGCAAAAATAACGTAAAAATTATCGGTACAGGGATCATATCAATCTAAACAGTATCGTTTTGTCACAGAGGTCGTTGTTAGGTTGAAATGCGGTCAGGACCAAGAGAAATTTACGAAAATTTTGTTCTGCGACATCTATATCGGAAATGGCGTATTAGTTTACAACAGAAGCAATCAATTGTCTCCGATTGCTTGTATCGATATAAGAAGGCGAGTGTTGATGTACTGCACCTCGCGCAAATATTTTCATATAATTTTAAATTTTGTGCGACTTTTTGCAACGGAAGGTAATTGAAACGGCAAGAAAACATTACAATAAAGAATTTAACCAACATATCAACAGATTGTCATTGATTATGCAGCGCTGGTGGCATCTTATACCTGTGCGTCCCTCTCATCTTTCGGAATTTTTAATTTAGTTTGTGGTAACTTTTCCTTAAAATAAGAGTGCAAAACGTGAATAGGACATTATGAGTAAGCAATTAATCTAAGTTTCAACAGGTTAGTACCATTTTCGGATAGGTTCCGAGAGTGGTACAGTCCCCATAATATCTAATAAATTGCGTGGTCAGGAGCTACATTTTATGTTCGTGAATTGGAGAATACTACACACTTGTAATAAATCAGGACTTTATTGGTAGCAACTGTTCTCATCATGCAAAACCTACCTAACTGCATTAGACCAATAATACACATATCACCAAGAACTTATCGCAGCCCACATTTCAATAGACATAACACCTTCAAAGACTTTGGTAGCCATCCATAGCCTATTGTCTTATAACAGTTTGATAATTCTGCGTTATTTAAAGATTATTTGGTGCCAGAGACTAGAAGATCATAATCATGAAGAAACAAGAAACATCAAGAAAAGAAAAAGAAGTCGATATCGGGCAGTTACTTGATTTAAAACCATATAGACTATCAATTCAATAACCATTAGGCCATTCAGCGAACTCTGGTGTCATCAGCGGGACTCAAACCCTTCACCACACTCGCTAGAGCTCTATTCGGCCCCGTTTACACGGTGCGAGTTGACTGGAACGAGTATACTCTCTTGGTGCGCGCGCAGCACTGGATAATCCACACTCCACTTGTGAACAGGTACAAGACAGTCAATGACTGAGGACAGTGGACTCGGTTCACGACCAACTTTCGGCGTGTGAGTTCAACAATCAAGATGGCGACAACTAACAAGTCGCGTAAGCGGAGTGAAGCAGAGGCATTAAAATCTTTAGAACTGCATGAAACTGAGGAAATTCTGTGGAACTTTAAGAACAAAAATTATAAGAACAAGTATTTTAGAGACTCTATCAAAAAATTGCTTCATAATAACGGTGTAATTTTTCATGTATTTCACAACAGCTCTTTAAATTGAATGATGTAACTCTCTACATTTTTACTTGCAAATTTATTCATAAAAAGGCTTTGAGGCATTTAAAGCGTTTCATTTTTATATTCACTCTTTTAACCATTTTCTACGTTTTATTTTGTCATTCTTTATATCATTCAACATTATAATCAACAAATTAGCTATGATGTTAATTTCTTCCTGTAATATGGACATACTATTTTCAATAAGATCACAATGTAGGAGTAGAGAACTGTCCTCACAGTGGACAGCGCACTGTCTTCTAATTATTACTAGCATGCTAGTCCACTCTCTTACCCCCACCACCGACGGTCCGGCCAACTGTCGTTCCAGTCAACTCGCATCATGTAAACGCGGCCTTACACCGGATCTTGAAACTGTTTGATGACTATTATCCTTGTCACTAAACATGTGACTTTTCTCCGACTTATGTTACAACCACTTTGCACCTTTGTCGAGTAACAGTAGTTTCTTCGGATGACGAGACTGAAAATCGCTCAGCAAGACTCGTTCAATGAATGATATGCCGTGTATCTGGCTCAGTTAAGCTTCATATGCTTATTTACTGCTTTGGTTTCATTCGCTTGATATTAATGGATCAGTTAATCAAGTGTCATCAGCAAAATAATATACCCCCGCTCAGGATAAAGCATTGGCATGAAGGGAAGTTTTATACACTGGCGGCAGTTAAAAGTGCAACATCCAGACGAAGTTGTGATAAATGAATGAAATTTGGCCCCAAGTATCCCGACATGAAGAGTATTAAATGATTAAAATTGAAATTTTTAGATGTAATAGTATGAGAATTACAGGGCAATTTAGTATACAAAATTATTATGTTATTTTAACGCATAAGTGGTGAACAGTGTGGTGTAAGAAGACATTTTTTATCCATAAGTTCATATGCACCATATGCACCATATCGTGAAATCTCTCGAAGGATTGGCCGTAGTGCAGGTATCAACAGAAAATAATTATTTATTCAAATATGTATCAACAATTGCAGTTTCTCAACCTAAAATTCCACAAAAACTCTTAGTGGGTCTTTACGTGTATTCCTAAGAGTTTCAAATAATGCTCTGAGATAATCTGTCCCGTGGATACTTAATTAGCCAAAACAGTTGTGCATTTTCAGCTACCGTTATGCCGTTAAAATATAATTTCTTCTCATTCATCTTAACAGTGAGATACCAAAAATTATTTTCTGTAGGTTACGGAAGCCTTATCAAATCAAAATTGTTCCCTTCTAAATGTATCCTCGAAACCATGTCAGCCTATTGCACAACTAGACACTTCGCCCTTAACTGAAACAAAACTGCTACATGCAATTTTATTTCGTTGGTCGTGAAGGTTAAACAAATTTAATATTAAAATTCGCTTGGCTGTATCGTCTCTACTTCGGAGTTTCCTATGGTCCTACACAACACTTTATACTGTCGTCACTCTCTCTCTCTCTCTCTCTCTCTCTCTCGCTCTCAAAAAAAAAAAAAAAAAAAAAAAAAAAAAAAAAAAAAAAATCTGATAGGCACTACAATCGCTTTTTTAACTTGTCATCTTGTGTAGAGAGTTTAAAAGATATCTCTGTCAGAATTCTTATAATTTGGCTGAATGGTGCTAACACAGTATGGAGGAGTCTCTGCATCACTTAAGGATAAACCGCAGTAACATATCGATTCGGATTTTGGAAAACCTATAGACACTCAATTGTTCACTTCATTCACCAGAATAAATACGCAACACCCTCCTATATTTTCCGCTAAAAAGTAGATATGAAGTAGAACACAAGTGTGAAATAGTAAAGTGTGGAGAGAAAATACACTGAATATGTTCCGAATAAGCTTTCCCGCTACTCGCATATCGTAGAAAACAATACTTCGTCCTGAACGTTGTTAATTGCATACGTACCTGGATTTGGTTTTCCTGTCTTTTATAAGAAAATCCAATTCATCTTTCCTATCACCAATGCTAATAACAGGCCACTTTGGCCTCGATGTCTGCCACGCTTGCTTACTAAGTTCAAACTGCGAGAAACATCTTAGCTAAATACTCTGAGAATCTAATGAGAAAAAGTCTACTTGTATCGTCAACTTCTGTAAGCTGTCTGGTGGCTCAGATGTTAAGGTGTCTGAAGATCTGAATGCTCTCCGTTTGAATCCTTGTCTTGGCGGGGATTTTCATAGACCCTTAACACAGTCTTCAACTCTGTTCTAGCTTGCTGTGTCTTTTGAAATACGCAAGAAAGCTTCTGTAGTTCGGATTCCACGTTAAACTGTAGGTCCCCTGTACCTGGTAGGATTGCTGGGTTAGGTTAAGGTGGTTACGACAGGGGCGAAATGCGCGGGTAATATAAATCCTGTCACAAGATCATTACGACCAGACGGAATTATTATTATCAAACTCTGTTAAATGCGTGTCCATGGTATTACTGTATATTGTTATTGTATTACATTTTATACATTGAAGTTATGATATAAATTTTCTCCAGTTACATTGGTTTATGTCTACACTTTACACCCGGTGTAAGTGATTTTATCTTGGTTCTCGTACAGAACGTCATTTTTGGCTTATTGCTTATTTATCACACAATTTGACACTTCTCTGTATAATTTCCCAGCAGCCGATATAATTTTATTTATGTTTAGACTGTGTAACGCTATGTGATGTTACTTCTTTTTGTCTCTCTTGTGTTCGTTTGCTAGACGCGTCTCTTTATATATACAGGGTGAGTTTTTTATCTTGAGACAACTAAATATCTCGAAAACTACAAATCCGATCAAAAAAAGTGGGTAATAAAAATTGTTCGTCTCGACGGGGGACATCCGATGATACCAAATTTGACTCCCCACCCCCACCCCCTAGGGGTGGGGGAAGGGGGAGAAAAAAAACTTAAATAGGAACCCCCATTTTTTATTGCAGATTCTGATTCCCCGGAAAAAACTACCCCTATTTCACCCCCAATTCGAGTCATTTTGGTCGATAGATGGCGCTGCAATCGACAAAAATCAAAATAAGCAAAAATTCATTTAAAAATGAGGATATCTCGTGAAATACACATCAGATCAGCAAAATACAAGTTAATGTGATTGATATTTTTCAAAAACTATTCAATAACACCACCCACCTCCAAACTTGAGGGATGGGAATGGACATTATTTCAAAATGCACTGATGCAAATTCTTTAGCAGATAGCGAAAGTCAAACATTACTTTTTGCGTTACCCAGGAACAACGACGTGGACGTAGTAATTTTCTGTTCCCTTTGGGGTGCTAGATTTAGGTGAGTCCCCTCGCCTCTCACCATCGGGGTGCTTGTTTTTGGTGAGTCCCCTCGCCTCTCACCATCGGGGTGCTTGTTTTTGGTGAGTCCCCTCGCCTCTCACCATCGGGGTGCTTGTTTTTGGTGAGTCCCCTCGCCTCTCACCATCGGGGTGCTTGTTTTTGGTGAGTCCCCTCGCCTCTCACCATCGGGGTGCTTGTTTTTGGTGAGTCCCCTCGCCTCTCACCATCGGGGTGCTTGTTTTTGGTGAGTCCCCTCGCCTCTCACCATCGGGGTGCTTGTTTTTGGTGAGTCCCCTCGCCTCTCACCATCGGGGTGCTTGTTTTTGGTGAGTCCCCTCGCCTCTCACGTGTTTGTTTCTAACAACAATTCTAAAGCAAGTGCTCGAAAATATCACCACCGACATCGATGCATTTATTTACCCGCTCTTGGAATGATTCGACGCAACTAAGAAGCATATCCGGCGTGATTTTTTGACAAGCGTTGGTAATTCGTTCAATCATGTTTTCAGGCGTTGTTGGCACTTCACTGTAAACTTCATTCTTCAAGTATCCCCATAAAAAAAAATCAGGCGAAGTGAGATCTGGTGATCTTGCAGGCCACGGCACTGGACCTCCTCTTCCGATCCATCGACGATTGTACAGACGATCTAACACTTCCCGCGATCTTACAGCAAAATGTGCTGGACAACCGTCATGTTGAAACCACATTGTTTGTCGCACGTCTAAGGGTACGTCTTCAAGCAATGTTGGCAGTACGTCCTCTAAGAGTTGTTGATATTTCTCCCCATTGAAATGTCCATGGATAAAATGTGGACCAATAAGTTTGTCCCCAATTATCCCACACCAAACATTTACATTCCACGGACGCTGATGTTCAACTTGGCGTAACCAATGCGGGTTTTCCACACTCCAATAATGCATGTTGTGTCGATTAATGGTGCCGTGGTTAGTAAAAGTGGATTCATCCGAAAACAGTACTCGAGCAAAGAAATGGGGTTCTTCTTGTATTTTCTGTAGCGACCATCGGCAAAATGTCAATCGATTATCGAAATCATTGCCGTGAAGTTCTTGATGCAACGAAACATGGAACGGATGGTATTTTCTACGATGCAAAATCTGACAAACAGTAGTCTGAGAAATTCCTGATTCACGACTTATTTGTCGAGTACTAATGTGAGGGTTATAAGCCACTGCAGCTAAAACTGCAACTTCGTTATTTTCTCCAGCTATCGTCCTTCGCCGCTTTCGTTTGTTTGTGTGCACACTTCCCTCCTGAGTGAACTGTTGGATAATACGGTAAAAAGAAGCGCGCGATCGAGGCTGGTCTGGAAAACGATGAGCATAAAGATCAACAGCATTATCGATATTCTTGCGACATTCTCCATAAATGTAGACCATTTCAATTTTTTCTTGCAACGTTATAGCCTGCATTCTCATTGACACGTGCAACAGAACGAAGTAAATAAATCAGAGATGTTATGAACGCTATGAAAGTACATCAAGTAATGAGAAAACTCTGAGAAATGAGCGACGATGTGAACGCAATGGAAGTACATCAAGTAATGAGAAAACTCTGAGAAATGCAGCGCCATCTATCGACCAAAATGACTCGAATTGGGGGTCAAATAGGGGTAGTTTTTTCCGGGGAATCAGAATCTGCAATAAAAAATGGGGGTTCCTATTTAAGTTTTTTTTCTCCCCCTTCCCCCACCCCTAGGGGGTGGGGGTGGGGAGTCAAATTTGGTATCATCGGATGTCCCCCGTCGAGACGAACAATTTTTATTACCCACTTTTTTTGATCGGATTTGTAGTTTTCGAGATATTTAGTTGTCTCAAGATAAAAAACTCACTTGGTATATATATATAATAAACACGAATGAAAATTTTAATTGCATTGTCAGTAATCGTGTACCATACATTTATAATGATTTTCTACAACTGATAAAAATGCTACACAACCTCCAGCTACCACGTTACATTATGTGAACGTTGCAGTGACATTCACTGCTGCAGTCGAAATCAAAGAAGTAATTTAATGAGAGTTGCGGTCCCGTTTTAAGTGCTTTGATGTTTGCAAGCGGCAGCAAATAAATCAGTCTGTGACTGATGCGTGAAATGTTCTTTGCCTCGACCACGGTTTGCGATATTACCGGAAAAAATGTAAAACACAAAATTTAGTGATGCTAATTATCTAGAGACAAATAATTATACCGTCCTTACGGTATCCTCGAAATTGATACGTCATCTTAATATGGAAAATTTACCATTCCCAAAGAGACCATGGTTGTCAACTCTAGTGACCATCCTAACAGATAGGTTTTCGTTCTTCATCCCTCAGTAAAACGATGCAGAGATCTGATAGCAAAGCTAAAACAGAATAAGCAACAAGTTACGAAATTTTCAGATATTTACTAGATTTTTAACTAAAACATTCTATCATAAATGCATTTGAAACAAAAACAAGGTTAGAAAACATCTATTCGAGGAAAGTATGTTGTCAAAGAAATCTGAATTTACCCAAAACTAAATAGAATTCATTTGAACCTGTTTGTTGCATTAAGTAAAGAACTTTAACCTTTTCCATATTTTTAATTCAGCTACATAAAATTTACCGGCATTCTTATAGCCCCGTTTCTGTTTTTTGTCTTATTAGATGTGTGTTGTACTACATTACAGATTATAAGATCTCTGGAAGACATTTATAATCTGAAGAATTTGGGGAGTTTGAACGCTGCCGATGTTAAAACTGACATCCGCACAGACGTTTTATTTCTCTGGACTTACCATAACAACAGAACCAGGAAATAAATGCATAAGCAATAGAAAAGCCGTTAAAAAATAAAAACTATTACTATGAAACAAATATTCGCTACAGTTATTGTATATTTTGGTTAGTTATGCTTTATTGCTGCGTAATCTTTAGCGTTCAATATTTGGTAACGATTCCGACCTGTAAACGCGTCAAGAATGATGTCCTAGTAGAAACGTTATGACTTTTTTTGCACTACAAACATTATGCCGTAGCATGCAATCTTCCAATAATATTATTAGAAAATTATATTTACAGTTCCGAAGAATTAACGTAGGTATAGAGCTAAACTAACAAATGTTATATGGGTTAAACGAAAATGTGGAATAGCATCATTGGTACCTAAGTACCGTCGAAATGTCTTCTGGAACACAGAATCATAAAATTTTGCTGACACCTGAAAATTTATCTTTTTTTGTGTTTGACTAAATTTAGGCTGAAAAGCCGTAAAAACGGAGATACCGTTTGGATTTCCTGATGTGAGTTTAACGCACAAGCTGCTGGTAACTCGGCGGGATGTCAATATTCATACCAGTGTCATCCATCGTAAAACGAGAACGGACGGAGATATATATATATATGACGGTCTGCCGGCAGCTCTTAACGACTGCCGATAAATCACCGGTTGCGACCGCAATGGGTTTTAGCGTATTTCCCGCGGACATTATACGGTCGTTACCAAGATGCTCCAAACTTTTTTTTTTATCCCCGCCCGTCCCCCACTCCAAAAAATAAATGCCCCTCTCGGTGGCTGTGAGAGCCAATGAAAATATATATCGGCGGCGGTAATATGAATAAATTACGACTGCGTGTCGCTGACGGGTGCTGCAGTTAATAAGGCGAGAGGCTCCTGCCGCTGACAGCTGCCGCCATTATAAAACGGACCCTCCGCCTAATGTTTCGGGGTCCTGGTCCTGCGAGTCACTGGGAAGATTTGTTGCACTTTGTTTGTACTTGAGCGGCGAGTCTTCAGTAACTGTGCTAAATTTTATTCTTTTATTGTAATTGTCTCGCGCGTTGTCGATATGTCACAGGTTTGTAGCATGAGCCGTGGCCGACTATGTAATGTATCTACACTAATATTATAAATAGCTCGCACCCGCGACTTCGTACGAGTGGATTAAGAATTTTTTTGCCAGTATTAAATATAGAAAGTTGTTGGTAACGAAGGATTGGTCCCAAACAATATCGAGTCGGAATAATATGACAGGAAAGCTATCACTATATCATTGTACCGTCGAACCTGTCTCTTGAAGAGAATCAATTTCCAACATATTTCTGTCACCATTCGATAAGGTCTCAAAATTTCGTGACTACAACTGTTAATCATACTGGAAAAAATATCCTGCGCCCTTCATACTGTGGTGGATGCCTTGGTGGGCAAACCACGTTACAATTATATTTCATACCTTTATGATTAATAATTGTGGATTTTAATTTTAATTTTATTTATGAAGGAGTGGGAATTTATTACTTTTGCAAGAATCTCGACGTTAGTTGGAATTCAGGAAAATTGTCACAATGTGACATTTATTTTCTTATCACTGGCGATTACAAGTCCGAGCGAATTTACCGTTAACATTAACACAAATTGGCAAAGTCATAAAAGCAACGCTCAGAGTTACAATTAGCCGTCATGAGCAAGCAAACAATTATATTTACTTTTAAATATATCTCAGAATCAAAATGCAAGAAATAATGACAATTGGAAACAATGAAAAATACAAGTTATGACTACCTCAGACAAAGGCATCATAATACTGTGACTTTACAGTTAAAAAGAAAATCATGGGCGCCAGAATGAACAATATATCATTCGAAAATAACTAGTTCTGGCAAATTATGCCGCTAGCTCAGGGGTTTTTGCAATTACAAAGTGAGAACATGGACCTATCCTCTCAAAGTCGCTTACGGGTTCTGTTTCACGGAATGCACAATCACATGGCTTGGTCGTAATCAATTACCATTGTAGTTCTGCGTCTGATGTCTGTGATGAGTGTAGCGGACCCACGATATGTGAGATTATCTCACAAGTCGGCTATAGGCATCTCTGGTCTGGCAATGCGCATCATCGCATTACCGGCTGTGTTGCGGTGATACGCTCGCTCCAGCAAGGCAAGCTGCAGTTAGCGAAAGAAGTCAACTTTCCAAGTCAACCTCAGACTGGTGCGATCGAAGTTAGAATGTCAGCTCCTCGCTCTTCGGTCCACGAGGAAACTTCTTGCTCCGCCCATTTGTAGTCTCGAAGCTCACATACAACAAAAATTCCCAGGATTTTGAGTTATACGCTCATTTTGATTGGACCTTCAGGTCGGCACCTAATGTCACGTGATATCCTCGATATGTGATTTGGCCAAAGAATCCAACAGAGGTCGGACATATTCGGCTAAGTTCGCCGGGGCGAGAGAACATTCGGGTTTCGGACGGCAGGCTTTTCCCGCTCGGTGAGTGACCCATCCCCAGGGAGCAGTGTGTGTGGTCCGGCAAAAACCCAAATCCGCGACGTCCCGTCGCCATGATCCGGAAAGACCAAGATTAGCTTCTAGCCTACATAGCTCAATAACTCTTTAATATTCGCTTTGCTACGATACACTGTATAAGTTCACCATTTCATTACAGTCCTCACTTGGAATCTTGCGTACTTTATAAAATTACAACAAAAATCTATTCACGTGGTCGCCCAAGATTTATGTAAATTACTCTTATATTATTACATATATAATAAAAAATGCACCTTGTAACGTGGCGACAGCGCGGCTCGTTACAATACAGCTTTCCTTACAAAATTCCAACACAACGATATAGCCATTTAGTCGTCAAAACGTAACAAAAAGACAGAGACTTACTTCCGTATTTATAATAATATTACTGTTGTTCACACTCACACACTGACTGCGAACAACACCTGAGGGATCATTATAACGTTAAAAAGTGTACACCTACAACATTGCAAGACTACCTACGACCTGCCTCGCATTGCACCCCTAACTTTCTAATATCTACAGTTTAACATTCAATCCGAATAACCTACGGCCCAGGCCTGACTCTTACGATGAAAAACAATTTTTTAAAATCTTAGCCTCCACAGAGATTTGAACCGGAGACCACGACGTTCGTAAGCAAGCGCTTTAACCACTGAGCTGCCAGTCCACTACACGGAAACACGGTACGGAGACGTCCATATCCAACGTGTCTGTCTATCGCCGTATTTCGAAATTATGAGACAACATGTGTTATTTATACAGATAATTTTTCAACCAAATGTAGACAGTATTTTTCTCCTTGTTTCAAAGGATAAGTGTGCAAAGTTTCATCGAGATCTGATCAAAACTGTGGATTTGTATGAAGAACAAACAAACAAACATACATTCATCTTTATATATAAAGATGCGAAAGTAACACTATCCCTTGGTCTGTCTGTTACGTTTTTGCGACTAAACGGTTAAACAGTTCTTGATGAAATTTGACAAGGACATAGGATACTTTCCTTGGAATAGATAACCTATTTTGTCAGACAGACGGATAGCGTGTATGAGTTCTATCGGTCACTCAGGCTTTGATCTGTTTATAAGTTTCATGCACCGACACAACTTTAACTTAATTTAATTGCGACGCAGCGCACGCCCAGGTGGCAATTTCCCGACACACCCATTTTCCCCCCTTTCCTGTACCCACCTATTTTTACCCTCTACAGATTACAGATTTCGCCACTTTTGGTAATTTGTTCATCAATTATCTTTGTAACTTATTCCAGTCCCTGACTCTTTAACTTATTACATGGTATAGAAGTGGATTTTATCAAATTCGAGCAATAAAATTCTAGGTCCACGCGTTCGAATTTGCGGGTAATAAGGACACTTTTAAAGTATAATAAAAATATATTTTGCTATCTGAAAAGTTGAAATTAAGTGAGTTTACTGTCGTATCCAACTTCGTCAAGTAAAAACGTGAGGTTTGCATTAAGACATTGTGTGTAAGTGAGTGTGTGTGTATGTGTGCTTGTTTCTGGGTTAGTGAGTGTTTCTGAGCCTGTGTTTGTGTGTATATATGTGGGGAAATCTTGCATTGTTTGTGTGTAGATTCCAAAAGGTCAAGTTGATTACAAAAGAAAGTATCCCTATATGTTCTGCACTGGGAGAAATTATTAGGAGCAGATTCATATTTGTCACAAATAAATCTAACATATTCCAGTTTTATCTCAAACCATAACAAGAAAACACGAACTGTCACTGCCTTGGAAAATTCCGGGTGACATCTGTAAGCGAATTTGAATCTAGGCGCGGCGTGTCTAATATTTTCGAATCGTAAGTTGCCGTCGGTTAGTTCAAATGCGCCAGCCGCAAGCAGCCCAACACTATGGCTCCAAGTCACGCGCATGCGGAGCACTGTCAGTAAGCAGGATATCTAAATTACATACGGAGATAATTAAATGGTGGAAATAAATATCCACATGGTGTTGAGTGTTCAGTACCGTATTTTTTTTTTAATGTGAAAAATAGTATGAATTAAGAGCTACGTGTCTGGCTGGGACCTCCCCCCTCCCTTTTCCTGCGTAGCTCAGCGTAGCTTTATACTGAAGATGTTTTGTACATATCCAGATTTATTCCGCTTTTACACAAGAAAATCGGCGTACGAGTGGCTCAGGAACCACGATATTGCTTTTTGAACGTTTTGTATTATTCCTTTGGGTGCATGAAACCCTTGAGTAATATAATTTAATTTGCCAGATTTATTAGATTTGTTTTTTTGTAGTTTGTTGATCTGTCTGGTTTTGTGCAGTTGCAGTATTGTTAGACACATTCTGCCAGTTGACTACATTCATTTTGAGAGGATCGGTTTCTAGCCACACTCCCAGGGCTTTGTGCTAGTTCATTTATTTGAATCCATATGTATTTACAAGGTTTTTTGTTCTCAATCAATGTAAAGTTTGCCAGATTTGTCCATGTGGCACCGTTTCCATCGCCGAAAATTGGTTGTTAATTGTAACTATTTCGTTAGTGTCGGCTACATAGAAACCAATGTCGTCTGCATCTGCACTTGTAGTGTATCTCTTGCTTTGGAACGTTATGCCTTTTGTCATGGAATGGATGCTCCGTAATAGTGGTTCCATGTATATGGCAAACAAGACCATTGCGAGCGGGCAGCCTTGTCTCAAACCTCAACACAAAAGGAAGTTTTTTTTAGACAAATCCGTTTACTAGGACTCTTGTGGTTGCCCCGTTGGTTAATTTCTTGATTGCTGATACGAATTTTTCTTCCTATCCCCATTTTCCTCACGGTATTGCATAATAAATGGTGTTCGACACGGTCATATGCCTTATCGAAATCTTCGAATCCCTTCCGGGTATCCAAATTTGGGTTTTCCATGGTTTCCCCAAATCACTCCAGGCGAATGCCCGGATGCTTCCTTCAAAAAGGCCATGGCCGAATTCCTTCCCGTTCTTTGTCCCTAGTCCGATCCCGCCTCTAATGACCTAGACGTCGACGAGGCGTAGAACCATAAGTAAAAAGAAAAAAATATCGAAATCGAGGATTCGCTTTTAGCATCAGGTTGTCTGCCAAGGAGATAATGTCTCTGTATTCCAAGATTGCGTGTTGGATCCCGCGATTAGGGATCGGACCTGCCTGGTACGAGCCAAGTATTTTGGTTATTCTTCTTTTCAGGATGTGAGTCATGATTTTGTAATCAGAGTTTAGTAGCTTTATGGGTCTCTAGCTTTTTAATATCCTTCGTGTGTGGCGCTTTGGGAATAAGGACTATTGTGCCTTCCGTAAAAGCTTCAGGCAGCCGTTCAATATGCCATATTTTATTGAACATTTCATCTTGTGGAAAATGACGTTCCTGAAGCTTCTATAAAATTCCAGTGGGATTCCGTCGTATCCAGGTGATTTTCTTGTTTTTGCTACCATAAGGGACAACTCTGCCATTTCTAATGTTATATTCCTAATGATTTAGTTTCGTTCGTTGTTGTCCAAAGATTCATTTATGTGGTTTAAAATGGAGTCTCTGTCATCCCTGATTGTGGAGGAGGCATTGTAAAAGGAAGAAAAATGGTTCGAAATAATTGCTAGAATCTCTTTTTGGTTGGTCATTCTGATTCCCGAAATTATGGTAAAAATAAACTGAGAGTTTCTTCTTTTTGTCACCCTAATAAGATGGTTTCCCTACGACATCCACGTCATCAGTGTTGACTAGGAGAGTTTCCATTTTTGATGCCTGTGTTTTGTTGATTTTGGCTTATAATTTTTGATCAGTACGTGGTCTCGGGTGGTGTGCACGTCTCTTTTATACAGATCCTTCGAACATCTGTAGTAAAATTCCATGGTGCTATTTGCCCAGTAATGTTTCCCGTGTGAGTAGGTGATAAATTGCTTTTCTGGTTCTTGGTTTTGCGTGGGTGACCCACCAGGATAAATCAGAATTATACTTGTGTCTGAGAAACTTAAAGGTGCTATTTCATCGCTGCTAATTGCTGGATTTAGATTATTATGTTACAAAAATTCTGTGGGGTCTGCTTTTAGAGGTGGAAGTAATGTGTGTGGTTTCCATGTCCGAAACGTGTCTTTCAGGCCTAAACCTTCGGTCATTTTTAACAACTCTTGGCAGATATTATGGTTTGGTATTTGACCGCTTCGGTCAATAACACAGTTGAAGTCGCCTCCTATTACACTTTAAAGTGTTATTCAAATTGAATTTTGATAGTTGCTGCTTACCACTGGACTGGAAAAGTGCGATACTAGTACCGGTACATAAAGGAAGGGTGACAATTCGAGTTCAAATTACAGGCCAATCTGTTTGACAACAGTGCTAGATAAATTAATTCAGATATTGATATGCAACCACATCAGAGGTATCTCAGGGGAATGTAAGTGGTTTTAAAGCCGACAAAATAGCTTCAGGCAATGATATTCATGCTAATCTCAGTTACTAGGCTATATGCAAGATATTTCAGATGAAATGGACAATGGAGTTCAAATGGACTGTGTAGCATTAGATCTTTCAAAGGCTTTTGATAGACTGAGTCGTTAAATAGTATTAAATAAGGTAAAAACTATTGTAGTGGATGAAAAAAGTGATTTCCCGGATAGAAGAGTGCTTAAAACGTGGAAAACAGAAAGTCGGGGTACGAAATGCAGTATCAAAAGAAGTGGAAATGGGTGTGTTACAGGGTGGTGTTTTGGGATCATTGCTATTCGTTATTTCAATAAATCATTGTATTGAAGGTTTACTGTGAGAAGTAAGGTTGTTTGCAGATGACATAACGCTATTTAATAGGATCAAAACGCTAGAGTACTGTGAACAGCTCCAGGGTGATCTGGACAGGATATTTAGCTGGATAGGTTAACATGGGATGAAGATAAATGCAAAGAATACTAAGCACACTGATTAAAAGAAAACTAAACGTTGATTATGATTGTGAAATGCGGAAAGAATTAGCTTATTGAAGACTAGAAATGTAAATACCTTGCATAACATTTGATAACAGACTCAGCTGGGCACGACACATTGGACAGGTAGCAGGAAAGGTTTCAAATTCCTACACTTGTTGGAGAGAGTGATGAGGGGAGCAGAAAAGTAAGGGAATTGGGTTACAAAATACTGTGCAGACCATTTCTTGAATATGGTAGTGTAGAATCGGAGCCAAATTTTGAGTATCAAATACAGGAGTTAGAGGGGGTTAAAATACGGGCTGCTAGATTTATCTCTGGAAGTTACCACAGAACACAATCAGAAATAGATATGATAGAGGAGTTGAAATGGGATTCACTGGGGTGAAGAGAGTCACGGGAGTGTACAAGGCGTATACTGGCGATGAGGAATATATTGGAATTGGGACTAGTGCATGGAAGGGAGAAGATGACCACGACCACGAGCTGGCACTCGATTTAAATCATAAGGGCGTTGGAAGATTTTCGTTTGTAGTGAAGGGGTCAGGGAATGGAATAAGCAACCAAGAGAAATTGTAATTTATTTATCAAAATCGCTGAAAGAATTTAAAGTTGGAATTTGTGGAGGCCAATAGTAGACAGGTTGTTACTGGAAGAATGGCAGCAAAGGTGGAATGATAGCACAACAGGAAGAAGGACATATGATATGTTTCCAAGTGTCTGTGAAAGGCTCAAAATGTCGCATCTTCTCCCATCGCCTGGGCTGGTACATTACATAACAGGTCATGGCCCTTACAACAGTGAATTGCAAAGAAGAGGAGTAGTGGACAATGGTAGCTGTGACTGCGGAAGCGAGGGCACTCCGGAACATGTTGTATGGGAGTGTATTTCAACAGCGGAACAAAGAACCCCATATCAGCAAATATTACAGG
The DNA here is from genome assembly GCA_031002005.1 of Vandiemenella viatica. NCBI lineage: Eukaryota > Metazoa > Arthropoda > Insecta > Orthoptera > Morabidae > Vandiemenella > Vandiemenella viatica. Next base: position 228,628,120 of record JARYHS010009186.1, read on the forward strand.
GCAGGCGAATTTTTGACATATTGCGTGACCAGGAATTGTGGTACTATCTTGATGAAGCTTGCAATCTGGCCTCACAAGCAGCCAAAGAAAGGTTCTTGGCACTTAGAAACCGTTTCAACCGACAGCGACCAGCGACCGAGCAGTGATGATTCGCGAATAAAGAAACTCCCGATGGGTCGAAGGAGGACGCCTCTACTTCCAGAAGTCATCTCCTGAGGGAGGTAAGTTACTCCGAAGTGGCTGTGCCGGGAGTAAATGTGTAAAACTGTCGTAAATATACAAAGTGAGAAACAGTGGGACAACAGTGAAATAAGTGATTTGTGTATGTGAAAGTTTCTTTGTTTAATTATATATAGTAGTATTGTGTGTGAATGTATGTTATTCAAATTACTAATTTACAGTATATATGTATATATCAAAAAACACTAACACATATCATATACATTCTTACACATTGTTAATTTAATTATGTAACAAATTTTTGTGAAATTTGATAAGTTTATGCGTTACTAACTTGTTTTACATCCTGAACAATATTTAGCTATTAGCTGCAAACTATAATTTTATCTTTTGTACCTCTTGTAATATATTGGAAATATGGGCCCAGAGTAGAAACTAGGTGCTGGGCTATTATGTACCAGGATATAAAAAAATAAAAATAAAAAATTAAAAAGTAGACAGGTACAGGAAAGGGGAATAATTTGTGTTTAGGGAAATTGACACCGGAGCTTGTGCTCCATGCCAATTAAATTATCTTGTTATTATTATTTTTAATGGAATTTGGCCATGTTAGCCATACAGCCAGTTTAATGTATTTGCCTCTCTTCAAAATGTATAGATTTCTTGTTGGTGTGAATGTTTTACCTCTGTTGGGAGGGCGACACAAGACTAACGCAACATTTAATTATAACCACCCTTGTCTTAGGCCGGTCTCGAACCGGCGACCCCTGCAACGCGAAGCAGGCACGCTCTCCCTACGCTCTGTGCAGTTGTTTTTGTATGAATTGCCCTCAGCAAAGAAGAATTTGTTTCTCGCAGTCGTGTGTTTCTACTTAATTATATTATTTAAAGCCATAACGTAAGTAAATATTTGTTAGTCCTAGAAGAGACATATTGAGGATCTACGGAAGAAAGTCCTAATCAGGTTACAGGAACTGTACCCACTACTTAACATGACTAGTTCACTGACTGCGACCACAGTAGTAACTATTTATTGCAGTCTGGTACGTCCACTGCTTGAGTACGCGTGCCCAGTGTGGGGGTACGCGGCCAAGACAAACATTGCAAGACTACAAACTTTGCAGAACAGAGCCCTTCGAAGAGCTCTCTATGTAACAAAAAGGTTCCCAACTGGAGACCTGCACGCTGCCGCAGGAATACCACTACTGCGAGATAGGATACGACAGTTGGCCACATCCTTCTATAGGACAGCCCAAGGATCGCAGAACCCATTGATAGCACCACTGAGCACGTACGGCACATACTTCGACCGCCACAGAACACCACTCTCCATTTTTGAACAAGAATAATTATAAAAAAGCAGCGCCAGAGAAGACATACCGCAAGAAAAGTGACGGAGACGTATGAAGTTTGAAGGAAATGTCTTCGGACAACAACCTTCACCACAACCTGCCTGGAACTTCAGAAAGGCACTAATTGCTGAGCGACGACGACGTAAGTAAATTTTTGTTAGCAATTTTGTTGTATTGATACCCGTAGATTAAAGATAATTATTCAGGCATTAAATAAAATTATTATAAGTATTAAAATAAGTTTTTATAAGTATTAAATATTATTTATATGGAAGGAATTTATACACCATTTACGTCCTGGGCTTTAGTTGTTAAGTAGATTTTTTTTTTTTTACTTTTTCGGTAAAAGATTTGCGAGTACATTCATATTCCTATTTGTCGATCATCTGAGTCATTATTCATTATGGAAGATCAGTATGAAACGGCGATAAAAATTGTTGAAACTTGTTTACTTAAATCGTCACTTTCCGAATAATTTCCGCTAACTGGAAAGAATATCTTCTATTAACTCGAACGTTTCTTTAATAAAACCTCCAGATCGATGTCTTTTAAGTATTTATCTCTTTTCCTTGCGGAGAAACTTTGCTATGAACTTTACCAAACATTCCCTTTTCCACGTTCCGATGAAGCCACGCCATTTACTGCCATTCGTTTCATTGGCAGAGCTTATTCAAGTTTGTTGTGTTTCGACGCTTTCGACGTTTACTTCGACTGAACATTGCGCATAACTTATCTCGATTGGAATGGCTTTTCATTGGCGTGTTTTAATATAATAATGCCTGTGGCCTTTTGTGTCAATCAGTACCCATAATGCGCAGGACGAACGTGTTGACCATCGGTTTTCGCGTCTTCTGGGCTTGCTTATAGAAGACATTTTGTGTCGTTTTCTATTACCAGACTATCGTTCAAATTATTTTGTATATGATGAACACTACTTATATATGCTTTATATATTTTTCTATAATTATAAATATTCTGAATGAAATAGTGACACTAGGCACTCCTACAAATAATCAGTTAACGCAAAAACCTCCTCCTCAGGTACAGCCAGATATTCTTTTCTTCTTGACGTGTTAGCAAAAACATTCTCCTAATCTTATTAATTATAATTTTATTAACTGGGTAAAGAAAACTAAGAAGAGCTGCATGTTTTGTTATCTTCTGCTGCAATTCTTTCACCTTTCTTTCTCGTACATTACCAGGCAACGAATCTTTGTACTATTTAATAGGTTTCCATAGTTCATTGAAGCCCTTTTGAACATTGAAAACTAGCTGGGGAAAAACATTTGTGACAAGACTCGTAAAGTTTATGGTACAGCGCCAATTTACACCATACTTTGAGGTTGTCGTAACAGTTCAGAGGGAACTATAATTGAAGACGCACTGAAATTCACAATACAGTAAAAAATGAGAATTGTTTTATCAAAGAACGGACGATTCGAATGAAAACAGTTTTTTTTCCAAAACACCAAAACAGTACTAACTGTCATTGGAGTGGAAAATCCGTGTGACACATTGTAAACTAATTTGAGTCTATGTACTGCCTGCCTAATGTTTTGGGAGCGTGCACAAACCACGTGGCTCGATCCAGGGGGGAGGGGAGGGGGTTGACTGGAAGGCCACGCTGTGCTACGTGGGGGGAGGGGGGGGTTCCGAGCCAGACCACGTAGCTTTGTTTTCATAACATATTTCACAGGAACAGAACACACAACAGCATGTGAATATTTATTTCCCTCAGTTAATTATCTCCGTATGTAATTTACAATATCCTGACCGGAGAAAACAGTACAAAATGTCTTCTGGAACCAAAAAGGAAAAAAGCTACGTGCTACGAGTGGGGGGGGGGAGGGGGGGGAGAGTAGAGGCAAAAGCCACGTAGGGCTAGATGGGGGAGGGAGGGGGAATTCACAGGTCGTCTAGTGTAGGTTAGTTCAAATGCGCCAGCCCCATTCAATCCAGTCTCTACGATTAAGACACACGCATGCGTCCGGTACTGTCAGTTTAGAGGGTATTTAAAACAATGAGATAATTAAATGTTGTAAATAAGTATCCACATGCTGTTGTGTATTGTGTAGATTATTTAGCATTGACAAAATGAATGAGAAGTTATGTACCTTAGCTCGGAAACACCCTCCCTCCCCATGTGGCCCAGCGAAGCTTCCCAGTCAACCCCTCGCTCCTTCTTCACCTACCCACAGCCACGCAGTTTATGGACGCTCCGTTTCGTGCAAGACGGCTGTCGGGAATGTGCTTGGTGGTTGGAGGGCCAACGTTATCGTCCTGTTGCGTATAACTTGGAGGCGACGCATGTGCGTAGCTGCCGCGTAGCCCCACACGGGACATGCGTATTCCACGACAGGCCTGACCAGCGAGATGTAGATGTTAACACCCGCTGCAGGCTTCAGGATGCTGTTTGTGCTCAGCACAAGGCAAAGCTGTAAAAGTAAGGAGAAATTGTGTACCAGTAGGTATTCGTTACTATACCAGTCAGTACTCGTTACTATCGACTCGTTACGTTTGGTACAATCGAGAGCATTGTATCGAGTCGCGCCGCGTACGGGTCGACTTCGTTACTATCGTATCGTTTCGTTACTCGTTACGTTTCGCACAATCTAGCACTACCATGAAGCATCGCATTGAGACGCGTCGCGTATGGGTTACAGGATGACTTCGTTCGTACTTTGTAAAGTTTAAGTAAATTGTTCGTTTAGTAAAGGAGGTAAAATTTGCACTGTAAAATAAAATAGAAGTTAGAATATCGCATTTTATAGTAAACGCACTTCATAAATGTTTGAAATTAATAAAAAGCAAACACCATCTCAAATCCAAATTTTCTATTTACAAATTATGCTCCGTAAATTTTAATTTTAAACAAAATGATCTTCTATATTTTCAAAATCACTTACCTCGTTAAAAATATCAATGCTCAACAGTAAATAATATTAATTATATTAAAATAATGTACGCCCAACATGTTTGTACTTAGACGTTTTCCATTGTAACAAAACCAATCCCTATCGAAATTCCCAGAAACTTTGCACATGATGTATGTTTCATTCATTCAAAATCGAATATGTTATTCAAAATTTTATTAAAGTGTTTTTTGTTTTAATTTCACTCGCATTTGCCAAGTTATTCATTTATGTTTTGAACGCACCAAGATGGGAGGGTTGCTGAGATTTCTGATTACATTATACGAGTAAGTTCTAATTAATTTTTTCGGCATCGTTAATTATTTTAATTATTTTTCGACCATGCTTGGGAAGTTACTGCTTCTCTATTTGTTTTCCTTTTTAATTGCAATATTTTTTCTTCATTCTTCTTAGTTGCTCAAGCACATTATTCAGTTGTTATTTATTCAATTTTTTACCTTTTTATATCACATTTAGCTGACTTGAATGAAAAAGGTTTTAATCTCTCTGTGTTTCGTTTCTAATTTTGTATGTTCGAAAATTCTTCATAAATCTCTCGTTGTTTTCAAGTCGCAAAGTTTTTACGTTAGCGAAAAAAGAATTACGTCCTGCCCAAGATCTTTCTTATTTCATTTAACACGGCTCATCCTTGCCTTATCCACAATACTCTTACATTTACATTTCATAAATAGCATCCTTCACGAGGTCTAACGAAGAAAGTTTTTCTGAGTTTTCTTCCGCGTTGAATTGAAGCACGGGGAACATACCTCACAAAATAAATAAAGAACATCAGTGGTGACGAAATAATATTCCTTCAAGAGGAATCGCGAGGCAATCACAGTCGGTGAGGTGCTGTCGCAGTAACCACTTCGAGCTATCTACCATTTCACCTGATGAAGATGGCCAAGGTACCTGTCGAAACGATGTGCACTGCAGACCTTACCCGGCTGAACACCCGAGGAGAATTTCCTTGATTATTTCGGAATTCTTGAAAATTTTCTGATGATACATGAAATAATAGAAATTTACAGTTTTACGTAAGACATTGTGATATCTGGACAGTACGAAATTTTTCAGAATTGCAGATCCATTGATACATGTTCAATTTATATAACGACTGATGTGAGATTTCCTAAAAATTATTCTGGGATGTTCTATTATGCACGTCGTTTGGACAGCTACCTTCGCTATCTTCATCTGGTGAAATGGTAGCTCAAAGTGGTTTTGTAACCATACGTCACCGACTGTGATTGCCTTGCGATCGCCATCACTACTGATACGAGCCAGAATCGCGAAGCAATCACAGACGATGAGGTGCTGTCGCAGTAACCACTTCGAGCTACCATTTCACCTGACGATGATGGCCAAGGTACATGTCGAAACGTTGTGCATAGCAGAAGTTACCCTGCTGAACAAGTGATGAAAGTTTATGCAATGACTGTTTGGTTATAGTCCGATATGTTTTTTATTTTGGCTAAAGTATTCGAGTTAGAACCGTACAGAATGATTGCAGGCTATCCTTAGAAACTGAGTGTATTGGAACTTGGATCGGGTCTTTACGGGATTGGGCCGGAAACATTAGACGATTCTCGCGTCACGACATTACCGTGGCGCTAGAACCGTGAAACGGGAGTACACGTTACGTAATATGACACAGCCAGACAACTGTAAGCTGTAGTTCGCGTGATGGTAGCTAACAGAATTTGCTCGGGAAGTGTTTTGTAAATTAGTTGCTCGCGTATCCTCCACGTGATTTTCTCAATGTATTATTAGTTCCTCATACGCAACACTCTATACGTAAAACCCCGACCGAATCTTTCAACAAGTCGGTAATCACAACCGATGTGAGTAATTAATTTTGACTTCAATGCACTATGAGTTTCTTCCAGTTTTTATATGTCCTAAAAATCCTACACCTTTACCAAATGTCGTTATGCAACATTAATTACGTTATAATCTATTCTTGTATATTATTATATAAGCCTTTAGTGACCCACCAGTGTGGTCGTGCGCCATCACACTAGTTCCAGGAGGGGGGGGGGGGGAGGTTCCCAATCTCTGCCTCATAAACTGAACATTTCACAAACAAAAATACACATATCATAGGAAACATAAGTTACATGAATCCGCTCCAGGAAGCGATAATATCTGGTTCTAACTTATCATTTGAAACATTAGACATATTCTCAAATAAAAACCTTGATGAGAACCGGGTCTTTGCGTTATCCACTTGGGACCATTCGCACATAGTAATAATAATAATAATAATAAATCTTTAATGGTGTTGTATCTGTCTGTTTTGTTCCGGCATTATGAGAAAACGTAAACAGATATTGATGTGTATTTTCACAGTTTGTATGCTTAGGATTTGACTTAAAATCTGGAACGTGTCTTACGACGTTCCATAATGTGGCACACGAGCAGAAAATTAAAACGTGTTTGGAACACCAAACAGTTTAATTTACATTCTGCCATAATTTAAAAACCACGCAATCAATTCAAACGTAGGTAACACTGCTTAAAACCTTGGATTATGATTTAAAACTTCATCTGCTATTCCCAACATTAAAATCTTTTACATATCTTAAAAACTAGTAAGCAGATTCTGGCGACATTTTCTTAGTATAAAACTTAGAGCGTGACCTAAAATTTGAGATGAATATAACGATATTACCGTGACTGTGGTCGAAGCAGGAAATTAATATTTTTTAAAAAAAAACTTTGTTCTACTGCCACCTATCAGTTCTTTGTAGATGTATCCAGCATTCTGATCATGACAGTGGTTAAAATATTATCCCTGTATATTTTACGAACTAAAAGTGTTATTCGATAACTACACACAAGCATTTCCATTGTTTGGCTGCGTTGCCCCTTGGCTAAAGCCGCGAATAAATAAAATAAAATAAGAAACCTGACAGATGTCCGAAGCACACGCGTTAGTTGCATTGTCACAGAATTTACTGACTGTAAGAGAAGATTTAACAAAAGCGAGTTGTTAAGGACAAATTCGTTGTTGGACATAGCATGTTTTTTAAAGACAGTTGCGAGCACTCTAGTGAAAAAAGTATGCGCAAGTAAACACATTTTAATCTCGGCTTGCTTAGAATACGCGGCCCGTGCAATGCAGAGCATTGCATCAGTTTTGTGAAAGAACGGCTGACAAGCTTTGGTGTTGATCTTGAATCAGATGTTATCGGCGTAAGACCTGACGGAACATGCATCATTTGTAAGCTTCTGCCAATTTTGCTTTTCATAAAGCACACAATTGGCCGTTGTCGAAGTTTTGTGCATAAAACTAACTTAAATTTAAAAAAAAAAAGCTATTGGAAGAGAAGTCGAACCCACAGAAACAATTTTCCTTCAGACCTAGATGATGAAGATCTGCACAAAGCGTAACTGTAACAGCTACTAAAATGATGATTCCTCGATATAATGATTTAAAAAAAGAACGAAAAGTTGTTTAGATTTACAAAAAGTCATTTATTTATGATCATTTAAATCAAACCTCCCATCCTCCCACCCAACCAAAAAAAAAAAAAACGAAGTCTGCGCGTTTCACTTGCGCAATAAATGCACTAAGCGAAAGCTGAATCTGACCTGGAAAGGATCGACTTTGCTGCACAGTTTAAACCCGGAATACCTCGGCGTAACACTTAACAGAGAACGTCAAGATGAAAGTATCATCACGCAACAATATCTTAAGCAAGCTGACCGGATCTAACTAGGGAGCTAGCCCAAGCGTCATCCGCACCTCTGCCTTAGCATTATGCTACTCCGCAGCAGAGAATGCATGTCCTTCGTGGCAAATGTCAAGTCACGCTAAGACAGTAGATGTTGCGCTCCACAGAACATGCCGGCTCATCACAGGTTGCCTCAGACCATCGCCTTTGGGGAAAGTGGAAATATTAGCTGCCATTGCCCCCGGGGGCCATACGCCGGAAAGTTGTCATTAGCGTGGCAAGGCTTAGAGTGAATGAAGACGCCCGACACCCTCGACATGGCTATACACCAGCGCCATCGCGACTAAAGTCCCGATCTAGCTTCCTGCGGACTTTAAAGCCTCTAAATGGAGCAGCAAGCAATGAAAGAATATTTGCTGAGAGAAGAGAGTGGAACATGATACCGAGTGGATCAAGCCGTAAGAGGGTCTACCACCTGGGTCCGAACAACCGTGGCCCATATGGAAGTCGCTAAATAGGATTCGAGTTGGAGAAGACCGTTCCAAAGATACTCTTGCCTCATAGGGATACCTGGGAGAACAGCCAGAGACCACATGTTCGTGGGGGGAGAGAGAAACCATGGTACATCTGTTGTCTTGTCCACATATCAGAATGAATGTAACTTATCCCAATTTGACCTCCAATCAGCTACTGACAAAGTCATCCCATTGGCGAAAAAAACTACCTCATATTTGATGCTATCATCGAGATGAGAAGAAGAAGATAACTGCAATTGGATTTAAAACAAAAGTGCAAGCTTTTCTTGCAAAAGGTTAGAAATGTTTAAATTAATGTTATTTTCATAAGTAAAATATTAATAACTGTTGATTTCTATTATTTAACATTAACTCAATAAATAGACATTTATTATTTAATTTGATAACACTTTAAAAATTTTGCTAGATCCCGCGGGATTGACCAATACCGCAATCCGCAAATGCGGGATTGGTAACACTACAGGATTGCCATCCTTAGGTTAAAATCATTTGCATATCTGCTTAGTAATAGCTATCATACCCTTCTCATGAACATCGAATTCAACATATTTTTAAAAAAAAAAATGGCAGAGATACTAGATGAAAGCGCGATTAAGTTGTTAAACTGTAGAAACTGAAAACTGATGAAACAATTTTGTTTCTTTGAAAACAAGGCTGAAACCACAACATAACAATATCGTCAAAAATTATTGTGTTCGAAAGAGACTAAAACTATCCACCAAGATCACCACAACATGTAACTTGTGCCTTATTCACATCAATTTCCTCCAACTCCAAAGTTTCTTTCTTTCGAACTAGCCAGATCCATTCATTCCCCCAAGCCGGTGATCCACAGGGTGCTGTGATCTCCCCCACCCTTTGCATATTTTACGCTTCTGGCATCCCCACTACTCTCCTCCAACCTGAATCAATAGCTCTGTAAACAGATGACATCGCATATTGGTCCAAACACGTCACTCCTTTGCAACAAAAAACTAACCAAACTGCAATCATTTTTTAAAAGTCACACATCAAATCTAATTCCACAAAATCTCAGACGGTACTGACGCAACACAGACGCCAAATATTCCTCGCTCTCACAGTCGGAAACCAATTAATCAGCCAAAATTTGTAATAGCAAAATCACTGTATCACTTATTACAAAATATTTAGTCGTATTATTGGAGACGATCTCTAGTGTTATTTGTGAGTCATCCAGTGTTCCTGTTTTGGTGGCTGGAGAAGATAAAAAAGTTTCATCTCATTAATAGATTCCCATTTCCATCCTCTTCTCTTTATATTCTCGTCCAGTTGCTCCATTCATCCTCTTCGTGGTCTTCGAAGTGTTCTCTTGCCCATTAGCTTTTGTTCCCTAACAATCTTTCGGTAATCTTTTGGTATCATTCTTTTAACACGCCCAAACCTTTTAAGTATATATGGCTTAAGTCTTTCTTCCGTTGGTTTAGTCATATACTTTATACTTTTGTCAGTGCTACAAGTAATACAGAAAATATTTCATTAAATGTATCTGCCCGAATCTTCTCTCAAGCCCCAAACTAAATCTACACTTCAACTCCCAATTGTTAGAATAGTAATCAAAGTACTCGTAATTCAAATAAAGTAGATGCGTCGCTGTCAATTTTTCTACGATTATCATATTTCTCGTAAATTATCAGATAAAATTAAGAAATGAAATGGAATATATCAAACATATTAAATGTGTTATATCAGAAGTTCTATACAACCCCTTCGTCCGTCACTGAAGGGCGTTTAACTTTTTAGCGTATCTGACCTATTTGACACGTTGAAAGCTGAGCTCCGGACAACTATTTTGCGACTCATTTAAATTTGCATTGCGGAGAGGCCACAGTGAATATTGCAGTGAGTCGATCGAGGTAAAAAAGTTTAATGTTTGCAGAGTGGAAGATTAACTAGGAACAGATTAATTAAAAGCGTCGCAAGGTTGAATTTCGGAATTGAAACGGGTTTCAGAGTTTGGAAGTCTAAGACAATGCACTTTGCTTGTTCAGGAAGCATGTCGCCATCCGTTTCTGGAAAGAGTGAAATGAGGAAATTGGGGTACAAAGCGTTGGTCAGATAATTAATTGCATATAGTTGTCTAGCATGGGAATCATATTTCGAGTATCAAGTGCAGGAGTCGGAAGGGGTGCGATAGAGGGCAGAGAGATTTATTTACAGAAATTACCGCAGAATACAATCCGTAATTGGCATGATAAGGGAGCTGGGTTGGGAGTCAGTGGAAGACAGGTGGAGGGTGAAGAGAGTGCTGGGATCCTGCGAGGTGTATATTACGTATCGAGCTTGTGTGTATATTGATAGAAAAATTACGAATGATAAATGGAAGAGAAGAGGCGACCATGATCACGAGCTTGGGCTTCAGTTCAGGTGCAAGGAAATTGAAAATTTTTATTTTTTATTCAAGGGAGTCATGGATTGGAATAAATTATCGAGAGAGGAACTGAACAGTTTGTCCAAAACAGTGAAGTAATTTTAAAATTAAAATTCGCATAGTGTAGGATGGTGGTAGACGTGTTGGAAGATTGGCTCTGGGACAGGTGCTACGTTGCAATTAAATTAAATTAAAGCGTAATCTTTGTATTGGCACTCGTAGTTTTTTGTCTCCTCAACGTGTATTTTCTTCTTAGAGCAGACTGGGAACCTCGCAGAATCCAATTACTTAATGGTAGTAAATTGAAAACAGGATAAGTAGTATGCCGCCTAGAGTTTGAGATAGACGGCTCTTACACGAACCGCCTTTACTAGTGCGAAATTTAACAACAGTGTCTTTGCTCTCTTCCATAAAGTGATTATTCATTCTAAATTCATTATGTACTGCCTCATAAATGAATTACTGGGAATGTATGCTCCAAAATTAATTTATTGGTACAAAATTTGATGTCCTGAAAGGTTAAAGTTCGTATACACTATCTACCAGATACTTGTTGATAACAGGTGCATTTAATGATCCAGTGTAAATGACCTGAAGATTTAGTAAACGAATTTCCACATGGTAGTCAGAAACTAAATTGGTTCGCCCGATCTAATCGTTTCGAGAATGTGGCGGAATTTAATTAAGGAACAAGTAAGGTCCTCATGCTCCGTAGGCTTTATTTAATCGAAGTAAATTTAAAATACGGTGGGTGTGGAACAGTTTAATGGAGGAGAATAATTTTTAGTCCAACGATTTCAAGAGTTTTATATTTTCAGCGATCCGTACTTTCAGAACGAAAGAAGAAACTTTTATAGAATTACTTATTTTCACGTCTATCTGTCTGTTTGTTATACTATCATAATTTGTGAACTTAACACGATTATAACATAAAATTATTTTAAAAAACCATGTGGATGTTGAAAAAATTAAGGGAGGTTCTTTGGGAGGCTTTTCTTTCAATAATCATGCCAGTCCGCTACCTTTCAAGATCTTTTGATCGAAGATTTCGCGAAAGCACAAAAGTCTAGTTCCTCTTTTCATTTTTGAAACTACTGATCCAAAAATTCGTTCAAAACTGAATTATCCTCCTAAAATTCACAGGAATACTATAATGATCTGAAGTTACGGTTTTCACAATAATAAATTTTTTTACAAAATTGATAATTTAGCCAACAATTTGTTACGAAAAAAGGTCGTCTATATTTTTCGATAGAGAATTCCATAAATCGGATGGTAAAAATGTAGCAATTTTATTTTCAACAGTATTTCGAAAATCAACTACAATTTTTTCAATTGAATTGTTTGTTTGTATTTGATATTTATATATGATTTGAAAAGTGAAGGTAAGGAACGGGAACGAGTTTGACCATGCCAATTTTGAAGCGACCACCCCGACATTCTCCTGGAGTGATTTCGGGAAACCATGGAAAACCGAAAACGGTGTGATCAAACGTCCTCCAGAATGCGAGGCCAGTACGTTAACGCTCACACATAAAGTTCTGTATATTGTAATGTGTTTTTTATTTTTATTTTATGGCCTTTGATGCGATAGCCATTCTGCCAAGTAAAGCTTTTTTAGGTGATCATCCTTTGTATTGACATATTTACAGATGATTTTTGCTCGTAGATGTGATGTGAAAGACGACACACTCAACTTTTTGTTAAATACCCATATCCTCTGTTGGACTCGAACCATTGGCTAGAACGTGATGGGTGAGCCATAACGTCTTGCATTTGGCAGGTTTAAATTTCCACTCATCCAGATTTCGGTTACGCATGTTTGATCGAGACCCGAGAAGGTTTCTTCAAAAGGCACCAGCGAACATCCTTCTCTTTCCTTGTAACCCGACGTTTCCCTTCTCTAATGACTTCGACGTCATTGAGTCATTGGCATCATATATCCGTAAAGGGAAAGTTCCAAAACACACCTTAAAGGCGTAATTATTTTCATTTGGAAAAGTTCTTTTGACGAAATAGTGTTAACAGGTGGAGTTTCTGCTTTTATATGAATGTTTTAAATGTTACGATCCCTCGTGTGATCGGCAAGACTTTTTTCGTCTGCTCGACGCCATAGTTTTTGAGGCCGGACAGTATTGTGAACTAGGATCGGGAAAGATATCTGCCAAGACCTTCTGAAGGAACTTCCACGTCATAAACGTGGAGCGATTTAGCGAAACCATTCAAAACTGAAATTAGAAAACTTAATTGGCGGTCGGGGTTTGAATGTCCGTCCTGCCAAATGTCTGGCTGGGAGATGTAAAAGATTTTCTACTTCCATTCTTTGAATTTCAAAAACTGAAACACTTATTCAAATTGGAGACGGACTTTCTTTTCTTCGTTATACTATCACAATTAATATTGTTATTAATATTATTATCTTGAACGGTTGACTTGAATAAGGAGATACAGATAACGATAGTTCCCATGAAGATATGTATCGACCTTTCCTCTTAGGGAGCGTGCACAAACTACGTGGCTTGGTCCAGGGGGGGAGGGGTTGAAGGCTACGTGGAGGGGAGGGTTCCGAGCCAGGCCACGTAGCTTTCCTTTCATAACATTTTTCACAGTTAAAATGAGGGACTGAACTCACAACAGCATGTGAATATTTATTTCCCTTAATTAATTATCTCCGTAAGTAATTTACAATAGTTGAAAAGAGAAAACAGTACAAAATGTCTTCTGGAATCAAAAGGGGAAGAAAGCTACGTGCTACGTGGGGGGGGGGGGGGGGAGGGGGTGGTGGCAAAAGCCACGTAGGGCTACGTGGGGGAAGGGGGGATTCACAGGGGGCCAAAATGGAGCTACGTGGTTTATGCACGCTCCCTTAGTCGTTTTTGTACATTTATTCTGTCTTTGTGGTGGAAAAAATTAATGAGATTTTTTCTGAACCCTCGTAATTTATATTTCGCATCTTACGTCAAAATTAGCGTTCTTTCGTTAAAGCACTTTTTACTAACCATTAAATTTTAAACTTATTCGTCATTCACGGTTCTATAATTCTGCATAGCTGGAAAATGTGACTTAGTCCATACAAACTCTCTTATCTGTCCTACATAGCTTCTTGCCGTGTATGTATGTTAGCTATTGGTTTTAGCATTCGTCATATTTAATTTAATTTAATCAAGTAAATGCTTTTGATAGTGGGTGTCAGCTGTCTGTCAAGGAAGCTGCGACGACTATCAGCGTTATGACTAAAGTGGTATAATTCCTCAAAAATCAACGGATTTCGTTGTTTTAATAATTATTATTACCAAAAAGGGTATATTCGTAATTATTTTAACTATAGAACTCGGACCTTGGCCTCTGTGCGGTTGCGAGTTTCTGGCGCGCCGTACATTTTTTTTTTTTTTAGTCTATGGTAAAGTGCTGGGATTTGGCCTATTATATTTTTAATTTAATTTACCACCTACCAGTTATGTTGTTACATGAGGTAGTCGTGTCTAGAATGAAGCATAACTGAAAGGCGAGGGGTCTCGCGAATTCTGTCCCCGACTGTACAAAGTCCTTACCGGAAATTAGGGTTTGTGTTGTAAATATATTTGAAATGTAATGAGGTCACAGAATATATTTTTTTAACTTTGATTTTTTTAACTGCTTTACGTCTCTCTAACAGCGAGGTCTTTAGAGACAGGAAAGGATGGGGACAAGGAATGGGAAGGAATGGCCTTTTTAAGGAAGCATCCCGGCATTTGCCTGGAGTGATTTGGGAAACCATGGAAAACCCAAATCTGGATGCCCGGACGGGCATTCGAACCGCCGTCCTCCCGAATGAGATTCCAGAACGCTATCCGGTACACCACCACGCTCGGTTTAACTTTGATAATTTAGTTTAAAGATCAAAGTCGTCCATAAAGACAGTGCGGAGCATCTTTGAAAAATAGATGAAGAGAAGAACGAAAAAGAAATGGTTTTGATGAAAGCATGAACAGACAATGAATTAAATGAAAGAGAAAGTTTCTATGAAAAAACTCTCAATGAAGTTGTATTTTGCAAGTAGTGTGTAAATGAAAATGTAAAGTATACAGCCCAAGGGAGTAATGAAAGAGAATTAAAGTACGGTTTGTAAGACATTGTGTGATAGAAGGAAACAATGTATCATGAATTAATCGAAGATAAGTATTAATTGTATATTATCTTGTTAATATGAATTACAGCAATAAGTTGTATGCTTAATGATCTAATGAAAATGAGCGAATTAATCCAGAGAGTAAATAAATGAATGAAAACTTCAATAGTTAAAGTAAAGATTATTCAGATGTTAAGGTTCCGGACTGAACCAGATATTTAAAGCCAGCAAGAAGCAATTCGAATATCGGTAAATATCTGGTAAATATAAAGAAGGAAGAGAGAAAAAAAAAAAAAAGAGGCTGCCTACGGGCATACTGTCACATACAATACTTTGAAACAAAGGGAGTAGGGAAAATAGTGCGACGCCAGTAGCAACGCCTCACAGCTGCCTCCCCCGTTTCACCAAACCACTTAGTTTATCGACCGCTGGTTAGGGATAATTGTGGTACGCGATGAGGATCCGCAGGAAAACGTTTGGGTAGCTATTTGGGACAGCTGGTCTTTACAGTGGTGCCTGGCCCCCTTATTCTGACACCCGACCCCTCTCGCAGCTGCTTTATGTCTGTCCTAGTCGTTTTTCATGCAGCCGAGCTCTTTTTCTTAAGAATTTCCTCGGCAGACTGGCTTTGGTTCGGAAATATATCAAGAGTGTAACTTGCTTCATCTCTCATGCTGTCACCGGCTAAGCGGTGTGAAGTGGCTTTCTTTCGTTTTTATGTTTCTGCCCTGCACAACTCTGCCGTTCACATTGCCAGCTCGAACAGGTTTTGTATCACGGTGTCAGTTCTTACTGTCGTGATCCATGACACCCTCTTATCGTTTGGATCAGAATTTTTTGTCCCCTGTTTTCTGGGTAAAATAGTTTTACGATTCGTGCAACATTCAGAGACTTACAAATGAACGCAGTTTTTCTCGGCGTTGTATATTTATGAATGTTTCTCTGCAAACCAACCGGTAATACTATTGTGTATTCACAATATTTCAATATTGTTACAATATTTATTCACAAAACTCCGTCGCCATCTTTAGGTGTAGTTTTCCTAGAGCACGTTGTTTAAAAAGTGGCATGGCAACGATTAATGAAGTCTTAGATACGTCTAGGCATTGCAACAACGTCTGTCGTTATAAAATATTTTGTTGTTTTCGCAGCCATCATACTATACTAATATAATATAATTTGCTTATGGGATTAATGCTGCGTTGAATACTCCTACTTTTTCTTCTTTCCAACGTTTCGACCAGGACCCCTGATGAAGACCTGAGCCCTGGTCGAAACGTTGGGAAGAAGAAGAAGTAGGAGTATTCAACGCAGCATTAATCCAGTAAGCAAATTGTAATATATTAGTAACGTCTGTAGTTGCTATGCCAATTTTTAAACAACGTGCTCTAGGCAAACTTCAGGTTTTACGACTACACCTTGTAACGTTCCGGCTTTATAACCTGATTGTAAATATAATTAAAATTATTGTTGTGGTTGAATTTACCATGAATAGGCAGAACTTGCGTGAACGGTTTACATGAAAATTCATCGTTGGGTTTGTTTAAATTACTGACATGACATTTTACAACAAAAATATTAATTAAAATTAATGAACTGTCCTTTTGTGGGTGCCAGGGTATTTTATAAAAATACACAAAATTAAACTAAAAAATTCAACATTTTGAATGTTCACTTATGAAAGAAATGTTTGCTCCGGGCTATGGACAGTTCACTCGCTAGAGAGATCTTATCTTGCAGTGTCGTAGCTGGGCTATGCTATGGACTTAAACTTCGGCTAGCTCTGAGTCCCTCATTCTTTCGTTGGATATAGTTACCATTTTTATACGTCTGCCGTTACATTGGATGACGTGCACGCAACCTGTCTAGTTGTCTTGTCTGCTATGCTGTAGACTAGTGTGGCACAGCTCCTCAGAAGACGCCCTTTTGCCTGAGCTCATTTACCCAAACAAAAATAACTGGTGTCCAGATTCAGGCAGCAGCAGGGCAGCTGTCAAACAGAAAGCAGAAGCCAAATCGACCGGACGTGACTGCTAGGGCTAGCCGGCACAGAATGCCTCTTCTCGTTCGCCGTGTCACATGAAAAAAAAGAAATGCCAGTACACGACTCTGTTTATCTACCTGGCTAGCACAACTCTCTCCTTCATCAGGAACACTCGCCGCAGGTCTAGGAACCTGGCCGGCTGGCATTCCTGAGACCTGCCGCTCACACCCTGTCCACAGCGCCCACATGCCAACTAAAATATCACACATTTGTGAATGAACCTACAGTCTATAGTTTATGAATGCACCAAGCGGTCACAATAAGCTTTCGTTACAACCTGAAGATGGCGACTGAGTAATATGTCGCCGAAATGTTGTATATAAATAATAGTATTACACGGTTGGTTTCGCGAGAAACATTCATAAAAATTCAGAGACTTCATTAGACGTTCCTGGCAATAAGTTATAATCAGTGGAGAAAGGCTAAAGAGGTATGTTTAGTAGTAGCTATTGTGGATATACTGAAGACTGTGATGCGGTATATTTCTTTAGGGGTCTCCATTAATTACGTGAGGTGTTTTTTCGGAATTCCGGACGCCCCATCCCCCTCAGGTGAGACTTCGTGAGATCTGGTCCGACCCCCTCTCTAAAATGACGTGAGATTTTAACTGAGACTCCCCCTTTTTTTTAGGTCTTATGCTTCCAAGGGCGGCTATACCCCAATTTTTCGACG
Source organism: Vandiemenella viatica (assembly GCA_031002005.1). Taxonomy (NCBI): domain Eukaryota; kingdom Metazoa; phylum Arthropoda; class Insecta; order Orthoptera; family Morabidae; genus Vandiemenella; species Vandiemenella viatica. Next base: position 228,645,993 of record JARYHS010009186.1, read on the forward strand.
AAATGCCTCCCCTAAAGTCGATTTTCGCGTCTAGCTCTACCGTCCTACAAGAATTTCAAAACCTCACATATGATTTCCGTTGACTCCCCCCCCCCTCTCCCCCTTGGTGAGGTTTCTCCCCCCCCCCCTCCCCTATTTCACCTCAAGTCATTAATGGACGCCACGTTAAGCGTTTCGGTCCTGCCGCCGAACATAACCATCACGCTTCATCCAGGCTACCTTTTATTGTTCTTCAAAGATTGCAATTCTTCTTAAGTGTTAATCTTGAGTTTTGACGTCCGTAATAAAGCATGACACTCGACAGTTAAAGTACTTTATTAATAACTTTTAGAACCCGTATACATCGTCCATTGTGTCACCGAAGATTATTTTCAATGCACAGAATTATCTGAAATATTGTAAAGGGTAGCGGTATAAATGAGTTATCTGCGTAATGATTACTACTAATAAAAGGCTAGCTTGACCATCTACCTTCATTGGCTGACTGTCCATATAAAACGCTGTTACGTCAGCGTAAGACTTTTAAATTGCGAACCAGCCATAAAGAAAAGTATGTCTCCTTTAAGTCCACATATTAACTATTAGTTGCTGTTTATTTATTTATATTCCATCGATGAGGAGTTTTCGTTATATTCTCTGTCATAGAGGTGTTTATTGAAGCAAGTTAAGAATCTGTACTATCTTTCTATTTTTATTTTTTGTAGTGGTTTGAATTTTTACCTTTAAATTGAAATTTGAAACCAACCATAAAGGTAAGTACGTATTTAATTGAAATCAACATGTTAAATACGAAGAGGATTCTGCAATCGAACGAATTGCAGCAGAATTACGTACAACATTAGAAAATCAAGGTTATAAGCGTTATTTAATAACAGTTCTATTTAGTTAAGCAACGGGAAGAAATTAATCGCTGGGGCACTGCGCTTAGAAGCTACACGCGTTTGTGTTGCAGTGAAACCAGCTTTCTTTAGTCAGACGTTGGGCGTATGCTTAGTTTGACCGTATGATCCCGAGGTAGTTGTTCGGACGCCTGCACACAAAGATCTTATCGCGCATATCTTCCGCCTTTAGCAGGGCCGGATAAAAACAGAGCGGGGCGCGTAGCGAATATGAAGAAGGGGCCGTTGGTTTTCGCCGTCCGTGGCAATAGTAGAACTAAAAAAAAGGTCGCCCATCTGGCCTGACGGGGAGGTTGCCCAGTAGGCGCGGGCCCCCTAGAAGGCGCGGGGCCCCCAGTAGGCGCGGGGCCCGAAGGATTTGCAAACTCCTGCTACGTGGCTAATCCCGTACTGGCCTTTTGCATGATGCAACCTTCCAGGCCCCCACCATTAATAATTCTTGGCTAATTTATTAACTATCGAACTTCTTTGTCGGAGATTGCATTCATTTTTTTCAGCAGACCACTTGTCAATAGAAAAGTAGTAGAAGACAGGAACAATTTCAAAAAAAAAAATAAGTGGATAGATTATGAGCCACACAAACTCAAGTTATATCCTGCTCTGTTAAGCAACTTAGCTACAAAATTCGCGCTCGAAATTAGAACACGTATTTAAACCAGCAAGTTCACAAAATTGTCTGCTCCTAAGATTCACATGTAAGCAATTCATCATATCGTAATGGTAGTTATACGCGTCATCTTAATGGTATCAGTTTACTTCACTTCATAGCCTGTAGTGAGAGTGCGTTCTTTGGCAGAGAGAAATATAAATGGACTTACATCTTAACAGACTACCTACGCAGGCGGTATCACGGCTGAGCAACACTGAGTTACAGAGGACCCTATTGTGTTTAGTGGGCCTCAAATACCCGTTGGGTAACTGTAATTGTGATTATTCGATGTCTTTTACACGATTTTGTTTCCACCCCTGCCATCCTTAATTACTTCTGTTTTTCCATCCGCTCTGCCTTATGGACGAACCCACAGGTAATACCCCTCTCAGGTGACTGTTTGTGTTCGTGGGGTGGTACCACGGGGCGCTGATCAGGGTAGGAACAGGGTGACTGACCTTTAAGCGTGGCCACCGCCACCGCAGCGTCATGAAACTCCTAACTCAAACCGAGCGTGGCGGATGAGCGGTTAACGCACTGGCCTCGCATTCGGTAGGACGCCGGTTAGAATCCCCGTCCGAGCATCCAGATTTGGGTTTTCCATGGTTTCCCCGAATCACTCCAGGCGAATGCCGGGATTCTTCTTACAAAAGGACATGGCCGAATTCCTTGTCCCATCCCGCCTCTAATGACCTCAATGTCGACGAGGCGTAAAGCAAAAAATAATAATCCTAATTCAAATATACTACATTCCTCACTTTCGTTTGAGATTTTAAATTCTGTTTCTTATTAACTATTTAATCGTATCTCTTAGAGTTCGTAATTATAGTTATTAACACTTTTATCCCTTGCATATTTCTTGTGGCACCACAATCTATACCATCCTGGTTTGAGAAATGAAGTATCGACATTGGTTTGTCAAACCAGTAACCTATGTTCTATATGATAAATGTATATTTTTGTTTATAAAACGTGTAATCTAAGAGGCAGAGTTTGGGAAGCGTTCCTGCATAGTGGGTCATTAGCTGGAATGCCGTGCACGGGATTTGAACCTAGAAGCATTATACTTCCCCACGGTTGGCTGAGATCATTTTAACGCGCCACTCTGACTGGTGTTAACTCTGTTGATCGTTTATTGATGCAAAGTTAATGCTGCTGCTACTAGTTGCTTTTGAAGCAGTACAAAAAAAGTAAAAAAGTAGTTGTAAAAATTTTGAGACCATGCCGCCGCCTACCTCAATTTCATTTGAGCCTTCCGAGACTGCTCGAAACGCAGTTTCTGCGAGTTATAAATAATTCGGAAGTGGGGGGGAGCTCATCCGGTGTGGAAGGAGCGCTAGGAAGTGGTCCGGCCTGCAAGTTGGTCGCGGCCAACACGCCTCTGCACTCGGCACGGAAACAACTCGCGACCCAACACATCATTTCCATATCCGCCGGCGCCAACTCCGGCCAACTGCAGTGCTTCTTAAGAAGAAATACGTTTCACGGTCAAAGCATCAGAAGTTACGTAATTCTTCTAAAATTAAAACGCTTTTCATATTATGGACTTGGATAGATATCCATAACTCTTTCTCCTTCACCATCTTTTCCGACACGAGTTTTACCCATCAAATGCGTGGTCAAATTTGGAGCTTTGGTTTTCATGAGCGCACGCCCTTGTTGACGCCGAGTATTTTATGCCCACTGCCAGGTTGTACTTCGTAGTACGTACTGTAACGAACGCGTATTGTGACCGGTGGTTACATTCATAGACTATATTTATAAATGTGTGATATTTTAGTTGGCATGTGGGCGCTGTGGACAGGGTGTGAGCAGCCGGCCAGGTTCCTAGACCTGGCGGCGAGTGCAGAAGCGTGAGATTCCCTGATGGAGGGGAGGGTTGTACTAGCCAATCTGTTCTGTGCTGGTCGGCAGTCAGCCAGCTGATTTGGAGTGTGCTGCACTGTCTGTTTGATACTGGAAATGCTGCTGCCTGAATATGGATACCAGTTATTTTGTTTGTGCAATTGAGCTCAGGCAAAGGGCGTGTTCTGAAGAACTGTGCCTCACAGGTCTACAGCATAGTAGACAACCTCACCAATGTATGACGGCAGACATCTAAATTTGGTAATTATACATCGTTGGGAAGGACTGTTCTAGTGCATAGAATTGCCCAGCTACGACCATGCAAGATAAGATTTCTCTAGCGAGTGAACTGTCCATAGCCCGGAGCCAGCATTTCTTTCACAAGTGAACATTCAAAATGTTTAATTTTTTATTGTTTAATTTTGTGAATTTTTATAAAATACCCAGGCGCTCACAGAAGGACAGCTGATTAATTTTAATTAATATCTTGTACTAAAATTTCTTGTCAGCAATTGAAATAAAACCACTGATGATTTTTGCTCACAGAAGTTCTGCCTATTCATGGTAAATCAATAACAATAATAACATTAATTATTTTTTCAAATTTGGAAAGAAAGTCAGTTCCTTACAGTACTAATGGAGGAAGTGAAGTGATGCCACCTGTCTACGGAACGTGTAACTATGTTCTGTGTGTGATAGGTGTATATTTTGTTTGTGAAATGTGTAGTTTATGAGGCGGTGGTTAGGGACCGTCCCGGCTTTCGCCTAGATGGCTGCGGAAAACCACCTAAAGCCCGCAGTGGGGGCGGCCGGTACGCGGGGTCCTGGGCTCTTGTCCGCTCCCGTTACATCTCCCCGATCCAGTATGCGGAACCTCAGCGCACAGAACCACACTGGCCGGGGAGGGGGGATATCAGTAACTACCAAAATCGGGTTTAAAGCAGACTTTAGTACAGACTCTATCAATCTCCCTTGGCTCTTAGGTTAAGGGATTCTTGCGTAGCAGGTCATTTTATTAATTACAATATATTTTGGGAAATATGAAAATATGTATAATGATAATGTATGAGCGGCGACAGTCGCAGGCAGTGAGCGCCTGGCGTGGGATGTCGCAAGATCGGTCAGCAAGAAATCCAGGTCGACGAGCAATAGCTATGGAAACTGGGCTCGTGAAGAAGGTTCGAGAAACGCTAGCTGTCAGTTGATTGCCCTTAGAACGAGGACAGGCTACGCAATTGATGAGATATAAGTGCGAGCTCACCGAGGCTTCGGGGAAGTCGGTCAAGTCAAGTTTAAGTAACTACGCAGCCACTATGCTGTGTTAAACACCGAGTGGGGATCGAAGGCCAGCCATGCCCGCTAGTCAGCCGATCAGCCGTCGTAACCAATGTAAGTCCATCAGTCTTTTATATTAACTAAGTGCTTGGAATCCTGCTCGTGGCCATTGGATGATTGTAACAGCCCGCCTAGCAAAGAATAAAACTATGCATGCACTTAGTCTCTTTCATTGAAACAAGTCAGGGATATTCAGGTTCAAGTACATAGACTAGTAAGATAGCCAAAGCCAAGACGGGAGTACCATCTACGGGAGCAGCAGCAGACACGCCCCAAGTAAGTAAAACTGGCTAAACGCCCACAGTGACCAAATACAACTTATCCATCCTGACGAATAAGTAACGGGTCAAAATAATAATAAGAGGTCCGCTACACTTGTCTGCCGTCTTGGCATTGCTTTCTTTTATTTACCGATTCCGTATAAGTGTTTGTTTTACTTTTATATTTTTTATTTTTTGTTGAGCCCTTATATATATATATATATATATATATATCAATGTAAGTATTTTTCTTTCGCATTGTGGACATCTGTAGTTTTCTCACTCGTTTTCTTCTGTCAGCAGCTGGAGTGGTCTTCTATGTGGACCCCCTCGTGTATATCTTAGTGCGCTAGAGAGCTAATAAGGTGGTTGTCGCTCTTCTCAGTTTTTTGGTAAAAGTGTCTTGCTATTTTTTTATACCTATCCCGAAGTCTCGGGATGCCCGCTGTCTTGTGGAGGATGTCTGTCGGGAATCTCATTGGCAGGTGGAGTGCTCTCTTCAGCGCCTAGTTTTGCATTCTCTGCAGCTTCTCAATATCCATTTCTATGGCATATCCCCATACACGCGATGCATAGTCCATAATCGGGCGCACCAGCGCTTGATACAATTGGAGGCCGCTATTGGAATTCAATACTGGATAAAGTTGCTCCAGTCGTTGATGAAAACTGCGTCTGACGTCTTCGAAGTGCGACATGTTAGTATCTTGGGGTGACCCTAGATACGAAGCAGACTTGCAGCTTAAAGTATACTACCAGACAAAGCCTTTTATGTCGAAATATGAGTCTAGATTTGAGAATTGTGAAGGTGTAATTACGCAAGATTTTGCTGAATATTTTTTTGACATACAGCAGAAAAGTTTTCCTCTCACTGAGCCAAATCGGCGAATGGTAATGTTCGGGTGTGGCATTCAGGAGGACGCTGGTTCATATCCCCATCAGAACATTCCAGATTTCGGTTTTCAATGATTTCCCGACACTCCAGGCTAGTGACGGGATGGTTACTTCAAAGGTTATGGTCGATTTCCTTCCCATTCATCATTCTTAATCCTCTTCCGCTTCTAGATGATGATGTGGCGTAAAACCACAAGCAGAAAAGTATAACAGACCATTAACAGTTCTTGTTAACTGCCCGAACAAACCACTCATTGAGCTTAATACTTTTATATCATTGTTCCCATTACCTGTGCCGAATTTCATCACGTATCATTGTCTTATTCTGAGAGTGACCCTTTTTTCAATCAGTTTAATGAAGGGAGAGAGACATTGGAGTCTGATAATGTATTAGAATGTTTCGCTTGCATTGGCAACAAATCAAATACACGATGAATCTGTTGCCAAGTCGTTAAATCGTGCCGCACACTGGAAAACTCCGCTCGGGGACAGACGCCGAAATCTGCTTCACATGAATATCTCTGAAGGAAGCTTAAACACTTCGCTATCGCAGTTGTGGAGAACAGTGTTAACTCTGAGAATCCAAGCGACAGAACATACAGCGTCGCAGACAGATTTAAGAATTACTCTCAGTGCAGCAATGGAGTGTTTTTATTTTGTGCTTCGCAGAAGGCAACGGCGTAAAGAGAAAAAGTGTAGGTTGTGGATTCATGGTATCAATCGAAAAAGACCGGATTTCGGTATTTTTCATCGTCTACATCCTGACCGTTAGGATTTCTACCTTGGAAAAAGTGAAATAGTTTACTTTAAATTTAGGCTGAATGATATTTATGAACAATTATGATTTTTATTTTAATTTTATGATAACAATTATCCCTTTTTTTGGTAGTTTACATAATACAGATTAAATGATGATGAAATTGTAAGTGTACCTGGAATGCTTAAATCTTCCCCAATTTTGCTCGACACAGAAACAGTAAAATTTCTGTCACTGTGATTTTTATCACTCGCCTCATAAGTTTTCTTTCACTTTTGTCTTAAATAGCTCTACAACCATCGTGTCTGGTTGTTGATTCATGTCTGCTTGAGGGAAGACAATTCTGACCAGCTGAATCACGTGTGAGATTTGATCATGGCGGACTGAAGCGGATTCAACTGGTGTGAAAGTGGTAAATGATTCTGGGCTTATTTGACCATTAACAGAATCTTTGTGACCCAGATTCACCTTGATACTGATTTAATCTGATTGATTCAGATTCGTTTAGTGTAAGGAAGCCACATTAGGAAGTGTTCATAATCTATGTAGCTATATTTTGGCCTCCTGTGAACCCTCCCCCCCCTTGTTCCCCCCCCTCCCTCCCCGTGAGGTAAGTAGCTTTTTTTCCCTATTGATGTCAAAAGACATATTGTACTGTTTTCTCTTGTGATGCTATCGTTAATTACATATGGAGATAATAAAATGACGGAAACAGATATTCACATGCTGTTGTGTGTTCTGCACCTTATTTTAACCGCTCTCTAATCACGTAGCTTTCTACCCAATCCTTCCCTCACTAGACCGAGCCACGTAGTTTATGGACGCTCCCTTATTCCAAGACTAAACTGGTTGATCATGACGTAAAGATGTGACTCACCACGCTGAACATAATGGTTAAATTAATATCTTCCGTGCCTTATTTTTTTAACTGCTTAACGTCTCTTAACAGCGAGCTCTTTAGAGACGGGAAAGGATGGGGGCAAGGAACGGGAAGGAATTCGGCCATGGCCTTTTGAAGGAAGTATCCCGGGATTTGCCTGAAGTGATTTGGGAAACCATGGAAAACCCAAATCTGTATGCCCGGACGGGGATTCGAACCGGCGTCCTCCCAATTGCGACACCAGAACGCTAACCGTTACACCACCACGCTAGGTCCCTTCCGATCCAGTGGGTATGAAGGTAGGATAGCTGGTGATGTTGGTAGTATGTTAGACGGCTCCAGGAAGCGAGCTCGTTACAGTTGAAGTGTCCTGTTGATAGTGGCGCCAGCGGGGTTAAGCGCCATCAGTGTACGTAACGACCCTCGTATCGTGAGAGCGATGTGGGGCACAAGAAGCGAAGCCTTCGCCGCTGCCAAATCTGTTTTCCTATACTGTAATCCGCTGACGGACGGGACACCATATTGCCGGCCCGCCGAAAGATGTCTCTCTCTCTCTCCTTGCAGCCATCGCTAAGCGCCTTATCTCGTCAGTCAGTCTGGAAATATTGCAGCGGTGCCCCGTATCGAGCATCAGCGAGACAACGGCGGCGCTGCCAACCTTCGAAAAACGAAACTGACACACGCCGCTCGAATAAACATAGTCTCACAATCTCCGACAGACACACCGGCTCAGCAGAATAAAGGAACTTATTTCCTTTCCTCGTTTTACATCTTGTCGGCAGCCAGATCGGAAAAATTCGGTTCCATTCCCACGGCAGCGAAGACGCTGTCACCATCTTTTTTTACGCATTTTAAGCTTCAGAAACGGTTTTCATTGCTATGCATTTTGCAGATGTGTATTTTTAAAAGCTGAAATTGCAGACAGACCTTGCATCTGATTGTTAATTGCGAAAAAAAGTTATAATCTTATTAATCAGGTTGATAGTGAGGATCGCTCATCATTAAGGTAATAGGAAAAAGTTTTAAAATCCTTCACTTGTTGGAGAGAGTGATGGGGGGATGTACCAGAGAAGTAAAGGAATTGGGTTACAAAACTTTTATCAGACCATTGCTTGAATCATCTTCTTCCGTCTCCAGTTTCCCGGGTTCGGTGTAAGAGCACACACCATTGCTTGAATATGGGTGGTGCATTATGGATATTATATACAGTAGTTGTGGGATGTGCAAAGAAGGGCTGCTAGATTTGTTTCTGGAAATTACCGCAGAACGCAATCAGTAACAAATGTGATAAAGGCGTTGTAATGGGATTAATTGGAAGACAGGAGGAGGGTGAAGAGGGTAAGAATCAAAGTAATGCGTGCAAGGGAAAATATTACCATGACCACAAGCTGGCACTCGATTTCAGGCACAAGGGTTTAGGAAGATTTCCTTACATAGGTAAGGGGATCAGAGATTGGAATAAGTGATCAAGAAAATTGGTGGATAATTTACCAGAAACTATGAAACAATTTAAAGTTGACATTTGTAGAGGGAAAAAGTAGATAAATATAGGAAAGGAGTAAAAAATGGGTGTGTAGGGAAATTGCCACCGGAGCGTGCGCTCCATGACAATTAAATTAATTAAAAAATTAATTAAGTAGAGAATCGCAGCAGATTAATACACTAAGGTCACGATGTTATATTTTCGGCATCCTAAAGAGACATGAAATGGATTATCATGAAGTGGTTTTATTTGTAGGGATGAAATCCCACTGTGGATAGTTGACACATCAGGTTTAAGTGAGCCCCCCGTTGCTAGCCCGCCAACGGATAAACACCAACTAGTAAGATGGGAAAGAACACTTTCAAAGAATGTGATCGAAAAGGGTAAAGGATCCCTCCCCCCCTTTCCAAAGTATACATAAAAATGAGTATAGAGACAGGTAATGCGCCAATTACATACGTACAGGAATTGTGTCTGTTGCTGAATTGCCTTTGATGAACTAAGTATAAAATATGAACCACTGAAGATATAACACCACGGCCTGGAACAGTCTGCTGTACTTTATGCAACGAAGAATTTTTACGGTCATTACCATTTTTGTAATGTACTTTTCTTCTGCAAAGTAACTCCATCCAGATTTGCTAGGAAAAGACATTTAAACGTTTCTGTTTGACTGTAATAATCTATGATATAAATGTATACTTTGTAAATAATGATAATAATAATAAGAAGGCTGGATTTATGAGTGACTAAGCTGTCCTTTTAGTAATACTGATGATTGGCGGAGAGTTGAGTCACGTGACTGCACTGCCTATGTCAGTCTTCATTCAGTGTGTCACACGAAATCTTGAAAATGTCGACAGTTCTTCGCATGACAAACTTGCACTAGCGAGTTTAACTTTATTTGCATGTGCGTGTCGAATTCGGTGGTGACAGGTAAGTTGTGTAGGAAATGAAATGGAAGTGGACTCAGCGGGTCTGTGATGAATATTTTCCGTTCTACGCCCATAACGTAATTATTCCTCCGGTACACAATATTTTCCCGACGATGTCTTGCTGCACTAAATACTTTCAAGCGTGAATGACCATTGAAGAAGACTCATTTAATTGTGGGATTTTAAGAATAGAACATAATGTGCAGAATCTACCCAAGCAGTTAGTTAAAGTGCTTTACGAAGTACTGAAGCAATTACTTTGATCCAGATATAACCCTTATGGGTTATTTCAATTCCAACTCTTCATCAACGTTCCGTAATATATATCACACAAACCTGAGCCACTGGACATTAAAAATTATGCAGCCATTAAAAGATATCAAGGTGAGGAAATCTGCACGTCTTTAACCTTCTACTTATGTAGTCTACTTGACGGAACTTTTTAGTCGAATTAATTTACATATTCGGAAGGTTGATGTAACCGACAATTGCTTTAAATTCAGTGGTAAATGCGGATACCTTCAGTAACGACTATTTCTTCGCTTCTCCATCTGTCATCAGAAATCCAAATCTAGAGGGTATCACGTCACTTATCGTTAAGACTGACAAAGCAAGAAAATAGTCAATAATTGCTCTAACTGTAATGGGCCATCAAATGGTTTATATTGTAACGAGCCGCGCTGTCGCCACGTTACAAGGTGCATTTTTATTATATATGTAATAATATAAGAGTAATTTACATAAATCTTAGGCGACCACCTAAACAGATTTTTGTTGTGATTTTATAAAGTACGCAAGATTCCAAATGAGGACATAATGAAATGGTGAACATACAGTGTATCTTGGTAAAGCGAATATTAAAGAATTATTGAGCTATGTAGGCTTGAAGCTAATCTTGGTCTTCCCGTACCTTGGCGACAAGAAGTCGCGGATTTGGGGATTTGCCAGACCACACACTCTGCTCCCTAGGGATGGGCGGTCAACGACGTCACTCACCTGGCGGGAAAAGTCTGCCGTCCGAAACCCCAATGTTCCCTCGCCCCGGCGAACTTAGCCGAATATGTCCGACCTCTGTTAGATACTCTAGCCAAAGCACATATCTGGGATATCACGTGACATTAGGTGCCGACCTGAAGATCCAATCCAAATGAGCGTATAACTTAAAATCCTGGGAATTTTTGTTATATGTGAGCTTCGAGACTACAAATGGGCGGAGCGAGAAGTTTCCTCGTGGACCGAAGAGCGAGGAGCTGGACATTCTGACTTCGATCTTCGAGTCCAAGCTATGCGAGTCTAGTCTGAGGTTGACGTGGAAAGTCGGCTTCTCTCGCAAACTGCCGCTGTACGATTTCTGGCTGGCAGCTTGCCTTGCTGGAGCATGCTTATCGCAGCAACACAGCCGGTAATGCGATGATGCGCATTGTCAGACCAGAGATGCCTATAGCCGACTTGTGAGATAATCTCACATATCGTGGGTCCGCTACCGTCACCGCAGACATCAGACGCAGGACTACAATGGTAATTTATTACGACCAAGCCATATGATTGTGCATTCCGTGAAACAGAACCCGTAAGCGACTTTGAGAGGATAGGTCCATGTTCTCACTTTGTAATTGTAAAAACCCCTGAGCTAGCGGCATAATTTGCCAGAACTAGTTATTTTCGAATGATATATTGTTCATTCTGGCGCCCATGATTTTCCTTTTTAATTGTAAAGTCACAGTATTATGATACCTTTGTCTGAGGTCGTCATAACTTGTATTTTTCATTGTTTCCAATTGTCATTATTTCTTGCATTTTGATTCTGAGATATATTTAAAAGTAAATATACAATTGTTTGCTTGCTCATGACGGCTAATTGTACCTCTGAGCGTTGCTTTTATGATTTTGCCAATTTGTGTTAATGTTAACGATAAATTCGCTCAGACTTGTAATCGCCAATGATTAGAAAATAAATGTCATATTGTGACAATTTTTCCTTAAATTCCAACTAACGTCGAGATTCTTGCAAAATTAATAAATTTCCAATCCTTCATAAAAATTCAAATTAAAAACTCCACAATTATTAATCATAAAGGTATGAAAGATAATTGTAACGTAGTTTGCTCACCAAGGCACCCACCACAATATATATATATATATATATATATATATATATATATATAATATCTGTTCTTAATACCGTGTTTGAAGAATTTGATTCGTCTAAAAGTGGAAACAGGTAGAAAAGTTTTTTCCCCCAGCGTCAGATTACTGACCGAGATATGTCGGTTCACTACAGAATTGTGAATAGGAGAAGAGAACACACAGTTTTGGTTCGTTTACTTTTTCTTCGGATCACTTCATTCATGCGTTTTCTTGTTAGTTATAACTTCACTACTATTAAATTATGGTTGAATTTCGCACCAGGTACAAACCATAAAAACTACCATGTCCCTACAATGTTCGAGACAGAATAAAGTTGGCACTGAAATAATGTTTTGCTAACTACACTGCAATTTTGTGAAATCCACTTCATTGTTCTGCTCTCTTGTCTGTGGGTCTATGGCTTATTTTTTCTTTTTTTTTTTTACATATGGCTTTACGCCTCGTCGACGTCGAGGTCATTAGTGGCGGGATGGGACTGGGGACAAGGAACGAGCAGGAATTCGGCCATGGCCTTTTAGAAGGAAGCATCTCAACATTCACCTGGAGTGATTTGGGGAAACCATGGAAAACCCAAATCTGGATGCCCGGACGGGGATTCGAACTGGCGTCCTCCCGAATGCGAGGCCAGAAGGTTAACCGTTCACCCCCACGCTCGGTGTGGGTCTATCATTTAACAGCTAATTCTATAAAATTGTTTTTGTATTTTACATACAGGGTGTCCAGAAAAGGACTCCCAGATTTCAAAATTAAATATCTCGAAAACAAAGATCGATAGAGGAATGCAGTAAACGGTATGTTTATCGTGACAGCTGTAAGAAGTGTATACAGCAGTTTGAAATAATAGTTACAAAAGCTGCTAACAGATGGCGCTGTAATCGCCATACGTATTGCCTAAATAGTGATCCGAAGCTCAGGGCGATCAGTTCCACCATTGAAACGTGCCAATGGTGAACATTTTGAAAACATTGTGATGTGATTGTTTGCAAAGATTGTTTTCATACGATTATTTCACTTATGTATGCTGATATGAACGTACAGCACCATCTGTTAGCAGCTTTTGTAACTATTATTTCACACTGCTGTATACACTTCTTACAGCTGTCACAATAAACATACCGTTTACTGCATTCCTCTATCGATCTTTGTTTTCGAGATATTTAATTTTGAAATCAGGGAGTCCTTTTCTGGACACCTTGTAGCTTCCTTACTAAAGAAAACATTCTTGTGGCCGTTTTTAGGCTCTAATAAAAGAAAAATTAATGATGTTCAGAATTTATTAGCCCCCCCATAAGGAACAGATTACCTATAAAATCGTGGTAACGGAAAGTAATGCAGAATGTGTCGTAACCGTGGAGACACGCCTTACGTCTTCCATTAGGCGGTGTAACACACGAAGCTTCTTACCTCACGTACGGCAGTCCATCTTGTCGGAAAATTCCGCGCCGACTGGAAAATGGCTGCAGACAGAGGAAACGCATTAAAGGATCTCCAGGCAGTACTTTCTGCTACTTACCAACTCGATAGTTCACGCAAAATACTCCAACTGTGCAAATTCCATTTTAGCTATCTTAACTAATTGTGTTTCATTGCCTTATGGCCTCGCATTCGGGAGGACGCGGGTTGGAATCCCCGTCCGGGCATCCAGATTTGGGTTTCCCCAAATCACTCCAGGCGAATGCCGGGATGCTTCCTTCAAAAAGGCCATGGCCGAATTCCATCCCTTTCCTTGTCCCCGGTCCCATCCAGCCTCTAATGACCTTAGCCGTCAACGAAGCGTAAAGCCATTAGTAAAAAAAAAAAAAAAAAAGTGTTTTATGGAACAATTGTAAGTATTTTTTAGAACAATGTCTATGTCAACTAATCAGTTTACTGTCCTGTCTCTACACATTTACCTGAACAAGGCAATTCAAATACTAATTACGAGAGGACTGTATCAAATTTCAGTAAATAGGTACATTCGCGTTTTCAAAACGTGTAACTAACTTCATATACATGAATGTGAGATGTATCTCTGTTACAGGCTGGTCTGGTGGCTCTTTGGTTAAGGCGTCACGCTGAAGGTCCCAGCTTCGAATCCCTATCTTGGCCGGGATTTTCAAAGATGCTTAACCCGACATTCATCTTTGCTTGCATCGTAATGTGAAAAATGCCAGAACGTTTCCGTGGTTCGTATTCCATCTTAAACTGTAATTTCGCTTTACCCGGTAGCATTACTGGGTTAGTTGAATGTAGCCACGAGTCCACGACAGAGGCAAGTCGATACTCTTATCAATCGACCGGGAAACCACTCGGGAATATCCAGGCCAATACGAAAGCCATACGAGACTATTACGATCATCTCGACTATAGTTACAAAGGTAATACGTACCATGGCGAACGCGTGGTAACGCTCGGGCCTGGTATCCGGGAGTACGCTGGTTCAAACCTCCGTCCGGTCATCGTGATTTCGGTTGCAAGATTTCGTGAAATCACTCCAGGCAAATTCCGGGTTAGTGCAAAAGGTCAAGACCGAATTCTTCCTCGTTCATTGCTCTCCATTCTGATGATCTCCACGCCGACGAGGTGTAAAGCCCAAAGAGGAAAGAGATCTAATGCAGCAACAACAGTATAACAGAAATCATCTTTCCATCGTTGAATGCGCCTTAGCGTTATCTTGGTATATAAACATATGGATCATTTTCATTTTAAAAAATCAATCCTGTAATCAATATCTTATAAAATATTTCACGATTTTGGTATTTACCTCGCTTACGACTTTCCGTATACCTGGTTATTTGGGATTCAACTTCCTCGGAGACTTTTATCATTAATTAAAATAATTTCGTTTAGACTCAAATACCTAGTGGCAGAGTTTCTTACCTGTTGCGAAATCTACCCTGTCGTAGTGAACAACGCTAGGCTGGTAATCAGACCAGGTCGTTCCTATAACTGAACGTGGAACTAAAACCACGGAACCCCCTGACAGCAACATTTACACAGAAAAGCATTGCCAGAGATGAAGGTCACTTCTAAGGCTTTGTAGTTCGAGAGAAAGGCTTTATTTTTGGCGTAAGGCAGTAAGAAAATTTTCTTTGGTAAGTAAGAGAATTTGAAACTGGAGTAAATTACTGGAGGAAATTACCGGAATTCTGAAGCAGCTGAGTACGGAATTTGCCACCGGGTCATCAACTCAATTTCAATTAAGTCGAAATAGCACTACCAAGGCAAGTATTGCTGTAGTATTCGTGAATCATTATACTAACTTAGTCCGCAACTCTAAGTTTGGTAGGAACCTCCAGAAGGAAGCATACTAAGTTATTGTGTCAGAGGTAGGACGGCCATTTCCTTTCGTCTGGGATTTACAGCTTAACGTGGAATCCGAGCAACGGATCGACCTGGCATGGCTCATATGATCAAACACAACTCTTAAGAATTCCTGACTATACCGGGATTTGAAGCCGGGACAGAACATCGAACTTTTGAAAGCAAAGCGCCTTAACCACTGAGCTTCTAGAGAAAATCGTTTCGTAGGTAATAAAGGATATATGGTTATAAGACTAATAAAGAACGATAAATTTAATGAATGGTCCTCAACCTTCACTCTAATTCTCTATTTATCTTCGTGAAGTAGACGGAAGAATGGACGGCGTGACTTCAACGTTTCTAACACCTAAATACATTACACCGCGCAGAGCGAGATAATTGAGAGTACAGTAGCCAGACTAATTTCGAACAATTGTTTTCCAATAGCGAGCGTAAAAGTTTTGAGAATTCGCGAGAGGTAATCTGTGAAGTTAAACGGCAGTGCTGCGACCTACTTAGAGTAAACGATTAAATCGAAGGGGTCGGTGAATGGGTAGAGGAACGTCGGCGCTGTTGCGACATGATTGCAGTAGAGACGCTTGCTATCAGGAGTAGCGGAAATCGATGCCTGCATTAGTTACGAGCGGTGGGACAATCGCCGTAACGAGTTTATGATTGCATTAACAATTCGATGTAGAACAAAACGCTGTTTTCTGGTGAACGTAAATTCCAACGTACAGCACTTTCAATCTCAGGAAGCAACAATTACTTTCTGTCATAATAATAACTGATACAACTGCGATGGAGCCCACGCACCGGTGGCAATCACCCAACACATCAGATTTTCCTTTCCTGTTCCCCCCTACTTTTACCCACTATTAATTTGAATTTTAAATTCTTTCAGTGTTTTTGATAAATTATTGATCATTTCTCCTTCCTTACGAAAGAATATTTTCCCACACCCTTATGCCTGAAATCGAGTGCCAGCTTGTGGTCATGCTCAACCTTACCCTTCCACATACCTCTCTTAATTTTCCCAGCAATATCTTTCCATGCTTCATTACCAAGATACGTCTTGAATACTGCCCCTCCTTCTATCTTCAAATAAATCCCATTCCAGCTCCTTTATCATATTAGTTACCGATTGTGTTCTGTGGTAATTTCCAAAGACAAATCTAGCAGCCTTTCTCCGCACCCCCTTCAACTCCAGTTTTTGATACAAAAAAAGTGGGTCCCATATTACACCATCAAATTCAAGCAATGGTCTATCCAAAGTTTTGTACTCCAGTTCCCTTACTTCTCTAGTACATCACCTCATCACTCTCTCCAACAAGTGTTGAATTTTGAACCCTTTTCCTACTACATGTCCAATGTGCCCGGCCCAGTTCAATTTGTTATCAAATGTTATGCCAAGGTATTTACATTTCGAGTCTTCAATAAAGAATTCCAACCCCACTTTATAATCATTATCATAATCATCCGATTGCTTTTGAGAAATCAAATAACCAAGTGCGACAGGTAATAGGAAATCACAAATCACCGTGTCAGTCCTTATGAAAGTGTCACAGAATTGATTAGTAGACTAGGTTGGGAGTCTCTGGTAGATAGACGACACGCGTTTCGTTTAAACTTATTGGTAAACATGCGTACTCCCACTTTCACTTTTGAGTGTAGTGAAATACTTCTTCCACCAACCTATTTGAGTCGGAAGGACAGGAAAGATAAAATTAGAGAAATAAGGTGCCGGACTGATTCTTATATGAATTCTTTTTTCCCTCGTACCATTAGGGATTGGAATGCACCCACAATTTTGTGAATTGCAGAGTATATATGTAGATGTAGATGTAGATCAGCCAATAACTTTGTTTCTTTTATTCCTCCATTGTGTATGTAGAATCTTCTGGTTTTATTCGTGAAAGGACAACACAGTACGGCACAATATTCATTTAAAACCACCCCTGTCATAGGCCGGACTCGAACCGGGACCCCGAGGATGCAGCTCCCATTCCATCCTACGAGCCACCGGCCCCTGTTTTACAAAGGGGCCAATGCGAGTGTGCCCCACCCAAATTCAAACCGGGTTTGTTAGACCTGGCGCATTTAACCAAAGGAGGAAAGTCTGTGCTGCCATCTGGCTCCGAAACGTGTAACTTTTGGTGCTCTGTTATTTCTTTACGAAATGCGTTGTTTATGAGGCGGTGATTCTGGACCATCCCAGCGTTCACCTAGATGACTGCATGAAACCGTCAAAAATCGAAATCAGGATGGTCGGTACGCGGGGCGAACCAGATCCCATTGAACCTCCCCGATCCAGCGTGTGGCGCCTTAACGCACCTAAAAAAAAGTGGGGTTGATTGGCTGGTTGTGGTTTTGGTTGGCCGGGAGACTCCAAAGGGTAGTTAGGCCGCCGGTTGACAGAGTTCGAATTGCCGGGCTTGCGCCTTTGAAGTGGCTGGTAATCCTACCAGATATAGGGGACCTACAGTTTTAGGAGGAATCAGAACCACGCGTGCAGCACCTGACAAAGCAAAGCTTTCAAATAGGGGAAGGTCAGCTTTTAAGGACGCAAAAATTCCAACCAAGACCTGGATTCGAACCAGTCCCGTCAGGTTGCCTTAACCAACAGAGGCACAAGACCACTCGAGCCTCACTGGCGCATAATTTAACTATCATATTTTTAATAAAATCAAATGTGATATTTTAAATTCTGGTTGATTTAATCATTTCTTACCCTAGTCGAACGTATCGTTCTAATTATATAACGTGTCATAGACTTTCCAATCTTATGATTATTTCGTTTCCATTATAGCATTGAATTGCAGTGGTCCCTATTGTTAAACCGAAATATTGCATATGATAACTGTCTGTTCTCATTATTCTGTGCGCTGACTTCTTTGCGTCATCAACAGAAACACGACAATTCTCCGTAGTGACTTCGCTAAATGATATACAGTGTTGATTTACTAAACGGCTACTTCGCTGGATACGTAATGAAAAAACAACGAAGCCATTGCAAATTCCATTTAATAGTCCATTATTCAAACATGCAATCTTTATAATAATAATCACATGCTGACTGTCGTGGTGTTTTTGTTGGGGTATCACCAACATACTGTACACGAATATGTCAATATTTATAATGTTACCGCAATATTGACACTATACAATATGATTATTAAGTTACAACATTAAGAAAATACTTTTATTCGTCGCTGAATGTTTTTTTTTAAAATTACTATTGCTATTTATAGTATCGCATGATAGCAGGTTATATCAAGACGTTAACCGTTCACCCACCACGCTCGGTAGGTATGTGTGGATTAGTCATGGAGATGAAGACTGGAGGAGGATTATTATGGAGGACTTGAAAGAAGAAGAATGTAGAGCATGAAAATGTATGGATGGGAGGAAATTAATCGAGCAGATCTGGCGGTTCTGAAATTAATTTATACGGCTGGCGTCCAGAGAAGATATTGATGTATTTGAAAATTGTGAAATGTTGAATATTAATACTGTGTAAAATCCTGTAACGTCTGTTATAACACAAGAAGAATTCTAAAAAGATTTTATAGATTTATTGAAAAGGAAAAATTGGAGACATAATTTTAGGTAATAGTATAAGGGTTATTTTCAGGTGATGAAAAACATGAATAGGAATTATAACCGGAAAGGCTAACATGAAAATACATTTTGGTATAGAAGATGTCAAAACACTTATTTCCTAAATGATCACTTCAAGGTGAAGATAATGTAAAATTATTTAACTAAAGCAAGAAAGGTAGAAAGCTTCAGTATAAGCAAATCACTTACATAATCCTGTGGGTAGGTTATAGTAAGATGTGTAATACGAGATCTTGGTAAGGGTTTGGGAGAGACTGAATTTGCCTTTTCCAACCAAATGTCTACCTCTCCTTCACGTGGTGCACCCCGTTATCACGGATGAGGCTCTGGCGACTGAATGATTCCCGGTATAAGGAGTCAGCCACTGCTTGCCAACGGCCTCCAAAAGGAGGGCGGAAGAGCGGGGTGTGGCCCAGGGCACACTCTTGTCGTTGGGATAGGAAACGGCCCCTAAAGGCGGATGAATCAGTAATGATCAACGGCCTGGTGATGCGAAAGGCAACGGGTATCCACTAAATTAAAGACCCTAAGGGTATCCCGAGGACTTGTAATCCTCTCAAATTACAAATAATATGATGGATTTTTTGTGGGTAAAATATTTCGGAAATAAAATAGTCCCCCAATCGTATATCTGGGTGGGAACTACTCAGAGAGGAGTCATCAGAATGGATAGAAATACGCGCCACGGCTCCTCACACCTACGAGCGGAAAACGGCCTTATTCCCTAGACGAAACGCGCTATTTTTGATGCAAACTACCAATATATATATTATTGTAAGAACAATGCTGTTCTAATTTTTTGGCCGCTCTTTGAAATATTCGTGCCTTTTATAAAGTCGTGCTTATATTTATGCTCACTTACGCAGTACGAATACAGTACCTGAATTGATAATATTCAGTCTGCGGACCACCTGAACCATCTTCGCGGAGCACAGGTTGAGAAACACTGTTCTAAGACATGAGGTTGGCAACTGTGCAGAATTTCAGTCACTCGTCAACTACAGCGCTAGTTGTGGGTAAACACAAATGGCGACTCGTTTGGAAAACTGGTCTCGCGAAGAAATCCGCTCAGTTATTGATTTATGTGGGCTGAACTTGTAACCTTCACCAGCACCTGGTATAGGTTTATGGAGAGACTGCAATGTCTCGTCAGCATCTCGCACAATGAGGACCACCACGTCGTTGAAGCAGTTTCATTGGGGCATCATTGACAACCCTCACAACAGCCAGGACCTCGCTCCAAGCGAATGAGCAGCTAGGAGGCCGACGATTGGCTTCAGACGGAGATGTGAGACAACGTGGCTAAACACGCAAGAACTTTATTTTTACCAGGAGGGAATATTCAGACTCATCCCACGAAGCGATAAGTGCCTAAACCAATATGGAGACTATGTCTAAAAATAACCTAATGCATGTACTATCAGCTGGATGTATTGGTCCTGTGAAGTAAAATGTACACGTTCCATTACAGCCTTGTAACCTTAGTCACTGATGACCCCTCGTAATAAAATTTAACTAAAAAGAAGTCCTGTATTACATTGTGTCTATTTGTTACAACTTTGTGTGACACTCAATACATGCCCTGGAAACTGTTCTAGACCTTTGTACCTAAAAAACAAACACTGGCTTACACCTAGTTTTAAAATATCTTTTCGTTGAAATGATCTTAGTGAAGAGAAGTTGAACTGTAGCTACAAACTGTAAAACACAAAAAGCTTTCTGTTCAGCAGTCACCATAGAGGAAACACTGCATGCTCATGCGTACAACCAAACTGTTTGATTTTCTCCTTTATACGATGTATCCTTGTAAGTCAAATAATAATCATTCTGCGAAGCATCAAAACTCCGATATTCAATTTGAAACGCCCTACATGCAGATATAGATGTAGACACTTGACAATACCCAAAACACGGATTCTACAAATGTTATCACTTCCAGATAATTATATTTATGTAGGCCCATAAACTTTCCGCCGAGATATGGCACCAAAAAAATATATATATATATATATATTCTGAAATAACCTTCTAGGACTACTAAACATCAACAGACGTTGTAACTGAATACTTATATTTTATTTATGTTATATTATTACTCACAGATAGTAGTATTTAAGTTGGTTTCGAGCTTAAGAGAGAGGTTGGGTGGACAGGAAGTTAACCTTTCGAGTTGGGAGCAGAGTGGCAGTACGGTTATCTCTGCGTCGCACCTGCCCGCATCCTATTTGGGTTGCGTCGCCGTTTTAAGCTGGTCGCGTTATCTTCAGGAAGCTCTTTTCAGGAGACCCGCTTTTCGTTTCGGACTCGACCTTAATTTCCGCGGCGCGCGCCCCTATGCCGGCAGATAAGGCGTCGACGAGGCGTCGTTAAGGCTGTGTGTTCTACGATAAGCCCCGTCTGTGTTGACCCAGGCCTCACCGCATACACACCAACGAAACTCTGTGACATCCTGCTCAGCAACATACTCTATCGGAATCCTCGTTCTACGTATTTAACAGCCTTCCTTGATACTCAGGACTGTTGAAAATCAAGCCCTTAAAAAGAAATGTAACAATCAATAAAATATACCAGCTGCCCGCGAAGATAAATATACAGAAGGTGTTAAAATTTTCCAACTATAGTACCTGGGGAAATGGGTGTGTTCAGGTAACAAAAGTGTGTAAATTAAAAGAGAGAACCCTCGGATTTAGAATTAATCAATTCAAAATTCATCCATTCATTTGAGTCAGCAAACTATACCGTTAGGATTTTATACATTCACGTTCGGTGAAATAAAGGGGAGCTTAATAACTACGTTTTTTTGAACATTTTTGCATATCCCTCCTAGCAATAAAATGCAATTTTCTTTGTGAACATTATTTATATCTTTATTTTTTCGAATTTCTTTGTTGAATTTCAGGATTTTTAGACGCAACTTTGCATGTAGTCACTAAACAGTTTTCGTAAACAGGATGCTAAGAGTCAAATGGTTATGTAGTTTTCATTTCTGTAAGTTTACTGCGTTATGTGTAACAAATTATTTTTATTTCCTTACGAGAGTTTAAAAATACATAATTCCGCTTTCTGTTCTATTTAATTTATTTCAATTAGTTCACTATGTTCGCCAAATACATACAACGCAGTCGAAAAGGTGTTTTCATACTGTAGATTATAATGTTACTCATGTACACCACACATACTAAACAACTATCTTCGTACCTTTCGTTACATATGTCTACATAACATTTACTTGTTTTGACTTAAAAAGAACTAATTCATTAATCTCCAGAAATACTGTATTTTATTCAATAAATCGATTACGTTTCATTACTTATGTCTTAATATAATAAAACGGCATTAAACTTTTTTTTTATCTTTAAGAGGGAAACACGTTGGTATAGTTATTTCCTACCGACCCCTTCAGAAGATTAAACACCATTTATTAACGTAAAAAAAAGTCAGTAAATATATTAACGAAATAGTAACATCCTCCACGTTTAACTGTTTCTTTCAGTGTCGTTGTGTCTTTAGAGATTTTCAGAAATAACCTTCTAGGACTACTAAACATCAGCAGACAATGTTGCGACCAGAAGTCAGAGATGTTATAAAAAAACTAGAAAACCTTTCCCCGACTCTTCATGTACGTTCAGTGATCATCTATCGTAGGTGATCTGTCACAACTATAGTGCTCGACTCCTGCAGTATCAGCAACAATCCATCCAATGGTAGAGATGGGGTCCCCATCAAAAGGGATTAATGGAGGCATTAGAGATGGTCCAAAGAAGAGCAGCCCGATTCGTGACAGGAAAGCGTAAGTGCCATGTTGAAGGAGCTAGGTTGGGAAGACCTGGAGCACCGAAGGCGTTGCTCTCGACAGAAGCTAATTGAAAAATTCTAGACTGACGTATTTCGGAATTACAGTAAATTAATATTGCTACCAGCAACATTCATATCCCGGAACGACCGCGAAAATAAGATAAGAGAAATCAGGACCAGAACCGATTCATTTCTGTACTCATTTTTTCCATGAGCGATTAGGGAGTGGAATAGAAAGGATTTACCGGGCGACTAAACATAAAATCCGAAAGGAGTAGCTTTCGATAAAGTACTCCGGCCACCTGATCTGGGTTTTCCATGGTTTCCCCAGATCGCTCCATGCGAATGCTGGGATGGTTCCTCACAATAGCCCATGGGCGCCTCCTGTCATATCCCGTATATCCCTTCCAAACCATTACCTTCCCGGATAGGTGCAATGCACCCTCCGCCACACACTTTTAGTGAATCGCGGAGTAATAGTAATAGTAGTCTCTTGTCTTTGCTCTAAGCATTGACTGTGAGCAGAGTTAACCGAGAAGTCTGTCAGATCGTTTTGCAGCAAACTGCATTCTCCCTGTGTACGGTACCAGAATTTCGATCAGTGGACCCAAGATATATAATCTGCGATAAATTCATTTTCCTGGACGAGGGCTCCACATAGATTGCCTATCATTTAGCTATTGTCATACTTAATGATTACTTAGTGCATTATTTAACGATAACGTTTGGTAGAAAATTGTAGTAAACGTGTTTGCTCTTCGACGTCCCTATTATCAATTACCAACAGTGTTGCCACCTTAGGAAAACAAAAGTCGCTAGACCTGATCTAAAAACTCACTAGATTACGGGATATTTAGAACTAAAAGATTCGCTAGAAATCGCTAAATAAAATAAATTAAAATGGTTAAGTATATAATATAAAATTAATTTAATAATCAGTATTTTCATTAAATTCAACATGATAATCTATTTTAAAATCAATATCAAATTCTTCAATCGGTATTTACTCTTCATCATCTTGGTCTATCGTTGGAGTCGCAGAACTTGCAGATGTGGAAGGATGAGATGAATCGCCAGGTTTAGTTTTAGAAGAATATTTAGCATCTTTACCAATTACAGCAATGACATCAGTCGGAAGCTGTCGGTTTTTTTCCCCGCAATTTTTAATTTGTTCCTTATAAAAACAATGCTATAAAGAGTATTTACTGCCATCCTATTTCTCAATTTGTTTTTAACCATTTTCATTGCACTGAAACTCTTTTCTACAGCAGTATTCCAGTGAGGAAGTGATAAAGCGGATATGGCTAAATCAGATAACTCCAAAAAGGTATTTCTTGTATTTTCGAACTTCAGCCAAAAATTCAATGACATCGTTTGTATCATTACACTGAATATATTTAATAAAATGCCATTACTGTAGGGGTTTGTAAATTTTTTGTCATCGAAATCGATTTCTCAGGTAAGATCTACTTTTTTGTTGTCTTTTCCCTGGCTAATTTTCCATACTCGAAAGACGCATTTTCTCCCAGATAATGTAGCTGAAAAGAAGCGAGTACATTTTTAGAAACTCTGCAAGGTTGAATATCACCAAAAATCACCAAATATTCTTTTAGCGATAACATATTTAAAAATATCGCTGTCGAACTTCAAAATTCACTAAATCTAGCGACAAAATCGCTAAGGTGGCAACATTGACTTACCAAGTCTCACAGACAGATTACAAACAATCTACAAATTGTTAAAACTTTTTTGGAAATAATCAATGATTTTTGTAACATATATCCATTACTAGGTCAGTTTACTATTATTCCAGTGAACGGCCTTTCCAATATTTTAATTCAGTTGGGATAGAGCACAATGTTCCATTGGTAATTCACCTACACAAATATTTTCCCATTTCATGATTTCTTTCTTTCTTCTTAAATCTTAAGTACTTCGAATGTAAGTTTACCACCCATCTACTTTTGCTCTTTACGAATTATATTTTTAAATTCTTTTACTGTTTTTGGTAAAATATTTAGTTCTTTCTGTGGAAATTTATTCCGTTCCTGACTCCCTTACCTATAAAAGAAAATTATTACATGTTGGTGATTTTTTTGGCCCAGGTCCTTAGTTGCTATGATAACTGTTTTATGGGTTATGATTCGTACTCTCAACAAAACAAGACTGAAGATGTCTTGAATAAAGGCGAAACGCGTCTGCCATCGTAAGCATTTGTTTAGTTGCCAGTCGGAATCATAACCCATAAAACAGTCAAAATTATTACACTTCCTAATGTCTAAAATTAAGTACCAGCTTGTGGTGCACCAGTAAAAGAAAGAACATAGGTTGTATTTTCTTAATAATTTAAAGATTTGATGAAGGTATCAGGAAATTAAGAGATAAAAAAGGGCATCCAGATTTGGGTTTTCCTTGGTTTCCCAAATCACTCCAGGAGAATGCCGGGATGCTTCCTTTAAAACGCCATGGCCGAATTCCTTCCCGTTCCTTATCCCCAGTCCCGTCCCGCCTCTAATGACATCGACGTCGACGAGGTGTAAAGCCATAAAAAAAATCTTTGAACGTTCTCTTGAAAACGCGGACCATTTTGTAAAAAAAATCGCCCATAAATCGGGTAAATCGGTATGTCGAGGACACACGTACTATTATTACCTTTTATATATACAGTATATATAACATGAGAATGGTTTAGCGATATAGTGCTGTATTTATTTAGCAATTAATGCACGTCCGCTCTTAAAGAAAAGTCGTTTTTCTATAGAAAAGTATCTCCTGTACGTGAATAATCGCTAAGTTTCTGAAGCTTCTTATATATTAAAATGACATTAAAAAAAGATTATATGTAACTGCTTTAACTGTAAATGGCTTTGCGTCGTCTTAGTATCCATTGGGTATTCGCCTCTTGGTTTGCTACGTCAATCGTACGTACAATTATTTCTTGTGCCGTTATGGTTGTAAACATTTTATGCAATAAACAATTTTTTCACTCGTCGCACCGTACTGACAGATGGCTACTAGGATCGCCTTATACGTCCAGTAGTACAGTGTAACTATCTATCAGTTAAAGTATTTCTTGCTGTTGGTCCCCAACTATTTACAAGAGAACAATGAACTGAGCGAGTTTGCTGCAAAATGCTGTATGATCTTGATTTTTACCCGATCGCACCAGTTCACAAATGATTGGACTATTTGTTGAAATACCGTTTAAATTATTATTATTTGTGATGGTCAAAAGTTCATTCGTAAACCATGACCTGTACTATTTACTAATATCGGTAGAGCCAATGAAAAGGGTTCCTTATATTTACGTGAATACATTTTTTTTCTGATCACAGCCATCAGTCAACGAGCTAGTCGACAATTCTCTGTGTAATCTTGCTCATGTTTAATTGCACACTGCATGAGGTAGAAAATGGGCGTCAATACCATAATCTGACAAGCCCTCATACCAGACCTAATCAATGAGCATGCCATGTTACGACAGCTGATTCTGCTGATTTACCGACTCTACAGTACAATGACAACGATTTGTGACTTAAATCGAATACTTACCTTACAGATTGTACACATTTCAATGTGGTGTATAAAGTATTTGTATGGCAGTTAACAAGTCCATTAATACAATATCGCAGATAACTGATTATTATAGGTTTCCCACCCATCCCACCCCCTCCGAATTGGCCAACAAGGACCACATTGCCCGGAATCATAAGCCCGGCAGGGGGGAGGGGGGGGAGGTAAGTTCCTTCCTGAAGTCTAACCGGGCCTGCAGCTAATCTAATGGAGGAAAGTCTTGTGTTGGCATCTGTGTGCCAAACATGTAACTTCGTGTGTTTGTATGATAACCGTATTTTTTGTTTGTGTAATGTGTAGTTTATGACTAAACCACACTGGCGGGATATTATAGGCTATATATATCGGAAATAAAATTTATTTACTTCAGCTTATTTACGGTAAGTGTCTCGCAAGTGAAGGAACTTATACACGTTTAACGATAGTCGAGAACTAATCAACGCCGAACAAAATATCAGTCAATTCCCCAAATAACCTTAACTGTTTAAACGAAGGATTTTCTTATTCAGATTGTGTGTTAATAACCATAGGTCCATAGGCAATAATTTCTCTCTGTGCAATTGCAAATATTTCTTCATACTTTTCAGTGGTATAAGTAACAGTTAAAAATCCCGTGAAGCACAAAGATAGCTGACTCGACTTCCTTACGCCCAGGAGTTATAAATCAGACAAAAAATAATCCACCAAAAGCAAGCTCCTCGCACGCTCTGAAGACTCCACCCACAAACCCTGTATTAAATTGAATTCAATACAGAAATTATTTATTCAAAATTTATTTAAAAAATCAATGACAAGTTGTTTTTAAAACGTAATTTATTTGGAGAAATTGTCTTTCAAATGCTAGGCTTGTATATAATTCAAAAAAAATATTCAAAAGAATTATAATATTTTCATGACGTTATCATTCGGTTTATTAAATTCTCTATTGAATGATGTACATGATTTTTAACCAGAAATTTTTGCTGAAAAATCAAATTTGTTAAAATTTCTCATTCAATTATTTTCCGTATATCATAAAATCCATAAAGATCGCTTTAATTTTCGAGGAACTATCACCGTAAATTATCAAAGAATTTTCGGATCAGTATGTTCGGAACAAAGAGAGAATATTTCTTATTTATTTTATTTGATTGGTGGTTAGCTTGAACGGAGTACATCCAAAACTCATGTTACAAATGATAAATCACATATGCGTGATCGTTACCACAACATTTCACACCCACTAGTAATTATATGGAAGCAATATCTGAATTATTAAACATACAATACAAGGAAACAGCAAAACAATAGTGTCCATAGGATGCTTTCGTTTTTTACGTTCACCTCGCAGCCTTTAAAAACGTGCATGACGGCTTGAAGACTGGTGTCTTCTGTCGCAACGAAATACGACGCACTCTGAGGTGGAAAAGCAACCTGGCCTCAGCAGCTGTGCCATTAGATCCCTAGAACTGTTTTTACAAGCGAGGGGGATATATTCAGTGTCCCCTACATTCACCTCGTTGCAACCACATAAGGCGCTATGAATAATATTTATTTTACAAAATAATGATTAATATTTAATACGTACTCCAATACAATTGTTTGACGGTTTTATTTATTTGCGGATTCGTTTCGCCTTTAATCGAGGTATCTTCAGTAATCCAATTTTCTGTAATGTATGTAATTTATAATGTAACACATGGGATTTTCTTAATGTTGCTACAATCACATACGTATATGGCATTATAGGTTTCTTGCAATAACATATAGACAAACGGTATTATATGTTCCTTACGGCAACGTCCATTAATACCATATACAAATGTAGTTGTAACAGTATTAAGAAAAACTTGTGTGTTAATTTAGAAACTGTACACATTACAGAAAATTGGATCGCTGAAGATACCACGACGAGAGGCGAAACGCATCCATATATGAATAAAACCCCAAAACAATTACATCATCGAACTTATTAATTAATAATCATCATTTTAAGAAGCAACTGCAGAAGAAATATCCTACAATAATCACAGATATTTATTTTTTCACTAAAACCTCGTAAAAATCGTCTAATTTTTTTAACGTTTTGTGAGTCAGCGGGTTGCCATCTTTCAGTTGTTACCAATGAATACTGTAAAATCAAATTTTGCTTTAATCCCTTACTAAACATCCTGTTGATATTTTTTTTTTTTTTTTGCTGTAATTACTTAATAACTGAAATAGAGCGCAGTTGTAAATTTCTCATTCAAAGGCTCATAAACTGAGAGCCTCATACAAATGAGTAATTTCCTAAGGATTCCGTCTTTAATGCAGAAGTTAAACTAAAATGAATTCCACATTATCTGGATCAAAAGATGAAATAAAATTCGGCCAAGAATGTAGATACGCCACAGATTATGAAAGGAGGATATGCAACGTACTGATAACTTTATCTGCAATGTAGCAGAAAAATAATTACTTCCATAAACAAGCTAAGTAGCGGAAAAGTGGTGTTTTGAGTAAACTGTGTTTGTTACTACGCAGAAACATTATTTTCTGATCACTAATTCACATTTTCCTATAACTTGAATTAAAATTTAGGACTTCTTTGCCCTCGGTTTTCCGTGAAGACGTTGTGTCGTTTAACAGTTAGTACACCAACCTGTTACTGACGATATACAGAAATCAGTAAGATTTAAATTTATGACTTCACAATGCAATTACTAAAATCTAATCGTACATAGACTTTACAACTTAGCAACATAAAAAAAAAAAAAGATTTACTGCAGTTGTGGTTACACTCACGTTATAAATCTTACAAACATTTTACACAGAAACCAGAGAATTATCCGTGAAAACTCTAAACAGCTTCTGGAGATACTAGAAGCAAATCTCACTCGAATTTTTCGACGGTTACAATTTTTAACACCCGACTTCTCTAATTAAATGACGCGGAAAGTGATAGACTTAAGTCCTAAAAGGCAAATATCGTTGAGAATTACTTTTTTTTTTTTTTTTTTTTTTTTGCAGCAAACAGACTTTGCTTCATTGTTCAGTCACACGCAATTGATACAGACATATGATATTATAATACGAATCTCATTGAAGATAACCAAATTTTAAAATCGTTTTCCGTAATAGAATTTGTTCGACAGTAATGAGCAAATTTTTGCTTCTGTGGTAATAGCGAATGAAAACGCATTTGCAAATGTGATTTTGCCCCACTCTGAATGAAATTATTACTGAATTTTACGTCAACATTTTCATTTATATTCGAATTAATTGTTCTTTAACAGCTTTTCAAACGAAGTTCTTGTTATTAGTTTATCATTTATGAAAGTGGTTAAACCTATATGCTTAGTGGAGGAATTAATGGGACACCTAGGTGTAAAAAAAGCAGTTGCGAAAAACATTCCGTCCATGAATTTGTTTTGATAGAACAATCTTTTAGTTGTTCATACATATTATACACTTCCTAAAATACGATCAAAACCATAGACTATTAATAAAGGCTAGTTAGCGTCATAATGTACAATTTAAGGTTTAAGCACGGGATTGATGATAATACCTGAACGAGAAGCGAAACACGTCCAAAATAAACGAAATCCAAACGAAATAATTATTACTATTTATCAAGCAACTGCAGAAGACTAGGCCCACAATGATTACTCAGAATTACGAAGGGTTCTCGGTATGGATTCGTGGGGACAAGATTATTATTTAGTTTCAAAACACTACCAAATAGACAATCCTTGCATGAATAAGTCTAACCGGAATCGCATTGTAATGAAAATGAGTCTTGGTGATTTAAAAGAAATCATAGTAATAGTACCAAATAAAACCAATAATAGACGTAAGTATGATTTTTTTTTCTGTCATCAGTCTTTCGACTGGTTTGATGCAATCCCTTCCTATCTTGTGCTAACCTCTTCATCGACAGATATATGAAGCAGATAATTAAGGTGTATGTAAGAATGATAACGAATAGAATAATACAAAAATCACACAACAGTTGGAATACATAACGCAAACAAACCTTCTCGGTACTTGGTACGCTTATTCGAAAAGAACAGTGATTATTTGCTTAACAGATGCTATAAAAATCGTTGCCTGATAGAAGCTAAGTGACGACACGGCGCATGCGCGAGGCTCGGCAGAGCCATCTACTAGCCTACGGACGAACCACTTTCTGCGCACGTATTACTCTTGTTTATAAAATTTCATTACATGAATGCGTTAGAAAAGAAATTAACGTTTATTCTGATTAGTAAGAAGTATTTACAATGCCCAAGCGTTGATACATCTAAAGAAAATAAAAAGGAAACATGTCTTCGTGTAACGTTAGTATCCATAGCAAAGAGCCCATTGATGACTGGGAACGGTGGCTCGTTCTTGTAATCCAGCTACTTGGAGGTCGGATGTTGTGGATGATATGAGGCCGGGGGTTCTTGGTGCTCAGCTTCACGGGTATACCAGCGTCCGCATTAAGCCTGCAATCAACAGGGGCACCCCGGAGGAGTCCTGGGTGCACTCGTTGGTTATGGAGAGACGAGTTGGGTTAGTGGGGGAACCCACCAGGCCGAAGTCTCGGCGCTAGGCGCACGGTGGCACTGTGCGGCGGCTGGGTGGCAGCTCGACCAATAGGACCAGACCAACATCTATTTTAACATCTTGTGTGTAGAAATAAATTTTGTTGAATTGTTTTTTTCATTCCAGCTTTTTACTTATCGTATTATTTATTTTTTCAAGAAATACTACCATATTTAACATTTAGTAAAATTATCTATTCTATTGCACAGAAATAAATTTGGTTAAATTTTTTTTCTTTCATTTTTATCGGTCTTTTCCTTCCCTTTCAGCCGTCAATCTCTCTAGACTCCTTTGTATTCTTCGGATATGTTTTCTATGCAAACGTCTAGTGACCGTATGTTGAAACAAAATAATAAATGACTTATTATTCATCGTTTCAATTTTTATTTAATACTACTCTTTTTATCACGAAGAAATGAGCATTAATGCAGTAAAAATAAAAGTAAACGATCCTTCCATTCGTCCTCTTCGGATGGAGATATGGGTAGAATAATGTAATTGTACCAATCAATGACATGATATGCAGACTCAAGCTCTATCGGTGTTGTTCTTTTTATACTAGCTTGAACTGTATCGATGTAACGGAATCTTTGAACTCAATTTTCACCCACTTCCAGACCTCAGAAATGATTGAAATTTTGCACTCTTATTAAGATCCGACGCAGATACGATAGTCTCACAGCTATGTCCTAGATTTCTCATTACTTTGACAATAGCGTGACAAGACTTGAGAATGCGCCTGAAGTAATATAGACAGCCCACAATGCGTATGCGTTGTACGTAGCATAAGTCGTCTTTCGCAGGGGCGAAAGCTGAACTGAACATGTACACTATATCACAGTGAAATACCAACCGATTTAAAAAAAATTCAAAGTGCTAAAAAGATTTTTACACAAATTTATAATATATTTTGCCTACGTTAATATATCACAACTGAACCATTGTTATAGATAAATTAACGGTTGTTTTGGTGTTTTTGCACTATTAATGCACTGACGTTTGCAGCTGCTTTCTCAATCTTTTAACTTTCAAATGATCTTTACGTTTTTCTAAATAGATATCATATATACAATCACAATTTCTTAAAGTAACTTCAACGCTGTTTGGACTCTTCAAGTTTCATGTTGCGGATTTCCAAAGCCTAAGTAAATAACATTATAATTAAAAATAAAAATAAATAAAAATAAAAAAATAAAAAAAACTTTGTGTTAGCAAAGAAATCTAAGAAGTAAAAATAAAATTATTGTTTAGAAAAATAAAAAACTAACTTTTTGTAGCAGTGTGAACTAATAAGTTAAAATAATCTTTAAATATAAAGCTCATATTCAACAGCGATAAGATGTCCCAGTCTTCAGTATAACTTACTTTCCATAATGACTCTACCTTTGCGAATAGCTAGCAATTAAAAATATAAGACAACTCATATCTAATACCCAACGCTTTTTTTTTACTTTAAAATTATTTTTTTTGGGGGGGGGGGCAATGACTTTATTCTTATCTTAAATTTATTTGAAAAATAAACTAATACTGAAGTGTGGCCATACTTTTGCTGTTGTATTTGAAGATTTAACTTCTTAATTCACATTTCTACGAAAAGCGTGTTTCTTTTAGATTTTTAAATTATTATTTTATTTTCGGCCGGGCCATATGAGTCTAAGACACCATTAATTTTGAACACGACTTTATGGCGATTAAGGAACGTACAAGTTTCTCTTTATATTGTTTCAGCTTGGCTAATTTGTTGTCTTCAGTCGTTAGGCTTTTTTTTGTTTTTTTATATATTTTTACTTATTGCTTTACGCCTCGTCAACGGCTAAGGTCATTAGAGACGGGTGGTGACTGGGGACAAGGAACGGGAAGGAATTCGGCCATGGCTTTCTTGAAGGAAACATCCCGGCATTCACCTGGAGTGATTTGGGGAAACCATGGAAAACCCAAATCTGGATGCCCGGACGAGGATTCGAACCCGCGTCCTCTCGAATGTCGTTAGGCTATACCAATAGTCCTTGATGCTCATCCCTTCTCTGTTACCCACGACATAAAGGGTGTACTATATCTCAACCAGACAGAAATTGGCATTTATTTCGGTTGGTGGGGTATAATGTCATATTTAGGAATAATATAATCTCTGTTTTGAACGTATGTCGAGAAAATTATCTTTCGTATATAAAGGAGTCAAAGATTGGAATACATTACCAAGGGAAGTGATGAATAATTTACAAGAAACGCTGAAAGATTTTAAAATTCGCGAAGAGCAAAAGTTGATGAAAAAAAGGGGGAGGGAAATGGATGTGTAAGGAAATTCCCATCGGAGGATGTGCTCCATCACTATTTAATCAAATTGAAATTGAATTGAAGTTGGTTGGTTGACATCTGCGGCATAAATTGCTACCCAGGCATACAACGGTGACTATGTTCCTCCAAAGAGCGATTTATGTTGGACTCAAGGGAAGAAGCGATACCATGAACAGGTGGATAACAGGCTATACAAGCTAAAATTAGACCAGCTGATGATAGAACAGATGATTTAATGTTATTCGGAAAGCTTGCGTTTCATTGCTTAAATTTCTCGGAAAGTAGCAATTAGAGAAAAACTGGAACCTACACGATTTACTGAAGATGGAATACTATATATATTTAATCTTTTCAGCATTACACTATCTAAATAGTGGGTTAAAAACTTCGCGCATATTATCATCTTTTTTAAAGACTTTTTCCACCCTAGCGGGTAAATCATTTCACTTCCTCTGTCCAGAGGCTTGTGCTTACTTTGAAAGCATATAATATAATTGATAGCCCTGTCATAGTTTTATGAGAGCGGCCTGGTGATTCAATAGTTCAGGCGTCTGACTGACGGTCGAAAGGTCCCGGGTTCGAATCTCTGTTTCGGCGGGGATTTTCATTGGCCCTTAACACGACCTTCACCTCTGTGATGTGAAGTACGCCAGAACGCTTCCGCGGTCCGGATTCCGCGTTAAACTGTAGGTCCCACTGTACCCGGTAATACTACCGGGTTAGGTTAAGGTGGCTACGACAGGGTGGGAATGCGCAGCCAATAGAAACCCTGTCACCAGGTCATCACGACCACACAGAATTATTATTACTATTGTAAGCCCGTGAACTTGCTTTTTTTTTTAACGTATAGTTACGGGTCAAACATTATGATCTCTTGAGCTTAGAGAACTCAGCAGTATTAATAGACGTAGGTATTAAACATGGACAGGCATGATCGTGCTATTATATAATTGTTTCAAAGGTCGCAGACTCGAACTTACCGAAATAAAAACTTGTATTTGATACACTCTGCAAAATTTGAAGATTTCCTGTTTGCTTCGAAAGCATCGCGTTGTTTTTTACTGAGGCTGGGCGAACATTCATAATGTAATTTATCGTCATAGTGTCTGTAACGGTCAGACAACGTAATTCAGATTATTAAACAGTTGAACATCTCCGGAGAAATGAATTGTCAGATTACTCGATTCGGTAAAATATTTGGTCTGATGCCCACTTCATATAACCTAACAACTCACGTACAGCAAACATGAAGTCAGACCGTTAACGAAAGTGGTCAGTAAAATACATAAAAAGCATATAAACCGTAATGCATGAACTTTGGTCAAGCAACAACATTAGTGAAAGTTTTAATTAAACTGAAATTTATTCTAAGCTGGAATGACAATTGGCATCCGTGGTTACAGCAGAGACCATGAGTAATTTAATTTTTTTAAAGTTTTTTAAGTTGCTTTGATTAGTAACGTGTTACTGAAAGTAGATTCACGTTTTTTTCAGTGGTAAATTTTATCGATATTTTATTTAATTATGAAACGCAACGAGAAACAAACTTAATGAATGTATTATGGCAATTAATTTGGTAGCAGTTGCTTAGCTATTAAATTGTGAACGTAACCACGAATTTCTTCTAATGGTATCTCTGGTCGTTGTTTTGCGAGCGAAGGCTGACACGTGACACCGTGCTCCAGCCAATAGCTACCGAGATGAGTGAATGAGTGAGTGAGCTTACGAAATTATATAATAGACAAGAAGAGGAGTCGACGTGGTTTTTTTTCTGAAAAGGGGGAGGTGAGTGATTTATTTTTCAGAAAGGGGGCGGTAGACCAAAAAAGGTTGTAAACCTACCTTCGTTTAAATTAACAGACCAGCACCTTGTAACATATTAACCCTGATTGCTCCAAGCCTATTCCCTTGCAAGGGTTAAATGTTACAGTGTGAGTTGATCAACACAACATTTTTATATCCCGGCCCATCACTGG
This sequence comes from Vandiemenella viatica, assembly GCA_031002005.1. Lineage (NCBI taxonomy): Eukaryota > Metazoa > Arthropoda > Insecta > Orthoptera > Morabidae > Vandiemenella > Vandiemenella viatica. The sequence continues at coordinate 228,681,165 of JARYHS010009186.1, forward strand.
CTCATCAATAGCTTTTGCCCGAAACTTCGTTCACGTAGACCAATCTCAAAACGATTACATCACAATTATTATATCGCCAGCAAAAGAGAGAGAAGGACAATTAAGATTTGCTTTCTTCGAGAAATGAATACTAGTTTGTCGACACTCTTATTTTAAATTCCTCAGCTCTCCTATTTCACATCAGAATGAAAGGCGCCATGTTTTACTCCCTGGACCACGCGCTGTACATTACTCGAACCTCCTTCAAAGTCCAGCCAATAGTTTTTGCGTGAATTCCGTTCACGCAGACAGACAAACGCGTAGACGCAAATTTTATAATCAGTTGATTCTTCCTCTGTAGCTTGTCAGCAGTGCTCCAAACAATTTTTTTTTTTTTCTTCGAGTAATGTACAGACTTTTGTCCGATTGTAGTCTTATTATAAGTATAGATTATTATATGTTACGTCATTTGCGTGTGATGATTTAAGAGTGCGGTCCGGTAGCTCGGTGGAAAAGGCGCTCGCCTTCTGAGTTCAAGATTCAAGGTTCGATTCCCGCTGTTAACAGAAATTTTTACCGGGTGTACTTTGTTAGAAGGTAGGCCAGGTCGGTCGGCTATTCGGATTCCACGTTTAGCTGTAGTTCCCAAAGGAAAGCAATTGGCCGTCTTACCTCTGACACAGTGGCTAGGTTAGGGTCTAAGTTTTTTTGATGTCAGTATAATCGCTGCCAACGAAACAACGCTTTATTCTCGCAGTCAAAATGATGGCAGTCTGCAATATACTAATGTCCAAGGCACAGACTATTAATTATTACCCTTTAATTGGTTATTCCGTACACTGCAATTAGTACAAGCTTTTTTAGACAAATATTATGGGTAACCTCAAAAAAAAAAAAAAAAAAAAAAAAAAAAAAAAAAAAAAATGTAGAGTTGAAATTTGGCACAGACGTTCCTTAATACCTAAGAAACAAGTACTGAAAAGCCCCCATCTCTGGGGTGTCCGCGTCATAGTTTTTTTTCAGGTCGAAAGGGATTAAAAAGGGATTGAGTGTCAAATCGGTATAAACTCATTGTAACATTTAAAAAGTCATACTTAGTAACGTTTTATTGCACCATGGGTAATTAAGATAGGCTAACCACTGCATAAAAGCGTAATATCGGCACTATTATTATTTAAAAGTAAAAGTATAGTCACATTTTATCATGAAGGCAGTACGAAACATAACATTTTTTAAAAAAATATCTCTGCAATGCGGAAAACCTGTCAAAGTTACCAGGTTAGGACCTATGATCACAGTTGTACTACACACTTTCAGCATTAGAATGGTATATCGTTCATCCCTGTGTAAGATATGGTTGTCGAGATACGCGTTGAAACAAGCACACGTGAGTCAGCGCTGGGCCGAGAGCTCTGCGCGCCGCTCCCCGGACATTTTAGGTAAGAACCTGAAAAAAATATAATGTAGACCTAAAAATTGGTACAGATGTTATTTATTACCTAAGAAACATGTCTTGAAAAGTCACCATCTCTGAGGTGTCCTCTTCATAGTTTTATCACGGCAAAAGTTTTTAAGTGGGGCTTAAATGCCATAATCAATATAAACGTCTTTTAGCTCTTAAAATATCAGCTTTAGTATCATTTCAGTGCACTATAAGTAATTGGGAAGACTAATTACTGAATGATGGCGTAGTTTTGTGCGAAATTATTGTTGAGAAGTGAAAAAAACTAACATTTGACCGTGAAACAGGTATAAAACACGACTTATTTTCTAACAAAGTCAGATTTGCTAAAAACTATCAACTTATCAAGACGTATTATCAGAGGTGTAGAACACAGTATCAGTATTAAAATGGTATATTCATAATGTTTTTGTGACAAACGGTTGGCGAGATATGCATCGAAACATTGTGGGGTGTACACAAATTCGTCAGGTACTTTTTCCGCTGTATGCTATGTGTTTTCACAATTACCTCTTATTGTTTAACCTATACTTTGATTGTATGGTGCATAAAAGTTATTCCTTCATGATTTTATGTACAGAAAAACATGTTGAGCTTAGAGACAATCTGAGAGGAAGAGACGACCGTAATGTTCAGAATTTCGGTGACTGGTTAAATTTTCGTTATCCTTTCCAAGTGGTAGATTCTCTTCAGTCCATTTCCTCAGGTATAGTTGATGTTTGATCTGGTGTTCTCTTAAAAGCTAATCAAACATTGTTTTTAGAGTTCACGTCTTTTCTATCTTTAGGTGTTGTCGCTGATGAGACAGTCAATTGTGATCAGGCCACAAAATTATGACAAGATGCTATGAAGAGCATTGTTGGTGGTAATTTTGGCGACGTGAAACTAAAGAGGAACCTCCAAGTCAAACCGTTGGCGAACATGACTATGACATTAAAAGTGCGAGATCACGTCGTTTCAGTCAACCCCACCCAACTCTTCATGCGAATAGACAGTGCCATGAAAACTGAAAATGACCTCACGTCTTATCTGAAATACGAGCTGGCCCCTATAAATGGGCTGGTCATACTGCTCGAAAACGAGACGACAGATAGACTACGGCAGTTCTGGATTGGATACCAAGGAACCTGAATAGAGCAAGAGAAAAACCCCAGATCGTTGGGTTAGAGACATACAACGAGTAACAGGCGTGAACTGGAAGGGAGTTGCTCAAGATCCATCAGTCTGGTAGTAACTGGAACAAAATTGACAAAGCTGTTATAAATAAAAAAAAAATGATTCTTGCTTTCTATCTCATGTCATACTTATTAGTTAGGCTACAGAAATCCAATCATCCGGGTGACTGGCTGGCAGCCTATTTATGAAGTTCATTAAGCAAGTTCGTAACATGACCAGAGAAACAACTTTGTAAAAATGAAGTCATCGCGATTCAGATGCTATGAAGAAATATCTTTCATTTGAGAATTAAATGCGTCAATTTTTTCTAGGATTGTACCAAACAAAAAAGTTACAGTAATTCATTAATTTTAATTCATAGTGAGCCTTTTCTCTTCGTGTACTCTAACGTATGTGAACTTTTATTGTATTTCTTACGGTTGTAAACCTTGTTAACGAAAGACAGGAGCTTTACGGATTCACTCATATCTCTGGCTATCTGCCACATTACATCCTTAAAACCTACGTTCCCTTTAACTTAGAAATTTGTAACTGGACAATACTACGGTTCTTACTGGCATCAATATTACATCGTAAAATTTGGAAAAATTTATGTGTGGAGGAATTAATTGCGCGACGAAGTAAAAGTTTTCTTTATGTAATATTTGTGGGTGTCAAATAAAATCTGACAACCTGCAAAGTCCTACTATATTTGGATTATTCTTTTTATTTCACAATTTGTAACAGCTTTCGCCCAAAAACCATTACAAAAATCTTATTCACCTCTATTTCAGAAACTTCTGGTTCGAAAATTGTTTCAAAAGTTACAGTGATACATAGTCTTATAAAGTTTACAAGAAAAATATAGTCATCTTCTTGGAGTTTATAGTTTTCGCAAAATAACTAACAGTAATTTTGACAGCTTCGGTCCTGAGAATATAATCCGATAGAGAATTAATGACTAGAATAATAGATTTATCGTGAAAATATTGTTTTTGAAAATTTTTAAAATATTTCGAAGATCCCCTCCTCCCTCCCCCTCAATTGATTTTCTTGTGTGTTTGATTTATACAGTGTGATTCAGGAGGAATGATAAACATTGAATGACGTGTTAGTATGTACAATATTGAGTAAAAATGTTTATATAAACACGTTTCAGATTTCCATACGTTTTGGAGATACAGGTGCTGTAAGGTTATGCATAATATAAAACTCATAAAATGGTCAGGAGCTCACAAACAAATTATTAAGTACTTTATTCATGCAAAACACTCGCATTGTTTTAAGGTTACGCACTACAGGTACACTGCTGTCGCAGCCTCGAAACGTAGCAACTACAGTCTCTTTTTTTTCTGAGATGCGCGCGCATCGTGACTGTACGTGTCGACTTCAAGCACCAATGAAGTGCTTCAGTTTGTGTATTCGATGGTGAGATTTTCGAAGATTTAATTTAAACTGTTGTAAAATGGGCGTGTATATTTGCATTAATAAAGTACTTCAATAAGTTATTTGTGTAATCTTGAATCTTGATCATTTTCTAAGGTTTGTTTTACGTATAACTTTCCAGCACCTGTATCTCAAAAACGAATGGATATAGAACACATGTTTATATGAACCTTTTTACTCAATATTGTTTATAGTACCACCTCCTTCAATATTTACCTTTCTTTGTGAAGCACTATCTAAAAGGCAATTTTGCAAAACGAATAATTAACTCTATTTAAAAATCACTTTTAAAAAGTGTTTAGATTTTTTTTTAATGCATTGAGTTTAAAACACAATTTTTGTCCGAAGCCCTAGCACTCGATGGTTTTTTTACTATTATTATTTTTAGTTGGATGGTTTAGTTCGTATAACTGTTTTGAATTATGGCGGACTTACATGTGAGGTTACTGAAATTATGAATTTATCGAGAGAAATTAATGTTGCAGGCTTTCTGCGAGCAGTGAAGTGTCAGAGATAATCTATTTGTCTCGTCTGGTGTAGAGTCTCTGGTGGCACAAAGTCATCGACGAGTCAGCCCGTGAGGCGCGCCATTAATTGAGATTAAACAGAGATTCATTCTGACGTTTCTTTGAACGAGCGCAGAGCGACAGTTTGACAAATTAAAAGTTGCTTAGCAATTTAAACTGGCGAAAGCTTCACAAAAGACGTCCCTCGTTAATGCGCTTCGGAGTATAAAAGGAATGGCAAAAAGGGGAAAGAAAGAAACGGGGCAAAAAGGAAGAAAACGAAGGAAGAAAGAACAGTACATCGAAAATTACTTCTTTGGAAAGGGGGCACAAAAGGGACCTGGAGTTGGAATGCGGCCTTGCTCCGACAAAGGCAGCAGTAATGAAGGTGTCTTCCGCGAAAGGAACGGCCTCTGGAGGGAAGCCTAGAACCTGGCTGCTCTGTACGTAACGGGAAGCAATTTACTCGTATTTTACTGTCTGGGGTCTCCACGTAATGTCTATCTGTGTCCTCATCTCTTCAACCAGTTTTATACACCATTCGAGTTAGATAAAGATCGCAACAATAAGAAAATTTATATATACGTATCAAACTAGTTTTACGATTTCAAATACGTATCTTGGGGCGGCTGCACAGCTCAGGCGGAAGAGCGTTTGATTGCAGCCCGGTAGCTCAGGATTCTTCCTTGAATTTTTTTTTCCAATGGCTTTCGGCATCTTAGGCCATACAGCCAGCTCCATAGTAATTATATGTCACTCAGTGCTTTCAGTTCTCCAGTATGAATATTTACCAGCACACCACGGGACGGACATGACATTCACAGGCACAACACTTAAACACCTATGCCCGCGGCTGGACTCGAACCGGCGACCTTCGGCACGCGGAGCTAGTACTCTAGCCCCTACGCTACCGATGCCGGCTTTCTTTGAAGTTGAACCACAGGATCGGCTCCCCTGGCCTTCTCAGCCAGCTATCCAATGAGTACCGTGGAAGAAAGGTAAAACGACCGGAGCGTGGTGCTGACCCCGTCACATCCTTCTAGAGCCAATGGTTGAAATGAGAATACGGAGCTCTACCTCCGTGAACCCCGCGAGAATCGGTAGGAACGCAGTCATCTTGAACAGGCATTTTCTTGCATTTGAATTTACGCCTTGATTGTATTTGTTTTTGTCGCGTTTGTAGTGATTAATCGTGGGGGAGGAGTGGTAACGCTCTGGCCTCGCATTAGGGACGACACATCTTTGAATCCCCTTCCGATCATCCAGATTTCAATTTTTTATAATTTCCCGCAAAACACTCCTGCCGAACATCAGGTTGATTACTGAAAGAGGCCGTAGCTGAATTGCTTCCGTCCCTTGTTCCCATTCCATCTCTGGTAGCCTCGTTGCTGACGAGTGTAAAACTGTAAGCAAAGAAATGTCGAACTTCCTTGGATGTGAGTAAGGGGACATTCATTAATTACGTGAGGTGAAATAGGGGAGGGGGGAAGGAGGTCCGGCGAAATCTCACTAAGGGTGGGGGGCTCAACACAAATCTCACGTCATCTTTTTAATGCCTTGAAGAATAGTAAAGAAAAAAGGGTCTAAAAACGGCGTCGATCCAAAGTTAGATGGGTGGGGAGTGTACCGCCCTTGGAAACTGGAGAATTAACAAAAAAGGTATCGAAAAATTACAAGGTCGTAAGCAGGAAAGGGAGGGAGGAGGGTCATATCCCACGTAATTAATGGACACCCCCTAAGTACACACTTCACCGAATCGTTGGTTAAACAGACGACGTTTTTCGTTATTGGATGTTTATACCATTTCTTACTCCCACCCGAATTACTGAGAAATCAGCAAAAGGGAATTTAAAAGATTGGGGAGAACAACTCATGCTACGACAGAAAGAGAAATGACTTTTAAGTGTACGCCACTTTTAATTTTGAGTTAGAACTGTGATTTGCCGCTCAAAGTTCTGTAAAACGTGAAAAATCCCTAACAGAAACCGACTGACAACCATGCCGGTAACAACTACGCCGTTATCTCACAATCGAGCAATTTTTTTTTTTTTTTTTTCATCCAGGTGAATTTAGTTTAATTTAATTGCCATAGAGTGCACGCTACGGTGGCAGTTTTCATATACACCCATTTTCTCCTTTACTGTACCCGCGTACTTTTCGCCTCTACTAATTTTATTTTTAAATTCTTTCAGAGTTCTTCATAAGTTCCATGTTAATTTATTTCGATCCCTGACCCCTCACCTAGGGAAGAAAATTTTCCCACACCCTACTGCCTGAAATCTAGTGGCAGCTAATGATTGATCATGGTCATCTTTTCCCTCCTCCAATATCTTTCTACGTCTCATCATCAATATATGGTTTTTTTCACTCCCAGCACTCTTTTCACCCTCCTCCTATCTTCAAAATAATCCCAGTCCAGCTCCTTTATCATGTCAATTACTGATTGTGCTCTGCAGTATTTTCTAGAGACAAATCTAGCAGCTCTTCTCTGCACCCCTCCAACTCTTGTATTTGATACCCAAGATGTACGTTCCATACTGCACCACATTCAGACAATGGCCTGACCAAAGTTTTGTAATCAAATCCCTTACTTTTATGATATATCCCCTCATCACACTCTCCAATAGATAAAGAAATCTGATAGATTTTCCTACCACCTACCCGCTGTTTCTACCAGTTTAGTTTGTTACCAAATATTGTGCCAAGGTTTTTTCATGTCAAGTCTTCAACAAGCAACTCTTCCCCCATCCTATAATCATAATCAACCTTCAGTTTTTTTATCTGTGTATCTAGTAAGCTGACTCTTTCTTGTATTTATCTTCAAGCTGTGTTGACTACTCACTTAGAAACCCTATCCAGGTCAATCTGCAACTGTTTACAATTTTTTTTCGTCTTGATTGCATGAGTGATTAACATCCGTCCAATACAGCAGAACTGCTAGTCTGAAATCTGCGTCGTTATTGCTTCTATCAAGAATTATTTAAATGTTGTGCAGTGCAATGACGCAGTCGCTACAACATATGTTTTGTCTTTTACAGCCGGTGATCACAACATGAGAGAATTGTTTGCCTCATACCCATAACACCTCATACAATCAAAAACATAAGTGAACTTTATTTCTTTAAATTGGCATTTCGTCCCCGTGATCTAACAACAATTTTCATGACTATGCAAACTGATGCTTACATATTCAATACCATTGTATAGATGTGTAAATTCGTTCAAGAAGTACACAAAAAATAAAATTCTCTTGATCTTGTCGATGATAGATACTTTCCGTCTTGTCTCCAGAAGCTCTTACAGAAACTGCATCGAGTTTGATCACATAACGCACTCAAAGTGGGTATCCATTTATTCGCTGGTGAATTTCTAGGTGTGGAATAACTGTTCTGATAAAAGAAGAAAGAGGAGATACTCGATTTAAATTTTAAAAAAAGTATTAATCGATCTGTTAATGTTTTCTAGAGACAGTTAAAAATCTGTCTGAATTCTTGAGGTCGATTAAATTTTAAGTTGGAAAGTGTTTAAGCGAAAAGTGGAAATGTAAGTTTGTAACATAAATGAAATAAAATGTGGAAATCTGCGTCTTTAAAGCTTAGGAAGATAAACACTAGATACATGTCGCATCTGCTTGTAATATGCCGAATATGGAAAGTGGTTTAAACCTTGTGTGGAGAAAAACGTTTCGGAAGATGCAGTCCATAGAAATTTACTTCAGAGGTCGATGAGAGCGATCTGATAACCCTTTTGTACGGACATAACCCCAAATTGTTTTGCAGGCGTTAAGCTCTACCGCACGCTGTATGTTCCAGTTATGACACTCACAGCGCTCAAATGACGCTGTGTAGGAGCGGCTCCTGTATAGGATGCAGTTTGCCGGAAAAGACTCCAATTTTCACGCCTCTTCACCACACAATGGCCGACCACACCTTTCATGCGAGCAAAATGAGTGGCTGTTCTCACACCTGGTAGAGTGCCCGCCTCACAGAACTGTATGTATTGTACAGTTGCTCATGTGGAAGGCAGACAACACCCACCACAAATAAGGTGCTAGGGTCATATACATTGTTTCTACAAGTTTTTTTTGTGACGAGCTATTTTCTCCCTTCATACTTATCCAAAATCGATAAATGATTTATCATTTTATAGACTAAGTTCTCTGCTTTTGTATCATCATTATGACAAGGTGCCGAGTGGCCATGGCTAGTACGCGTGTGTGTTGACGAACTGACCTTAGGGAATTCCAGTTCTGCCCGACGCGTCCTCTTCTCTCCTTCAGGCAGCTGCGCTAGAACCTTGCCGTTGTGCTTTTTTTGGCTAAGATTTGACATCACTGTGGATTGCGACCACAGACAGAAAGTTAGAAATGGATTCAAGTTCTAACTACATGAAGAAAGGCGAGACTCGCGATGGAACCAAGTTATTGGCCTCGAAGACTGAATAATACAGTTGATAACGTGCCGCAAAGTGGATTCCAAATATCGCCGAATTATCTAAGCCCCAATGCGGTAGTTAGTGGCTCTATGAGTACAAACTGGAATAGTCAGCTGTAGGCAGACGGTTGCCCCGATTGGGAGGTGAACGAGAGGTGGCAGGTTCCTAAGGGAGCGTGAATAAACCACGTAGCTCCATTTTGGCCTCCTGTGAACCCCCCCCCCCCCTCCCTCCACGTAGCCCTACGTGGCATTTGTCTCTACCCCCCCTCCCCACGTAGCACGTAGCTTTTTTTCTCTTTTGATTCCAGAAGATATTTTGTACTGTTTTCTGTTGTCAGACTATTTTAAATTACATAAGGAGATAATTAACTGAGGGAAATAAATATTCACATGCTGCTGTGTATTCTGTTCCTCATTTTAACTGTGAAAAATGTTGTAAAAGGAAAGCTACGTGGCCTGGCTCAGAACCCCCCCTACCCCCACGTAACCCAGCGTAGCCTTCCAGCCAACCCCCCCCCCCCCTGGTCCGAGCCACGTGGTTTGTGCACGCTCCCTAACAGGTGGTTACTCTAACTGTACCGACTGTACTCTGTGACTGTCCGTCAGTAAAAGCCCTTACTTCATAGTAGAGTTGTACTTCTCAGGCCACCTTGGTCTGAGGTGTCAACAATAAACCGCTGACTGCAAGCATCAGTGATTGCCAATAACTCGACGACCGAAGATTTCTATAATTTCTCAAATAATAATGGTCTTAAAAGTGATCTCTCACAATCAATTAAGGAGATAATTCTTTTCGAAATTCAACTCGTAAATGGCAAAGCTATGATTGATCGAGGTCACGGGTGTGCGGTAGTTCAGAGCCAAGCTGTTGCGCTTCGCTGACGTCGATAAGGAGCGATTCCATTACCACTAGATAGTGACACCAGGTATCACAGAGATATTGATAAACTGTGTTTTCTAGACTAAGGAGCCTGACGGATATTTTAGTTTATGTGAAGGAAACACTTCATCACTTCTATTTCTTTTGTGAGTCATTGTAAGTGCTTTGCTGCGTACTTCTTTTAGTTGAGAAATACACATAAATGAATGCAATTTTTCTCGGCGTTGTTTATTTATAAACGTTTCTCGCGAAACAAACCAAGTAATATTATTATTGATGCACAATATTTCGGCGACTTCAAACTCCGTCGCCATCTTCAGGTGCAGTTGTAAGCCTTGAAGTCTGCCTTGAGCGTGTTATTTGAAAACTGGCATGGCAATGACAGACATTGTTATGTTACCTAGCAGCATCTCAGATGTCATTAGACGCCCGCGCAACACAAAAAGCAGAGCGTTGGTGATGAGCAGCCTCAATAACAGAAATCCATGCATCACTTATCTGGAATCCACAATCCCTGTTTACCAAATCAGACGCGAGGCGAATTTCAAACGCTTCTTTAATGACGCTGTCCCAGAAACCTCTCGTATGTGTCAACACCTTAGTCGCTTCGAAATCGCATCCATGTCCTTCTGCCAAACTAAACCTAACTTCGTCCGCGATATGGTATTAGAACAGTTTCAAAGATACCAAATACAAAAATTGCTCATTTAAAGATATAAGATTACATGTTTGCACGAGTAGCTAGAGGTAATCAAGAGGTTCCATAATCCATATATTTATTGATCCGGAGCGTTTGTCACCTATGTTCTGTATTTTTGTTTGTGAAATATGTAGTTTAAGAGGTGGAGAAAAGGAACCGCCTAAAAACCTCAATCAGGACGACCAGGACGCAAACCTCATCCCTTTGTACCTCTCAGATCCAGTGTCATGGCGTCTTATCGCACGCATCCTCACTAGCGGATGTTTTCTTTACTTTTCTACATAATCTTTATTTCTTAGCGTACATTTTGCCCAACCTTTTGCGCGCTTGAAAATTACTTCGCGGTACAACTGCGTTTGCAGCTTCCAGAGGACTGTGACGCACTATCTTCTTAAGTCCTCTATATTCTCATAGCATTGACATAGCATTTCTGTCTTCACAAACGCGAAAAGATGTTAGTATGAAGATACCATGTGTGTGATATGGGGTTGGTACTGAAGAATTCAACACCCCGTCTTCTTTGTTATTTGCGGTCAATAAATGTGGCATCCATCGAGCTCATCGCCCAAAAGGATGCCTATTTTGCACAACTTCAAAATCCTACTTCTGGAGCACAGAGAAGTTATAGCACCATTGGAAGAAATGTATAGAACTAAAAGGAGTTTATGTTGGAAAAATTAAAATCTACAGAAAATTTTTACTTTTTCCTTTACCTAAGGACTTATTGATCGACACTTGTATAATCCAATCTTGCGATCTTTTTCTACACTGCACTGTGTCCTACCATAAGTTTTGATGAATATTCATGTCTGTCTTCTTTGATGAACTTGTAACTCTGTTCATACTGGATAAAGTGAAGGAAGACCGAGACTCATCTTGGAAGATCGTGTTTCCTTCTTTGAAAAAAAAAAAAAAATTGTATCTCGTCTTTCTATTCAAGCTATACCGATGCACAGAATTTTCCGAGAGAATGTACATGAGAGTACACGGTTAGGATATACTAAACGGTTCCCAGAAAGGACTTGTTAGAAGATTTTAATTGTTGATTTTTCTGTGGTCATCTAAAAGTTATCCACATCTTTTTCAATTGTAATTTTATTACATTGTAATTCTGGTTAGTTTAATTGAATATTATATTTTCAGTCACTACTACTATATTTTTTGTTATAAAGCTAAAATTTCGGTCTGTCGTCTTGCAGGATGAAAGCAAATGTAGGATATAAGGGTGATTTACCCCAGCTGTTTAATCCAAAATCCGTTGGATTTATGTGCAGAGACGTCTACTGGCGATGTCTGTTCGACTTCTGGTTTTACGCCCTTGGCTTGAACAATGCGCCACAGACTTTGCTCTTGTATTCTGCATATAGTGTTTCCTGTAACGCCTGTATATGCAGCGAAGTTTTCTTCTCATAACCTTATCTGTCATTATTTGTTCTTGGGGTTATATATTCACTATTGATTTAATGATATGTGATCTTATTTCATTATTTTAATAGGTTTAAAAACAGTGGTATTTGTTTGCTTAAATTTATTAATGAGGCCTGAAAAATACTGCTCATAGACAACTATACCATCAGCAAATACCAAATTTTGAATTTTTGGCTGTATTCCTCTATGAATAAATGTAATAATGCAGTCTGTAAATTTGTTTATTGTTAAGAAATTATGCTGTGTTCATAGTTAACCATAGTATAAGACAAGAACTATTGATACCAACCTGTAAATAAGAATTCTAGAAGTCTTAAACGAATGTTGAGATGCTGAACCTGAAAACTCAGCGTAGTCTTTAGAAGTAAATGTTCAGGTCTGCCTTGCACCGCTATATCACTATACCTGGGAGAGACCAGCTTCTATTTCCAATGTAACCATTTGGAGTTGTTGTTATGTGCTTCTCCACCGACCATGTTCGCTAAAACATGTTGTGGCATTGTCTCTGGAATCTTCATTTTCTCCCTAACAGTTGGATTGGAATTATTTTTTAAAAAGGGGTGGTTTCCTTCAGTGATGGAAGATTGTATTTTGGGCAGATGACTGCTACATGTGTTCAGTGCTCAGATATAATTTATTTTTATAGACTACTACAATTTGAATTCGCACGCCGCTGAGTTAAAATTGTAATAAGTGGATACAAGTATTTAAGGATACCCATTTTCTCTTTTATTACAGTATACATGTTTATACCAAGGTATATGTAGCTACTCAGCGTGTAAACGAGATTAGATAACATAGAATTGGAATGACGGTCAAGAATAGCTAACTCACTTGCTATGATTTTTTGATCCAACAGTTACATAAATGTCAATCCCTTGAGGAAAAAGAAAGAAAGATGGTTACAATATACAGTTTTTGATGTGGAATAGAAATTTAACGTTGCGTATATAATTTAAGACACTGAACTAATCAGAACTAATACATTTCAGTAGAGCTGTTTAAATACGTATGGATTCAGCGTTTACAAATCGTTTAAAGGCGTTGGCACTAGCAATGGAGATACTATCCCGTCAGCCAGAACGGTATGGCGGGTAACAGTGACACAGTGCGCAGGGGCGGCATGTCTGCTGTGAAAAGACTGTACTGCCAGGTTGACGGTTGCTTACCAAAAATAAGGGACGGTGCACAAACTACGTGGCTCGGTCCAGTGGGGGGGGGGGGGGGGGTGGATGGAAGGCTACGTTGGGCTACGTGGGGGGAGGGGGGGTTTTGAGCCAGACCACGTAGCTTTCCTTTAAAAACATTTTTCACAATTAAAATGAGGAACAGAACTCACAACAGCATATGAATATTTATTTCCCTCAGTTAATTATCTCCGTATGTAATTTGCAATAGTCTGACAAGAGAAAACGGTACAAAATGTCTTCTGGAATCAAAAGGGAAAAAAGCTACGTGCTAGGTGGGGGGGGGGGGGGGGTAGAGGCAAAAGCCACGTAGGGCTACGGGGGGGGGGAGGGGGGGTTCACAGGAGGCCAAAATGGAGCTACGTGGTTTGTGCACGCTCCCTAAGATTCAGTAAATGGTTTGCGAAATAACGTAGTGCAGTAATCAGTTTTACCGCTTCTCATTCGGGGAATAGGATTAGTTGCCTAGCGTAGGAGATTTAAGGGAGCAAATTGAGATTTATTCACAGCACATTGGTGAGGGAGGTGTTTGTTTCTTCATTGTATACTATAATAAAAAAAGTTCATAGAATGTCTAAAATAACAGATATTAGGAGTTACCAAATTTACTTTTGTAAAAGTAATGAAGCAATCTAAAAAAAGACTCCTCAGATGATCCTTACATTTAGCCCATCGGTGTCCTCACTAGATTTCTCAGTTGACTAACAGTATTTTATCTCGTTTGTATCTCAACCTGAACGTGGGGTACCACCTGTAAACATCCTGGAGAGCATCAATGCTCGGGCTTGGGGTTCTGAAGGACGCAGGTTTGAATCCCCATCCAGATTTTGGTTTTCCATGGTTTCTCTAAATCACTCCGGCTGAATGCCGTGATGGTTCCTTCATAATGACGTGGACGAATTCCTTCCCGTTCCCAGTTCCCCGTCCTCCCCCCACTTTAATCACCTCGATAAGCTCACTTAAGTATAAAAAAAAACGATGGGCGGATATTTCGTGCTAAATGATATGAACAATGAAAAACTATTCATTTCATCGGGTAATCTGAAAGAATCTAAAATTAATTATATTCTCAAATACAAATCTTCAAATGAAACAAGTATTCCATTTATTTTCTTTCGATTACTGAATTTTAGAAAAAAAATTGTTATAGTTGTGGTAGGTAAGCTTTAAAAAAGAATCAAACCCTTTATACCTACATTTCTGCCCATCTTCCGTATCAACGTCGGTGACTCCATTAAACTAGCTGAAAGTCATCGTTCATATAAATTAATATCTGTGTAGATCAAACAGCCATAGTGTCGCATGTTGTAAGAATTATAGAAGCACAGAACCTGCTTCGCTCGCGTGGATCTTGGTCTGCATAGTAACGAGTTTGACTTTATCAACGTAATATCTTTGTAACTTATTTCGTAAATTTAATTCCACAATTTGTTACGCTAATTTTAGTCTTAATCTCTAATATAGTGGTTTCAGTACTGTCTTCCTTGTATTCTAACATACTAATTTTAGAAATCTGATGAAGTAAATAACCAAAATTACTTAAACAAAAAACAATCTCAATAGAATCCAGTATTTATCTGTGTTGTAGCGTGTAGTGTTCATCTGAAATGCAATATTATCTGTGGCGTCTGTCTGTTTTCGGTATGATTGAATTGTGATTTCTTGATCCGTTTCTCTGTCAACTAGAGTAATAAGATATACCACAGATTTTAAATTAAACCAGAAACTTAACTTTTAAACTATAAAAACGAGATTCATATCATTTCGGTAGTTTTCTTGTCTGATGACTGGACAAAAGCACAGACACAGCTTATAGATTTATTTCCTAATTTTTTTCCTACCATGTAACTTTGTTCTAGGAGGCATCAGGCTGATTAGAGTCTTATTGTGGAATGTATTTCAAATGAGATTGGACAGTATAAATAAAACAAACAAAATAACGCAAATGGTTTATTTGACATTACCTTTTAAACTAGTTACCCTTTCTTTTAGTGGTCGAAGGAAGAAAAATCTTACGTTGTAACAAATATTTGTGTAATGTTTGGTGTAAATTTGACAATCCACAGTCTAATTAGCCTACGGGGATGTTTACCATACTATCTAACACGGCAGTCTCTCACACACAAAACACTGTCCCGTATTGCTTTCGAGTCCAGCTCGCGCTGGCGATAACAGTCTGTCTGGTTGGCAGTGCTGCCAACCGTCAGCGCGTCACGTTGGCCACCTTGCGCGCGACCTGCTGAGTGGCGCTGAGCAGGTGCGCAGTTGCGGGCCACGCCGCCTCGGGCATGGCAGCGCTGCCATCGCGGTGCTGCTCCAGCGGCGGCAGCTTCAACTGCGCCTCCTGGAACAAACAACAACCACGCCTTACGATAATACGTTTATATTCGACAAGTGACACAAAGTATTCACAACGTAGAAATAATGAGACCTTAACGAAGGTACCAAGCAAATAATCAAAGTAGTTAACGCAATATCAAGGAAGATGGGTGTCAGGACAGTTAGGCCACATGGTAGCAGAGCCGGCGTTTGGGGGATAAGCGGGGCAAATGTACCCCGGGACCGCCGGCAGAAAGGGGCCCCGATGACCAGCTGGAGGGGCTCCCCCGGCCCAAGAATCCGCCCATTGTAACCCGGGCAGTGGTAGAGCTAAAAAAGTAAAATAAAAAAGAAGGTAGCTCATCTGACCTGAGGGAGGGCCCCAACCTGTTACGTCACTGTTAAGAACGCTTACCCAGGGCCCGGGAATCCTAACCCCGGCCGTACAGGGTAGAGTATTGGGACCATTACACTTCATTATTCTCAACCATGATTCAGTTGTTGATCAGATGTTAAGCAGTTTACAGATTACATAATGCTGTATGCAATATAGTCTTCCCGGATTTCCAGTCGGGTTGTGTCACAAAAATACAAACAGTTCGACAACTTTCTCTGTTGTCTTCATCACGTATCTACCGTCGAAACGTTGTCTTTTGTAACACAGTTCGGCTGCAGACACGGAAAGACTATATTGCATTTACACGCTGGGAAAATATCCGTTTACATAATGTTGTAATAGAACTGTGGCGATTGTTTGCCGTCGATGCAGTTATCTATAGGGAAATAAGGTTCTCTGAGGATTGCTTAGAAATTCAGCGCGATTTGGATGCTATTTCCGAATGGTGCCGTAAATGACAGCTTACACTTAATTGCAAAAACTGCAAAGCAATGCAGATAATCAGTTTGCTCACAAGTACAAAGTGAACAATTCAGTTGTTGACACGTTTGATTCCCTGAAGTATTTGGGCGTAATAGTACAAAGCAACATGAAATGGGACTCGCGCATTTCTTCCGTCGTAGGCAAGGCTAATTCTAAATTACAATTCATAGGTCGTATTCTGAGGAATTCTAATGCTCATACAAAGGAAATAGCGTATAAAAAACTAGTGCGGCAGCATTTGGATTACTGTTGTGGAGTTTGGGATCCGTATCACAAGGGCCTGATTGACTCAATGGAGAGCCTGTTGATTCGCGACTGGTTACTACAGCCCTTATGAAAGCGTCACAAAACTGATACATAGATTAAGCTGGGATCGTTTGGAAGACAGACGACGTCATTTGCGTTTGAATTTATTGGAGAAGATGTGAAATTCTATGACCTACGAGTGCAGTGAGATACTTCTTCCGCCAACCTATTTTGGTCGCATTGATCGGAGGGATAAGATTCGAGAAATAAGATGCCGTACTGATGCTTTTATGTATTCTTTCTTTTCTCGTGTTATTCGGGATTGGAATGCTTGAGTTTAGGATTGGTGCTTAGCACTCTCTGCCACCCACAATGACTGTAAATTGCAGAGTATGGATGTAGATGTAGAACTATATGATACCCGCGATTTCTAAGAGTGGACATAGAATTTTACTACTCCAAAAGTGGAGGTCGGAGGCTTGCCCGCTCTGTAAAACAGGATAGGGGGTGCTCTGTGGTAGAATCGCGATTCTTATGCCTTGAAACACTTCTGGAAGGACCAGAATACTACTCTTCCGTCACATATTTACAGATCACGCCCTATCCTGCTTTACAGAGCGGGCAAGCCACAAACCTCCATGATCTGTGATGTGGCGTGGGTGTCCACCACATTGTCGCCTACTCGTGGTTTCACCGACCTCCAAACACTTTCTATATTTGCTCACTATAGCAGCATTTGAACAGCCGACCAGCCTCTCCGTATCTGAGATGCTCGTTCCCAGGTGCCACGCACACAAACCGCTGGCCCGTAAGTTAAGAGAATTTCGTGACCTGTGCGTAGAAATCTGTTGTCAGATACCTCTGGAAGTCTACCAAGAACTTGTAGAATCCATGCTACGCCGAATCGCTGTTGTATTGCGTTCGGAAGGTGGACCAATGTGCTAGTAACTAGGTGGTCATAATGTATTGACTGATCAGTCTATTTCACGTATTAGAGTCATCACAATTAATCACCGAGGCATATGCTGAACAGCTTGAAAGAATTTAATTAAAAATGCGTGGAACGCAGTACTAGCCGCTTAGGGAAATATGCTTCATCGTAAGTAATAATTAAATTAAAATAATAGATAAAATTATATGATTGGAACTTTTTAATTTACAAAATTTTTCATAAGTGCTGCTCTACATCAAATATGTTATACGACATAAAAAGGACATCATCCACAGAGCCGTTCTTTATCTAGAAACTCGCGTATGTTTCTCTCCCTTTCCATAAAAACGCTGCCTCAAATATGACAAATTTCAAGTGTTGTTTATATCCTTTTCCGTTTTGGAAACTGTTCATTTCTTATACGGAAACTGTTGGTCTTCTCCAAGTTTATTCTTGGAATCGTATGTTTACTCCAGAAGTGAAGCTCTAGAGTATGTCGCAAGACGGCGCAGTACACCCCTCAGTACCAGGAACTGGGTGCCCTCCCAGCCCTAGGCGCCCTCTCCAGTTCTTATTCCACGCATTCAACGTAGTTTCGAGAGGGGTTACAGAGGCTGAGCAAACAGCGCGGGGGCAGTGCCGTGTTTATAGCAGACTGCAAAGCAAACTCTGAAGTGCTTTCATAAACGTCTTCACTCCAACAGCAGTTATTTAAACATTTTGCGAACTGGTGGAATAACAACGAAAGTAACCTCCTGCTCCGTTAGTATAAATATTCCGATACTTCGCCAACGAACAGCACACTGTCTATATTCGTACTTCCATATTCTTGTGGGCCACCAAAAACTCTGCAGAAGTTTATTCTATCTGTTTAGCCTTGAAATATTTATGCTACGCTCGAAGACAGAAAACGCTACCTGAGCAAAAAAGAAACGACCACATTGCGTTTTGGTTTCTTTAAAACGGTCACTACACGTTATTCAGCACACGTTGTGGCTAACTCGGAAAATAATTCGCGTCTGGTCCAGGTCGCATTCTCCGCACATTACGACTCACATTTTTTTTTAGGTACTTGTGAAGGGGCGTCCATTAATTACGTGGTGTGTTTTTCCGGAATTCCGGCCCCCCCCCCCCCCGCCCAATCTCTGGTGAGACTTCGTGAGATTTTGAGGGAGACACCCCCCCCCCTACGAATGGACCTTTCAACTTTTTGAGGCCCTTTTTTTGGGTCTCATGCTCCCAAGGGCGGTTATACCCCCCCCCCTAAAGTAGGTTTTTATTCAAGAAACCAGATCGCGTTGTGGTCGCTTTTTTCGCTAATTGAGCGTTTTCGGTCTTTCAGCGTAACATATACATTGTTCAATGACGGACTTCGTAGTAAAGAACAAATAAATCTTAATGTGAAAATAATACTCTAAACATCAGCTGTGCAAGCTTAAACCTGCCCCGTTTGCTGGTTTTCCGGCGCCTCCACGGCCATACCTGGTCCGAATCCTGCTAGTACGTAGTCGGAAGAGTAAAGCTAATGACATACTATGCGGATCCGGAATCCGCAACCGCAAACGCATAGGAAAAAACCACATTTGGAGCTACCGGGTGTTTAAAAAATGACCGGTATATTTGATCAATAAAAACTAAACGCAGCGATAGAAATACATCGTTTGTTGCAATATGCTTGGGATAACAGTAAATTTTCAGGCAAACAAACTTTCGAAATTAGTTACAATTTTCAACAACAGATGGCGCTGCAGGCGATTTCAAAGATATAGAAGTAAACGCAGTCTGTGAGCATGGAGCAAAAAAAAGAGAGGAGACCACGTAAGGAACCTTCTCCATACAACGAAGTGACGCCGAGAGGAGAGCGGTGGGGTGGGGAGGTCGCCATATTTGTAGGGTCAAGAAACACAAGGAATGTATACGGAACGGAAGAATTTCTTTGTTTTTAATCATCGCATTACTAAAAATGAAGTTTTATGGGGTCACATTTATAAATACCCTAATTGATATAACAAAAAAAGAACCGATGAGTGTCATATTGCTATTTTGAAATCATTGAATAAATCCCTAGTACTCTTAAGGACTGACAAAAAATTTTCACGTTCAAGACATTTAATTCTATATGTATCTTCCTATGGGAGACAGGCTGCTTCACAGTTTAAGCGACACCTGGTCTCCTCTCTATTCCTACCTCCATGTCTGAGTTCGCCATTCTGTAAGTCGTCTTTCTGCTGTAAGCGTGTGCTGTTCACAGATTGCAAGTTTGCTGTGAAAAAATGGTGGAAAATATCGTACTTTAGATTTTTCCAGATTGCAGCGCCATCTGTTGTTGAAAATTGTAACTAATTTCGAAAGTTTGTCTGCCTGAAAATTTACTGTTGCCCCAAGCATATTGCAACAAACGGTGTATTTCTATCGCTGCGCGTTTAGTTTTTATTGATTTTTCAAATATACCGGTCATTTTTTAAACACTCTGTAGATGACATATTGGTGCGGAAACCGCATGCTCGAGAGCGCGTTCTTCCTGGAAGGACGGTCTATAATCCTCTACCTTCCTGAAAAGACGGTGCCAGAAAAAACGCACAGTCAAGCCCTGATGGCCACTAGGTGAGCATTTGGGATTTATAGGCGGGAGATTAAAGACCAATATTTCAAGCAACACAACTGTCTAAAACTGATTTAACAGATTGAAAAATTGCCAATCTGCCATGTGAATACGGAAAAAATTACATTTCTTTACTATTTTTAGTTCCGAGTATTGTAAAAATAAAACCTTTATTTATTATTTTTTAAGTCATCTAATCGATTGGGTTTTAATGCTTGAAAACTCCTTGATTTTTTTAAAAATATATTACTTCATCTTTGTAGCCATTCAGTGTTTTATCGAGAAGGTAGTTGAATTATCACTTATGATAAGTATTTTAGCAGGGAAGATGTAACTCATAGTTACCACTTAATTTAAAAAAACTCCCGTTTCAAGGGGACTGAAAACGATGACTTTGCGTTCAGAGGCGAATGCTGCCACGGCAACCTCGCTAAAAACCTTCCATTGGAAGCTAAATACCCACATCTAGTTTACGTAAGTTTTTATATATAAACTTCGATTTCCTTTCTGCAGAATTTCTGGTGTAACAGATGAGTCTCCTTTAGTCAATATGACCTCAGGCTGTTAGTGTGAAATGTTTGACAATCTTTATTGTTTGTTTCTCAACAGAGGATAAAAATTTCACCTGAATCTGGTTTTTGGGTTCTGATTCATCAGTAAGTAATAAATATCGTGTCTAAACTAACTTGTCGTTTTCTTTTTTATCGCAGAGTTATGACTGTCATTTCATGAACATATTCCTATTTAGAACGAGAACACTTTTTGAATAAGATCTTTTGACGTTTCAAACGATCGCGTTACTATTGCATAAGTACAATAATAATTTTCTACAGTGTTGAAAAAATTTAAAACTAAAATATCTGTCTGATGCTTTAAAAAACTTCGGCAAACCCAATTCTAATTTCTCTCTTTATTACCGAAAATTCTTTAAAACTTGGAGTGTTATTTAACCTCCTAAAAATTACGTGAAAACTGTAGCAATGGTTTCGTAAAATAAGTGAGTAATTAATGAAACTTGGTACTTCAGCAGTAATTCTCTTCGATAAAAAATCGTATATATCAATCGATGGAGAATTTCATAAATCTGATAAGAAACATATGCGATGAATATAATTTTTTTAACATTTTCAAAAAATGCCCTGGCTCTGTCGATCTGACAATACTCTCTGGATTGTAGTTTTGGGTGAAATATGGGAAATTGTTCAGCGTACAGGATTTCGGATACTCCAACCAAAGCTACAACCCAGAGAGTACTGTCACAAACAGAAGCAGACAGTCGGCATAAGTAAGAAGAGTCTGATTCATAATACCATTTGAGAGAAAATTTCTCAAAACAAGTAACAAACTCGAATTAAAAATCAGATTTTATTAATTTTTTCTAAAAATTTGTAAATTTTGTGCAGTATGTAATCAATGCTTGGAACTCTAGGAATATTTGGAGCGTAACGGATTTTATTCATATGTATACGGCATTGAACCAATTAGTTAGTACCTCTTCTTTCTCGACATCATGTAACTGAAACAAAAGGAAAGAACAACGAGCTATGTGCTGCCCTCTAGGGTGTGATCACGCTGACGGGTAAGGCCCCGCAGGAACGCGCAGAGCCATCTATCGTCGACGCTCCAGTGGTGCGTCTTCCAAGAAGAGCACTGAATCAGACGAGATCTATGACGCGATGCTACGTTCCCGCTCTGCAGTCTTGTTGGATGAACTCCTATTATCTGTTCAGGACGCCACCCGCTGTTTCATGAACAGGTTGTTTTTTTTTATGGCTTTACGCCTCGTCGACGTCGAGGTCATTAGAGGTCGGAAAGTACTGGGTGACAAGGAAAGAGAAGGAATTTGGCCGTGGCCTTTTGACTGATTTGGGGAAACCATGGAAAACCCAAATCCGGATGCCCGGACGGGGATTCGAATCCGCGTCCTTACGAATGCGAGGCCAGAACGTTGCTGCTCCTCCACCTCTCTCGGTTAACTACAGGGTTATTATAAAGTACTGAAGTAATTTGACTAGTTTACTTTAGCTACATTACTTGACATACTGTCACAAACCGTCTCTGAAACATAGAAAAACTCAAGAAGTTTTTTTTTTCATATTAGATGTGCTCTATATGCGTCGCGTACTGATTCCGCTGATGTCAAGTCGATGATCAAGTTCTTGCCACAGTCGATGCATCCTGTTCCTACCAATCTGTTCAAAAACACAGATGTTGCCACATCGCAGTTTTTTTTATGTGTGTGTAAGGGGGGGGGGGGGGTTCATATGAAAGATTCAGTGTTTAAGCCTCCTCCACCAACAAACCAACCACTACTGCGAGTTGGCATCAGCAGTGATTTTGAACAGATTGATAGAGACATACTGCGCAGAGAATGGTAAAAACCCGATTATTAACTTCATATCTGTAGAATCATTAAAGGGACACATATAGAGCACTTGTAACATGTCAAAAAAAAAAAAAAAAAAAAACTTTCTGGGTTTTTCTGTATTACTGTAATATAGTAATATAGCGTCAGTGAATTTCTGAAACCACTTCATTCACTAATAATAACCCTGTAATTTATATCGTAAATTTAGGCTGTAAATATGAAGTGATTGTTATTCTTGAGGTTGGGCAGAGCCCTCTGGTGGCTCAGTGGTTAAGGTGTCTGACTGGGGAACGAAAGGTCTCCGGTTCACAGGCCTTTAACCCGACCTTCACTTCTGGCACGCACAATAGTTTGTGTTCTATGGACCTGAGTGAACTATTTGTAAGAGATACAGACACCAGTGTATTCGTCTACCTTCAAGGGTTTACCCCTTCTTACCTAACCAAAACCTATCATATAGCGTGCAAACAAGGTAACATCATACAGACATATGTTATACCAAGATCAGATCTAACGAAACGGTGCACACAGGGGTATTTGACACAAAAAGCCGATAAAAAGTTAAAAAAAAATTTTTAAGCAAAATCCAAGAACTTGCATCTACTTGACTCGAGGCAAATGTCTATAGAATAACTATCAGCTATGTTTTTTAGATAAGCTTCATTCCCCACCCCGTCAACAGTCATCTTCTGAGCACATTGCAAGACCCACGTACTGTTACCAAGCACATACAAGAAAATTATAAGTTGTACCAATTTAATTTGTGAGTGATGTTAAGCGAGTTGTGGTGATTTTAATCATGGATATTGTTCAGCCAGATACCTAGAATTGAAATAATAGTAACATACATCCAAAGGTATCTCACAGCTTTATTTCTGTACATTTTTGTAAAGTGACTCATTTTGTACCGAATTTTAATTACGGAAAGTATTAAAGACTGATTTTGCTATGTTTCCGGACCTTTCCCGAGTCTGATTTCTTGTATGGTATTAGTTTAGTGTACTACCTTGGTGTTTCATTGAAAATTAATTGCCAAAAAGTGGCAAACGTCTATTTATTCGAAAAAAATTCTAGATTATTTACAATGAAAGAAGCTTACTTTTTTCCGTCACATTAATTCATCTAAGATTTTCTTTGTTATTGGCGCTTCTGATATCATTCTCATGCCCCCAAAAGTTATTTATAATATGAGTAAACACGAGGAAGGAAATGATTTCGTGCAAAATTTGGAATTAGTCGAGGAAAATATTTTAAATCAACCGACATTCATGGTTGAACAAACGCAACAGTTCGAACAAAAGTTTTCAAGGCTTAAATTGGAATTTAAAAGAAAATGGCAGGATGCTAAGAGAACTGAGAGTGTATTTTTTAAAGAAATACCATGATTGGTTCAATAGATGTATCGAAATCCCCTTAAAATCCAATATGACCAATTTGGTTCAGCCTACAGAATCTTTCGATGATTTTACCGATTTTAGCCAATGATGTCCACAGAGATAATAGGTATTTACAAAACATTGATTGACATGTTTTATACTATTATGTGAATGATATATAGAGAGCACAAGATAGATATATATAAAAAAAAATATTCCCCACTGCCACGAAAAATTTAAGATGTACTGTACATTGAACTGTACTCGTGGCATCCAATGTCACCTATACAAGAAGTATTTATTGAGGGCCCACTTATAATAAAGTATGCACTTTTGCCTATAGGCCCTCTGTCAGAAGCAGCAGCATAAGCTAGAAACAAATATTTTCGACCATTTAAAGAGATACACTACAGAAAACTTAGCTGGGTTTAGTGCAACACAGATGTCATTAATAGGCTTTCATTAACTTAGTATCCGTTTTTCAGCTTCATCAGGCACAAAACTCCCAAAACATCTAAATCATTCAATCCAGAAAATATTAAAATATTATTTTAATGGGACCCGAGTACTCAAAAAGAGAACGAGCCATATGGTGAAGGTTCCGACGACGAAGGATGGGACGGTTAGTCAGAATGATATTTTAGTGTACATGTATGATTATTGTTTAGGTATTTTGTAAATATTCGCTTAATATGTTATAAAGTGTATGAACACAGTATGTGTTCTTTATTATCACTCCTACTTCACAGTTATAATACACAAAAGAAGTGAAACAATAATCCAAATTACGTGGAAATAATTTTGATCGACAAAAAAAAATGTTTCCGCTATTTCTCCATTTCGTTTCTTTCTATTTTTAGAAGTCATTTAATACTGAGTACCATAAAAAGGTTTTAAATAAGCTAAAAACATTATAATGGATGAAAAAGTCATTAGCTGCTTAAAGGAATTCTTAATGGGAAGAAATAAAAGAATTAGGGTAGGAAAACTAATATCAAAAGATGCGAAAGTGAAAACAGGAGTAGCACAAGGTAGTTTATTGGGGCTATTAGTATTTGGTATTCTCTTGAGTGATTGTATTGATGCTTTACAGTGAGAAGTTAGGTTGTTGCAGATTACATAGTGGTATATAATAGGATCAAAACAGGAGAAGACTGTGCACCTGGACAGGATATGTCGCTGGGTAGGACAACGTGGGATGAACATAAATACAGACAAGAGTCAGGTTATTAAGCAGCACTCAGATAAAAAAGTAAAGTTTTGTGATCATGGGATGGGGAAGGAACTACTCGCTGAATACCTGAAATGTAAATATCTTGGCATAACTTTTGATAGCAAGCACAATTGCGAAAGAGGTAGAATGACGTTTCAAAATTCGTATTGGAGAGGATGACGAATAGATGAGATATGATAAGTTTGGGTTACAAACACTTAGTCAAACTATTGCTTGAATGTGATGGCATATAATGGGGCTCCACTTTGGATTTGTCTGATGAAATTACTGCAGAACACAGTCAGTAATCAATATGATAGTGAGCTGTGTTTGGAGTCATTGGAACACAGTAGGACGGTGAAGTGAATGCTGGGAGTGTATAAGGCTATTTTGATGATGATGCTACTGGTTGAAGAATTAGGTGTAGTGCGTGTAAGTGAAGAGATGACCACGACCACTATTTAACCCTCGATTTGAGGCATAAAGGTGTAGGAAAATTTTCTTTTGTAGGTAAGGGACTGGATTAAATTGCCAAGGGAAATATTGAAGACACGTGAAGCATTAGAATAAATTGTCATTGCGAAAGGTTAAAAGAAAGTTGGTGGGGAAATTTCACTCAAAGACTTTAAAAATTCATGAAATACGCAAGTAGATGTAAAGAAAAATTGAAATCAAAATTAAAAGTTTCTAAACTGGCATGTCGCAACCGCCGCATGTACAGATCGCGTGTTACTGAACAGGCAGGAGCATTACAAAGCTTTGGAAATGGAAGCTGTGCATTTGCAAACCGCAACGGAAATTATTCCTCGTTTGAGTCATCTACCACACAGGAAGTACGTTCTAAATTAAACTTCAGCCTGCGCTAATACTGGAACTAGGGGCAGAGACACGTATAGGTGCGTACACTTTACACAGCGATTTGGAGTAACGTACAGGTGGTAGTAACAACAGAAGTGCGTTTAAAACTCGAGTATGGCGTATCGGCAGTACTCAGAACGGTTCTTTTTTATGGGGGGGGGGGGGGTTCACTGGTTTCCAGTTTCAATGTTGCCACCTTAGCAATTGTGTCGCTAGATTCAGTGAATTTTGAAGTTCGACAGCGATATTCTTAAATATCTTATCGGTAAAAAAAAAAATTGGTAATTTTTAGTGATATTTAAGCTTGCAGGGTTTTTAAAAATATACTCGCTTCCTTTCAACTACGTTACTTTGGAGAAAATGTGTCTTTTGAGTGTAGAAAATACTCTTCGCCAGGGCAAAGACAACGAAATAGTAGATCCTGCCTCAAAACTCCGATTTGATGCCTAAAAAATTGACAAACTTCCACAGCTGTGTCATGGTATTGATTATGTTCAGTGGAACGTTACAAACAATATCATTGAATTTTGAACTGGAATAAATACCTTTTTGGAGTTATCTTATTTAGCCGTATCAGCTTTATCACTTCCTCACTCGAATGAGGCAGTAGAGAGGATTTTCAGTACAATGAACATTGTTAAAAATAAATTGAGGAATAGGATGGCCGTAAATACGAATAGCTTTCTTTTTATACAAGGAATCAGTTAAAAATTGTGAAAAAAAACCGCTACAGTTACGAGCTTCCGGCGGATGTGATTGGTAAAGATGCTGAATACTCTTTTGAATCTAAGATTGATGATTCATCTCATCCTTCCACATATGCAAGTTCTGTAACTACAACGATAGAAAAACATGATGAAGAAGAAACACCGATTGAAGAATTTGATGTTGATTCTTAATGCAATATTATGTTGAATTCAATGAAAATAACAATTATTAAAATATTTTTTATTACTTACTTTACCATTTTCATTTATTTTATTTAGCGATTTATAACGAATCTTTTAGTTCTAAATATCCCGAAATCTAGTAAGTTTTTAGACCAGGTCTAGCGACTTTTGTTTTCGTAAGGTGGCAACACTGTACAGTTTCCTCCTCAATGCCAACGCTTATAGTAGAACAAAATAAAGCTCGTACTATTACCTGATGAGGCTGGTAACTGGCACTGAGTTAACCACAGGAAAAAAACAGTATGTATTTACTTTAGCCTCTACTGTCTTCTATATTTTTTATTTATATAAACTGCCTGACAAAAAAGTTAAGCACTAAATAGGGGAGGAGGATACTAAAAGAAACGCGACTGGTACTTGATGAGTAAGAGCCCACTTGTCACTGCGATGTTACACCCCTCTGGACTGTGATCTCTGGGGATTTTGATGGCCACATCGCGTAGACAGATTTGTATCCTGTTGATAAATGGCTCCAAGACACTAAGGGCTCATACTTCCAAGTTATTTGTAAATTCGATTCGATTCTGCAATCACTGAAATACTTCTGCGTGCTTCACTTTTCTGTCACTGTACTCTGAGTTATCATCGTGTAACAAAGACTGGGAAAAACGAGTAGGCGGATATCGAAGCTTCGCAGTATACCTTCACTTTCTTCAATTGAGATATTGATCACCTCAGTTTGGGTTATTCTGTGCTCTATTAACGTTCTCCGAGCTGTATAATTTGATTTCAGTTGTAGACAAGTTACTCAAAAATGTATATTGACACGAATAATCACTTATGAATATCAGATCACGTACGAAATTTCCGCGCTAAACTCTGGGATAATTCATACTTGTTTCATACTGCAATTACTTTTTTTATTTCTGTAATGACAACTTGAAAATCATATGGTTACCATCTGCTTATGGTTTTTGAGTTTCCGTCTACCAAACCAAAGAGGAAAAGGGGAAATTCAGAGCAATTAGTTAAACTCTAAGAAAGAATCTTCAGAATAAAGGACGAAATACAGAAAAGATAAGCATTGAATATGATATAGGAGAACAATGATACTGTCACCATGTCAATACAGAAAAGTACTTAAAATAGAGTAACAGAGACAAACTAGCGTAATTAAGTATACACGTTTTGTTCCTCCTACTACGTTGAAGAAGAGAGATGTAGGAAAGATGCCAGCAAAAAGAAGACATAAATACAAGAGACAACAGATATAATGTAAGTCACAAGATTGACAAAGGACAGAGGACTGTGATAGTTGTATACACTGCGCAATTACGGATCCAGAAACAGTTTCAACTACTGAGAGACGGCTGAGTTAATGAATCTGGGAGCATAGTTCTCGAAAGTTAGAAACAAGTTCTGAAATACTCGTGCTTCATTGCGCACCGTTCAATGCCAGTTGTCGTTCAAGTCCGGAGCATATACATCCCACCCACAACCTCCGCTAGAATTACTGCCTGAAAGTCAAAACTTCGACCAGAAGCGCAAGAATATACAATGGTGTCCAAAATTAAAGCAAAAAACGAAAATTTTTCAAGGTTGCGTTTTTTTTTGTTTTTTGTTTTTTTTTTTTACCACAAAACAGTATAAACAGGTGATAGTGAAGTAGAAACAATGTAAAGAATGCTGAACGTAAACAACTGCAACATGCATAACGAAAGACAAAAATGTTCTTCGTTTTTTCCAACTCAACGGATTTGCACACAAATTGCGAAAACTGATTAATGTGCTCATATGGGGTGTGACCACCTCCGGCAGCAATACAGGTCTGACTACGGCGAGACATACTGTGAATGATGTCATCAATCTCATGTTGAGGCAATAACGCCCATTCTCCCTGCCCACACCATCAGGGATCCTCCGTGATATCGGTCTCTTTCCCAAATCAATTTTTGGGTCCCGAAATCATGTTCCATGTTCCCTCCAGAGGCGAATCTGTCGAGAATCACTCTGCAGATCATCTGTGAAAAGAACACTGGCCCACTGTCCGACCGTCCAGTTGGCACGTTGACGACTCCACTCTAGATGTTCCCTTCTGTGAAGACGCGCCAGGGGTACACATACAGCAGGTCTCCGACAGTAAAGGCCACTCTGCCAAAACCTTCTGTACACTTTTGCCTTGATGCAACTGTTCCAGTGGATGCTGCAAGGTCAGATGCCAGTTGTCGTGCAATACATATGCGGTACCGCTGTGCCCTTACAGCCAAATAAAAGTCTTCTGTTTCTGATGGCACACGTGTTTGCCCTGCCCTGGTCTTCGGGATACAGTTTCGGTCTCTATAAACTGTCACCACATCCAAGAAACAACAGAACGATTCACATTAAGCCATTGGGCTACATCAGTTTGAGACTGTCTTCCTGTGCCTCTCCAAGGCAGAGAGTCTGGTAGGCGTCTTCTCTGTGCCATACTGCACCGTCTGTGAATGTGTACACATCGCTTGTGGATGTGGCACTACACAGCAAACACTACTCGGTTTCGTAGGTGCCCTGACGTCATCGTTGGCATGGTTGTTCGATGATCTGAATGCCATCTTCCGTGCGGAACATGATTGTACAGATATTTGTTGAGAGTTTGTATGATTATATCGTGAATTAGGCACAGGATGGAGAAATAGCGGAATGTTGCTTTAATTTTGGACACTAGTGTATTAACTGCATCTCCCCCCTTCCCAATCCCCCAATCTGGAACGGATGTGTGAGACACCAGGGAAAAATAGTAGTGCCGGCGGGACTACTTCGCGCTGCGCAAAGAAGTGACGTCACAAATACGGTTCGCGTGACGTCATAAAACACATGCGAAGATGATTTAAACTACAAGTACATTCTTTTTAGTTTCCAGAGTATTACATTGTAAATATTACTGGTTGCGAGATCATGTCATCCCACTTTTCACTTAGAAATTGAAGCTATTCTTGCGGCATCTATTATTTTACCCAATATATACTGAAATAGTCTTTGTCTGTCTTTTATACTTCTAAGTAGCTTCAGACTCGATAGAAATTCTTAACTTTTTTCAGAACGAACCTTTACGACTAAATACAGGTCAGGTTCGTGTTTTAGACACACCAGAAGCCGTGACATCGAAAACTCTTTTTTTTGTGGCAAAACACTCTGTTCCATTCCTTTTAGACTTTGTGCAGTGCATTTTCTATTTAAATCTACCTTAATAGGTGCAAAAATGATCAATTCAAAGTAGTAGATCACATTAGTTCACACACTCGAAATCTGTGACCCTAAAAATTCATTTTTTTTGTCACTTTTAGACTCATTACAGTGCATTTTTGGTTTAAAACGACATTTCGAGGTAAAAAAATAATCAAGGTTAAGATATAGATCAGATCACGTCGTGATTTGTTACCCTAAATACTGCTTTTTCCCTAAAATAGCTGTTTCTAAAAGATCATTTTTGAGAGATTTAGAGTTTGTGCAATTTAGTTTTTGTTTTAATCGATTGTATGAGGTATGTCTGTTAATTATTATGATGCTACATCCGTGACTTGGGAAGTGTTGTAGCTTTGTGACTATACCAAAATTACGGCTGTAAGTTTACACATTCGTAGTACATAATACGAACGACACCATGGCACCAATAATTACAAACGGCGAAAAGTAGTCCAAGTCGGTAGAACCGAAAAAGTTACGGGCATCAACATCAGACAATTCTTAGAAATTGTGTGTAGCAGGTCTGAAAGAGTGGTGTAAGCAAAGTTAATATTAAGAGCTTATGCTTATGACTTAATGTCTCGTCGACGTCGAGGTGATTAGAGGCGGGAAAGGGCTGGGATAAGGAACTGGAAGGAATTCGGCCATAGCCTTTTGAAGGAAATTTGCCGGCATTCGCCTGGTGTGATCTGGGAAACAACTTTGAAAAGTGAAATTGATGGGGGTAGAGAGCTGGGATGATTATTGCTTTGTGTGTGAGGCGAGTGCAGTGGTTGTGTTGTTGTAGAGCGTGTGGAGTCCTCTATTGATTGCAGGGCTCGGCTGTGGCTCTGCTTTAAGGCCGACCCGACCCAGTGGGCCTGTCCATTGACCCGGGCCGCCGCGCAGGGCCACGCCTGCAATACAACACCGCCTCCGTCGACGAGTGGTCAGCACCACAGACCCCACGCACTCAAAACAAATGAAACTATCTAACTAGCAAAGTCCAGAACTTATTACACATCGCAATAACAATAAGTGTCACACCCAAGGCATGTATTGATATGGTATGTCTTTTCTAAATCTTCTTCACGCCAATATTTCGTACCATTCTTTCATTGTGGTATATGTGTTATGGTCTCTAATATCATCCACCATCAACAATCTTCGACGTCCTCTATCTTTGTTTGGGAACATGAAGGCCACAAATAGTCTCCAAGTAGTTGAACATAACCATTTCCTAGTTTGATCAAGGGTCCCGGCCCGTGACACGTAAACTCTTCATATCCCACCACCAGCTAGCACAGTGCCCTCCTCACAATCTGGGTCAACATCCTCCTGGAATCTAGAACCACGCCACGAGCTCTTATAAACTGTAATCGTAACTCGTACGACCACGCAACCTTTTCCAAGTCAACTGCGAAGCTAGATGTTCAAGAATCCGGGAAAGGCGTTGTTAGCAGAGACACCAAGCGTGGTGGGTGAGCAAAAAAGTTATGACCTCGCATTTGGGAGGACGTGGATTCGAATCCCCATCCGGGCATCCAGATATGGGTTTACCATGGTTTCCCCAAATCACTCCAGGCGAATGCCGGAATGCTTCCTTCGAAAGACCGTGGCGGAATTCCTTCCCGTTCCTTGTCCACAGTCCCATCCCGCCTCTAATGACCTCAACGTCGACGAGGCGTAAAGCCATAAAGGGGAAAAAAGCAGAGACTGCTATATCCCATCAACATCATTTTTCGCCTGTGCTGCCAATTTAGAATTTTTATGGCTAAATTTAAAATAGTTTCAAGTGATTTAGCATGAAAAAAAATCAATATAGCATATGTTTTAGCATTTTTTTCCTGATAATAAACGATTCTTATATAGTGATAAAATTTTTGTATTATTCATTTATATATTAGAATAATCTATCACAACAAATTTTTATTGATTATTGTTGACTTTAAGTTGATTGTTTTATAAATTTTACAAGTGTACAGCAAGGATCTCCGTAAAGCGATTTAATAGAGAATTTTAACAAATTTAAATAACTCAGTGGTTATTCTTATTTTTAACTAAACTGTACCTTTAAGTTTTGTTTCAGATAATTTTCAAGATAAAATTTACATATCATGATACCGACGCAAGTTAGTTAATATTTTCTGTTCTTTTCATTGTATCATAGATAGACAAGTTTGGTTTTTCGGATAGAGTTAAATTTTGGTACAGTTGTTTTCTGGCAGCATTATAAAATTGTGAGGTAGGATTTTTCTTGGTAAAGATGTTTGAGGGTATAGAATTATTCTAGTAAAGTTTTTTTGGTAGGTTTACGATTTCGTTGACATGTAGAGACTAAAATTGGTAGACATATTTTTGGTAAATATTGCATTTGTCAGAGAATCACGTGGTAGAGATGTTTGTGGCAGAGTGCTCATTCGATGGAATTGTTTATTGCTGTAGTTATTCTTTCGTGCGATTTTATTTGTGAAGTGTTGAATAGTAGTGATGTTCATGTTAGCCTTTTTAATGCTTGATTTTATTTTGGGTAAAGATTTTTCTCGTATGCTTGTTAATGTGCCATTTTTTGTTGGCATTTTTTTAACATATTCTGAAAAATTTAGAATACTTTTTGCATTTTCTAAACTTAGATCTGGTGTAAAATATTTTTTTAGAGTTGGCAGCACTGTATTTCGCTGCGCTGTCCACACGGATACGTGTGTCGTACGTCCCACATCAAGTGTTGCTGTTCTTTGACGCAGTGTCAGCACTGACAGCACGAAGCAGACGTCGCTGATCTTGGTCACTGAGCAGTCGTAGTCGGCCACTGCGGCAGGTAATGCCGGAAATTACATATTCACGCCTCAATCTAGACACTCTGGATCGAGGAATGTCAAATTCACGAACAATCTCCGAAATGGAATTCCCCTTGCGCATACCGCCAATAACCATTCCTTGTTCAGAGTCTGTTAATTAATGTCGTACGTCACAATCATGCCAGAAAACCTTTCACATGACTCACGGCAGTACAGAGGGCGCCACTTTTATTTTGTGCATCTTTTTATCCCATGACTTTTGACACCTCAGTGTATGTTGGGTACTCAAAAATCCGAATGAATCAATAACTTGAGGTACACCAGAGACAACTGTAATTATTAAATCACCTTCATATATCAACCTCACATCCAAACATACTTGGT
The DNA here is from genome assembly GCA_031002005.1 of Vandiemenella viatica. NCBI lineage: Eukaryota > Metazoa > Arthropoda > Insecta > Orthoptera > Morabidae > Vandiemenella > Vandiemenella viatica. The sequence continues at coordinate 228,714,410 of JARYHS010009186.1, forward strand.
GCAAAGTTAATGTATCAGATGCTGACTTAATTTTCAGACGTATTTGAATTTGCGCGCATTCTATGGTCCACTTGCATAACTGTTTACAGTAATAGTTGAAATATTCTGAATTTAATATAATCGTCCATTATTGACATAATATGAAGGAAGGTAGGTCAATAAACGAACTAACCTACAAATCTACCTCAGCTTTAGGCATTTTTGTCGATTTGTAAATTATCATTGTTTACAGTTATTTATTGGCTCAAATTATTTAATGATGTCATCATTCAGCCCTCGCTATTCTCCATGCAAACCAAGACCTTGTTCAACTGTAAATTTATTGAATTCTCAAGCTTCCGTGCCCGTCTTTGTTAAGAACAAAAGGATTTTGCGAGAATGCCCCGTCATTTATTTGACAATCTAAGCTTCCAGCAGCAATTCTACAGCCTTCGTCAGAAATACTATTTATATTTACATAGCAACGAGCACTGTTCTTTTTTTGCCGGTTGATGATTCGACATAATGTGCAGATATCTATATTGAAGAGCCAAAGAAACTGGTACACCAGCCTAATATCGTGTACGGCCCCCGCGAGCACGCAGATGTGCCGCAACACGACGTGGCATGGACTCGACTAATGTCTGAATTAGTGCTGGCGGGAATTGACACCAGGCATCCTGCAGGGCTGTCCATAAATCCGTAAGAGCACGAGGGGGTGGAAATCTCTTCTAAACGGCACGTTGCAAGGCATCCCAGATATACTCAATAAGGTTGTCTCCATATCCGTACACGTCCATTCACTCGATAAAATTGGAAAAGAGACTCGTCAGACCAAGCAAAATGTTTCCAATCATCAACAGTCCAACGTCGGCGTTGGCGGGCCCAGGCGAGGCGTAAAATTTTGTGTCGTGCACTCAGCAAGGGTACACGAGTGGGCCTTCGGCTCCGAAAGCCCATATCGATGATGTTTCGTTGAATGGTTCGCACGCTGACTCTTGTTGATGGCCCAGCATTGAAATCCACAGCAATTTGCGGAAGGGTTGCACTTCTGTCACGTTGAATGATTCTCTTCAGTCGTCGTTGGTCCCATTCTTGCATGATCTTTTTCCGGCGGCAGCGATGTCGGAGATGTTTTACCGGATTGCCGATATTCACGGTGCACTCGTGAAATGGTCGTTCGGGAAAATCACCGCCTCATCGTTACCTCGGAGGTGCCCCATCTCTAGTGCGCCGTCTATAACACCACGTTCAAACTCACTGAAGTCGTGATAACCTGCCATTGGAGCAGCAGTAACTGATCTAACGCCTGCCCCAGACACCTGTGGCGTTGCCGACCGCAGCGCCGTACGCTGTGTGTTTAGATATCTCTGTGTTTGCATACGCTTGCCTACACCAGTTTCTTTGGCTCTTCAGTATATTATGCCATCAACCTCGGACACTAAATAATATCTGAAGAAACATGACTGCTGTGGAGAGACCAGTGGTGGCCTCGACGAATGAAAGAGGCAGCAGAGTTTCAACGATGACAATGGTCTATTTCAAGACGATGCTTGACATGTAAACATAAGTAGTATCTCTGACGAAGGCTGCAGGATGGCAGGCGAAAGTCTAGACTATCAAATAAATAACACGCCATTCTCGAAAAATACAGTTGTTGTTATAAATTTATTGTTTACATTTCCCACCGCGTTAAATCTTCCCTTGGAATCGATAAATTCGTTGTCAGCCTAGGCTAGTCACTAGACTAGGCGTTCTATTAGTTTTACCGATAGATGGCGCTAGGATAGTAACGTATTTCTTTGTTACCTTTTCTGTCAGATATTAATTTTCCGCTCTGTTCCCATTAAGTACTGATGGTATAAATCTCAAAGTTTAAGACAGACGGTAACATTTCAAACTCTTTGTGTTATGCCACATTACATGGAAAAAAAATTAGATGTCCAGAATTGATTATGATTTCCTGCTCCGCTGCCAGCTAACGTAATTTCGGTAATCATTAAATTTACTCTGTTATTCATATCGCACACTACTGCTGACTTTGGTGTAAATTCGTCATGTTCCTGCCAAGCTGGGAATGGAATGCTTAGAAACTAAGTATAACTAGGTCGATAGAACAAACTTTGGGACAAGTAGATAACTATTGGAGAGCGTAAATCCGATTAAGGAGTACGGGATTAAACTAAGAACTTCGACTACTATTTTGGAAACTGGAACATACGCTATTAAGTAGCAGGCTTATTTGGTACTATCATCACTGGCTCAGGTGAAATATATGTCTTTTATTTTTATAAATGTCTTTACATATGTTTGAAACCCTAGTAAACCAAGTGTGGTTCAAAATCAGACTTTCGTCAGACGCCAAACTGAATTTATGATTTGTCTTTCATTCAGAAATCTTACTTTAAAATATTTAGCTCCAAAATTGTTTAATTTTAATTTTACCTTCTATTTCAGCCTCAAATTTCAATAAAAATCATTCAGATATTTGTGAGAAACGCAGTTTCTCTCTGTTGCTAGAAGATGGAAAAATGTTACCCCAATGAACATGTACCCAATTCTATGGATGCACAAAATCTCTGTAGCCGAATTCTCACAAAATGTGTACAGTATGTGTGTGTGTTCGAGACTATATATAAATGGTTACAACCTTTTTATGGTATTTTGTAGCTGTCTTCAGAGATGTTAAATTTTTACGTGTTAGTTCTCTGCGCATGAGTGAGGCGTATATTGTTCACAGCTGAATCTGACAGTTAAAATTGCGCTGATTTTGGATGAAGAGAATAGAGAACGGTTCAGGTTGTATCCAGAGTTTGGAAACGCAAACAATTCAAGAGATAAAAATTTTATCTACTGGCTATGCCGTGTGAGACGAGTGGTGGGAAATGTTTTTAATATTCTAGTTTAAATATTTCGAATTTAATTTACAAAACTTAATTCTGCACCAATATTAATTGATAACATAATTTTAGCAACATGTATTTTGCACAATTGTTTACGGAAAAACAAAATTTCATGCCATGTACAAAGTGAATCTCAAGATGAACGAGAGGAATACTTTTGATACAAAAAATAAAATCACAGCATTTTTTAATTCGGAAGCAGAATCTGTACCTTGGCAATACGAAAACATGTAATAATGTTTGAATTTATATTAAAATTTTACCAACTTTCTAATAATCAGAAACAACATACCGTTAAAACGTTTATTTTTTATTTATTACTCTTTTTATTGCTTATGAGCAGAAGTTTTTAGACGTTCGTCGTCCATTTTGATCTGACCTGACTGTTGCACGTTCACACTAGCGGTCAGTTCAGCTCAGGTCTTGACCGTTGTTGATCGGTGGCGGCGCGATCTTCAGTTTGAGCTGCCTTGCCCTGACCTGAGCGGACCGCGTAGTGTGAACGCTCCCATTGGATTACGTGTATAGCGATTTCTGACCTGAGATCAGCTGACCGCTAGTGTGAATGGGTCTTTATTGCTGCTTTGTTCAGTATGGTGTAATGTTTGCGTTTTAAATAAATGGAAGATTAAGGGTGACCCGCTGCCGGCCTATTTAGGCCTACTGTCCCGAAAGCTTAAAGCCCTCATCCGAGGGACGAATGACCAACACTGTCGTATGCCCTCATGCCAAACGAATTGCGGAGAAGTTTTGAATTTGGTGTATAATATGGTGATTAGGAATTGTGCACCACCACATCTCCTACCCGGCTGGCGAAATCCTGAGGATGAACATTTCTTCCGACACCAGGACACGAACTAGTTCACCCCGTGTCAGGCGCCACACACCATCACGATACAGCAGTCAGCAGGGTCAGCCGACTTTAGCATAAGAATTATACTACGGTTAAGACGTGCTACGCGTACAATTGAACTGAATATACCATTCTTCCTAAAAAGAAGGTAGAGTAGATAACTTACACTAGTGTTAATATTCGATGTGAGGCCAACTGAGACGCTTCGCCAGGAGATTAACTTCGAAACGTCGCTTCAAACTGGCGCGCTCACGCGTTGGGAGGCCTGAGAATATTTTTATACAGAGTTCAAATTGTTACAATTTTTTTAAAATAAATAAATAAAAATCAATTCATTCTCCATACATTTTATAGGACAGCTAATCACTATGTTGGTCACCCGTAACGATCCAGCTGTTCGCAAACTAAAAAGCTGTGATAAAATTGAAACAATAAAGACATTGTCTTTTTTGGAGCACATTGACTGAAGATACAGATAAATTTGATTACTCATGAATTTCTGAAACTTCTTGGCACAACGTAACTCGTGCCCTTATTTTAGGTGGAGGCAACGTAGAAAAAATCTTGGTGCGTAATAGTTTATCAGTGAACCAGAAACAGCGCATCAAAGCGGTTTATTGGTTTATTTCCGAAGGCGGTATTGTACGTAAAAGAGTCGCTAGTAAACCTATGAAATAACAGTCGAAACGTAGGGTATTATCCACAGTAAAAATTTAATTCTAGAGTGTAGGCCTATAGCCGTTTTTAAAAAAAAAAAAAATAAGAAGAAGAAGAAATTTATACTTCTAAAACGTGGTGTTTGTGGAGTTAGATGATATTTAGTAATAATGAGTGATAATGTGTGAAACGACAAAGGACCCATCATTATAGCTGCTTCACGTACAGGTGGGAAAATAGGGATATACTCAAGCCCACACCCAGAAGTGTATTTACATTATAGTAAATAACAAGAGACCATAACACCTTTTTTCTTTGTATAGATATTCGATAAAAATCGATGCATCGAATCTATTCGATGTTTACCGTACAATACTTCAGATTGATTCGAAATTTTGACAAAGAATTTTTCTGTTCGATGTATGGATTTTTTTATATATAAAAAAATCGAATGAATGAAAAAGCTAACTCTCGCTAATAATGGCAAAGAATAATAAAAATATATTTTAAGACTACTTAATTGATACAAGATTAAATTATTTCAGTTTTAAATAATTGACATTAACTGGTGATGGCACGTGTTAGCAGCCAGAGGGACATATCAGTTTTCTTGCGGGTGGCTATTCTATCCGTATGAATGAATGAATTAAATTCATTTCTTAGGTTCACTTCACTGATCACTTACTCACTCCTACTGTTTGCTGTGAATCGGAATAAAATGAAGTTATTCTAAGACAACTAAGTGATACGTGATTCTAATCAATAGTTAGATAAAACGGCTGAGCAAAGCCATGGAGCAAACTTTTGTTTCTGCAAAGTTTGCATAAGCACCTTTAGTATTAAGTGGTTAAAGAATAAAAATTAATATTTTTTGGCAGATTTAGACTTTAGTATTTAGTGTCCGATTTTTATTGTAATGGTATGGGATTGTAATAAAATATTTCTATTAATTTATGGTTTTTGTTTCACTTACAAAGCTATATCTCACTTATACAACAGTACTTAACCAACACACAGTTTCATAAAATTAAACATATCACTACAGCTACAGCATTGCACTACTGGTATAGTGTTACTATGCGTTCTCACGTACCAAACCAAAGACAACTTACATTCTGAGTTCAACTGGAAATGGTGAATACCGAACTATTGTCACGTTTTCTCTTGGTGATTTTAAAGGAACAGGTAAGAGATACATTAGATGACATACGCCGACGCATATTTGCTGAACTAAGAGAAACATAAAAGTATTCGATGTTGAAAAACATCTATGCAGAGTTCAGATGTTTTAAATCGATGATTTTTCTAAATGGACACCCCTGTATCATTAGAATAGCAATGGAAAATGAAGCTTTGAATGGAAAGAAAAATTTATTATGCGGTAGACTGGACAAAACCCTGAGGAAAAAATTAGCTAAATGTTTTGTATGGAGCAGAAACATGGACGCTACGTAAAGAAGATCTAAAGAGGTTGGAAGCTTTTGAAATGTGGGTATGGACTATGGAGGAGGATGGAGAAAATAAGTTGGGAGGACAAAGTAAGGAACAAGGAAGTGCTGGAATGAGTAGGAAAGGTCACTCATAAAAACATTAAGGAACAGGAAAAAGAACTGGATTGGTCATGTGCTGAGGAACGAATGCCTGCTTAAGACTGCTCTGGAGGGAACTGTAAACAGAGAGAAGAGAAGAGGTCGGCGAAGGATGAAAATGATGGACGATATAATGATAAACGGGAGATATATAGAAACTAAGAGAATGACGGAACAGAGAGAGGCGTGGAGGGCTGTCACCGTGCGTGGACCTGCCGAATAGCAGAAAACCCTTCATGATGATGATATCACTGTATTAACCAGACCTTAAAATGTACGCAAGTATTTAAAAGATGGACATATATCTATAGTTCATTAAAACAACAATTCAGTGCTAATCGGAATTATACAGTAAGACGTCACACTCCGACTGCGAGAAGGATTTACTATTCGTTAAACGCGATTAACCTAAAAACTGCTGTTGGGATTTTGAGTGAATTTTGATTAATGTACAGCCTACAGACCCAGGAGTAAAAGAGAGTATTTTAGTGTGGTGCAGGAATTAAAATAAACGTATCCCCCAATTAGCATCTGTTTTTCGCTGAACGCGATTCTTGCCAATACTATTGGTCACATTTTGATGGGATTTCAATCAGTGTACATTACATGGTCCGAGGAGTGAAATCTTGTCTGTTTCATATTGGTTCTACGCCGTAGAACTGAGAAATTAATATAAAAGTTTCTGTAAATTAGTTTCCATTCCAAAAGCGAGTCTCTTCTCGCAACCGAAATTTTAGCGAGATACGAATGGTATATCAATGAACGGCATCGTACGTATTTATTCGTAATCAATATGAAATTACTTGAAATTCTAACACACATTCAACTAGTGTTGGCTCCGTGATTTGGATTCCACGTTAAACTGTGGGTCCAGTTACCAGGTAGGTTACCGGGGGGACTGAAAACGATTGAGCAGCTGTCACTGGGTCAGCTTGTCAGCGAGTTAGCTGACTCGAGTACTGGCGGTGGACTTGGCCCGCAGTGTAGAAGCGGTAGTGGTGCCAAAGTCCTGGGGGTACGCTGTGCGTATGGAGTGAGAGCTTACGGAACTGCTGATGGTTATTCGTCCATCGGATGGGACGTTAAGCCTGGTGTTCCCCCGCGTCTTTCGGAAAGGTAGGCCCGACACCTGACTTCACCTTATTTCATCTCTCATCCAAAATACGAACAACAATCAACTCACACGCCATCACTCACAGTAACACTGTCAACGGGAAACCACTGTAGTTCTTTTGTCCGGGTGGAGGGTCTAAACATCCCCAAGTTAACCGCCATCACTGGGACACCAATGCGGCAGTCATATAAGAAGACGTAACAGTTAAATTATAAATGTATGAGTCCTCGCCGCTGTGGTGTCGTAGATAAAAACTACTATCAGAGAGAGGTTTATTTACCAGTTCTGTCCACCGATGGTTATACATGGTGCTGATATCTAAGAATCGTGACCATACTTAACTTCTCTCTGCATTTGCAAATTTCTTCTTGTGCGTTGACTACGAAATGAGGAGATCAAATCGTCCGTGTGAGTAACTTTGCTAGAAAACCTAACTTCATCTCATAAGCCTTTGCAAAGTAATAAGCGAAGTGAACCAATATTATCAGTCAGTCACACACGATGTAAAGAAAGTGAGGGTACGTTGTCAGGGTTGATTGCATAAAGGGAGGGGGGATGATGATTATTAATTATTAATCTGAAAATTAAATGATTTATGATTTAAATGGTGAACTAGAAGGGAACTAGAACCATGAATATTGTACACAAAATAATATCCCATTTATTGAGTCTTATGGCTTATACAAGGCCGGGTAATAGTTAACTTTACGTTAAACATATTCCAAAGACAACAAAAACAAGCAATACCCGACGTTTACAATCCGCCGATGAAAAGCAAACATAAACTGAATTAAATATTTCAACTAGTAGCAAAATCAACATATTATCAACGTGGCAACACAGGCCATCAAATTGAAGTTAACATTTACTACAAAAAGGAGTATCCCAGGGGCGCCATATAAAGTTAAAAAGCATCGTCTTGAATTTACACAAATTAGCAAGATGCTTGGAATTTGAAATTAAACATGAAAATTAGCTAGCTCGGTGATTTTACGACGGGAGCAGAGTCTTATCTCAGTGCCGCTTAAGGGCTCACAAGTCTCGTCAAAAACCCAATGAATCGTGACCGTATGCGCCGGTACTTTACCAAGAATGCATCGTCGTGATGAAGTGTGACACGCACAGTGCCACTGCAGCTGCAAAAGCCAGGTTAGCGGATACGATCGCGTTACCACAACAGCTTCCAGATAATGGCAGGCATGCCATACAACTTCTCGCTTCCCAGAGCAAGAGAGTGTGATCAGAAACAGTCAGTGATCACCGGACGAGAGCGCATCGGCTGACACGTCTGCACAGTGGCTCGTCCCGGCAGCAAGTGTCCTAAAAATGGCCTCTTCTCTTCTTCTTCGGCAAAGTCGTCTCCCACTCGCCACATGCAACAGAATCCCTTGAATTAACATTTGGGAACCTCTATAAACGTTCACGATTGGTCATCTATACATGTCCGTCGTCACGTGTTTTATACCGCGGCCAGCATTCGCTGTCTCCGTTCGCGCACTTTCGCCTGACCTCGACCAAGCATCGGAGAGGGGTGGGTTCAGTGCACCCGTCTAACGGACCACCGCTGTTGTGAGCGTCGGCGCCGCTAAGTCGGGGGACCCAGCTATTGTCTCGCTCTCGACCGTTCGAAAATGGCAGTTCCAGCTTCCCATATCCACTACGTTACTGAGCAGCAAGTTTTGTAGAAATTAAAATTATAATAATGACAACTCTGGCTGCCCGGGTTTAATAAACAATTATTTACCCATACAATATCCCTATTATTTATGATATTTACACCTTACAAAATTGAATATTATTAAAGAAAATCTGAATATTAATTAAATTATTTAATTATATTCATTGTGGGTGACTCTGTCATACCACAACGATAAATTATTAAAAAGAATAATAATACCAACTCATAGGACGACATGAGTTTATTTTTGTTGCTACGTATATTCATCCAAGTGCAGTTTGCTAAGTAACCCCACATTTTTGGTCGTTCGGTTGATGTTATTTCCATCACGAATTTCTGTTTCGCTGTTAAATGGAATTCACTCCACATCTGACGCGGCAAACAAAGTTAAATTTCAAAAAGTGACCAGAATCTGATTTCGGATGGTTCAACGATGAAATCAACTGTAAAACAGACAAATAATATTTTTAAAAAATACTATGATGTACTAGTCGAGATACATGTTGCTGGTTGTAGTTCTGTCTGAATATATTGGTACAGAGTACTGAATAAATTTAATATGCCAGTTACAAAATTCCGCTAAGAACTGTTTCGATTGTCATTTCACGAGAAAACTAAACTAGTACATGTGTTTTTGTTTTAGAGCAAGTTCAGTGGAAGAGCTAATACCAGGTTTTGCTGTCTTTGTCTGGTCAAGTACTCTTCTGGCGTGTGGTTTACGTTTTAACCACCAGACTACTGCGTTCATATCTATCTCGCTATGGAACGTGAATCCTTCCTGTTCGCTTCCTTTAATCCATCAGGAGTCAGTGATATCCATTAAACTCTGCTCTCAGATGCTGTAGTAGAGTCAAAACAGACGCGCTTGCCTAGAGACACAAGAGCATTGTGATCCTTAATGGTAAAATGAATGTATAAGGGGAGACTGGGTTTTCTGCCCTTATCGTTTGAGTTCTGCTGTGGGAGGAATTTTCATCATCGGGACTCGGCCATCAGGGTAGAAGAGGTGGTGGGGCACAATTCCTAATCATCCGTCCAAATGATGCGGCAGCCGTATGAGGACAGGATGGCGTACAGGTGGGGGAAGAAGTTTGAATATTATACACTAGAAGGAGCAACAGCGCTAGTGTTCCTTCGCAAATTGAACGATGCGCGCGCCGCCATACTGATGGCAAACTGTAGGTTTGAGTGTGTGGTTCTGTACAGTTGAGACGTGCCGAAGTGATCGAGTGCTCGTATTTTTTTTTATTAGAAGTGTTTGCTACCATGGTTAAGTCTTGTGCTGCATATAACTGCACCAACCGTGCTACAAAAGGCACAAATTTATCGTTTCACAAGTAAGTATGCATTTAAATAAGTTCCGAATCGTCTATCATAACAGGTGGATGTTATGTTCCGATGTGTTGGTCACAGGTTTAATATTTTCGTTCGATACAGGTATCCGCTCCGAGATAACAATAAATTGAGTGAGAGGTTAGCTAAAATACGCCGGGACAGTTTTACTCCCACGGAACATAGTTTATATGTTCTCAACATTTCGAGAAGGAATGTTTCTGGAAAAATGGGAATATAAAGATTCTGAAACCTTCTGCAGTTCCAACCATTTTCTCCTTTCCAGACAATAAATCGAAGGTAAGGATTATAAGCTTTGAAATAATGTATATGCAAAATACTATAATATTTTAGGGTCAAAACTTTATTTTTTAGTTGCATAATATATAGAACTAATACACTATTTGTGATTAAAGATATGGGGAATTGTTTCTTATATTCTATTTTTTTTTTTTTTTTAGAAGATTGTTGCTCGACCTCCTCCAAAGGAAAGAAATATGCCAGTTCTTTCTGAAAATGTTAATCAGGAAGTGAGAAATGAAGAGTACTGTGTGCAGCATGACCATACATATGACATAGACAAATGTGAAATGTTTGAAATATGAAGCAGTAATAAACAGGAAGAAACACAGCATTTCAAAGTACAAGATGAAATATGAAAAGGAAGTTGCCAAAAATATGACAAAGTACAAGAAAATAGAATCTATGTCACAGATGGTGCAAGAGTTAAAAGTGCCAAATTACTGGAGATGTGAGCCATATGTTAGAGAACTCTTTTTAGTGTTTTTTCAGAGCTGGTTGCTCTTTCAAAATCTGGTAGAAATGCAGGTTACAGCAACAACATAAAATTATTTGCCTTAAATTTGTATTTTCATTCACCTGCAGGGTACAAATTTGTAAGAGAATCATTTGACAATTGTTTACCTCATCCATCTACACTTCGTAGATGGTACAATGTGGTTGATGGCAATCCAGGGTTTACTGCAGAGTCATTGGCTTATATTAAATACTTCACCTCTCACTGTAAATATGAAGTATATGGAAGTTTAATACTAGATGAGATGGCTATCAGAAAAGGTGTTATGTGGAATGGTGAAGACATTTGTGGGCTATGTGAACATGGGTCATGTGCATTGTGCTGCCAGTGAAGAAGGAAGAGAAGCAAAGGAAGCATTGGTGGTTATGTGTGTTGCTATTAATGCTTCTTGGAAAATTCCTATAGGTTATTTTTTAGGTGATGGCATAAGTAGCAGTGATAAATGCAACATTATACTACAAAGTCTGAAAATTTTAAATGATGTTGGAGTTCATGTTGTATGTGTGACATGTGATGGACTTTCCACAAACCTGAGTATGGCAAGACAGTTAGGGTGTATTTTTAGTGCAAATGAGTTCAGATCATCTTTTAAACATCATGACACTGGGGACAATGTTTATGTTTTGTTGGATCCCTGCCATATGATGAAATTGGCAAGGAATGTCCTGGGAGAGATGAAAGTGTTGAAAGACCAGCAGGGTAGATTAATAAAATGGCAGTATATTGTAGATTTAAGTACTGTACAGGAGAAAGAAGGTTTATCTCTTCCAAATAAGTTAAGGAGAAAGCATGTTATTTATGCAACACAAAAAATAAAAGTAAATTTAGCAGTACAGTTGTTAAGTTCTTCAGTAGCTAGGGCCCTGGAATTTTTGGAAAGGGATGTAAAACATCCTAATTTCACAGAATCTTCAGCAACTGCTAAATATTGTGAAATGTTTGACAGGCTCTTTGACTTGGGAAATTCAATGAATAATCTCGCTAAGGGATTCAAATCAGCTCTGTCTGAAAAGAATTTTCAAACTGTTGATGTGTTCCTCAAAGAAGCAGAATCATATATAGTAAATCTTAAAAGGGAGGATGGGATTTGTTTGGTAGAGTCCCCGATGAAGGTTTTTGTTTTAGGATTTCTAAGTCTCATTCATATTATTAGTGGCTTGTTTCAAGATTTAATTCAGAGCAAGAAACTATTATATATTCCCATGTACAAAATGAGTCAGGACCATGTGGAAATGTTTTTTTCTTGTATTAGAGGCCGTTTAGGTTGGAACAATAACCCTAATGTGATACAGTTCAAAGCTGCATACAAACAGCTGCATGTATTTAACTGCATTAAATCAAGCAATTGTGGTAATTGTATTCCCCAAGATACAACTGTAATACTGCAGAGTGGGCACACAATCTCGTTGGAAATGGATCCTGTGTTGTTTTCTAAAAACAAATTGTTAGGGAAAGATTCCTTGGAAATGTCATCAACTATGACTGATCAGGAATTGTTTTCAGATTATATTCTCCCAGAAAATCTTTCATGTTGAAAATGTAATTGTTTATATAGCAGGTTTTGTAGCCATGAAAGTTGCAAAGACTTTCACTTGCAATATTTGTACATCTTCCCTGTTCACAGAAAAGATATTTTCCTCTACTTTTATGTTTATTGCTGCTAAGGATAATGGTGGACTACATTATCCCTCAGCAAGTGTGGTACATATATGCAGAGTTGCTGAAAAATGTGTAAGGAATGAATTCATTCGCTCTGATTTGAAAGTAATGAAAGGTGATTTAAAGCAAAAACTAAAAACAGCTATTTTGCAGTAATGTAATTTTAATAATTTGTTTGGTGAACTTATGGATCACATGTTTGAAAATGTTTATCCTAAAAATCATATTATACTACTTTCTAAGAAAATTATTGATTTGTTTGTCAGACAAAATCTAACATATTGCAAAAATGCACAATAAAAAGGAGAAAGTTTCAATCAGACAAAAATTAAACAAAACTGTATTGTTTAATAATCAATAAAAGAAGTAAAAATGTTAATTTATTTTCTTTACTTCCCTTTTATTCTCAGATAAATGATGTTGTTATTAATTTTGTAATTTCATTCTCCAGATACTGAATGATGGTATAAAATTAATACAGGCATTTGCAACTGGTGGTAGTCTATACAAAAAGTGGTAAGAAATAAAATGGAAAGTGGATTTAACATACAATGTTTTAATTTCATACCAGGGGATGTAGCTGCATTCTAGTAGTATATAATGTGAAAAACATATTTTTTTGGCCTTTAAAAAAATCTGATTAACAATGAGTAAATCATGCTTATATTTCCTAAAGTTGTTAAATCTTTAGAAGGGAAAGATCTTAAACAATGAACAAAAATATTCACCTTTCCTTCTGTTGTATTTATACTGAAAGAACTGAACAGAAAATGGTGTCTCAGCTTCAGAAGGAAACTTAGTTTGGACCTCTTAAATGTGTGTACCTCTACTGCATTGGTTTTACTTCACAACTTTTATAAATGGGTTACTATTATTATACCATTTACATCTTTCTGGATCAGTTACATTAACCTGCTTGAAGAAGGACAAAAAGCTTGCCACTGCTGGGACTGAAGAAAACAAGTCCAAAAAGGTAATATAGTCAGTTGAATTTCAGTAATTAGCCTGTGATTTGCCATTTTATCTTCGTTGAGCAAGTAAAAGACCCTTAACAGCATAAAAGTTTCAAATTTTGCAGTGATTTGTTATATGAATGTACGAGGGTTTCGAAGTTCCCGCGATCACTCGCCACTAGCATGGCGGCGCCAGCCGTCTTCAATTCGCTAAGAACTCTGGGATCCTTCAACACGCGATAGGAGGGGCCCGGTACTGTGAGACACTCCGACACCTACGCAGGTCCATCAAGAACAAAAGACCGGGGCTGCTCACGGAGGGTGTGGTTCTGCTCCATGATAACGCGCGTCCACCCGTCTCCAGAGTCACACACATGGAACTGGCCAAGTTCAAGTGGGAGACGTTGGACCATCCACCCTACAGTCCGGACATGTCGCCCTGCGATTGCCATGTGTTTGGTCCACTGAAGAAACACCTGAAAGGGAAGCGCTTCAACTCGGACGACGTACTCGAGGAGCCTGTGAAGGACTGGGTCTCGTCACAGCCACAGGAATTCTGGGAACAAGGAATCCTGCAGCTTGTTCATCAGTGGGATCGTTGTGCTCAGGTCTATGGTGTATATTTTGAATAAAGTCTACATTTGTACCCACCGTGTCGTTTCGTACCTTCTCATTTGATCACCCCTTGTATAAATAGAACACCATGAATGGAACTAACAACTAAGTTGGGAAACAAGCTACACTATGAACATCTGAACCTAATATATCAAGCTACAAGGTGATATACGCATTTGAAAAATTCTTACTATCCTACTTGTTAACAGTTATCTTCAAGTGAGTAGTTTGGCTGTTCCACTCATAATACTAAACCTCGTCAAATGTCTTAGATGTTCAGTTGGCCAGGATGATACGTGTATTTTAATGAGCCCTGACTGCAGCCGATGCCATAACTCTCCGTAGTGCATGTAGAGTGAGGGCGTCTGGCGGCACTGTGGGTGCGTTAAGCCTGGAGATCCTTTGTTGTCTTTCTGAAGAGTAGACCTGAATAGCCAGGCACTGAATTTCACCCACTCCCTTACCTCATTTTTCATTCATTCACAATGCAAATACACATCGCAGTAACAAGTATATACAGCCCCGTCACTGGGGGAGACAAGGGAAGCCACCCCAGTAAGAATTACCCAGTAAGGCTGCTCTCTGCGCTATGTCGGCTGTGCTATGGACAAATTAGGAAACAGAAAATTTCACGAAAATTTGCTGATCATCACTGACGACAAATAAGTGTGAGTATTGCAGTGTTGGGAGCGTGGCGTGACATGCACTGCGCCGAAAACCATTCGCAGCGTGTCAGTTGCACCTTGTCAACAACAGACACTGAAGAGATGGCAATGAGTCCACAAAGGAACACCTCTATCCAGCTTTCACAGATTAACACAACACCTTCAAACGTGAACAGAGGAGCGTTTTCAAGATTAGGTGTTTTTTTTCTCGGAAATTATGATCGCCTGCCCGCCCCCCTCTGGTGAGACTTCGTGAGATCTGGCCGGACCCTCACCCCTCCCCTATGGTGAGGGTGAGAGCTCGAGGTGGTCCCCATTCCTGACGACCTAGTAATTTTGGAGACCATTTTTTGTTGTTGTTTCCAGCTCTCCAGTTTGATAAGGGTGGAGAGTCTCTGAGACCCCCCCCCCTCCCCCTAACATTGTCGCAAGTAGTTTGTAAGCCTGCAGACCTTTTTTTAGCTCTCGTCCTTAAAAAGATGACGTGAGATTTATTTCAACCCCCCCCCCTATTTCATCTCACGTAATTAATGGGCGCCTCTTTAAGAGACACTACAGCCTGCATCTCAGCCAATGAGATTTGTCGATGCATTCATTATCTGTAGCAACTAATGTCACGAAATTACGCGGTTGAGGTTAATGGCTGCTAACTAACATTCCCCCCTTGCCTTCCCCCTGGGTTTTCGTGAGGATGGAAGACCGGGTGGTCGGGTCGGTCTAGACACAACGTTGCTTCGGAGGCCACAAAGTTGAGTTGATCTTCGACTTGGCCCAGGACAGCGGAGTCAGTACACACCGCAGTGGACAGAGGCTGTGGGGCGGACAAGTACCCCCGTAGCCTCAGGTCTCCTCAGCCGACATCCATCACCACCGCCATGTCGCAGACGAGGGTTATGTAACACTCTAAATATTTGCTTGCGACCGCTGTTCACACAGCCAACCGTGATAAATTATTTCACTGCGCATGTCATGAACAATGATCCGTATGTATTATTTCCGTTGTCAACTCAACTACGCTAATATATAATTTACAGCGATGAATAAGGTATCGCTAGGTAGGATATTTTACCCACTTCTGACATGTCGTACCCAATTCACGTTGAAACGCATACTTTGTTTGAAAGTTTGAGTTGAAAGTTTGTCCACGGTATGCTATGACACAGTTTACTTCACAACAACCCCTGCAAGGGTAAGATGCAACCCGCCGTATAAATTAGTTGTTTCGGTAGCAGCACGCTCAGGGGTAGGCAGCAGCCCAGATAATACAGGGCGTTCGCCGGAAAACGCTACCCTCCCAGTCTGTTGCCGTCGGCAACTTGCTCGGTCAGTCTAGCCAGCAGCTCCCGCCACACGGCACCGTGAATCACCGCACTGTTTAACACCTCCGCTGCCCCAACAGTGCAGTGACGCAGAATAATGGGACCCTTACATTGTTAAGAACGGTTTCTTTGCATTGTAGATAGTTTGTGACTTCAGTCTCTTATTAATCAGTGTTGTGAATAAACGTTTCTTTGCGGTTTGGCTGGTTTGGGGCCTCATACTATTATTAATCTGTGCCGTGTTTGAGTGTGAGTAAAATTATGGTACGTTACAGTTTGCAACAAAGAATATTTCTCTACGATACATATGTGAAGAAGAAGTCGTTTAAAAAGTGTCGCAGTAAATTTCGTCGCGAATTTCCTGGCGCTTTACTGCCAGCTAAATCAACAATTCTGCGTCTGGTTAAAAAAGTAAGAGAAACGGGTTCATTTTTTAACAAAAAGAGACTGTCGGTCAACCGTATTCTCACAGAGGAGAAAATTGACGATATCGCTTTTCGACTAGAACAGTCACCCAAAAAATCATTAAGTCAGTTAGGGCAGCGTGTGTCTCGAAATATGTTCAGAAGATGTGAAATGTGCATTACACAAGAGGGTCAACACTTCCAGCATCTTTTATAAGGTAAGCTAATGAATTACGTCACATTTAAATGCTTACCACACAAGTTTATGAAGTTTATGAAGCGTAATTATTATGAAATAGTCCGCGGCCGACGGTCGAACAATGCCGGAAACTGAGCGCTCGCTCGCCGGGAGCAGTTTCTTCCTTGTAGCGCTAACAGTGGGTTGCGTTTCCCGGCGAACGCCCTGTATAATTGCTATATAAAAATACGTTCTGTGCCTGCCCCGGTATCATAGAGCCCCGCGTGCTGAAGGTCACCGGCTTGAGTCCGGACGCGGGCATTGGTGTTAAGTCCCTTGGTGTCTATAATTACTAGAAAAAAATACATACAATCGAGAAACTGCAAACACTGGATGAACTGAAATCACAATTGAGTTGGCTGAATGGTATAATAGAAGCCAAATGCCATAAAAAAACATATTTTCTGGATCAATTTTCGAGAATTTTAACAATAAAGACAAGATGATTGTAATCTGAGATAAAATACAGCATACAAAGTTACATTGTAAATCCTTTAAAATTAATAAACTCGCTTTGCAATTATCAATATCCATTCACTGGGTATTTAATTTCAAGAAAAGAATGAATCTTATTATTAATTTTGGGGGAGGTGGGGAGGAAGAGGGAAAAATTGAATAAATGAAACTTCAATCAAATTGACGATTTACACACTTCCGTGATAAGTTGATTTTTGGCATACAACTTCTCATACGTCATTTGTCATCGCTTGAAGTGATTGCTGCTTTTTAATAAAATTAAATCTTTACCACTTCTACCCCCATCGTAGCCACGTTAACCTAACCCGGTAATCCTACCGGGTGCAGGGAACCGTGGCATACGAAGCGTCCTGGCGTACTTCACTTTACACTGTGACGGAGGTTAGTGTCGGGTTAAGAGCCTTTGAAATTCACAACTGAGACCAGGATTCGAACAAGGGACATTTGAGTTTGCAGTCAGACTCCTTAACTGATGAGCCACCAGACCGGTGAAATGAAATAACAGTTATTCATCGTAGCTGCAAAGCAAGAACCATACTACGCTTGAAAAATGACGAAAAGTATTTTTTTGAAATTTCAGTAATGATTGAAACACACGCAACTAATGGTAGATGATATGAAATTAGTACATCCGTGTAAGAGCAAAAATTGATGTTATTTACAGCAATATTCTGTGGAGGACAAGGAAGAGTAAAGAAGATGGAAGAAGAGAAGAATTACGTAAGGAAGACGAGGAAAGGCGAATAGTGGGTGAGGGATAAACTACAGATCTGGTTTTTGGGAGGACGCAAGTTCGAAAACTGGTTCAAGAATCCTGGTTACGATTTTTAAATCGTTTTCCACTATAGGTGAATGGCAGGATGATCATAAGAACTTATGGCCGATTACATTTCCGTTCCTTGTTAGTAGTCCTTCTCTAGTCCTAAAGATCTTGACTTTAGCAAGCCGTTAAGTTCCAATAAAAAAAAAGTAGAGTTTAGCCGTTCATGCTTCAACCATGACCTTATAAAGAGAGTCATATAACAGATCCCATCGACCATACATACTGTTTTGTGTCGATGGCTCTGATGTGTGTTCGTTAACTTAGCTGTGAATTAATGAGAGATTCAGGAAGGGATAAAATGAAACCTGGTGCCCCCCCATTAAGATCAAATCATTGTAAAAACATCGTGCACCCATCAAGCTAAACGTAGCAGTCAAAGGGACGAGTCTTCCTCAACGGTGTTGTATGCCACACTTAATACGCACTGTGTAAAAATTTGTGATTTAACCAAGGACTTTGGTGGGCCATCTGGATATTACGAAATGCGCACCACCTCTCCTCCACTATCAGGACTGGAACCAGCTAAACCCGGTCAGGCGCCGGATGCCTCCACGTGAGCCAGCGCATATCCCGGATCAGAGCCGCTGGGGGTATTCAGCAAGGCTTCACAGGGGTTGTTGCCTCGTAATGCGGGAGGGGGAGTATATCCAATGGGTGGAAGAGCGTTGTAGTTTATAAAGGGAGCCGTAATCGAATTGAGGGGCAGAAACGAAGGGGAAAGGGATGGAGCCAAATTACAGCCACTCAACATGACTTAAACGGTCCAGTCGAGGGGATGAAACAACGGGTCAAATAGTCCTTAACTTACCCTGTTTACAAAAAGTGTGCTTACGGGCATAACACAATGTGGAACGAACTTTGCTCTTTTAACACGATCATCTTTTTTTTTTTTTCGCTTCTGTGGGTGCTTTGGCAGCTTGGCACATTCTTTTCAATTTTTGACGAAGTCTCCTAAACATCAGCTCCAACATTTCTGTACAGTTCACTCACTTCGTGTTTGATCCATCCATCTTATACGTGAGAAACATATAAGATTGTTTTCTCCACTATTTTCATAACATGCTCCCGCCCCCTATTAAATTTTTTTCTTTTTAGCATTTCTTCCGATCCGTCATCCTTCAAGTTATCCATGATGTTTCCGTTACTGACTCTACCCTTTCTCAGAAAACTCACCTATGCCACCTGCACTTTGTATAATTTTCTCTTCGTCAACGTCTTCTTTTTTTTGGCTTATGGATTTAGACTCGTCAACGTCGAGATCATTAGAGACAGTAAAGTACTGAGGACAAGGAAAGGAAAGGAATTCAGCCATGGCATTTTTTAAGGAACCATTCGCCTGGTGTGATTTGAGGAAACTATGGAAAACCGAAATCTGGATGGATGGCGGGACGGGGATTCGAACCCGCATCTTTCCGATTTCAATGCCAGAGAATTACCGCTCACCCACCGCGCTCGGTGTTCGTGTCTATGTTTCTGGGCCGTAGGTCGGTATTAGTTGGTAGTATAATTTATAGGGCAAGACAATTTCTCCGCCATGTTCCACCTCAGGATGCTATCCTCGATCAGGTTATAGAATCATACACTCTGTCTTAGTTATTTCGTCATACGGCTGTACTCGGATGATTACTTTACTTCCAAGGTAACAGAATCGCCCTGACTGGACCTTATTGAAAATGAAACCTGCTGTGAACATCCTCCTGCCATCCTGTGTATTATTTCTGACATCAACATTCCTTTTCTTAAGTAATACATATTTTACAGCGGAGAAACCAAGGTATCTGGTGATACTTATTTTTTTTAAAAAAAATCTGAAAAATCGTACCCAGTTTATGTTAAAACTTATTGTTTGTTTAAAATGTAAGTTAAGAATGGCTCCTGTGGTGGCAGGGACACAGTTTGTCTCTCTGCAGCGCCTGCGTTGACAAGATGCAACCCGCAGCGCACAACAGTCGCTTAGTTAGCGGCATAGTAATATACAAGATTATTTAATTCAACAACTAATTAAACAATGTTTATATCTCAATTACCGAAAATGACATGTAGAAAAAATCAATATCATTGCATTCTAATATCAAATATTCTATTCAAATAGGAATTGTAAAATATTAATACGATCTTATTAATAAACTCATTTTTCTATGTTGTGTATTTAATTTCAGCAACCCAATTAAAATCTGGAGTAGCTGCTTGTATGTTCCAAAGGTTTCTCTCGGGCTTACTGGTATTAAATAAATCTCCTACATTTATTCTTAAAATCATCATCAACAAATCCACTATTACTGTCTCTGATTGTGTGCGTAAATATATCGTAACGTAAAATCACATCGGAGCACCTCCTCATTTACATTTTTGTTCATTAAGATAAACTCCTTAGTGTTGACGGAAACGTCTGACATACCCACTCCAGGTGAATATGTCTTACCATGTACATATCCATACGGCTCGAAACTGGTATACTTGGTTTACTTGCATTAATCAGTTTATTAATTTGAACATTAGTTACATCGATACTAAACGAAAAGAAACTAAATATTCGCTTATTGTCCACTGTTTATCAAGTAACAAGGATATCATTCAACATTACATGTGTGGCGTCGTTTTGATGGATGTAAGACTTGGTTGTTCAGTGGCGTCACATATTAAGTAGCCCACATTAAATCAAAATAGACTTAATTTTAAAGTTAAACACATCAGCTCAACTTTAAGAAGGAATTTATAAATTTTAAGTATTTTCCGTTAAGTTTTATATGTGAACAATAGTTTCCAGAGATGCTAGGCCAGGCTAGCGTCATGGGAATTTTTAATTCAAACTCGTTCCTATTTAACTTGGCACTGAATACCCACATTAAAGTCAACTCCATCTTTTATGATATTTCTGACAAATAGTGTCCCCTTGCTTTGTGTCTGTAAGATGTTATAGCTTTAATAAGCAAACACCAGTGATATGGCTGCCTACTCTTTTATATCTATAGACATATTTCCCATTCTGAAGAGAAAAAACCATTGCCACCAATCACACCGCACACATTGTTGAGCTACATTAGAAACATAAACAGTAAAAAAACACAAAAAAAAAACACACACACAGACACACGTTCGCACAGACCCACACACAATAGAAGATATTGTTGTTGGGTATTTCTTTCCTCCCACAGTTCTTGTATGGGTGCCGAACGACAGTAGTTTATTACAAAATCCAAGGGGATGGAAAGAAATTTGGCCTCGTGGTCTGGAAAATAACGGTAAATTATTAGTTTGAAGTTCAGCCCTTCCTTACAGCGCAAACGGTAATGGAAGTGTGAGAATCTATCTACAAGAAAACTAGTTTCTCATAGAGCATATAATGCAGCAAGTGCCTCAAATAAATTCTTTGAAAATTTGTGATGCATTGGAAATTTTTGAAATGTGGCTATGATCCGATACTGATGTAGGTACATAAATGATAGAAACTCTTTACAGGTCATAATTACGTAAAAGTGAAAATTATAATAGCGCAGTTGAGACCTGGATTAAGCAATAAGTTATACCTTTGACTGATTTTGTGAGAATTTAACTGGAATAACGAGAAAAACTTCACGTTTTTTTAACGATAAGTTAACTTTTATTTGTTTTTACCTTTGAGACTGGGGAATTCTCCAGGTAAAACTTTAATATGCAGTATTGACGTGCACTGTATTTTAAATTATTTCCTCGGTCACTTTACAAATTTACGCAGAACATTGTACTTACGTGTAGCTATCAGACCATTGCTTAGTTTGAGAACAACTGTCTGAAAAGAATTTTACACGCTAACCTACTAAGAACACAAATATCTTAATAATAATGATCTTAAATTCCTATTTCCGATATGTACCATGTACACATAGATATTTAAAACCCTTCTACAATGACAAAAATTTCAATTATCTCGAGTAGCAGTTGATAACGTAACGGAAGTATTTACACTAAACCATTATTAAGCTCTCATTACATTGTACTGAATGAAGAAGTGTTCTAATTTAGTTCATAATAGCGTCAAGAGTTGTAGTATATGTTACTTGTCTCAGTCATGTATTGTGCATGTCTACCCTAATATAAATGCAAAACTAACTCTGACCCTGTGAATGATTATGTTTTCACGGCTAAATCCATCTTGATGAAATTTGACAAGGAAGCACTATATACTATTAGAAACGACATAAAACTCTTATATCGGGATAAATAACATACTTTGTCATGCAATTTTGAAACCTAAACAAACGGTGACACACAGAAGCATGGCGTGTTTGAATCTCTGTATTATTGTACCAGTCTCGATGAAATTTGACAAAAAATTACTATGTATCATTAGGTAGGACATATTTTTGCAAATTTTGAAAACTTATCGAACGTAACAGACAGGCGGATAGCGTGTGTAGTCTCTACAATGTTATATCGGTCGCTCAGCCTTTGTTTCTCTCGCAGTCAGTTTGTGTAACATCTTTTATATATTCAATGCTGGCAGTAATATTCTAAGTCGCGGGTAACGGCTAGTGTAGCTCACCTTGGGCGACGGGTGTGGCCTGGCGGCGTGCAGCCCCACGGCGGCGCCCGCCACGAGCAGAGCGAGCAGCACGAGCAGCAGCAGCCCGTGCGAGCCGCGGCCGGCCGAGGTGGCGGCCAGCAGGGCGCGGCCCGCAGGCAGCTCGGCCGCCTCTGCCTCGCGGCCTCGCACCAGCCGAGCCAGGCGCCTCGCCGCAGCCCGCGCCTCGCCGCACGACGACCGCTGCCTCATCGCTGACTGCCGCCCGGCCAAGGGCAGCGCCGCCACCCGCACTGCGCATGACGACACGCGCGCATGCGCAGTCCAGCACAAGCCGAGCAGCCCCCCCTCCTATATGTCCATGATGTGCACGTTACTTAAGTGAGGTGGATATTAATAAAGCTTTTTTGAAAGATTTCCTTTCTGTGTGAAATCTTTTTGTACGACCCTGCTGAGGTCCCAGTTTTATACGCAAATTTTCTGACGTTCAGACAATAGTTTACACACAGGCCAGATCTTTGTTTTTCTGAAAGTGAGTTTTATCCCTTGAGGTCAAAGGCTCTCATGGTGCACGATAATCTAAAATTGACTGGCAATGACTTTTAATCCGGTAAACAATTTAAACAACAATGTACGAACTACAGTAATACTGTATAAACTTGCTTCAAAAGTTGAAGCATTTCTGTGAAAAATTCCCCCAATTTCTCGCAAAACTGCACGTTGCATCGTTGCTCCAGAAAGTCTCACGCTGCAACTATCGCCACAAAGATTGTAAAATCTATACATTGGATTTAAAGAAGCTATCGGCAATATTTAAAAAAAAAATAAGAAGTTGGGCAGCAGGTTAAGAGTAGGGATACAAGGTAATATCAATGAATGTATCGATGCCAAGCAGATATCTATAATATAGGCCGCATCATATCAATATTTTCCAATATTTGTATATACTATTTTAGAAACTAGAAATAAGTATTTAAATCAAAATCAAATAATAAATTTGAAGTAGTTTATTAAAAAAAATTAGGTCTGCAAATTTTAAGCGTCAGCAGATCCTGAAAACGTGGTTTACTTGATCTTTTCCCATTAAATCCATTCCTAGTTTGAGTGACAGTGGTTCCTGCCTGTGAGAATAGGAGTTCAGAAGGTACCGACGAGACTACTTTGAATAAATGATTAATTGCAATTTTGAACATATCTTAATCCAACTAGTATACCAATCATGATTGATTTAAATTTAATTTTTCAGCAAAAAAAGTACCGCAATCTGCAAATAGTCGTTGTTATTCTATATGTAACAATAACAAATGCTTCATACTTTTCAACTACTCCATTACAACTTTCGGAATTTTTTCATCAATTTTTGTTTTGATATTTCCACGAAAAGGGACTTTGTATAATGGTGCTAAGTGCTTCATTAAACTTAAAACCTTTGCCTTCAACTGCATTAAAAGTTCTATTATCAACACTGATAAAATAATCAATTGTATCGGTCAGGCGGTCATATTTTTACCCCTTTTTAAATATTGTAATACCTCGCAAAGGACGTTATCGAGGTAAATCAGAGTTTAGCATAGTCAAGTTTGGTTCCTTTCACCCGTACATTTATTCGCAGGATTTTTTTTTTTTTTTAGCGCGATGGGGTTTGTAGTATTCTATATTTCACAACATCAAATCTATATTATCGTACCGACCATTTAAAAATATTGATATAAATATTGATATTTTTAGACTGATATTATCGGTTGACCGATATATCCTTGCAATCCTAGTTATGAGGAATGCAGTGGTACCAACCGTACGTAACTAAACTGTTCTGTTGCCGCGTAATTAAAACTGTTTCGTCACTTCATAGACATATCTCGTGCATAAACTTTAAATTGGAGTGTCTTTTACCACATTGACCAATCAGTTTTGCATGCCCGTGAATCCTCTCCCTAGACTCAACCGAGAAGTTGAAATGGTCCCGGGTTCAAACCTTGGACATGACTCTCCAGCCGGCCTATTTAGGATTTTTGGTGAGTTTCGTTTAGCAACTGAGTGAGTGCTGCAATAATTCCCAATTTTCTCCTCACAATACGTAAAAGAAGCAACACTCGTCGGCTTACACTATTCTCGGGCAGCTGGTGAGGGGATAATTTCTCCCACCACGTGATAAGTAACCCAGTGCGATGTCAGATGAATTTGATGTGCCACAAAAATCTGTATTAAGTTACTCAAATCGCAGGCAGACACCTGTCTTTACCCTATTAGTGTGCTGAGATGAAGAATAATATCATAGCGCATTTTATCTTGATCCTGAAATGGAAACGATCCCACAGTTTATGTTCATTGACATACATCGTTGTGCTAGAAAACATTTCATCTGTTTCTATCTAAATCGGATGGTGTTATACAAATTTTAGAGTGAGTCGTGTTGAAAATAGTTCTCTCTGCCACAAAGAAACATCTTTCATTTCGTGTTTGGTCATGTGGAATTGCCACTCAGTAATCACGAATGTTCCGAAGCACATTCCTGGCCTTAACTCTTCCGTCAAGCTCAAACAGAAGAATATATCTGAAGTGCTTCTTCCACCTATTACGCCTTGTTCTTTACCAACAATTAGCTCTTGTTTCTTATGGATTTACGCGGGAAAGGACTGGGGGTAAGGAACGGGAAGGAATTCTGTCATGGCCTTTTGAAGGGAGCATCCCAGCGTTCTCATGGAGTGATTTGGGGAAACCATGGAAAACCCAAATCTTGATGCCCGGATGGAGTTTGAACCGGCATCTTCCCAAATGTGAGGGTAGAGCGTTACCGCTCACCCACCTCGCTCGGTGCCAACAATTAGCGCCTTCTTTCTTTGAACCTTAGAAATATAACAAACGAAAATCTAATCCCCAATATGTAGCGCTACCATGTCAAATACAAAAGCCTCTATCTCATACTTTAGTCGTATATTAAGCCCTTAAGTTTAATGCTTAAATTGTGCAAGATAGAGGAAACCCTATTGTTTAACTTGACTTCTAAGTCTGATTTTAAACGGTTTTCCAATATGACAGAGAAGAGCCCATTGACTTTTCCAGCACCTGTTAGAAACCTCTGCCACTGATACCTCTCTTACTGGAGGTGGACAACAGTCTTCCAGGAAGCCAGCAGGCGGCAGGATTACGGGCCAATCCAATTACGAGAGGCGTACAGCTGAATAACAAATTTTTCTGTTGTGAGACATGCAACCACATCGCAGAGGTGGCGAAAATCCTACAGACTCGCGAATTAAATTCTACCAAACTGCTTTCGC
The DNA here is from genome assembly GCA_031002005.1 of Vandiemenella viatica. Classification (NCBI taxonomy): domain Eukaryota; kingdom Metazoa; phylum Arthropoda; class Insecta; order Orthoptera; family Morabidae; genus Vandiemenella; species Vandiemenella viatica. The sequence continues at coordinate 228,740,264 of JARYHS010009186.1, forward strand.
ATTTACGCCAATGTTTATGAAAACTGCAACAAGAAGAAAACAAACGATTATAATGAAATTTATTCCACACATTAGTGATATGACAACACACAAACGATTAGATTTCAGATAACTGAAAATGAACTTCACTTTGAATGTGAGAACTTAGTAGGTTGCGAAGCAGTGGCGGATTCAGGGGAGGGGGCTATGGGGCTCAAGCCCCCCCCCTCAATAAGTATTTAGGTCCACCCCCGACATCGGTAATTTTTTAAATTTGGAGACTTTTTTTTAGCTCTACTGATTTTTTAAGGGCAGCATTACTATAAAGCCTACCCTTACCCGACTCAAGCCACCCCCAAACGAAATCCGCTCAAGCGCCCCCCCCCCCAAAAAAACAAAATCCACTCACCCTCCCCCCCAAACCAGAATCCTGGATCCGCCACTGGTGCGAAGCCACCACGTGTTGAAATCAGGGCCTCTAGATACCTGTATGACATAGAATCAAAGAGAGTCTGGCTCCGGTGCTGGGGAACACACTGCCACGAGGTTTGTAGGCGCGTTCACAAAACATCAGCAGTGGTTTCAGGAGGAACAAAACGAACCATTTGCCGGCCGACCATATCCCGTACATGTCAGGTGAACGTCAAGGCCAGAGAAGCAGTGGTGCCCGTCGTTATTCCTCGCCACGTGTGACCGGGCATTGTTCCGCTGAATTATGCTTGTGGAGCTGCTTGTAGAAGGGACAGCACCTAATACCTCCCTGGCGTAGCGATTTTTGTTCATATTTCCCAGAAAACATATGAAGCGAGATCTCATGCTATAGCCAATGGCGTCGCAACCCGTAACACTTGCGTTTGTCCGCTATACCGCTCAACAATTCAGTCTCCCCGATTGCGTTTACAAAGGTAGAGCCATCACTGAAGGACTAGTTGAAGCGGGAGTCTGAAAACATTACATTTAGCGACTCAACACGGCAATGACGGCGTTCATACGCTCATTGCAATCAGAAGAGCTGGTGGTTTCAGGTCAATGGAAGTCTACGCAGTAACATGCGTGCCACCAGTATGGCTCGCTGCATTTGGCGACCACACCCGCTGCAATGCACCAACTTCATGTCGACGCTGTGCATGGGGCTGATTTGTCCGTCATGGCCGTGCTGACAATATGGTGGTCATCCCGCACTGTGGGGGCCAGTACTCGCTCGTCGCTGTGTATACACTGCTTCCACACACGCGTCACTGTCGGAGCTTAGCCTGTATGAGCCCTTTCCCGGAGACCAATCATCCTGCCACGTTCGAACTCAACAACATGCTGATAATGCGCCATTTGACGTCGACGAGGTATACGGACACTTACTTGCGCGTTTCCTCTTCACCGAGCGGGGCGGTGTAACAGTTAGCGTTCTCGCCTCGCATTCGGGAGGACGGCGGTTCGAATCCCCATCCGGGCATCCAGATTCGGGTTTTCCATGGATTCCCCAAATCTCTCCAGGCGAATGCCGGGATGCTTCCTTCAAAAGGCCATGGCCGAATTCCTTCCTGTTCCTTGTCCCCAATCCCATCCCGCCTCTAATGACCTCGATGTCGTAAAGCCATAAGTGAAAGAAAAGAAAGTCTTAATCACTTATTGTGGTTCCATTATTCTACAAATCCTCCGATTTTGGAGTGATTCAGACTAGGGATATTCACTAAACATCAAAGTATCGCATCTATTCGATGTTTACCATACGATACATCGGACTGATTCGATGTTTTGACAAAGAATTTTTCTATTCAATGTATCGATTTTTTTAATAAAAACATCGAATAATAAATATGCTAACTCTGACTAATAATGACAAAAATAATAGAAATAAATGTTAACACTACTAAATTTGTTGAAGATTAAATTAAATGATTTCGATTTAAAGTAACAGTTATTAACAGGTGATGACACCTGTGAGCAATTAGCGGGACATAACAACGATGACAATGAATTTCTCTTGCGGTTGCCTGTCTTGTCCGTATCAGTGAATTAATAAAATCAATTTCTTAGGTTCACTCCTACTGTTTGATGTGAATCCGAATAAGATATAATTACTTTAAAACAACTAAGTTTTACCTGTAGTCAATATTTAGATAGTGTTGGGGGAACATCTATTGTCGGGACTTCTTTTGCATCCGAACGTTTATTTTCGAAGGTTGCTCAAATAGTCAGTCAGCAAAGGAAGAGAATGAATGGAAAACGATTGAGTAAACTTTTATTTCTGCTAAGTTTTCCTAAACACCATTGGTGTTCAGTGGTTAAAGATTTAAAATTAACATTTTTAGGCAGATTTCCACCTTAGTATTTAATGTCTGGTTTTTTATTGTGATAGTCTGGTATCGCAATAAAATATTTCTGTTAATCTGAAGTCTCTGTTTCACTCACAAAGCTATGCCTCACTCACGCAATACTACTTAACCGATACACGGCATCATAAAAGTAATTTTTTAATGTTGGCTGAAAGGTAACGCTCTGGCCTCACTTTCGGGAGGACACGGCTTTGAATCCCCGTCCTGGCATCCAGATTTGGATTTTCCATGGGTTCCCCAAACCACTTCATGCCTTGGACGAATTACTTCCCGTTCCTTGCTCCCAGTGCGTTTCCGCCTCTAATGACCTCGACGTCGACGAGGCGTAAAGCCATAGACAAAAAAATGCATAAAATTCATTACAGCTACCAGGGCCCACTCTAGCGGTATTGCCGCCCCGGACAAATAGACAAATTGCCGCCCCTTAAACTTATGTAGAATTATATATTTTTTTTAATAATTAATTTTTAATCGAATAAAATATTTAATTTTAAACTTTAATAAAATCATATATTCATAAATAAACTTATTGAATTTTGATCTAGCGGCACAAAATAGATAAATTAATTATGAAAAATCTTTACATAGCCACAAATTACCCATATTTTTAGTTTGTAAATGCTATTACAGATGGATATTATCACAAAAGCAATCTAAATGCCATTAATAAAATATTTAATTTTAAACTTTAATAAAATCATATATTCATAAATAAACTTATTGAATTTTGATCTAGCGGCACAAAATAGAGAAATTAATTATGAAAAATCTTTACATAGCCACAAATTAACCATATTTTTAGTTTCTAAATGCTATTACAGATGGATATTATCACAAAAGCAATCTAAATGCCATTATTTTGAAAATAAAACGAGATTACATCAAATACACTAAAATCACCAAAAAAAAATTTTTTTTCTTACTTTCAGGTTTTGAATTTTTTATTACATCTTAAAATTTACTTCATCAGCAATTTCATACTCAATTGCCAAAATGGCTAAATCATTAAATTATCAATTTCTTGGTTTTCGTAAATGCTTAGCAAGTCGTCGTTCATATCTCCCAAATGAAATTTTTAAGGTTTTAATGCCTCTATCCTCTCTATCCTACTCTCCCATCTAGTGTCACTCCATGTTTTCAAAGTTGAACACTGAACATGCTTTAAAAGTATTGCCCATCGAAAAGTAGATGCCTAAAAGAATAAATATATTTTTTGGACCATGTTGAAGAAATTAGCGGCTTCCAAGGATGCTTTTGCCATTCATAACAAGATTGAGAGAATAGCTACTACACGGAACATTGAATGCTCGCGAATTATATTGTTTAATTCTAAATTGCACTCCAGCGTTATTGCGCCTCATATTGGACCCGTTGTCAGTCCCTGTCCTCTGATATCCTGCAAATTTAAATACAAGTCATTAAGTTCTCCAACTATAATGTCAGACATTTGTTTTCCTGTGAATCTTTCGACTGGTAAGAAGCCTTAAAAGTTTTCATTAATTTTAATCTCAACATCAGGATTAAATTTATTGGTTGAAACATATCTGATTACAAGAGTAATTTGCTGTATCTTACTAAAGTCAGGAGTACAGTTTAAAATTATGGAAAATATTTGAATTTTTTTATTTCATTAATAACATGAGACTGTACACTTTGATGCAGCAGATCTACTATCCCGGTTTGTATATTTTCCACAAGATATTGAGCTTTAGTCTCTACTTTTTAGAGCACTCAACGGACGTGCTCTTCCATAATGGGATCGTATTCAGACAGTAACTCAACTATTTTTAAGAAATTACCGGTAATATGCTCAAACAACTTGTCGCTTGTACCTTGAAAAACCAGTCAACTTTTACCAATTATTTTGGTAATTGCAACGATTCATAGTAGCACCTCATTCCAATGATTTATTTCGGCATTAATATTCTTTGAGTGGCAGCATCTACAGTTTTACAACAATTTAATCTTTTTTGCCTGAATATGATTTTTCGAAATTTCATGCTCTTTCAAAGTTTCGTCGAGGTGCTTCCAATTTTTAAAACCCTCCTTTGAGAGAGAACTAACTAAACAACTGAAAATTTTGCAACAGAAGCAGTAAACGCATTAGCTAATCTTGCAATATTTGCTCTGCGTTGCTGAAAATTCGTCCATAATATTTTGCGCTAAAACGTCGATCTGTGTCATTGGAAGGAAATGTGTAATTATGCAATAGTTTAGGTGGACCTTGCCTTACTAAAAAGCTTCTTACAGCGTCTCATAAAATTCTTGGCCACAAAGTTTAAGAACGCCTTCTGTGAGTCTCACGTTGGTGTCAGTTCCAGTTGATTTACAAACTTCGTTCATTTGTTCGCTATTATTCTCTGACGATTCTATACTTCATTTGCATCCCGACCTGATATTGGATTCTAAGATTTGTTTTGGTAAAACCATGAATACAGTAAATTTTTTTTAACGCGCCAGATTGATTCTGCCTTTACGCTTACTTTCCCAACCTTCTTTTTTTGTACTGGTAACCAGATAGTTTTCTTTGACCGTCAGACATTTTGAAAGAGGCATGCACGTAACTCAAACAATGTACACTATAAAATAATATAAAAAGTAAATATTTATCCTTGCTCTAAATAAGCTAAAACCATAACTAAGATAAATTATTCTCAGTCGATATAAAAAAAATATTTATGCACAACACAAAATATTTTCCATACCCTGTGAACATAAATAAAGTCTAGTGTTACTACACAGTCAAAGCTTATTCGCGGATGATACTATCCGTAAATTTGCTGCAAATACAGAAACCGTGTATACAGAATGGAAATTTCTATAGGCTTGAACGGAATAGGTTCTAAGTTCACAAACAAACAAAATGATGTTGTGGAGTGATTGTCACGCAATGCACTAATTAAACCAACTTGCAAAGTTATTCACATTTACTAAAATAGTTAATGAATTTATTTTTGTTGAGACGATTTACAAATGCAGCAATTAGAGTATCTGTAAACCGCATTCGTATATATATAATAAACATCATGGATTATTATATGTTAGCAGTTAGCATTCGAAATTAAATATACTAATGGTATGTGAAGTAACTAATCGGTAATCAGCAGCTAGTAATATTATTTATTTATTAATGATTGTAACTATTGTCCCACACCCACTAAACTACAGTATTTTCACAAGCGATCAAAGCTAGCGTATGTGGTTCAAGTTTACGTCGCGATACACGACGTTGATAATTTAGGATAAAATTGATTGTATCAATGCGCGTGTGATTGAGGCTTTGAATTTGTAGCGCCAATATTAGCGGAGATTGTGGTTAGGTTGAGATTCAGCCTGGACCAATATGAAAACTGAGCCTTTTTGTCACAGCCAATGGCACGAGGAATTTAGTTATTTAAACAAAATTCATGAGCACAATGTCACGTTGTGATGTCATGTATCGCGACGTAAACTACTCCCGCGTATGTAATTTAACCCAACCAAAACACTTACAATGCCTGTATCTAATGTGTACAACAAATCTGTGAGGCTCGGATTACGAGAAGAAATTATTACGCAAATTATTCCACTTTGATTTCCAATAACTAAGATCCACATTGATTTGGTTCATCAATTCAATAAAATAAATACTCAGTATCTCCCGCCAAGCACTATCGATTCCATGTATTAGAGCCTAGCTGCAATTGCGAAAAACACTCCTTTTCACCGCGCAGTATAACGTCGGAATCAGTGCAGGTAGCCGAGGGCAGGTGTAACAGCCCCCACCTACTGGGCTTCTGTTGTGTGCTTTTGTCGTTGTGCGCCTATGTCGTATATCCAACTAAATAACAGTTTAATCATAGAAATTCTATTGTGTAATGAAACCACTTTTGTAATTAGCAATAATAAGCAAATTGAGACAACAACGCGTTCTACTCGCGTGCTAAGGCCCAATTCACACAGAAGAGACGTGGCGCGGACTTCGGGCTGAGATATGGCGCGGACGCGGCGCATTTTGAAGTTGCTCCTATGGCGGAATTCACACAGAGGCGGCGAGGCAACGACGCGCCCCTTTGAGGTCCACGCCCCGTCTCTTCGAAGTCTCTAGGGGCGCACCCAAATAGCTAAGAACTGTAAGTTTTTAACGAATGAAAAAATCGGTATGTGGATTTTTTTTATTAATTGGGAATTTAGCCCATTAATATTTTTCTCACACTTGCAGCCGAAATGGCGCCCCTAAATTTTAGTGCCCCGGGCAAATGCCCGGTTTGCCCCCCCCCCCCCCTAGAGCGGGCCCTGCAGCTACAGCACTACATTGCTGGTATAGTGTTGCTCTGTGTTCACTCGGACCAAACGAAAGCCAATGAACTATCTGCGTTCAACTAGAAATGGCGAATATCAAACTATTGTCACATTTTCTCTTGGCGATTTTAAAGGAACAGGTAAGACATAAATGAAGCCACATTTGCCGACGAATATTGTTGGTTTGTTTTTGTTGTGCAAAGAAAAACAAAAAAGTATTCGATGTTGAAAAAACATTGATGTTTTTAAGCAATGCATCGAAAAACATCGATGTAGGGTTCCGATGTTTTACATCGAATAAAAACATCGATGTAGTTTCTAAGTGGACACCCCTAATTCAGACCATTCCTTCTAAGTGTCGCAATTTTCACAAACATTAGATCCGTAAGAGAATGCATCACCTGTAAAGGGGACTTTGAATCCTGCAGCGAAGAACTAAAATCGTGGGAAATGGAGCAGCAAATAACCGTTATGGGGAACCCTACATTTCAATTTTGAATAGATTTCCGAATTCCTTCTTCCTTACCATCAACTATGTCCACTCATCAGAGTGAGTCCTTGTTACTTACAACACACATCACTAATTACGTGGCTTTATACATTCTAATCTTTGTCTTCCTCTACTGTTTTCTCCCGACCACTGTTTCACAACTAATAAGTCAACCAATCCTACTTGATTCCTTGATATGCTCACTGTTATGTGTTAACAGGATAATATTGTTATCAAAACTTTATGTCACACTCAAATTTTCCTTCCACTTCATTACTTGTTTACTCTACATAGAAATCGATAATTAATAGTGATAACTACATCCTTGCCTAATGCTCTTGCTAATGCTCATCACTTTTCTTCTATTTAAGCGATTTATACTTAATAAAAATTTTGTCTAACCCAACATATTTAGACACAATTTTTTTAAAAGTTTTTAACATTTAATTTCATGTTATATTTTCCGTTTTTTTAACAAAAATGTTAATTGATTTTCATCGAATGCCTCTAGTACTTTCCACCCTTTAGAATAACAGCAATTTGAAGCATGTGTAACAAAAATTTTGTTAAAAACGGTTTCTGCTTGTGTGGATCTTGGGGAAAGTGAAGATGATGATGCCTTCAGTTTTCGACCCACTTAAGTCATCTAATTACCTTGAATAGAGCACCAAATGTTTTCTATCCGGTTGCCTACAAATGTAGCAAAGTGTGTATCGGTTTAAATCCCGGGCTGTCACCATTAGATTAAAAAAATATTCTCGTCACACGAGATTCAAGCAGATTACCAAAGCTGTACTGGCGGAGCCCTTTTTAGAAGTGATGAAAGGTGAAATTAAGGAATTTACTGAAATTTTTAAGCATCCCAAAAATTCACTCAAAGACGGGGGCTTTGAACTGAGTGAGATGTGGAAGTGTTCATTTGTGGATAAACGCGATGCCTGAATAAAACACAGCCGCTTCGCCAAAGAGTGCAAAACTCATTCATATCATCACTGGAGTAAGATACAGTTACTGCTTTTTTCAAAAAAAAAAAAAAAAAAAAAAAAAAATCCGAGTATCCCTACAACTATGAAGTGTAAACCATCAGCCTTTCGTAGAAATTTCAGCGAGCAGAAGCAGCTCTGAAAAGTAACACAGTTGGGAACTGAAACGTCGACAGCAAAAAAAGTGATACACGCTGGAAAACCCGAGATTTAATTACACCTGGACACAATAGTTACTCATTCTGTCATGGATCAAAAACGACAATACCTGCTTTTTGAAATCCTTAAAATTTGATTTGTTTGGAAAATTATTCTTTCACTTTTTGTGCATATATTTTAGGAACCAAAGCCGTTCCAGTTTCCGATAACGCCCTTAACAAATAGCTTTGTGTATTAAGCAAGTTTTCACTGGGTGGCGGTTAATTTTCGTGTCGATCAACGAGACTGGTGCTATGGGTCAGTATTGAGGGCTTACCGTCAGCGTATAATGGGGCCGCATTGTTGCCTGTGGCAATGATTAGCACTGTTAACGAGAGTCAACCACAGGTGGCGGTGATAACCGCTTATCAGCCATCACCGTGTAATGACGTGGCAGCCTTCTATTGGTCACGAGGGTGCACTTCATTTCAGCCTTAATGACAAGCCATTATCACCGCATTCTATCAGAAATTACATGTACACGGATAAATACGAACGGAATAAGAGCGCAAATTTTAATGCTACCTTAATTATAATAACGATAACAATAAAAGGCTATTGTCGTAATCAGTTTTTCAGCTGATTTCATGAAATATTCGAACTTTCGTACCGTCAGCCAAATTGTTTGGATCCTTATACACGTTACCAAATACATCCTAAATTTTTCTCTTCTTGTTTTTTTAGTTCACCACCTCTTCCCAACATTTTGGAGTCCGTTGCTTTTGAAGAGCTCTACTCACAGTTAGCATGGTTAAATTTGGAGCTTTAATTTTACGGCCGCAATCCATTACTGACATCAAGCATTTTCGTTCGCTCTGGCCTCCCATTCGGAGGACGGCAGTTCGAATCCCCGTTCTAGCATCCAGATTTGGGTTTTCCATTTGACTCCAGGCGAATACCGGGATGCTTCCTTCAAAAAGACCATGTCCGAATTCCTTCCCATTCCTTGTCCCCAGTCCTTTCCCGCCTGTAATGACGTCGACGAGGCGTAAAGTCACAAATAATAATAATAATAAAAAAAACATTTTATACCTCCTGCCAGGTCGTACTGCGTTCTGAGGGGAGACCTGACATGATGTGCCATCTGTCTGTGAAACCTGTAACTATGTTCTGCGCGTAACATGTGTATTTTTGTTTGTTTGTGAAATGTGTCGTTTATTAGGAGGAGATTGGTGACCGTCCCGGCGTTCATCTTGGTGGTTGTGGAGCGTCCACAAACTACGTGGCTCGGTATAGGGACGGGGTGGGAAGGGGTTGGCTGGAAAGCTACGCTGAGCTACGTAGGGGGGGGGGGGATTCAGACCCAAGCCACGTAGCACAGAACACACAACAGCGTGTGAATATTTATTTCTGTTATTTAACTGTCTCCGTGTGTAATTTACGATAGACCGACAAGAGAAAACAGTACAAAATGTCTTCTGGAATCAAAAGGGACCGTGCACAAACTACGTGGCTCGGTCCTTGGGGAGGGGGAGGGGTTAGCTGAAAGGCTACGCTGGGCTACGTTGAGGGAGGGGAGGGGGTGTTCCGAGCCAGGCCACGTAGCTTTCCTTTCATAACATTTTTCAGGTTAAAATGAGGAACAGAACACACGACAGCATGTGAATATTTGTTTTCCTCAGTTAATTATCTCCGTATGTAATTTACAATAGTCTGACAAGAGAAAACAGTACAAAATGTCTTCTGGAATCAAAATGGAAACGCCACGTAGGGCTACGTGGGGGGGGAGGGGGGGTTTACATGAGGCCAAAATGGAGCTACGTGGTTTGTGCACGCTCCCTAGGGGAAAAAGCTACGTGCTACGTGAGGAGGGGGGAGGGTAGAGCAAAAGCCACATCGCACTACGTGGGGAGAGTTGGGGGTTCACAGGAGGCCAAAATGGAGCTACGTGGTTTATGGACGCTCCCTGGCTAAGAACAGCAGTCAGGCCGGGCGGGACGCGGAGTACTGTGCTCGTGCCCGGTCCGTTGTACTTCCTCGGTCCAGTGTGCAGCGCCACAGAGCACTGAGCTGTCTCTGAACTATACTCTAAACTTAATATAATATTTCTCTGTTTTAGTTAATTGGCATTATCTGACCTCCTCTCCCACTCTAATTTCTGTCACTTTTATTTTTTCGGGGCTTACATCTCATCGACGTCCAACTCATTAGAGAAAGGAGCCGTTTGCGTACAAGGAACGGGAAGGAATTTAGCCATGATCTTCTGTAGAAACCATTTCAGCATTCGCCTGGAGTGATTTGGGAAAACCATGGAAAACCAAAATCTCGATGGTCGGACGAGGATATGAACCGACGCGAAGCCAAAGCGTTAGAGCTCATCCACCAAGCTCAGTCTTCGACAAAGAATTGATTATATTTCTGACCTCGTTAGCTTTCTAATTTTAATAACTATCATTTTAAGAGCCACCGAAAATTGCTGGTACATAAATCACGACAGAATTCAAAGCCAAGCGCGCACACGTGTGGTTGAAAGCACCTGCCCTCTATACAGCCGTCCGTACCATTCTCTGCAGGTCTTAACGACCTGCGTTTCTATCCATAGACCGAAAATACAAGCAACTATCCAAGCGTGTCCTTTTAACTCAGTGACGTCATTATATTTCCACACACTGCTTTTATTTTTGAAGTTCCGTGCAGAGGTGTGGCACACGTCTTTCGTATACGCGCGCGGAGGCATTGGACACTCAACAGTCTTATGCGAGCTCACGACAAAAACACCATACTACACCACCATAGTCAAGCAATGGTCTGACCCAGTGTTTTGTAACCAAATTCCCTAATTTCTCTGGTATGTCCTCTCATCACCCTCTCCGGTTGACGAAGGATTTTATATGCTTTTTCTACTACCTGTTGTAACAGCCCTCATACATGAACTTCAAATAGAATTGTATTTTATGAAGTATTTGTAGTGAGCTAAAGTTTGCTAGAATATGATCTTGTATGTTTGTTTCACAATTAAATGTAAATGTATATAGACTTTATTTTATGAAAAGAAATTATTTAGAGGCCATTTAATATGTTTAAGAACAGTACTGTGCAAGAGTTGCTTAAATGTTGGTAATTCCAAGTATTAATGCAAGTTACGATGTCTAAAGGACAATTTGCTACAGTTTTGAATGATTTCTGTAAATAATTTTGTGTTTAAGTATCTTTAATTTCCATTTCTGACCATTTTGTAATGATGTTAAATGATTATGTATTAATTCTGATTGTTTTTATATGTTTCAATTGTTTAAGTATTGTTAATGTTCGAGAAATCTCTGTCGGAATCTTTTGAAGTATTCTAGAAATTTCGATGGAGCCTGTATAAAGAAATCAGCAGAAGGACAGTAGTAGTTTATACAGATTCAATTTACGACTGCCAAGGACTGCGTTAGTAGTATTGTCTGTGGAAGAAGCGTTGTATGCAACCTCTGGATTGTATGAATGCATGTAACCTATTTCGTTGACATCGTGTTTGAGAATAAAAAACACGTCTAAACTGAAATACATTGTGGACTACTTAATTACCGTATTAATTAAACCACGAACAATCTTATCCTGTCCAAAGTGCTCTGCCCAGTTGAGTTTGATATCAGACGATATGACAAAATATTTACACTTCAGGCCTTCAACAAGCAATTCTAATCCCACCCCATAACCATGAACAACCTTTAGTTTTTTATCTGCGTGCGGCATGGCTGGCGCTAGGAATTTCGGGCCCAGGGTAAAATGGGAGTTTTTTTTTTTTTTAGCTCTACAAAATGGCCAGGCGACAATGGGCGTATTCTTGGATTCATGGCCTGAGGGCTCCTGTAGTCGGTGATCGGGCCCCCTATCAGCTGGTGGGGCCCGGGTACTTTTGACCCGCTTACCCCCTCTAACGCCGGCCCTGACTCTTCTTGGCCTTTATCTTCATTCCATGTTGACTTAACCATTTAGACATTCTATCCAGGTCACCATGCAAGTCCTCACAAACTTCTGTTGCTTTTATCTTATTATAGACCAGTTGGCGGCCTCGATAGCGTAAGGGCTAAAGTGCTATCTCCGCGTGCCAAAGGTTGCCGGTTCGAATCCGGCCGCGGGCATGGATGTTAAGTGTTGTGTTTCTGTGTGAATGTCCTGTCCGTCCTGTGGTGTCCATACTTAGGAGATACAATATATAAACACTGGATGACGACTGATTCACTGGAAGCTATAATAACCACATTGAGCTGGCTGTATGTCCCCAGCTGCCGAAAGCCATTAAAAAAAAAAATATATACCAGTATGTTATCTGCAAAAAATTTAAATTCTGACTGTAAACCATCAACACAATCATTCAATAGAATGATTAACAGCAATGGTTCCAATACACTACCCTGTGGCACTCTCATATAAACTTCCACCTCTTTTTATAATACATTTCCTAGACTAGCGCTTTGCTTCCTGCCTTTTAAGAATTCCTCTACCCAGTTATCACGAATCTGACGGATCCTGACTGATTCGGCTGGGACCACTTTAATGTAATTTAAAAAATAATCGTAAGGGGTAAATAGATGACTAAATGAATTACCACCTGATCATGTGCTCTATTGCAATTAATAGTAATAATATAGCTGCAGGGACACCGTGACCGTTGTTATATATTATGACGTATTTATCTCCGACTTTTAATTACCAGTAGCATTCAAATCCAAAAATGATCACAGGAGTCTAGAGGAACCATTCCTGCCATGCTGGTCTGTGTTTTCCATGTTTAGATCACACCAGGTTAACGGCGCGATAGTCTCCTAAGAAAACTCCATGGACACATACTGTCATATTTGGTAATTCAATTCCCATGCAGGGGCATATATTAGCACAATTTTAGGATAGTGTACGTACTCTCCGGGAATCATGTTTAGTTATTCATGGCGCAATGGTAATAATAATAGTAATTCGTCAAAACCTTTATATCTTTTTTTTGCTTCTAGCTTTAATCCTAAGGAATTCAGCAACGGCCTTTTGAAGGAACCATTCCGGAATCCACCTGGAGTGATTTGGAAAACATTTAAAACCCATTTCTCGATGGCCGGATAGTGATTCGAAACCGCTTCCACTTTCTCATTTAGACAACATGCAACTAAAAAATGCAAATAAATTCAGTGCCTCTAGATAACGATGATGGCTTTGAGTTTCAAGGTTTATGAAGTAACACTGGTTTGGTTGACTGATTATGCAACTATGTCCAACTAAGACGAACTTCACTTACACAACTATTTCCAGTCACCACAAACTTCGCTTACTCAACTATCTTCAATTTTATTTTTTATTTTTTTTAACTGCTTAACGTCTCTTAACAGCAAGGTCTTTGCAGATCGGAAAGGATGGGGGGCAAGGAATGGGAAATAATTCGGCCATGACCTTTTGAAGGAAGCATCCAGGTATTTTCCTGGAGTGATTTGGGAAACCATGGAAAACCCAAATATGGATGCTCGGACGGGGATTCGAACCAGTGTCCTCCCGAATGCGAGGCCAGAACGCTAACCGTTACACCACCACCCTCGGTACTACGCTACAGCCGTCAATCGCAAAAGGCGCCAAAACATAGCAACGGCTGAGGCATCTTGGATTTTTGAAATTAGATATTTTTTGTGGTTGCATTTGTGCACTTTTTTGATCAAATTATAACAAAATCGATAGTTGATCGATAACTGATGTTTCTTGGTGCAGTGTGAGACGTGATAATATTTAATTACGTTTCTTTCATTAGGACCATTTTGTAAACGTAATGCGCATGCGTACAGCTTGCCAACTTTCGTGATTCGTGCAGCCTGAAGCATAATTATAGCTGTCACTCCGCAGTAAGGCACAGTACAGGAATACAGTATTTTAAATCTTGAAGTTGTCATGAGCGCCATGTTGTTGCTGCCGGAATGCCCATGAACATAGTTCGACATGTTTCCTGGACATGCATTCTATACCAGAAATGTTGTCATTCCACTGTAGGGCATGGTACGGGGATATCGGCAACTCTATCATTACCGAGCGTGGTGGTGTAACGGATAGCGTTCTGGCCTCGCATTCGGGAGGACGGCGGTTCGAATCCCCGTCCGGGCATCCAGATTTGGGTTTTCCATGATTTCCCAAATCACTCCAGGCAAATTCCGGAATGCTTCCTTATAAAGGCCATGGCCGAATTCCTTCCCATTCCTTGCCCCCATCCTTTCCCGTCTCTAAAGACATCGCTGTTGAGAGACGTAAAGCAATTTAAAAAAATCTATCATTACCGTTGCGCCACAATCTGATGATGAATTCTTGTAGAACTCGACGAAAAAAATCGAAAATAAAGAATAAATGTTTTTGGTGTTTCACTTGATTTCCAAGATATAGCATTTTAAAAATCAGTTTCTTGTGTTTTTCGTGACCTTTCTTCTGGTCCAGGCCGTATTTCAACCTAACAACAACCGTGTAGATAGCTGTAGTGGTTTTGGAGATTTTTTTTTTTTTCCTGGGCCAGTCCAGATCTCACCCTAACGACGCCACTTTTGAGATACAATATCTCAATAACTAAGAGAGATATAAAAAAAATTCTTTACTTTCAATTTGTTTTTTTGAATTACATAAAAAACCATCATCAAATTGCGGCGCCACTGTTATCGTAGAATCCCCGAGATTTCGGTATTTAATTTTAATTTACAACGCTTTCATGAGCGACAAATTACCAGCATCATTATCCAGCCACATGTTTGTAATTCCGTCCTTGGAGCGGTCTGAAGTTGTGCTAATACAATTTACTTACAGCCTGACGGTATTACCGCTGCTGTGGCTGCACGAGTCCGACGATCTTGTAGTGTCACCCATCAGTATGTTTACATGAAAACACGTGCCTTAACTAGAGAATTACAGGAGATTCGTAGTAGAAAACCTGCGCCTAGATCAAAGACAATGAGGTCACATTGCTACAACTGCTGGTATCGTGCGTCGTGCTGTGTCCAGAATTACTTTTCATGTGACTCATTTCACATCGTTGTTTAATGTTAATACTGCGAAAAGAAAGTTACCAAGATTTGAAGCGCCCTGCCACTGCGTTTCCAAGGAAACAATTAAGTGTCCGTGACGTCACGGCGCGTTGCCTAGGAAATAGTCCCCGCAATTGTTGGCAGGGTATAAAAGGAGGTCCTCTACGGCCTCAGAGCGCAGTCGACTCCGGGACAGAGCAGCGAGGAGCGCCGTGCAGCACCAGGTCAGTAGTTGGCGTGTCGTGTGGTTCATTATCCAGCAGGTTCTCGATTTCTGTGTGAAGGGCGGGACAGGCAGGAGTATTGCTACTGCGCAGGCTTCTGTCGCCGGGGACTCGGCGGCCAGCACGACTGGTCGTGGCGAGATCCCGAGGGAGTTGTCTGTCACTCGTTCACTGGCATCTGACGTCTCCATCCGAATCGTGAGGTTACGGGTATCTCTGCAGATACCTGTACCCTCGCAGTGCAGGGTGGCGCTGGCAGGGGTAGTGACGGAGTGCATTACGTCGGATAGAACGAGGCTCTACGGACAGCCATGGGTGGGACGGGTTGTGCCGGGGGCACTAGGAGTGACTGTCCTGTCTCGCGCTGTGCGGCGTATAGCGTGGCGATGGTTCTGCCTCCTCGTGCCTGATCCAGTGATAGGGATTCGTCTAGTTATTGGACGGCACAGGCTAACGACTACTGACCCAGGTTTATCCTGACCCTCTGACTTTAAAGTTTCAGTGATCGTGGCTGGGGACGGCGGACAGACTACGGGATCTGCACGCCACTGCGGGGTCTCAGCGGCTCAACACGGCCCACCAACACTAACGCCGGGCAGCACTGCGATCGCGCTTGATAAATGTTTGAATTGAATTTGTACTGAAATTGGAATTGAATATATACGAATAACATATCCAAGCTTATCTGTGCTTTATTTATTAGTTACTTTTAATGAGAAATTATTAATATGTTTTGGAGGCGTGATGCTCTATTAAAATAACGTAATGTAACTCTCTGGCAGTCAATGTCATTTCTCAAAAAGGTGGTATGTCATATCCATGACTAATAGCATAGTTTGTGAAGAGACTAATGTTCATAAAAATTCAAAGTAGAAAGAGATGCAGAATACATTCTCTTTCATCCACATGTTTTTTCAAAGTCTCATAATTCACACACTGCCGCCTACTTAGTATTTCAAACGCTCAAATCACAAACTCTGCCTGCTAGAAAGTATTTCAAGGACAGAAAACACATTCACCGCCACCTAGACAGTATTTAACAGATTTATAATACACTCACTGCCTGCTAGATAGTTTTTAAAAGGGTCATAATGCACTCACTGTCATCTAAACAGAATTTAAAAGATTCTTAATACATTCACTGCCACCTAGACAGTATTTAACAGAATCATAATACACTCACTGCGTGCTAGATAGTATATAAAAGGATCATAATGCACTCACTGCCATCTAGACAGTATTTAAAAGTTTCATAATACACTCACTGCCACCTAGACAGTTTTATTTATTTATATATGCTTTCGGTAGCAAAGACCATACAGCCATCTTATGTATAATAAGTACAATCTTCTTGGTATACATTAATTGCAACATCATGTTTAGTTATTCATGGTGCAATGGTAATAATAATAGTAATTCGTCTAAACCTTTTTATCTTTTTTTTGCTTCTGGCTTTAATCCTAAGGAATTCAGCAACGGCCTTTTGAAGGAATCATTCCGGAATCCACCTGGAGTGATTTGGAAAACATTTAAAACCCATTTCTCGATGGCCGGATAGTGATTCCAAACCGCTTCCACTTTCTCATTTAGACAACATGCAACTAAAAAATGCAAATAAATTCAGTGTCTCTAGATGATGGCTTTGAGTTTCAAGGTTTATGAAGTGACACTGGTTTGGTTGACTGATTATGCAACTATGTCCAACTAAGACGAACTTCACTTACACAACTATTTCCATTCACCACAAACTTCGCTTACTCAACTATCTTCAATTATCTTTTTTATTTTTTTTAACTGCTTAACGTCTCTTAACAGCAAGGTCTTTGCAGATCGGAAAGGATGGGGGGCAAGGAATGGGAAATAATTCGGCCATGGCCTTTTGAAGGAAGCATTCAGGTATTTTCCTGGAGTGATTTGGGAAACCATGGAAAACCCAAATATGGATGCTCGGACGGGGATTCGAACCAGTGTCCTCCCGAATGCGAGGCCAGAACGCTAACCGTTACACCACCACCCTCGGTACTACGCTACAGCCGTCAATCGCAAAAGGCGCCAAAACATAGCAACGGCTGAGGCATCTTGGATTTTTGAAATTAGATATTTTTTGTGGTTGCATTTGTGCACTTTTTTGATCAAATTATAACAAAATCGATAGTTGATCGATAACTGATGTTTCTTGGTGCAGTGTGAGACGTGATAATATTTAATTACGTTTCTTTCATTAGGACCATTTTGTAAACGTAATGCGCATGCGTACAGCTTGCCAACTTTCGTGATTCGTGCAGCCTGAAGCATAATTATAGCTGTCACTCCGCAGTAAGGCACAGTACAGGAATACAGTATTTTAAATCTTGAAGTTGTCATGAGCGCCATGTTGTTGCTGCCGGAATGCCCATGAACATAGTTCGACATGTTTCCTGGACATGCATTCTATACCAGAAATGTTGTCATTCCACTGTAGGGCATGGTACGGGGATATCGGCAACTCTATCATTACCGAGCGTGGTGGTGTAACGGATAGCGTTCTGGCCTCGCATTCGGGAGGACGGCGGTTCGAATCCCCGTCCGGGCATCCAGATTTGGGTTTTCCATGATTTCCCAAATCACTCCAGGCAAATTCCGGAATGCTTCCTTATAAAGGCCATGGCCGAATTCCTTCCCATTCCTTGCCCCCATCCTTTCCCGTCTCTAAAGACATCGCTGTTGAGAGACGTAAAGCAATTTAAAAAAATCTATCATTACCGTTGCGCCACAATCTGATGATGAATTCTTGTAGAACTCGACGAAAAAAATCGAAAATAAAGAATAAATGTTTTTGGTGTTTCACTTGATTTCCAAGATATAGCATTTTAAAAATCAGTTTCTTGTGTTTTTCGTGACCTTTCTTCTGGTCCAGGCCGTATTTCAACCTAACAACAACCGTGTAGATAGCTGTAGTGGTTTTGGAGATTTTTTTTTTTTTCCTGGGCCAGTCCAGATCTCACCCTAACGACGCCACTTTTGAGATACAATATCTCAATAACTAAGAGAGATATAAAAAAAATTCTTTACTTTCAATTTGTTTTTTTTGAATTACATAAAAAACCATCATCAAATTGCGGCGCCACTGTTATCGTAGAATCCCCGAGATTTCGGTATTTAATTTTAATTTATTTACAACGCTTTCATGAGCGACAAATTACCAGCATCATTATCCAGCCACATGTTTGTAATTCCGTCCTTGGAGCGGTCTGAAGTTGTGCTAATACAATTTACTTACAGCCTGACGGTATTACCGCTGCTGTGGCTGCACGAGTCCGACGATCTTGTAGTGTCACCCATCAGTATGTTTACATGAAAACACGTGCCTTAACTAGAGAATTACAGGAGATTCGTAGTAGAAAACCTGCGCCTAGATCAAAGACAATGAGGTCACATTGCTACAACTGCTGGTATCGTGCGTCGTGCTGTGTCCAGAATTACTTTTCATGTGACTCATTTCACATCGTTGTTTAATGTTAATACTGCGAAAAGAAAGTTACCAAGATTTGAAGCGCCCTGCCACTGCGTTTCCAAGGAAACAATTAAGTGTCCGTGACGTCACGGCGCGTTGCCTAGGAAATAGTCCCCGCAATTGTTGGCAGGGTATAAAAGGAGGTCCTCTACGGCCTCAGAACGCAGTCGACTCCGGGACAGAGCAGCGAGGAGCGCCGTGCAGCACCAGGTCAGTAGTTGGCGTGTCGTGTGGTTCATTATCCAGCAGGTTCTCGATTTCTGTGTGAAGGGCGGGACAGGCAGGAGTATTGCTACTGCGCAGGCTTCTGTCGCCGGGGACTCGGCGGCCAGCACGACTGGTCGTGGCGAGATCCCGAGGGAGTTGTCTGTCACTCGTTCACTGGCATCTGACGTCTCCATCCGAATCGTGAGGTTACGGGTATCTCTGCAGATACCTGTACCCTCGCAGTGCAGGGTGGCGCTGGCAGGGGTAGTGACGGAGTGCATTACGTCGGATAGAACGAGGCTCTACGGACAGCCATGGGTGGGACGGGTTGTGCCGGGGGCACTAGGAGTGACTGTCCTGTCTCGCGCTGTGCGGCGTATAGCGTGGCGATGGTTCTGCCTCCTCGTGCCTGATCCAGTGATAGGGATTCGTCTAGTTATTGGACGGCACAGGCTAACGACTACTGACCCAGGTTTATCCTGACCCTCTGACTTTAAAGTTTCAGTGATCGTGGCTGGGGACGGCGGACAGACTACGGGATCTGCACGCCACTGCGGGGTCTCAGCGGCTCAACACGGCCCACCAACACTAACGCCGGGCAGCACTGCGATCGCGCTTGATAAATGTTTGAATTGAATTTGTACTGAAATTGGAATTGAATATATACGAATAACATATCCAAGCTTATCTGTGCTTTATTTATTAGTTACTTTTAATGAGAAATTATTAATATGTTTTGGAGGCGTGATGCTCTATTAAAATAACGTAATGTAACTCTCTGGCAGTCAATGTCATTTCTCAAAAAGGTGGTATGTCATATCCATGACTAATAGCATAGTTTGTGAAGAGACTAATGTTCATAAAAATTCAAAGTAGAAAGAGATGCAGAATACATTCTCTTTCATCCACATGTTTTTTCAAAGTCTCATAATTCACACACTGCCGCCTACTTAGTATTTCAAACGCTCAAATCACAAACTCTGCCTGCTAGAAAGTATTTCAAGGACAGAAAACACATTCACCGCCACCTAGACAGTATTTAACAGATTTATAATACACTCACTGCCTGCTAGATAGTTTTTAAAAGGGTCATAATGCACTCACTGTCATCTAAACAGAATTTAAAAGATTCTTAATACATTCACTGCCACCTAGACAGTATTTAACAGAATCATAATACACTCACTGCGTGCTAGATAGTATATAAAAGGATCATAATGCACTCACTGCCATCTAGACAGTATTTAAAAGTTTCATAATACACTCACTGCCACCTAGACAGTTTTATTTATTTATATATGCTTTCGGTAGCAAAGACCATACAGCCATCTTATGTATAATAAGTACAATCTTCTTGGTATACATTAATTGCAACATCATGTTTAGTTATTCATGGTGCAATGGTAATAATAATAGTAATTCGTCTAAACCTTTTTATCTTTTTTTTGCTTCTGGCTTTAATCCTAAGGAATTCAGCAACGGCCTTTTGAAGGAATCATTCCGGAATCCACCTGGAGTGATTTGGAAAACATTTAAAACCCATTTCTCGATGGCCGGATAGTGATTCCAAACCGCTTCCACTTTCTCATTTAGACAACATGCAACTAAAAAATGCAAATAAATTCAGTGTCTCTAGATGATGGCTTTGAGTTTCAAGGTTTATGAAGTGACACTGGTTTGGTTGACTGATTATGCAACTATGTCCAACTAAGACGAACTTCACTTACACAACTATTTCCATTCACCACAAACTTCGCTTACTCAACTATCTTCAATTATCTTTTTTATTTTTTTTAACTGCTTAACGTCTCTTAACAGCAAGGTCTTTGCAGATCGGAAAGGATGGGGGGCAAGGAATGGGAAATAATTCGGCCATGGCCTTTTGAAGGAAGCATTCAGGTATTTTCCTGGAGTGATTTGGGAAACCATGGAAAACCCAAATCTGGATGCCTGGACGGGGATCCGAACCGGCGTCCTCCCGAATGCTTCAATTATCACTGGGGAAACAAAACAATAGTGTTGTTTACGGAATGGTATTTGTTTTTTAGAGACTTATTATCCTACTAGATGATCCGTGAGAAAGTTCCGCGAGTTATGTACGATGAATAAGGACCTCGGGATCAAAGATGAACCAGCGCTACTGTAGCAACAGTTTATTTGTCAACTTAAAAAGGGTCGCTGTAAAACACCTGCAACGTTTTCCGAAACAATTAGAAAACACTTCCGTAAACGTTAAGGCAAAGTCGCATTAATTTACAATACAAAACATATAGCGATTTACAGTTTTGCTCTGATCTCTCTAATTTTGTAGCAAGAATTCTTTAGTGGTAAGGCGATCAATCTTTATCGACGACGGCGACACCTGGCAGCTTGACTCTGTACTATCGCATACCTATGACATTGGCTGTTTATAAATTTGGTTTTTAGGGGTTGAATTTCGAAAAACTACTGTCTTCATTAATGACGACGGCAAAGGAGAGAATTTAATCTTCATAATAATACCTCATTTATCGATTGTGGGTAAGTCTGAAAGAAGATTGATGACACTTTTTTTAAAAAAAAGACATCTTTTGGAAATAATATATATGATACTTCTTCGCAGCCGCGTCTCTATGCAGTAGTGACATTGTTACCCGGCCACGTGTCACTGTTACCAGTATTTTCTCGGATATTGCATCCGTCGCGTAAACAAACAGCGGATAAAGTAGACAGCCATTGTCCTAGACTTGACAGCTGAGTTCCACGTGCAGCTAAAACTTTAGCTTACCTCCTGCACTGAGTGTTCCTTGTTTACCGCAGTTCCATTATTGCCTCAGTACGTATCACGTTCCTCAAGACATAGGCGCAACACGTGTATATGCGTCCGATTCTCCTTGAAGTATATTGGTTGACCGGTGTAGGAGTCATTTGAATCGATTGAGTCTGTTTCCAAGGAAGCATTCGGGAATTCGTGAGACAACCGAAATCTAGAGAACATGAACATCGATTCTCCCCACTTTAACTCCGTCCAGTGAACACACTCGTAAGAGCACTGTGTTGTCGGTAAACGAATATCCTCTGACTCTAACAGGGAAGAATAGCCAGAATAAAGATGTAAATTTTTTTTTTTTTTTTTTTTTTAATGGCATTCGGCTACTGGACCATACAGCCAGCTCAATGTGATTTGTTGCTATCTAGTATTGACACAAGGACACTACAACACGGACAAGACATTCACAGACACAACACTAAACACCCATGCCCTCGGCCGGACTCGAACCGGCGACCTTCGGTACGCGGAGCTAGCACTCTAGCCCCTACGCTACCGAAGCCGGCCAAACTTGTAAATAGAAGTTATCACGTATGTTGGGTCAGATGTTGGCATTCTGGAGGACTTCTTCACTTTATCCATAGTAAATGGATTTATGAAAGTCTATAACTGTTTCAATTATATAAGCAAATAATCCACTGCAACGCAGTTACCTTTAATGATGTTTATTAACATTGTGCGTTACGCGTTTCAAGAACTAATTCCCATTTTCAAACGCAATATAAAATACATTTTAATGTGCTTGTGTTTGTTTCTGCTAGACATAAGAAAACCTTATGGAGTTTTCCTGGAAATAAAATTGTGGAGTGTTGTACTACATCAAAAATTTTGTAATTAAGTTGATGTGGAATAATTATCTACTAAGCTTACGTTTTGAAGGTGTCTTAAAATGCGCCATCGCAGAAACTCACAACTACACACTCACATTACATTAAACAAAGATCTTATGTATACAGTTTGAAAGTTTACGTTGTATAAGCAAAGCAAAGATGATTCAGTATATATAACATTAGAACATTGTTTGTTTGTTTGTACACTCAACAGTCTTATGCCAATAACTGGAAGATTTGTTTTTATATGTTTAAAAACGACCTCACCATGCATGCAGTAATTCATCAGATTTCTTTCCGAAAAAAAAAAACCTAGACACACACAAAACTATTTGCTAGCTCAGTACAGGGTAAGTACTCACGAAACAATATTACGACAGTTCTATATCTACGTACAGCGAAATGTCTCTTTCAGAAATGTAAACAATGGCTGTAGTCTCTGAATGTGAAACTAGTAATACCTCTTTATTAAAATATTCGCATTAAAATTAGTTAATAGTTATTAGAAGTAAGTACACTCATATCCAAAGCAAAATTCCACACATTAAGAGGAAATCTTACATAAATTTCAATGTGTCAATTATTCCTTTTATCCACATGAAACTAATGAAAGTACTGGAAAACAGCTAGTGAAATAGGTTTTTGTTTTGTTACAGCCACACCAGTACAAATTGTAGCTTGTCCATAGTAGCAGTGCAGCGTGTTTAAGAATTTCTTATTATCTTTCATTTATTAACTTCAAAGTTTTAATTTACAAGTAACAGCTTCATAGTTTTTTATCTAAGCTCTCGGATATTAATTCAACAATTTTCAGAGGATTTGGTGTCCACGTGAAACAGACAAACGCGCATCGCAGTTTTAATGTTAGTGTCTCTGCGGTAGTTGAGATCTGTCGTGAATTTCGAACATAATCGCTGAAATAGTCTGTTACTTCAGAAGTTTGTTAACTTGGTTATGAATCGAAAATATAGTATAAAATAATGATTAAACTTGATAAATTTTCCTTACTCAGTATTGTTTCGTATTTACACTTTTATCAAATGAAACACAGAAATATTTCAATCAAGATAGTGTTTTGTCCTATTTGTACGATACCGTGAAAGGCATCTGGAGGGTACCTTACAGTTCGTTTGTTCGTAGCGTTATACAGAATTCGTAGCTTAATTATATTTGCAAGAACGTCAACAAAACGGGGTAAACTCAACGCTTAATTATAATCAGCAGTATCAAGAGCGAACTCAAGTGTGAAACGCTCGCTAGCTCAGTGAGAGAAAACAGCGTTCTGACGTCAAAGACAACGTCCTCGGCGAGCGCAAAGATATTCCTTCACACTGCTACTGTAGTAAGAAAGTATTCATCAATTCTTCGTCAGCTTTCAGAATTTAAAAAGCCGCCCACTCAAACGGAAGAATGCACTCCCACAAGGCAGTGTTCTTGCCCCAGCTTTATTTAATATCTACACCAATGATCAACACCTGGACAGCCTTTGCAACTCCTTTATCAACGCTGATGATCTTGCCCTAACTGCTCATCATGTGACTTTCGAAGTCGTCGAGAACAGACTTACAACAGGTCTTGAAATTCTTTGAACTTACTACAAGCAGAATGACCTCAAGTCAAACCCCTCTCCCCCCCCCCCCAAAAAAAAGAAGTCTGCGCGTTACACTTGCGCAATAAATGCGCTAAATGAAAGCTGAATGTGCCCTGGAATGGATCAACTCTATTGCACAGTGTAAACCCGAAATACCTCGGCGTAACTCTTGACAGAGGTCTCACTTTTAAAAGCCATTGCCGCAATGTCAAGATAAAAGTATCATCACGCAATAATATCTTAAGCATGTTGACCGGATCTAACTGGGGAGTGAAATGCTCCGTCTAATCTCGTCTCTTAATGAACTCTTCGTAATGAGAATATTTTGATTTTTGAGTTTAACTTATTTAATTAATTACTATGAAAATAATCCAAGGGCGCCATTCCAAAAGAGGAAAATTAAGGGAACAGAGTTCTGCCTTACATTTGAATGTTAGAATGAAGAATTTATTTGAAACCATCGAATTTTATTCTAGCATAAACTATTGAAACATATTTAAATATGAAGTCTTACAAAATTGACATACATGATATTTAAGGATGGATTCTGGAGTTCTGTGCCAGAATGACTAACATTCGTTTATCAATAATTCAACAAGTTCCTCGGCTAGCTCACTGAAGTCAAATATATGTTGGGAGACGCAATTAGCAATTTTCACTGCTGTCAGGGTCGTACTGGGCTTTTAAATCACTATGGCAGCGAAATGTCAACTCTTTTCAGTCAGAAGGGATGGTACATTACCATGTGAAGTCCTCACTGGTGCTACAGCATCCACACATACAAATAAAAACTTTTCGCAGCAAACAGCACTGCGCGGCCCCTGCCACGTTCTGCCCCAATGTCCACTCTCTAGTGGTCTTCTCCCCTCCACCAGCTGAGGCCACCCTGGGCATTCCAAGGCCGCACTATTGCCTGTCTCGAGCCAGCCGACTATGCGGCGCCAAACAGGAATCCCTTCGTCACCGAATTCGACCGGTGTAGGCATGGTCACCCAATGCAAATCTTTGCATTTCAATCGTCCCTTCTAATAAAACATGTGGTGACGTTTTGAGATCACCACAGGAGCTAACCCAAGCGCCATCCGCACCTCTGCCTTAGCATTATGCTACTCCGCAGCAGAGTATGCATGTCTCGTGTGGCAAAAATCCAGCCATGCTAAGACAGTAGACGTTGCGCTCCACAGAACATGCCGGCTCATCACAGGTTGCCTCAGACCATCGCCTTTGGGAAAAGTGGAGATACTAGCCGGCATCGCCCCTGGAGACATACGCCGTAAAGTTGCGCGGCAAGACTTAGAGCGAACGAAGACGCCCGACACACTTGGCTATATTCCAGTGGCATCGAGACTAAAGTCCCGATCAAGCTTCCTGCGGACTTCAAAGCCGTTAAATAGAGCACCAAGCAATGAAAGAATATTGGCTTGGGAGAAGAGAGTGCAACATGATACCGAGTGGATTAAGCCAAAAGAGGGTCTACCACCTTGGTCCGAACAACCATTGCCCACATGGAAGTCGCTGAACAGTCTTCGAGTTGGGGTTGGCCGTTCCAAAAATACTCATGCTTCATGGGGATACTTGGGAAAACAGCCAGGTACCACATCTTCGTGCTGGGAGAGATAAACTATGGTACATCTGTTGTCCACAAATCTGAATGAATAGCTCCAAACTTGACCTGCAATCAGCTCCTGACAAAGCCATCAAATTGGCTGAAAAACTACCTCACATTTGATGCTATGATCGGCACGAGGAGAACAAGAAGATAAGAAAGTATTCGAAGGCTGAAGGAAGAAATGAATCAAGAACACTTCTTTGCAATGCACTGGGTTAGTGTAAGATACAAACACCCGTAGACTGTACCGATTTGGGGAACCATTGAAAACTGAAATCTTGATTACTATACCCGGTATCGAATCCGCGTCCTTCAAAACGCCTTACTTGAACGTTAGTATTGGCTTACGGAGGACCGCCTGTTAACTGTGGAAGACGACAACAACAAACTCTCCTCTTTCACAGAATCTTTATACACCAACTTAGATGATGACCTGAATGCACAGAAATATTGACAAAACAGCCACTATTCAGGACTTTGAACAGGTCAACAAACTGGGAGTAGTTCTTTAGGCTCCCTGCTGAGATGGACTGCCACACAGTGATTTTCAGATCTGTACAGATCTCGATGATATGTTTCTTGCCATTTTTTGGCATCTCCAAATTTTCCAGTGGGCAAAAAATACCCCTGAATCTTTTCGGGCAGCCATGTAATCAAGATGTCAGTATTATATAAAACTGCGTACTACTAAAGGAAGAGCTTTGTGAAAAGTGAGGGTAGATAGAGCTCTTTAGTGTACCCTAGCGCGTCGCTAGAAAATTGAAACATCAATGTAACATAAAAGCTTATGGCTTAACGCTTAGTAGACATCGAGGCCATTAGAAGATGGAGAGGAGTGGGGCTAAGGGGCGGAAAGGAATTCTGCCATGGCCTTTTTAAGGAACTGTTCCGGCATTCGTGTGGAGTGATTTCGGGAAACCATGGAAAACCGGAAGTAGAATGCGTGGCCGGATGGGAATTGGAATCCGGAGGATGCACCCTTCCATGGGAACTCTCTTGGGAACATGAACTGGGATTCTTTCCCAGTGTGACAGTGTACGTATGTGTTATATATAGCAGGTATAGTGTGTATGTTCAGTGTACAGTATTTCAATATGGATGGTAATGTTTTCCTGTCATGTCATTTTTTTATTTTCCCTACACACTTATTTTTACCCATTCCTTTTCCAAACTACTTTTTCCCTTTACTAATTTCAACTTTTAATACTTTTAGGCTTTTCGGTAAATTTTTCATCATTTCTGCCAGTTACTTTTCCAATCCCTAATCCCATAATTTATGAAAGAAAATCTTCTCACACGCTAATGCCTGAAATCGAGTACCGATTTGTGGTCACGGTCAACTTTTCCTTTCCATGCACCTGTGCTAATTCTTCCACCAATATCTTCCCACACCTCATCACCAATATACACCTTGTGCCCTCCCATGATTTTCTTCGTCCTCCTCCTGTCTTCAAATGAACCCCATTCCAGCTCCTTTACCATTTCACTTCCTTATTGTGTTTCCAGAAATACATCTAGCAGCTCTTCTTCGCACACCTTGCAGCTTCTGTATTTGATACTCCAAATGTAGGTCCAATAATACCCAATCATATTCATGCAATGATCTGACTAACGTTATTTGGGCTGAATGATGTAAGAAATGAAGTATGGAGAGTAAGAAACCCGGTGCCACCCCATTCAGGCCTACTCTTATCAGCCAAGTCCTGATGAGGGAAACTTCTTCCTCCACCAGAACACCATCACGGGGCTGCAAGGGAGCGTCTATAAACCACGTAGCTGTTGTGTGTTTTGAACCTCATTTCAAATGTGACGAATAATATGAATGAAATGCTACGTGGCCTGGCTCGGAAACCTCTTCCTCCCTCCCCCCCCCCCACTCCCCACGTAGCTTTGTAGCCCAGCCCTCCTCCCCTCCTCTATACCGAACGTCGTAGTTTATGGACGATGTCCAATTGTTACTGATGTCTCAATAAACATCCATTTTGTGCCGTGTTGAATCTTTGTGCTGTACTTGATCCAGCCACTAAGGGCGTTTTCCTTTCAGAGCATTTTAAAGGAAAAATAGAAGCCATGCAGTATCCAATAATTCATTCATTATTTTCTTGCTGGGCGGCAGTAAACAAGACCGGGAGAACAAAGAGAAGGGTGGGGGCAGCTATTCGCTATTGAATTGTGGCTCCACGCATTTTATTTGAACGATCCCTTTATCCGTTTTGTAATGACTAATGAGATTAACTCTTGCGATCATAACAAAAACCGGAGTTTATTAGGCATTATCATAGAGTCCTTTTTTAAAAATAAACGAGAATGCCTTAATACAGAAATAAATCGCTGAAGAGGCGGACTTTCTACGGTATTTACATTTATATGAAATATTGTCTCCGGCGCGGCGGAATTTCTTTGCTCATGTATAATGCATAAAATTTCCGGTAAGTTCGCAATAAAAATTGCTCAATATTAAATGGAATTCCAATGGACCTGCGACGCGGCTGAATATCGGTGAAGCTTGGCGATGTTCGGAGAGCGCTCAATACTTCTCTTTTCTACCTGAACTCCAGAACAGAGCACTAAGAACTCCTTTAAAGTGTTGCATCGCATAATGTGACCAAAAAGGGCTGAGCTCAGTCTTAAGGAATGCGCAGCGCACAGAATGGATATTAAAAACCAAAAACCTTGGAACTTGTAATATCGCAAAGCACAGAGTAAAAAAAAAAAAATCTGCACATCGTTCGTATGGGTGAAATTACGAAACTCGAAGTACAAAAGGTGCAGTATCGAGAATGGCAGTATACTAGCACCTGAAAACTCTCAGTTGTATTGTACTTTTTAAAAGAAATCATATGACCAATATCGCAACGTGCACAAAAAATTTAAAGTTTCATGCAAAGTTAATACGTAATACAGAGCACACTACATACAAGACAATGGCAATGCTTAGTTTCACCACCAGGTTTTGGAGGCAAACAGAATGACATGCGGCAGTAGTACTATTCGATCCTAGGTAACATTCCACATCTGCACGATTACGAATCTGCCCAATCGATTTTGGAGGTGGGCCACAATTTCTATTCTAAGCTATCCTACAGGTCTCCAGTTACAATAGATATTTAAATATAAAAAGATTACAATCAAAAAGTAAAAATCATCAATGAGGTTTTTTTTAAAAAAAAAAGTATAATCAAAAAGTAAGAAACATTAATGAGACTTTGCAGTAGATTTTGAACTAGCACATTCTAGACCTCTGCTGTTGGCCCGCGGGTCTGGGGTTGGGCAGCCTTGCTTTATACGGACTGTGTATTTCTGTCCCTTTGTCAAAAACTACCGAACCAATTCGAATGGGATTTTCATAGTTTGAAACCTAATAATTTAGTTTAAAATCTGAGATATATCTAATGATACTACATTACTGGAGTTGGGAGCAAGAAGTGATAATTATGACACCGAATCACAGATGAGCACTCATTTACTGGATACTGTAACAGTACTTGTACCGCCACATTGATGTAATATAGATAAAGTTATCAGGGACTACAATTATAAGAATAATCAGTGTAATTTTCGAGTTAAAGTGGGAAGCGAGAGTGCTAAACAGCGACAGAGCCGAGTCACTCAGCCGTGTTTTAAGCACACTTGTAAGGCGAAGGTAATGTATTCTGCTGTGGCCTTTGTAGTTATTAATCTCTGGAGATAAATGTATCTGACGTCTGTTGGTTTGCTCAATGTGAAAAATAAATTGGTCAGGTTATGACAATGGTTAGCTCTTATAGCTATGATTTTGATTACATGCCTCTTTCATTTTAATAAATAATTAATATCTTGCATAATTAAATTAATGAAATACGAATTAAATTAACGTAGAACCCGGAACCGTTACAATACCCACCAAACATCAAGTTTCAAAACATTTAAAAACTGTACCATATTGTAATGATCCGAATGGAAAACATATGTGCGTGTTTCTTTTCTCGTTGTGAGTGTGTCGTTCCCAGGGGAGGTTCTGCTTGTGTTTGGAGGAGGCCAGCCCTTGAGTGTTGCCATTAGATGTGACGAATGGCAGAAAACAGTCCCGTGACAGGACCACAGCTCAAGAGCTGCCTGGACTGTTTCGGTAAACAAATAAAATATAAAGTAAATCCGTATCCAAGAACGAAGGATGAAGGGAAGCCTGGGAGAGCAACCAATAGGAAAAACTTGAATTTTATTATGAACAAAAAGGGCGGTTTTGTTGCATGTCCTGAGCCAACCAGCGAAAAGAGCTTCCCTGCAAAGGCAGACATTGGCAGACGTCATCAAGAAGGAGTGGAAAACGACGCTTCGTCCGGCAGCACTGAAGACAAGGAGGACTTGTTGGCTACCGACGGAGAGGTGTAGATCGACCGACCAGCTGACCGCAGGAGAGACAGCAGTGAGGCAGCCGGTCGTGATGGAGAGCTGGTCAACCCACCGACTGCACAGCTTAGATTCGCCTGCACGGTAACCACCATTCAGAAAAAGGAACTTTTGCATCATCGTCGTTTTCACCCTAGACAGCCCTGAGACAAACTCTCTTGCTCCACCGAGAAAGTTATGTACCCTTGTGTTGCAAAAAGAAAATTAATCTTTGTAAAATCTTGTCAAGTAAACAATTAAAACACATAAGTAAATCGTAAAGTCAGATTGTGAACCTTCTTTTCACTAGATCCCATCCAGTCTTGTAATGTGTCATTTTTCAATAATAATACTTTGAGATCTGGATGTCGCTTCCCTCAGAATAGGGTACACTCCAATCTCTGGCGCCCACCTGATTTTTTTTATGCTTAATATTATTTGGAAATTAATAACTGGTAGTGAACGGCCACAGTAAGGTCGAGAAATCACTTTCCTAACACAGGGAACACTTCAATAAGGATTCCGTTAGTATACTATGTAACTTTGGTAACGTATTTCTTCAGTTTTCATAAGCATATTGCGTTAGGGTAAGTTGATCGTCTCCCTCCCAAAATGTCTTATTCCCTTGTATAGTTCATTTACTGCGTTTGCGCAGCTGTTGGTGGAATGCTCTACAACATTGGTAAAAAGAATCCATTCCAGTATTTTCCAGTCTTACGTATTGCATGAGATGCTGTGGAAATTGCCTCCCCGCGGCGAAGAGAGGAGGCAACCGAAAAAATTATCGTGCAACGATCAGCCACTTAGAAAACATATAAAGAAATTACGGGCAGAGTTTTAGGAGCTATGAATCAGAATAACAGTATTCTTCCTGTTACCGGTTCTGAGATAACAGTTTTACAGCATTTTAGGTTTACGCCTGTTGAGTTTTCAGTATTTCATATGTGTAAACATAATAAGACAGTAACGGGAAGGAAGTATGTAGATTTAAGATATTATTGGAAAAAAATGAGTTGGAGGGAATGTTAATGACCCTTAAAGCTCTACTTTTTTTAATTTGTGTTTGTTTGGATCAACGTCCTATTTGGTTAGGTTTAAAATACTGTACAGGTCTTTGTCTTGGAGGTAAAACAGGGTATGTTTCTTCAGAAAGCCGAAAATTTTAAGATAAAAGTATCTACAAATTACAATCCACTTCATTGAACCCGATTCACACAAAAACTACTGCTCAGATTTTGGTGGGACTTCGAATACTGTACAGTCCTTACCCACGTGCTAAAAGAGGGTAATTTTTTTTGTTTTGTGAGAGTACGGAAGTCAGAACGTTAAGAAAAAACAATCCCGGAATTAGTATCAATTTTTCGTTAAATGCTATTCACTCAAGAATACTGGTCGGATTTATTTAATTCTCGCAGTCGAAATATTTACCTGTTATGCGATCGGCATTTCTTTATTTGGAGGAATCAACCTACTTTTTTTTCTCGCTGTAGAAGTGTTAAATGCGACGTAATGGGTTTAATCAGTACAGTAACAGTGCAACACAAGCGAAACTACGGGCAACAGCTAGTTGGTTTATAAACGAGTTTGATAAATTGCTTTCTAAGTTTTATAGTAATCTTAAGATGAGATGATTCAGTTTCAATTAAGGTATTCAGTTATGTGGAGTAAATTAGTGGTTTGATTGACTTTTAGAATGGTCTAGAAAACTGACGTAGCTGTCCTGCCGATTTTTTGAGAAATCGATTTAGCACTGTACCATATAATATTGTAATATTTTCTGTGATATGGTTTATTGTTCCGTTTCCCGCTTAGCAGCAGAATATTCCACGAAGCAAAAGATGTGTATTACAATCACAAAGTATTCCTTCGCTTGCATTTGTGTGTGCTGTTTCTAGCCTAAGATCCGGCTGCATTATTTTTTCATCTATGTTCTTTTTTAATTGCAATGCAATTTGTATGTATACTTTTTAATAGCAGAATATGATTATCCCAGGATGCCTGTCAAAATACGGCATAAGTACATTTAATTAAATTTTCAAAAATTATTTTCTTTCGAAAAAAAAAATAGTTCACTTGATTTTTTAAATAAATTGTAATTCATTTCAAAGAGAGGCATTTAAAGAACATAAGCAGTTTGGATTACCTATGTAAACGTTGCCGTAATTAGGGGTTTACAGCTGTTAAAGATATGTAAGATCAAGAGATAGTCAGCGCACCTCACCATCTGTCAGACGATGTGGTGCGCTGAATATAACAGCTGGCAATCCCTACTTATAATTTACTTTTTAAAAACAAGTGAAAGAAATTTTTGGAAAAAATAATTTTTATATTTAATTAAAAATAGTTGCGGTTATATTTTGATAGGCAATCCGGCAGAACCTTACTCTGCTATTAATAATTATCCATAAAAACTGCATTTCAATAAAAAAACAGATGGACGTAGAAATCAGTAACGTCCAAATTTATTTATCTACATTATTTACTTCCTGGAATAAACCTACCCGTTATTTACAAATATACATAATGTTCCAGTGTTATTAGCTGATGTTGGCTGTTTTTTCTGTAGATAAAAGTTAGACTAAACCACACAAGTAGCACATAGGACGAGCGAGGGGGAAGACTTGTTCCTGCCACCCCGCAAGATTTCCCTCTTGATTCCTCCCTCAATAATGAACCTCGCAAACGTTTACTGGCTCTCAGAGACAAACAGGCAAACAGATCACACCGCAAACAACCGGCGGATGTGACCATGAAGGGTCTTCAGTCTTTTGCTTTGCCTCCATTATAACAACTACTGATTTACATGATTTGCATTGAAGGGAATCTTATTATTTAAATAAAAAAAGAGAACTCGTCAACAAAGGTTGGTTTTAGCAAAAACTGCTTCTATAGTTGTTTGCTTTTTCGCCAATTATTTTCTCCCTGTTGTTTTATTTTCTGCAACTATTTGTTTCCATTTTTTTCTATTGCGTATATCTAGTTATTAGTTTTTTAGTATCTCACAGTTATCTCTCGTTTGATTATTGCCTGCCTTTATTATGTAGTTTTTTTTCTATAATTTTTTCTGCCATTACTTGTTTTCACTATAGATATTTGATCCCAAGTAGCAATTGTTATGTTAGGGTTATGGTGTAATGAGGCTGCTGGCATAATATCAAATAATAGACTAATATCAATTATTCGAGGTAAAGAGTTTTCTTGTTTGCGTTGAATATGCAGTAGGCGTGTGGACAGTATACGGTAGTGGAACCTAGCGGGAAAATAGCCGGCAGGGATCACAGGAGCCTGATTGGACAGAGCCTTTGCGGCGGAACAGTAGATGAGTGGTGACCGTCTGACTCTCACCACACAAGGAGCCTCAGGTGTTTTCTGTAACGAAACATAGTCCCTTACATTTTTGTTTGGATTATTTCAGTTTTATTGTTTTATGTTTAAAGGTAAGATATTTTTTGTGTTTCTTTATTTTCTTGTTGTAAAAGGAAAAGATACGTTAATAGTTACTATGCATGAGCAAAGAGCAGTGTGTTACAAGAACATCTTTGGCGGAGAAAGAAGAAGAGAGTCCAGAGATAAAAATGATGTCGGGTGGAGGCATGAATTGGTGTTCCTCGCTCGAAAAGTAATCGGCATAATAAGAGAGAATATTGAGTTTTTAATGATTTGTTGAATGTGTAATTTGTGAGTCAAATGATGAGTGAAATATATAGGAAAGTGAAATGACGTTCTCCTTAGTTTATTGTATGTTGTTTGAATCATACAGACCAATTAAGTAGCAGAAACTGCAAGATAATATTCCATGGAGTCTGTGGTGAGTAATATCCACCTGAGGCAAATCTAGGAATCATAATAAGGTCAGTTTCTTACAATTCCCAACTACTAATGAGTTAACAAGTTGGCAAGCGGATATTTATTGTCGACGTTCTCGAACGATGACTTCTCCTCTAGAACGGAAAGTTCGCTAGCACGAAATACACCCTAAAGAGGACGATCTCGTCCGAAGTAAGGTGTCCCGTACGAGACGGCGTGTGTGTCACGTGACTGAAAATTACTCCCAGTGCAATCCAACGAACGATGTTTTTAGAAGTGCAAATTGTGTGTTAGCATGTGCTGCGAGTCGATGGATTGGCGATGGAGAAGAATGGAGGGGAACGACTTGTCGAGGTCTTGCGCTGGTCACGGTGCGGAGCTGCTGGTGACATACCCACCACCTCACACCCAACACGCAAGCGGGTAGTTGGTACTCTGAGGATATCACTCTCGCATTGCGATCCCAAAGATTTCTGGACGCTACGTCGGCGCTGTCTTTAGGAGTCTGTACGGATCTCTGCCGCCGTTTCAAACAGTAAAAACTGTTACGCCATCTGATAGGACTCAGTGTGTATTAAATTTCCCTGACTCTGTGACGACTCTATGCAGAGATATCTGTACGATTAAGAGAATCACTTTCCAGCGAACAATCTGTGCCTTGCCGATAGCGGTGAGCAAAATAATATGATATGGAAACACTTTGTCTAACATTCTCTCGATAACTTGAATTTTTTATAAGTGACAAACTTAATAGCACCCTCATTTGATTAAAACGAAGACATTCGTTTCTCCGTAAAGTTCAATTTGTACTGTGAATAATTTCTAAAAGCATCGAATTTTCATGTTAGATTTTCACGTTGGTTTGTAATGATGTCATGCTAGGATATCAAGTGAAATTTTTCATAACTGTCTGTTTATTTTAACATTCAATGGCCTAAATTGCAAGACAAGGTGTTGCTTTTGCCAAACCTTTGATTTTTTAATGTAACCATGTAATCATAAATACACCGATAAATATAGCCTCTGACGTTAAATGAATAAATTTTCAGTTTATGACTTTTTCAGTGGTTAGTGATAAAATGTCCTTTCACACCCACTTCCTTGACAAATCAAGCTAAATATTTAAATGATTTTCCATTATGTATGCAGCCTTTCAAACAATATTTTGTATCCATTACTAAAAATGACAAACAAATAATTCCTGATGACAGCATTCTGACATATTGTAACAGCCCTCAAACCTAAACTTAAATGGAATTGTATTTTATGAAGCATTTGTAGCAAGCTAGAGTTTGGTTGAATATGATCTAGTATGTTTGTTTTGCAATTTTTTGTAAATCAATGTATATAGACTTTGTTTTATGAAAAGAAATTATTGAGAGGCCATTTAATATGTTTAAGAATAGAATTATGTAAGAGAATTGCTTAAATATTTGTAATTCCAAGTATTAATGCAAGTTACGATATCTAAAGAACAATTTGCTATAGTTTAAAATGATTTCTGTGAATAATTTTGTGTTTAAGCATCTTTAATTTCCATTTCTGACCATTTTCGATTGATTGTAAATGATTATGTATTAATTCTGATTGTTTTTAATATGTTTCAATTGTTTAAGTATTGTTAATGTTCGAGAAATATCTGTCGGAATCCTTTGAAGAGTTCTAGAAATTTCGCTGTAGCTTATATAAAGCGAACATCTGAGTAGTTTTCACCGACTCAATTTACGACGGCCAAGAACTGTATTGTCTGTGGAAGAAGTGTTGTACACAATCGTTGGTTTGTGTGTATTCATGTAAACAGTATCTTTGACTTCGTATTTTATGAAAATAAAAAACTAGTTTAAAGTGAACTATTTCGTGGACTAGTTATTTATCATATTAATTAAACCACGAACAATCTAATAACATTGCATATAAAGAGGTAAATACGCTGAGATTGAAAAACTCTCTTTGCTTTTTTGTGTATGCCAAGAATTTAATTTCACCACCCCAAGTAAAAACTTATTAATTTTTTTAAGGCTGAGGCAAAAATTGAAGGTGCGTATGTTTTACAAGGGTTTACTGCTACATTTCTTTTCTATATCAATACAGGCTGTACTGACGATAGATAGTACCTTTCGGGCTGCCTTAAGGTCAATACGAGGGCAATAGTTGACCTGACTGTCCTAAATACATGCTGCAACTCTCTTAGGTATCCGGAATTTGTGGATCAAAGATTACTACCAACGCAACTTAATTTTACTTCGTATATTTGTTTTCAGAGCATGATTCACTCCTCATTTTAGGTTTCTCATTTTCCATTTACATTCCTTCATTTATTCTCCGTTCTCGGAATCATTGATTTTTGCTGCCTTATCAAATAACATCTCATTTACCGCTTGTTGTTCGTTTCACAAATAAATTAGCACTACACTGCACAGCACTGTATAGTTTGTCGAAGGAATATAAGTGGAAAATGAGAATATGCTGAAAATGCTTCTATAAAAGGAGTGAAACGCGTTCGGAAAACAAATAAACGAACAATAATTCGACTGCTTTGGTGGTATTTATTATCAATCTCTCTTACTTGTCTCACAATCTCACCTGCTGTGCACTGCGGTTATAAATATGTTCCGAAATCTCTAAATTAAAATTACCCTCCATTGCCGTATTTTATCTGCACAATCGTAAATGGGGAGTGCAATAAAAGGGCTGTATTTATTAGTGGACAGAGATAACGTAAGGCAGTGTAAGCAGAGATACTGCAGTCGCTTGGTATATTGTGCGCAGGCCTTCTGCTACAGCTCGGGGGAGCAGCAGATAAGCCGAAAAATTGTGTGCCGAGGGTAAAGGGCTGCGAGGCCGAGGGAAATTGAGGAGGCAGGGGTGAAAGGACAGTGTGGAGGGCGAGGGCAACCCCCAGATAACTGCTGCTCCTGCTTGTTGACTTTCCAGTCCGTCACCAGGGGGCATCAGAGTCGCTCGCTGGCTGATATTAATGTAACCACTACCACACGAAATTCGAAACTTTCTCACCGATTTTATGCAAATATTGAACGTAAAAAGAATACATTAATAATTTTCGGAAACAAACTGAAGTAATTACAAAACTTGAGGACTATAAATATGACGGAAACAGGATTACAGTCAAAAATATTTTCAGAGATTGGTTTTATTTAATTAGTTGACTTTTGACAAGAGAAAGGCCATCATGAATACAGTAGATTTCATATTATTTTTCAACTCTTTGTTCTCTGAACTATACTCTCCTTGTAAATACCGCAGTTACTTAATTTCGTCATACATAATTTTTATATGATTATCTGATATGGCTTCTGGTACTGAGCAACTAGGGGTAAGCACGCGAGCGTGTTTACAGTACAGTCACTGGTCTATAATACTTCTCACGTCACGAAATTGGTATCATACAAAGTGGTATAGGTTTTAATTAAGTGTAGTGTAGGGTCCATCCTGTCCATCATATGTTGTCTCAATTTAATGGAAGCAATGCAAAATGCATATAGTATGTCGGAACGATCACAGTAACATTGGAGCTGAATGGATAACCTAAAAGCCAATAAAATAACGCAATAAATGTGAGAAAATTCAATTTAAACTTTATTGTGTCATCCCTGGTGGACACTTCACTTGTAAACAGATCATTTGAACTGGTGAATTTTTTTGTGGCTTTACACCTTGTCGACGGACAGGTCATTAGAGACGAGAAACGAGTGGGGCAAGGAACAGACAGGAATTCGGCCATGGCCTTTTGAAGGAACAATCCCAGCTTTCGCCTGGAATTATTTCGAAAAACCATGGAAATCCAAAATTTGGAATATCGGACGGGGATTCAAATCTGTACGCTGCCGAACGCGAGGCCAGAATGTTACTGCTCAGCTACCAAGCTCGGTGGACAGATGAATAGCGAATTTCTCTTAATCATCATCATTCAGCTTATAATTCTGCTTAAAATGCTCGTTGTGTATATAGGTGAACGGAGACAAAGATGATACCAATTTAGTACCATGTATAGCAAAATTTCTAAGCCGATTATACTAAGTCAAAACTATAAATAAATTTACAAAATATTTCGGTACATTTATATCCGTGTGTAGAGAGTAAGGTCACAAAATTTTCGAGACATTCCACGTTTCATAGTTTCACGTTAGAATCGTCGTCCATAATGCGAGAACAGCATATCACTTATGCTTACTAGTAGTACGAAGCACACTAAATGCAAGAACTGTCGAGAATTTTGCATTCAGGGAAGGCGAATAATTCGTGTAAGGCAATGAGATTAGAGTGAGGCGAGCCTAATGAACGATTGAGGTAAACAGTTCTTTTACACCTCTTGCTAGCCTGAAGACAAGCTGTACAGAAATTCATGATTTTCGTGGATTCAAGTGACAATATTTATCGGATAATACAATCAATAATTGATACGATAGAGAAGTTGGGTTGAAATTCATTGAAAGGCAAAAGGTCGGCTGAGAGATTTCTGTGACTGTATATGGCATATCTTGGCGATGAAGTTTAGATCGATATTAGTAGAAGAATTAATTGTGATACGTGGAAGGGAAAATATGGTCATGAATAAGAACTGTCACTTGGTGTCAGACATAAGGGATAGAGGGAAATTTTATTCACTATGTAAGGTACTCACAAAGTGGGATAAATTACCGAGGAAAATGTTTTCAGGTGATAAGCTTCGTCATTAACTAATATTTATTTGGTAAGTGGCGCTCATGTACGTATGTATTCAACTCTCGACTTTTGTAAAACTTATTTATACTGTAACGTACTACTCCCATCTAACGTAATCATTCCTTCTGTAAACTTTAACGTAGAAAAGCAACACCTGACTGACATGCTATTCAATCGCACTCAGCTCACTATCGCTTGTTTGGGGGTAATTACATAGACTGGGATAAAGACGCCTGTTTTAAGCTTCTAATATTATCCTATTGTTTGGTCGATTTTCTTCCAGCTTCTGGCAGAGAACATTCCAGTTCAGTGTTCTAGAGCAAATTACCGAAACTCGGTAACCGTGAGAAACTTTTACCGTCGTTCACTTGGTTGCAGTTGAAAAGTGTTTAACCTGTTCTAAAAGCGTTTTCTGGCGCGTGTGTGCGCAATTAGTCCGTCTTTATTTTCCTTTAGCTTCGTATTTGCAGCTTGCGGGGTTGGCGGAACTGCTATAACCTGCCCTCGGCGCGTCGTCCCTAAGGCGGCATTTGCAGGCCGCTGTTGTTCGCAGGCCGCAGTTTGAATAATGTCCATTGTGTTCGGTGGGCGATCGACCTCCATTGCGGCGAATTTACACTTCCGGCCGTTTTATTTTCCAAATCCGCTGGCCGCGCGCAATGACACGGCGGCCGTGTAGACATTTGCATATCGGGCGAGGCGGGCAAACGCTCCACCACAAAGCTATTGCGTCACTAACACTAAAAATCTCCCATTCTCGCAACGACATTTGCCAGTTTTATCCAAACTCCCGTATTAGTGATCCCATCAGTGAGAAAAAATCTACAGTAATATTACAAATGCGAACGTAACTCCCTTACGCTTTCACGACTAAATGTCTAAACTGATCTTCATGAAATTTGTAAAGGAAGTACTACATATCATTAGGAAAGACATGGAGTATTCTATTCAGAATAAATAACAATTGTGTAGAGAAATTTTTAAAATTAATCTTTCGGTGACAGAGAGATGGATAGCGTGTGTATGTCCTTGTAATGTTACATCGGTTGCTCAGGATTTGTTACTCTCGCAGTCAGTTTGTGTATGACCTGTTCATAAATTTCATGTATATGTAGCCAGCTCACCGGTTTCCAACCCACAAAGACTATAGATCTGAGCAAGGGATATAAAAACCAGAAATGATATTTACAAAACGTTATTAACAAAATGTGACCCCAGAAAGTTATGTCACATAACTTTAAACCACAAATAAAAATCTTCCGGAGGAATTGTGGTGGGTAGTCTTCCACAGTTAACCCCCTCCCCCCCCCTCCTTTAGTTTTATGATATTTTTAAACATCTTGTAAATTAGTTATATTCATGAGACAGGTTCATTGGTAGAATGATATTGTGATGGCTTCCCCGTCATATTATTCCGATTCAGTATTTTTTGGGACACCTTTGACCTAACTTACAGCTTCCTATATCCAGTTCTAACAATACCATTCTAAGTTGACGCTTACGAAGTCGTGGGTAACAACTACTTCTCTAAATTGTTTTCCCTACAAACTGTTAACTTTATAAGTTTGCTCCAATCTGTAAACTATTTTTATTACTTCCACACTAGTAGTTGGAGGAGAGCTCATTATCCCTTCTAATTGCGCAAATTTGGTAGGCAATTAGTCTATTTGCTATGTCACTTGTGTAGGAGTATCTTTGGTAAAAATGCGTTCACGATCAAAAATGATTCGTACACATCAGTTTTTTTTTTTTTTTTTTTTTTTTTTTTTTTAATGTAACGAAGATTAAAAAAGGAAGTTGAAACTATGCCTACCAACCCCTTATACAATATCACTGCTACAGTCAAAGTTAATTATATTTTTACGCTACCTAAAACGTTCTCGTAAATTTGAAATTGCCTTATTGTCGTAAGCCAATTTACCGTTCTTGTAAATGATATAAGAAATATCTGTTGGGAGCTGTTCCACTATCTCTACCTATCAAAAATGGTCCTAAAATCTTGAAATTTAGATTAACTGCGTCGATATGGCGTCTTCTTCAAGTTCTCAACTCACATTTTACGGAAACGTCGCCGCAAGTTAAATGATGTGGGTATATGAGAGTATCACGCTGCTATCAGATACCACGAACACTGAAAAATTAATATATATCTCTGGAAATAATTAATTTCTTCGTTGCAATGTGTTCTTTCCATTACGGCTAATCTCCGTAGTAAAAACTCACGTGAGATTTACAAGTAACAAAACACTCGGCGCTGCATCGTAGGAGCTGCCTATTACCAAGCATC
Source organism: Vandiemenella viatica (assembly GCA_031002005.1). Classification (NCBI taxonomy): domain Eukaryota; kingdom Metazoa; phylum Arthropoda; class Insecta; order Orthoptera; family Morabidae; genus Vandiemenella; species Vandiemenella viatica. The sequence continues at coordinate 228,781,398 of JARYHS010009186.1, forward strand.
TGTCTCTTAGAAACAGAAGAAATCGATTATTTTCTTTATATACAAATTCGCCATTTCGAGAAACCTCGCAGAGTGGTGAAATATTTTCTTCTGATGCAGAACGCCTTTGAACCTAAAACAACAGCAAGAGGGAAAACAAATCAGTTTAGATTGATGTGATCCCTGTACCAACAATATCCGTTGTATTTTTTGAGGACTGACAATTTTTTCGCTGTTTCATAGGCCTCTCAGATTTCGGCATTATGAAATTTAATTTGTAGCCACGTTTCCATAAAATATGAGTAGGGAGCGTGGAAAAGACATCAAAGAGAAGCATTTAATTCTAATTCCAAGAGGTTCGTGGCATTTTTTGAAAAGTGGAGAAAGTTCCACAGCAAGTTTATCTTTTTGGGGGTTCCCCACGTTCTGAATGAAATAAGGAATATGTATTTACTCATTTATCTCTGTGAAAATCTGTCTAAACCCTTAAAATTGGAAATTTTTAATTGTTCACAACTTTCTCACTAACGTGAACAAAATTATGTCATAAAATTTGTATAAATCATGGTGGACGCAGCTGAGGACTGAAGGAAAAATTACTTTGTATAATATTCCTGGGTATCAAAAGGAAGCCGACAGTCCGCCAATTCTCAGAATTTTTTAATTTACCTTTTTATTACATGATTTTTCAATCTTAAACATTAAAAAATAGCATGCCTTTGTACTGATCTGAAAATTCTATCAAAATTTATAACTATACGTAACATCCTAAAGTTTGCGGGAACAATCTATCAGTCTTTCAGGACTTAATAGTTTTCGCAAAAAGACTAAATGAGTAATGTTAATAAAGTTGACACTTCAAATGATTTGTTTCGACAATAAGGCAGGTGTATCATTCATAGAAAATTTCATGAAACCGATCATAAATAAAATACGTCGATAAAATGTATTCCACTTTTCCATTTAAGGCATCATAATTTTTTACGCAGGTTTTTTTTATTTATTTATAAACTCCATTCGATACTCAATTTCTCAATTTTTAATTTTAGTAAAAAATCACTATTTATTGATTTTTTATATATTTTAAGAAATGCATAAAAAATTATTGAGTTGAATTCAACATAAAATATGTATATAGAATTCTGAGAACTGGTGAATGTTTTAACAGTCTATTGATACCCCTTAATCTCAAGGAGGTCCAACGAGAAGACTTTTGGGTTTGATTTTCAACAAACCTGTTTAGTTTTAACCTCATCCTGCATTTCTAATGGCATTCGATCATCGTAACAAAATTCATTGAAGTCGTTGGGACGGAAGTTCTATTCCTTCTATGGCCGGAATAAGATTCGGATTGCGCTGAGACAAATTTTCTGCGATGAAAGTAAAGGATCATGTGGTCATAATTACCTGGTGACAGGGTTGTCACTGGTTAAAGTTTAACGTGAAATCCGAACTATGGAAACGTTATGGCGTTCTTCACATCACTCAGCAAGCGATGACATAGTTGAAGGTATGGTTAAGGAACTTTGCTTATCCCCGCCAGGACAGGGAGTCGACGCCGGGATCTTTCGAACTCGAGACAGACGCCTTAACCACTGAGCCACCTGACCGCTCATTTTCTGTGGTGACCGTTTAGCATTTAGTAACCTACGTATCCATATTGAATAATAATCGCATGTTGCCTCACCGACAACATACCCGCGGCCTGCATCATTGACACTAGTGACCAAACGGTTCGATGCATTCTGCTGCCGCGAGCTTAAACATTTAACTGCGACCCAGTTGTCCCAGATAACTGAAACGAAATGTCAGCGGCAACATATAGCTACACGCTTTCCAATTATCTGTCATATTCTGAATACGTGTCTATTGATAGCAAAGGTAGAATTGTCCCAGATATCGTTTGAAAAAAGTGTAAAAACAATATACCTGCCAATAGCAGGATGGTTTTTTGTCCGTTTTTATCCTGTTGCACACCAACTACCTCATAGTTTTTTTCCAGATACATTCTGTGTGTTTTATCCGTTGTCTAGTTCACTTCACTGTCCAACCGATATTTATGAACTATATTTTTTACCAGATTCTGTAATATTTCTGTCTTGCGTTTTCGTATTATGAGATAACAATCATAGTAATAATTAAGTATAAAATAATCGGTGTAAATAAGGTATTAATACACATGGTGGAACGGCTTCAGCATAAGTATTACATAAGTGAATAAGTAGATTAGGTTGGCTAGCCTGTAAGAAGCATCATAAAGTAATGACTACTGCTGAAATGAGAAAAAAACTTTGTGTATTCGTTGTTATGAAAAGGGTGTGTGTTAAATTGAGCCTGAGGACCAAAGATTTTCATTATGAAATGAGAATAAGAATGTAATTATAAATGGTTAAATGAAACGGTGAAAGTAATGATTTTTTAGTTGATAAACGTGAGAAGAATTGATTACTGTGAAGCAGATAATGTACTGTATGTGCTGCAAGGCAGCTATTGTACGTCATTTTGGTTGTGAGACTAAAATGCTTGACGTGCAACATCTAATAAAAAAATAAATAAAACGAATAACCTTGCAGTATATATTTATCCTTTTTTTCCCTTGGGACAAACACGTATTCCCTGTTCGCCCTTACTAGTTTATCTCTGTATCACTTATATTTTACTTTCTATACTCTTATAATTGATTGTATTTTCAATGATCTATTCTGATTTGGAAAATAAGTACTGACTCATATAGTTTTAGTTACAAATTCTGAGCCACAGCGGCTTACGGTGTATTGAAGTTGTGGTCTGATGATGATTAGGGGCCTACATAGTGCCATCATTATGTTAATTAGTTGATTCATCGTTTTAGAAGAAACCAGGATCATATTTCGCCCGTTATTAATATTTCCATTCCCAAAGTTTTTAGCAAGAGTGTGTGATAATGTTTTTATATTTCCTCAATATGAGATGTACCCAGTTTCCCCTTGTTTCTATACCTGGCCGCTAAACTTGGTTTGTTCCCTGTGCCTCTACACGCCTCCCTTCCTTTTAATAATTTGACATCATGTAATTGCCTCGTTGCATCTACATTACCTGCCTTAAACAGCTGTGGAAATAAGGTTGATGAACACACTTGGTGTGAAAACCATTCAGGTCGTAACTTATTCGATTACCAAATAAAGCATTATTAATGAGTTTTTGGGAACAGTTTTTAATGTGACCAAATATTGTCCTTGCTTCAAACTATGCCGCCACAATAAATACAGACTGTTATATTAAAAAAAAAAAAGGCTTCAGTTTGTATACTGTTGCAAGTCTGTAGTAAATCTATCTTTCTGCCCTTTTGACTTTCAGCGTTTCAGGTACTTAGGGAATCTATACAGATGTAAGCAAAAAGCGGGTAGTTGAAATTTGGCCAAAATTTGGAGATATGTCACAAAACCAAAAAGCGAACAGTATTTTATAAATTTTTATGTTTCCCATAAATCGCCGTTCCGTGACGTATATAATATATATTCTTGGAGTCGAACTATGACGTCACGTGACTGACATCACAACAGTCCTGGGTTACCGGCTGTCCTGATTATGACTTGAGATGTTTTTTCAGTGATTATTTAGTCAGATGCTGGAATGGTATTCACTCTCCGCCTCATAAACAAGCTGCTCACAGTCTACACAGTTCTAACGTTGACTGCGCGTATTAAGATCAAATCGGATTTAATGACTTCAACGTCCACAGTGTGTTAAATCATCACGCTAGCGAAACACAAGCATGCTTCACACACCGCGAAAACTCATTCATGTCAACAACAGTCGAACTTGGAGTGAAGAGGGTCATGGGAATGTACAAGGCGCATATTGATGATGAGGCATGGAAAGATATTGGTGTAAGAATGAAAAGTAATGCTTGGAAGGGAAAAGATGACCATGACCACAAACTGGTACTCGATTTCAGGCACAAGGGTGTCGGAAGATTCTCTTTCTTAGGTAAGGATGTCAGGGATTGGTATACGTTACCAAGAGAAATGATGAATAATTTACCAAAAACGTTGAAAGAATTTTAAGTTGAAATTTGTAGAGGGAAAATGTAGGAGGGTGGAGGAAAAAGGGGGGGGGAGGAGATGGGTGTGTATGGAAATTTCCACCGGAGAGTGCGCTCCATTGCAGTTACATTAAATTAAATTAAACTTTTGAAGCCCAGTTCTGAAATACAGCAACATACCCCATCTGAACTGAACTCCAGGGCTTCGGAAAACAAATTTTTATCGCGTCTACCGAAAGAGATCCAACCCGAATTGCTGCTTCTAAATTAATACCAGCTGGGCAGCAGTCCATTTCAATTTGGCCGCCGCTTATTGGCTGTCGTGGAGCCAATAATGCGTGATGTATGTTGCCAACTGAGCGGCAATACATTCGCCCGTTCGAGTTATGGGGGCCACGACCGCCGGGCCCGTGTATAGCAAACGCTCTTTGCATAATGGAGGGCACAGTTATTCCGGACCAACTATGGCTTTAATCGCGACACAAATACATAAATTAAAACGGCCGTAGTGTATTTGGCGAATTCCAATAAATAGTTGAGTAGCCGAACGAATCAACGTGTGTTTCCTATTTCAGCGGTCCTGAAATATTACAGCGCCCCTGTGTCAACAAGTGTGACTAACAGGTGTCACTCTGAATACTTAAAAAACAGTAAACAACCGTCAGCTCTCAACCAAACGTTGCACTGATTGTCCAAGAAGAAGAATTATCCTGTTTTGTCTATGTGAGAGTCGAATATCGGTGATTGCAGTCTCGACTCATCCTATCTCTCACGATCATCCTTTTTTACTACCCTTTTTACATCCTTATCTATTACAGAACTTCTTTACAGGGTGAGGTGCGTAAACGGTATCGCTCTGGCCTCGTTTTCGAGAGGACGTGTGTTCGAATTCCAGTCCTCCCATTCAAATTTCTGTTTCCCATGGTTTTTCCAAATGACTCCAGGCGAATGGCTGGATGGTTCCTTCATACGGTCATGACCTAATTCCTTCCCATTCCTTGCTTCCAGTCCTCTAATGACCTAGACGTTGACGAGGCGTAAAGTCACAAACAAAAAATGAATATATGAAGCAGATAATTAAGGATGTAGGTTGGAAGGGGTATGTTGAGATAAAGAGATTGGTGCAAGGTAGAAAGAGATGGATGACTGCATCAAACCAGCCGAGAGACTGAGGACAACAAAAAAAGTACTTGAACAACACATTTTCAGAACGTCGCTCAATTAAACCGATTAGAATTAGGTTTAAAAACAAACTGATGCCAAATTGTCTTCCACTGAGGTGAAATTCTTTCATATCGTATGTCTTCATTGATATCTATGAATTAGTTTGGCAGTGACTGCTTACCAAAAAAAAAAGACCTTTCATATTTATACCATTTAGTTTAAAGTAATGTTTAAAAAACACACACACATTTGATTTGAAATGTTTCTCCTCTTATGCTTATTAGTTAAATATAAGTATAACAGGGGAGGAACACTGCAATAGTTAAATAGTTGGTGAATTATTTACCAACAGCATAGTGGAAAGATAGGTAGAAAAAACTGTTCATGGACCATTAGGATATTAAATATAAATCTTTAAAAAGTACTTAAAGGGGTTATAACAGTTGCACATATATAAATTAAAACAGGGGCCATTAAGATTTATTAAGATAACAAAACGTATTTTTTCACAAGACTTTCACGAACAAGAACCACAGACAGAAACATAGTTACAGTATAGAAGCAATAGTTTCTAACTAATTCCCAGCACTCCTCAAAAACCACTCGTAATAAAACTGAGTTTTAACTTTGAATGTGGAAGAAACTCAAGCAACTACTCTGCATGGACACGAGGATAGCGTTGAAAACTTTAAGTGGTACGAATGTTTCATGGTTGTCAGCAGTCTCCAGCTCAGGGACCGTTTAATGTAATACCCTTCCTCGGACTGGTGCAGCATATTTCATGCAAATTCCGTACAGTAATTTTTACTCGTTAACATACTTCAACGAGCTTGCGTTGCGCTACCAGGAGTTTAATACCGAGAACTGTTGGGTGAAAAACTGTTAAAGTTTGTCTGGTACCGTGGGCAGGCCTTATTAGGCGTCCTCAATGCAGCGTGTGCGCTTCCCAGTAAATCACCCACCCACACAATACAACAACTTCCTTCCCAATGGCGTAAGTTCTGGCCGGGGCTTTTTTCCCCTCCTACCTTGCTCATTCAATGCCGCTTATAAATTACGACTGCTCCGACAATGCAGAAAAGATGCTCTCGAGAAGAAAATTATTTCTGCAGCGCGAAACAGCATCCACTAGTTTACGCCAAGCAACTCTGTAGAATTAAAACCTTTATTGAGATGACAATAACAAAAAAGTAATTTATCCTTTGTCGAAGCCCTTAAATGAAATATTTTCAAATACGCCCAAACAAACCGATCATAATGCCGAATTGTCTTCCATGAAAGGGCAAATACACAGGAATTTTAAAAAAAATGTAAAAATTATTAGATTAGATATTTTCGTTTGGATCTCATGTGGAACAGTACATACAATTAGTAACAAACCAATAATATCACCAACCACTGTTAACTGTTTTGTTTCTAAACGTACCATTAGTATAATCAATTTATATTGTTAACTGCAAATACATAACATCCCACTTAAGCTACTATATATGATTCCAATCCCAAATAATCCAATTGATGCATTTAATCATCTTTACTAACCTAATTCGAAGAAATAAATTATTTCACAGATAAAATAGGTGATGAAGCAAAAACTCTTTCAGCCTTGATTTAAAGCTGTTAGCTTTTCGTAGACAAAATATTATTTCCTGTGGTATGGCATTCAGTAAAGAAGCCCTAGTGGACGTTGTCCCATTGTACAATTGTCGAGGTCTTTAGAGGCGGGAAAGAGATGGAGGCAAGAAACAGGAAGGAATTCGGCCGTGATCTTTTAAAGGAACCATCCCGGAATGATTTGGGGAATCCATGGAAAACCAAAATCTGGATGGCCGGACGGGGATTCAAGTCAGTGTCCTTCCAAATGAGAAGCCGGAGAATTTCATTATTGAATTCCCATACTGTTTGTATTCCCGTAAGACACATTGCGTATTAATTAAAATACTTATAAATATCTAAGGTTTTGTTAACTAAAGAATGGAAGTGACTAAGTAAATAAGTAAGATTGTATAGATTTTTATGTTGTTTGAAAATGCTGTAAATATACTGTATATCTGTTGTAAATGTAATATAACTATGACACCAATCAAAAAACTGATATTAGGAAAGTAGTGCCAGTCATTGTATTTATTTTGAGATTTGTACAGTTTGAATTGCTTAATGTTTAATGTTCGTAAATATTTTGAATAAGAAGTTGCTATATATATAAGTATGTATGTATCAACTGTTAATAAATGCAAAGTTACATAAATTTCCTACTCATCATTTTCGTAAGTAAGTGAACCTGCCACATTTAATTCCAGCAGTATCAAGAAACATCAACAGAGCTTTGGTGGCAGCTAGAACCACCTAGCAAGCGACTCGTTAACCAGGAATGGAGAATAGCAGAGAGAATATGCTAGAGTACTGAGAATAAATTTAAATTAAAAATACTTCTAGAACAGTTATGGATAGCACGTAAATTGAACAGACCTCTTTGTAACAAAATATTTATTCATCAAACTCTCTGGAGCTTCCAATCCTTCCCTTCACCTTTGTCGTAGCATCTAACATGAGGACCTCCACATACAGAAACATACGATTTCAATTATCATTCCCTTTCCGCAAACATAACTAAGAGTGATCGCTTTCTCTGATTATATTTTATCTTTCCTTACTTTGACTTTAACCTCCACTGTCAAAACAGCCAATCCATTGTCTATCAGAATGTAAGTAGCCATTTGTCTGTTCCACAAATTACTTTCTTCACATATTAATTGTACACATTAGACTATTATTTCATATATGTAGTTTCGATGCTCCTAAAACTGTAATTTGTTTTTTTAGGGATTTACTAAACTGGAGGTAAGACAAGACAGCATAAGTAAGTCGGTGATAACATTATCTCCTGTACCAAGCAATTCCTCTGTTGACATTAATTTTATGTCTGTACACTTCCCCGTCCGTCTTTCACGTACTCTTCTTCTTGCCATCGCGTCTCCTGTCCAGCAAACAGCAGAACTTAACTTTTTTAATTTCTGTTAATTAACTTACAGACTGCTGGATCGTGTCCACTTTAGAACTCCCCTCCACTATTCATGCACGTCCTTTATCACCGTCGACAAATTTGTTTTATATCATCAGTTTCGTAAAAACGACGTAGTTCCAGAATGATTTTAATTTTATTATTATTATTTTGGAATGACGAAAAATTACTACTAACCAGATTTTATGAGAAGGAAGTGTGAGAGAGGATAGTCATCTTATAAGTGGCGCCTTATCGTGGTGGATGAAGAACCCTGAGTTTATCGCAACAATTCAGGAACCTTCCTGGAAGCTCTCTGGCAGTCGTACGAAGATTTGTACGCGTCAGACCCTGAACGCGAATTCCATCACTAGTGATCGAGGGCAGTCTTCAATTGATTGACCGGTTAAACCGGGCGTCTTAAAACTTTTTACCCCGTCGACCCCTTGATACTATATTTGCCTTCTCATCGACCCCCATAAGTGTTTAATAATAACATTAAATCATATTTGCCATTTCTGATGTTAAGCAATAAGGAGGCCTGCATAACAACTCAACGAAATAATTTATAAAATCCACCCAATAATATTAACAGAAAAACGAGATACTTTCTACCATTATTATAATTTTAAAAAATGGAAACAAAACAATGGATAAATGGAATAAATTTCAAATAAAGACCTGTCAAAAAGAGCAGATGGTTGTTGTACTGTTTCAACTTGTCACTTAGCGATGGATCCACTTTCCTAAAGCAGTATTCAACTCTCAATACTGCAACTATCACCTCTTGACAACCACCTTACCTCAGTGAGCAAAAGTAATTGGTTGAAAGTTTCATCATTTACTTCACATGACTTTACAAACAGACGAGAATTGAGAGGATGATCTTCACTTTTATTTATTGACCTGACTTTTAGTAGAGCATTCCTATTTTTTTCCTGTACAGTTTAACTGATCCTCTTTAGTATTAATCGACTCCCTTTCGACCCCTCCGTATTAATCGACCCGGGGAGATCTCTTATCGACCCCAAGGGGTCGGTATCGACCACTTTGGAGACCCCTGGGCCATTTGTAATACTGGACACCGTTTAGAACGTCACTCCCGTAAGCTTGCTTTAAATATTGGAACGTTCTTGTTAAAGTTTTTCCCAGTTCGCAGTTTTACACGAGTTATTCCGCCTTCACGTAACGTCTTTCCAACTACGGCGCAAAACTTCCCCGTCTAAGCGCTGCTTCTGAAATGACAACTCAAGCTACCATTCGTAATTATATTCCTTATTCGGATGGAGAAAAAAATCCTTGTAACATTACGAATCCTCTACCATCACTCATTGTAGCTAAGAAGTAGTAAATTCAATATTAAATGTTAGTAAAGAAAACGAATGGTGCCACTTCACATTTCGTAATGGCACAGTATGCCTCAGATTAAATGCTCCCGACATTTTTCTTTTCTTTCTCCAGAAAAAGCGAGCTCTACTATGCGCCGAATTAAGTCTTGTAAGAATGAATCCTGGACAGCAAAATTGTCTCCTCGTTCTTATGTAACCTTCCAGTGCAGAATGATGGCAGAAGCTAATAAGCTGCGTTGCGAATGAGCTGTAGGAGGAGATAATGAGGCTCGAGGCTGCAGTGTGGAAATGAATGGCCTCTTTGTTTCATTTCTGGTGCAGCTTTGTGCGATCCAGCGGGCGGGATAAGGCGCATTCAAGCCGCAAACACTAGCTGCTGGCCCAAGCACTGTGCACTTCGCTAATGACTCCACTAAAACGCCGGCTCTCAGAACAACCTAGCGGCCATTAGAAAATACCACTACTCCTAGTGCTACTGTGCTAGTATCGCGTTTTGCTTTTGTTTCACCCTTTCTCGAGTACATTGCTAACAACTTTGCACATAGCGTGGGGGGGGGGGGGGGGGGAGGAGCGGCAACGTTCTGGCCTCGCACTCGAGAGCACGTGATCTCATATACCAGCCCGCATCCTCATTTCGATTTTTTTATGGTTTCCCGAAATTTCTCCAGGCGAATGTCGAGATGGTTCTTTCAAAAAGCTACTGTCAAATTCATTCAGGTTCCTTATACCCTATTCTCTCTTCTACTACCGAGCGTGGTGGGTGAACGGTTAACGTTTTGGTGTCGCATTCGGGAGGACGCGGGTTCGAATCCCTGTCCGGGCATCCAGATTTGGGTTTTCCATGGTTGCCCCAAATCACTCCAGGCGAATGGCGGGATGCTTCCTTCAAAAGGCCATGGCCGAATTCCTTCCCGTTCCTTGTCCTCAGTCCCATCTCGCCTCTAATGACCTAAGACGTTGACGAGGCGTAAAGCCATAAGTAAATAAGCCTTTTGGAGCACTTTTTCCAATCGCTTACGTCCACCTTCGTAAATAATGAATTTTAAATCCTAGCAGGTAATGAACAATCTGAAAAAGATGGCCCATCGAAACTTTTGCGAATGATATGCGACGAAAAGTGATGTTGGCGATTTGTAGAAAGATGAAAGAAGTACCGGTTCATTTGTAGCAATTGTTTATTTGTCAACTGAAAGAGGTGCGTAACAAAACACTTGCATCGTCTCACGAAACAAATAGAAGTGATGAAGTGTTTCCTTAACAGAAACAAAAATGACCATAAACCTCCTCACTAACAGTTTTCTAACATCTCTGTGATATTTTGTGTTGCTATCTAGTGGTATTGCGCTCACCCCTTATCGACGGCAGAGAAGCCTAGCTGCTTGACTCTGAACTACCGCATACCCATGATCTTGATTTTTTCATAATTTAAGACTTGAATTTCAAAAAAAATTCTTTCTTAGTTATGATAACAGTAATAATAATTGCGTGTGGTTTTAATGACCAGGTGACATAGTTTGTATTTTCTACGAGTTCCGCCCCAGTCGTAGCCGCCTTAGCATAACCCGATAGTCCGACCTGCTACAGGAGACCTACAGTTTAACACGAAATGCGGACCACAGAGGCGTTCTGGGGTACTTCACATTACATAGCATGCTGCACCAGATGTGAAGGTCGGGTTATTAGCGTGTGAAAATCCCCGCCGAGACAGGGACTCGAACCGGGGGCCTTTCAATCCCCAGTCAGACACCTTAACCACTGAGCCACCAGACCGCTCTGATTTAATGATTTTAGAAAAGTGGAGAACTTTAAAATTAAACGTCAATTATAAATTTTTGTTGAGTATGAAGGGAGAAAGAAGACTCGTCACTAAATAACTCGAAGTGTTAAAAACGTGTCATATATTTTAGGAGGTAATAGCACGAATCAAAATAAAAAAAAATGTCTAGTTGTAAGGTGACAAGGTCCCTTACAGTTTTTTTGATGAATATGTTTGTTAAAATTAAATATTATTCTTGCATTGTTGATAGAAATATGTAACAGTTGTATGTAAAATAAAAGATACGTGAATATTGGAGTGTCGGAATATCTATGAACAATGGCCGTCTAAGACAATGAATATCTTTGGAAAAAAGAAAAGAGAAGGTTATTACGGCGAGTGTGTGTGCGAGAAAGTAAGCTACAGAGAGCATGTGGTGGTATAAACGGAACGTAGAAGTCTGTTATTCTGTAGTGTAATTTACAGAAGTGGATTCTATACCAAGTGTTTAATAATAAATTTGTTTTGGAGTGTTTTCAAATGATCCTGTCGTGATATATGTATTATTCTGTTCCGAGCTGTGAAACAACATAATGTACTTTTATAGCTAGTATTTCAGCTTGACGACGGGAATATTATACATCAAGAAGTGCTCATACCAGAAGAAAAATGAAGAAGGTAGCTTACATAGTAAACATTGGGCCACAGACGCGTACTTTCGTAGTTAATATCAGTGTGACGTCCGTTCATGACAATGCATGCCTCTGCCCTTCTACGTAAGGAATTAATCATTGAAACTGTCCTGGCTCCTGGTTGGTCCTATATGTGCTGACATGCGTTGGAAACACGATCCTGACCTTACGTGGAAGGCAGATGCATGTATTACCGTGTTAACTCCAAAAGAAAGTATGCGTTTGCTGCCCAATATTTATCAGACATTTCTGTCTTATTTTTACAGTTTTCTAACAGCCTGTGTTGAGTTTGGCGACACGGACTGGCACATACGAGAGAGCGCCTTTATGGTTGTACCAGCCCGGGGCCAGTTTGTTGCCCCTGGGTGTCCTGCAGGCGCCTTCAAACGCCTTGAGCCTCATCTCGCTCTCTGAAAGGAAGCCCCTTAATGATTCAGTAGCCGGCTCGTGAATTATAAATCGGCCGGCCTGCCCAGAAGGCCTTCCCTTCCTTTCTTTCCAGCCCTCCTCCGCCAATGTTGTTGTTTGCTTGCGCTCAGCGGATACTGAGGGAGGAATCTCTTAGAGCGGAAAGGACGAGAGGGGGGAAAAAGTGGAAAAGGCCGAAACGTAGTGGCGGCTGTTTGAATAGGACCGTGTGGGAAACACACACACACACGCGTAGGAATCTAAGAGGGGAGGCCGTCAAGTGGAGCCTGCTGGTGGCTGTTCACCGCGTGGCCTAATCGAAAGGCGCTTGGCTCGTGTTTGAACAGCGCTCACAATAGCCGGTAGGGCGAGGTGCTATGTTGACTGTCCTGTATTCTTCTCCGGCAGCTGGAGAGGGCTGAGGGGATGAAGTAAGCGGTATCCCACACTTCCAAACAGTACCCTTCGAAATCTGGAGAAAGGAAAACATTATAGTAGACCAGCGGTCCGCGAAGATGTGACGGTTAGTACACAGGCAGAATATTACAATTCTAATTGAATTAAATACATCGTAAGTTTACTCTTGTTCTTTGCAGGTTAATAACATTATTATTCATTGCATAATTGAATATCAGTATACTAGGCTCGATGCCCATCAAAAAAGGTGGATTGAACAAAGTGTTCTGGAAAGCCATTTCTTTGCAGTTGTTTTGCTGAATAGAATTGTTATAATATATCACACAATGCAGCTCCTCGTGCCTTGCGCTGTAGCATAACGTTTCAGTTGTCATCCTGGTCCAGGTTACATTTCAACCTAATCACAATCTCCGCTAATATTACCGCTAGAAAAACAAAACTTTAAATAATACATTCACTGAATCGTATGTTAAATGACATCAATCATCACGATATAAACTTGACCCGAAAACACTGCACGAGTTCTTATATCCATTTTTTTTTTTTAAGGGAAAACATCTACAGGCGCGTTGCGCGATTTTTTGATGGGGTAAATGGATGAATTCGCGTCACCAACATACTATGACGAGTTGCGCGTGTGACATGCGCGCTCGACGCTTTTTTCGTCATGCTCATCCGTATTCCAATGTCCTGACGGCTGACACAATTGGAACTTCTTACATGTCGCTGAAATAATAGCTTCACTGATATGGCGTTAGTGAAAGAAAGGAAATTAAAAATAAATGTTAACAACTTACGTTATGCCACGTCATATTAGTTTTATTCTTATTCTGCGCCGCATTAATCGCGATCAGTGTGGAACTACTTCCATTCTAACGAACTAAAATTTTCAATAACATGACACTAATGAAATCGACTTAACTTTTTCTTAAAAATAAAACTTAAATTACTCATGCCCTCTGCCGTAACATCAAATGCCAGTTGTCATTTAATTTAACCAAAACTTCTGCTAACATTGCTACTCGAAAATTAAAGCATTTGTCTAACATAGATTTAGGAAAAGAATTTAACTTAAGCATCCACTTCGAACGAATATAAGCAAATATGAAACAATTTAATATGTTAATTTAAACGCAATACATACATACATACCAGCCGAAAGCTTAGGTAATGAAATAAACAACACGGCATAACCCGAAAGTCAATTAATCATTTCCTTTAGTGTTTTGGCAATTCATTTCTTCACTAAGGCTTAACTAAACAGAAATGCCATTAAAAACGCTCATAACGTCTACTGTGTAGTGTCATACCCGGCCGTTTTTAATCCAACAATGAAGGCTGAATGCGTGACGTCAGCGTTACGGACATGGCAGCACGATGATCAAGCTAACCATTTATTAGTATAGATAATTCACTTTTAATAGATTGCTTAACATATGCATTTAGATTTGTTATATTATAATGGTACAACAGAATGTGTCTAAAAACCTTGAATATATTTATAAACGTAGGTAAAAAAAAATTAAGCTCATACATGAAAAATTCCTGATATACTGAATACTATTAGTAATAATGAATAATTAAACTACAAAGACATTTTCGATGGTTACCTCACAACACTCCAAGCGGCCAGAAGGCAATGGCTGAATTCCTTCCCGTTCCTTGTCCCGAGTCCCTTCCCGCCTCTAACGACGTCGACGAGGCGTAAAGCCATGAACAAAACAATACAAAGACAATAAATGTTAAAAATAATTCGCTATTTGTTAAATAATCTAACACAAAACAAAACATTTCCATAGTTATTTTCAGTATAGTCTCTTTACCGTTTAAGTGCACTGGTACCATCGTTCTCGTAGCATATGTCAAATTCAATTTTTTTTTAAAAAAATGTACATTCCTTCCTCTAAAGAGCAAATAAAAAATAAATAAAATAAAAAGAACAAAAAACATCCGAATAAAAAACCAAAAAAAGCGAATAATATATTGGTGATTTAGCAAACAGTTGCTGAAGTAGTAAGAGTTGCTACCGCCCGGTTTTCATCTGTTTAGAAGGAAGGGGTTTATGCTTTCACATCCAGGTAGTGCAAAGTTAAAAATATTTTTGAGAGGGAAACAAAAAGTCAATTCGTGTCACAGAAAAAGCATTCAATCTTGTTACAGTGTGAATGTGCTTTATGTCAGATACACGGCGTATTCCAATTCAATCCAACAACCACAAAGTGAACTTGTCTTTTTGAACTGTCTTCTCCGTAGCGAGAAATTGAAATGAGCTGAAATTCCCAGAGACAGTCGAATTCTGTTTCAATATATCAGTGAAGCAACTCAATTTCTTCTTCTGTTTAGTTTTCATATCTGCCTTCGGTTCGGTTATTACTTTTGGAAGCGAGAAGTTATTCCTACTGGCGGATGGAAACCCTATGAATATTACAGCGGAAGCGGGATATCAGGGAGCGCTTAAAAAGCCTAGTCGGAGTACGGCGCCCAGCGACCTGAATTCTAATTATGTGCATCTTCGTTCGCTTAAAACTCAATTTTAAATTGCTTTTCTCTGAACCAAGTGCTACGCTCCGCGGCACTTTAATTCTGTTCTGCGGCTACAGATTGCGCCACCGCAGAGGGAAAAAAAATGCGATTCCGTGTCGGTACACCGGGGCCACGTTCAGACCAGACCACGAATACAATCCTTCTATACGAACCAAATCCGACACTGCGACAGAAAATATTAATATTTCAATGAGAAACTTACATGAAACCACAAACAAATCACGCAAATTAAACAATGTTTTCCGCGGTAATTTCATTATCCATTTTAATAAATATGTTCAACGTAGCTTTCCTCGAGTCTTTTTTTTTTTTTTTTTTTTTTTTTTTTTTACAATTTCATTCCTCCCAGCAGAAGGCTGGGAGGCGGGCTGCTGGAGAGTCATAGGGGACTCTTTTCAGCCAATCTACTACTACGGGGAGGGAAGGGGGATGGAAGGTCGGCCGTGGCCTTCTAGGGAACCATCCCAGCATTCGCCTAATTGTCTGAGGGAAACCACGGAAAACCTCAGACAGGATGGCCGAACCGAGTTTAACCCCGGTCCTCCCGAATGATAGGTAGGAGGTTAAAATTGGCCTCCTCCCATCTCGGAGTTTCCTCGAGTCCGATGATGCCCGAACTGTTAGTTACAGCGTTCGCCACCAGAGCGCTGCTTGACTAACCAGGAAATCTCAAATGAATAACTAAACTGGTTTTATTTGCAGTTACACTATTAAAATGAAGTGTAAAATTTAAATAAATAATCGATTTTATTTGTACTTTTATTGTTAAAAGAAAGTGTAACTGAGATGCCAGCTAAAATGCATTTGTCTAAAGTGTAGCAGAGATAAAAATTATAATATGAGGTAGAAATATATATATATAAAAAATTATAACGTAACGTTCGTTTGAATTTATATGTTTCTTTTATTAATATTCACGATGCCTAGATGCAGAAATCCTTGTAAGGAGAAAAGATTTTAATGTTCACACTTTATTCTGTTGCAGTGCTGGAACCAACTGACAAAATAGCCTAAGAATTTTTTATAACAAAAGATAGCAAGCAGGGAAGTTTATTAAAAATCAGAGAAAGTTTACACTAAATGTAGTAATCACGAGATATATCAATAAAATAAATAGAAGTTATTCTTTCTGGAAATTATTCTTTACTTGGAAACTTTTTAATAACAATGAAAATATCCGCATTCAAAATTAAATGCGGTTATTTGAAAATATCCTAGCCAAACACTTAGAGAAACTGATCAGAGAAAGTTTACTCACATAACGGAACAAATCAGTAAAAAAAATAATGATTAGTCGTTATTCATTTTTGTTTAGAAACTCTTATAGAACAAATTCCTATTCTCACCATACATTATACTCGCTATTTTTGAGGACGTTTAGACTAGTAGAATAATATCCTTTATAGAAATCCATTCTTATTCTTTGTTACCTACTGAGATATATAATGGGTGAAGGACAAATAATAATCAGTTTCAATCAGAAATAGTAATCCCAAGTACCTTTTACGAGATAACACCATCCAGTGTGTTTATGATGTTAAAGACCTTATTTACCACACGCAGTAGTAGATCTCTACAGTTCCTTTTCACTCTACTATCACATTAACCTATTGTGCATGTCTTAAAATGTGGCACACCATTTTAACTCTTCTTTCTGTAAGAGTCTTCCACAAACTTCTTTACGCAACCATCATTTCAAAAACACTTTCATTTCGTACTTAACCTGTCCACTCAATTTTCAACATCCTTCTACAGTACCACATTTAGTCTGCGTAAAAGCTGCCACAACGATGTGTTGTATCTATTTAAATGAACTCTGCAAACAGTTCTAATTTTTAAATGTTTAAATGAAAATATTCCGATATAACTTAACGCATTCCTACTGATCTTTTTGAACTTAGTCCAAAATTCTTCTCCCAGTTGGAGTTCAAAACCCCTCCAATCGTAAAAATATTAATTACGACCAGCATTTAAAGGCGAGTGTTATAACCTTATACCTAGAGAAAATTAATCGAGGGTAAAATCGTTAGTGCTATGTTTTTTATTCTTATGGACGGCAGTAAGTTGATTCTTTTTTACTGTTTCCGTTATAAGATTGGAAAATACATTTCCTTTTTTTTGCATGAATATATTCATACTCCGATTATTCCACCATCTGACCATTCGTTACGGAACATCAGTGTGGCAGGAGCGAAAAAAACTTCTTAGAACTTGTTTACTTAACTTCCACCACTCTGGCTAACAGAAAGGAATATCTTTGATTATTTAGGTTGAACGCTTTTTAATAAGACTTTCAGACTGATTTCTTCACAGAGTTTTTGCCCATTTTTCTCTGTTACTTGCTATTAAGTTTGACACAGAACTTTACGAAAAAATCAGTGTCCTACTTTCCGTCAATATTAGACGCTGTAAATACGTGTCTCTGCTCACAATGCTTTTTAAGTTTGTCTCCTAATTAAAATATATGTTACAAACCGACACATCTTTTATATAACCGGCAGGTTTCGAAATTGAATCCATCTTCATTACAGAAACTGGCCTGAAAAAGCTGGCACAAAATTCCTGCTGTCTGTATTTGATGAACTTAGAAAATATTTTATTTCGCCTAGTATTTGTACTGTTCAGATAAAAATAATTTAAAACGAGGCACAATCGACTTGAAGGACGACGGATGGTAAGCAAAAACGCATAGCTTATGGACTTTATTTACTTCATCTAGACCTCTGAAAACGATGATAGAATCTGAAAATCTAGGATGGATATAGAGTCCCCACAAATAAGGACAGAGACTGCGGCGTCATCAAGCATCGAATGACAAGAAAACTTTTAAGGATGCGAAATTTTTTGTAAATAAATAATGATCATTGCTGAATAATGACTATCCTCTTTCAGCCTACCAATCAAAACCCAGTTCTTTCCCTCATTCACCACATGGTTAGTGGATGCGCAATATAGACAAAGAAATCATTCATGTTGCATATGGAATTACAATGCTGTATTTAACGATGTTTTATTAAATTTTAGACATTTTCTTGAAAAGATTTTGATGATGTAAATTGGGACAAGATGTTAATTTTTTTTAAAGAAGTCTGGTTTAAAATATCGAAATGGAATAATACTTTATAATCTATATAAGAATTAAGTTGTCACAATCAAAGTAGAGTATCACTAGAGAAATGCATCAGTTAAAAAGATTATGAGATAAGATTATAGTCTATTTCCATTCAGTTTGTTTGTAGAAGAAGCAATAAGGGAAGTAAAAGATAAAATTTAATGTGTTGAATAAGTGTTCAGTCAGAAAAAATCAGTATGCTACGATTTGCTGATGACATTGTCCTGTTAGCAGAAGATGCTGAGCATATTGAGAAACTACTGGATGCCATGAATAAAATACTGAAGGAAGATTTTGGACTAAAGCAAGACACAAGCGATGAAATGTAGTAGAAATGGTAGCAGTAATGGTGGATTAAATATAAAAATATGATCGAATGTAGTAGGAGATGTAAGTGAATTCTGCTACTTAGGAAGTAAAATTACAACTGATGGTCGAAGCAAGAATGATGTTAAAAGCAGAACAGCACTAGAAAAAAAGAGTTTTTTGAAAAAGAGAAATCTTTTAGTTTCATATATTGATCTAAGACTCAGAAAGAACTTTATAAAACTCTATGTGTGGAGCACAGACTTTATGGCAGTGAAGAAGGATGCTGAAAATTAAGTGGACAGATAAAGTACGAAATGAAGGTGTTTTGGAAAATTTAGGTGAGGATAGAAGTTTGTGGAAGAGTCCTACAGAGATGGCGGGTCACATTTTAAGAAATGTGGGATTGGTTAATTTGTTGGTGGAGGGAACAGTCGAAGGGAAGAACTGTAGGGGTAGACAAAAATTAGAAATATGAAGCAGATAATTGAAGACGTAGATTTTAAGGGGTATGTTGAGATGAAGAGGTTAGTGCAAGATATAAAGGTATGGAGGATTGCATTAAACCAGTCGAGAGACTGATGGCAGACAAAAAAAAAAAAAAAAAAAAAAAATAGAATAGCGACCCATTCGTCGTAACTGCATCATGGCTTCTGATTTTTTGTCTGGGATGTGTAAGTTGCGTGACATTCAGGTAAAGGTTAACTGATACCCAGGACCCACACCACCAACTGTATAAAACATAATACTCTAAAACAGTACCATCCAGCCAGGTCAACCAACTGAGAAATCCTTATGTATCTATGCTCGAGCCATACGTTATCTGTGGAGATTAATATTTTCATTTTTATTTTCTTAGAATATTGGTGTAGAACTACAAAAATATATAGCGCCATACTCTTTGACTCTTAATGTTTTTGGGTACTTCGTGGTATTTTGTAATGTTCGTTTATGCTTCCGTAGACCTGCGACATATTTTTCTGAACATTTTTTTGCTAGTGTTCAGAAATATGAAATATGATGTTTAAATATGCAACCATAGAACACACATATGTGAACGCAGTTTTTCTCGACGTTGTTTATTTATTAATGTTTCTCGGGAAACAAACCGAGTAATAATACTATTTATACACGATATTTCGGCGACATAAAACTCCGTCGCCATCTTCAGGTTGAAGTTTGTCTAGAATGCGTTGTTTAAAAACTGGCATAGCAACGACAGACGTTGTTTCGTTGCCTAGCAACACCTCAGACTTCATCAGACGCCCGCGGAGCACAAAACACAGAGCGTTTCTGACTAGCAGCATCAATAACAGGTATCCACGCATCACTTAGCTGGAAACCAGAGTCGGGTTAACCAGATCAGAGGCGAGACGAATTTCAAACGCTTCTATGATGACGCTGTCCCAGAAGCCACTTGCATGTGCCAGCACCTTAGTTGATTCGAAATCGAATCCATGTCCTTGTTCCAAACTATCTTCCACCACCACGGATCTGTCCCTTTGCCCAAGGCATGTCTGGCATCTTCCAAACAATGTTGTTCCAAACACCATATTGTCTGACTGATGTACTTTTTTCACACGGAATGCTACTGTATAAACTCCCAGTGTACGAAAGGCAAGGCCATTCTTTGGAGAACGCAAAATGCTCCTTGGCGAAGGATTACCTTGTCCTTCGTACATGGGGAGTTTATTGCATTTCGTGTGAATGCAGCGTATTACAAAGTGGTGGTGATTGTGGGACGTTTGGTAGTGCTGTTTTCTTCTGCATAACTCTAGGCAGCCACATCAAC
Source organism: Vandiemenella viatica (assembly GCA_031002005.1). NCBI lineage: Eukaryota > Metazoa > Arthropoda > Insecta > Orthoptera > Morabidae > Vandiemenella > Vandiemenella viatica. The sequence goes on from JARYHS010009186.1 coordinate 228,801,942, forward strand.
ACGCGACAGCCTTTCAGGGGTAACTTGCTAGACCGCCAGTGGGCTCGATTAACCTGGCTGCCTACCTGCAGGCGCTTTACGACAAAAGTTTGATATGATGTAACACGCTTGGGAAAACCCCTCAACATGTGACGACTCATAACCACCAGCACACACCCCCAGCCCATTAAGGCCTTTATATTCATGGTCGATGAAGCTGCACATCCGGCTTTATTATTAATCTGACTTCTAAACCTGTCAAAAATGATGGGTGGACCGCAGTGTGCTGACAATTCATTCCTTCACAGTTGCTTAGCAAAACACATGGCTGATATTAAACAACGCTCATAAACCTGACTATGTAGTAATCTTGTACATATTTCGCTCTACATCGATTGAATATAAATAAACAAAAAACAACTAATAATTATTATGAGTATTTGAACTAAATGTACTACGTACTTTTCTTTGCAATTTAAAACATATTAAACAATTACAAAAACATAAGCAGGTATCGTAAATACTTTGCTAATTGTAACAGCGATGTAGATGAACTGAGAGTGAGGTCACAACGTTACAGACACAATGACCAAAGTAGCCTTTTGTTAGTTTGTATAGGCGGATATTTCCCACATATCATTTCTTACAGTTGTCAAAAGATGACAATTTCATTATTTCATTTTTTCAGTGAGTCAACTGAACTCAACTGTGAACTAATGCGGAAAGAAGTTTTATGTAGTGAAGATGAAGTGGTCCGTCACTAAACTTCGCGTTTAGTTCTTTCTTACTTCACGTTGGTGTAAAAATGGTCATTCTCTAATATGTGAACATATTTTAGAACGTTATTACATCGGTAACTTTCAGATTTTTCAAAAAGCATTGTCCAAAATAACAAAATAAGAACAATTAATAAAACTTACTCATCAAAAAGCAAAAAAATTGAAAAAGTAAGCTAAACGTCAATGTTAATTACAAATCATACCACGGAAAAATATCAGTGGAGCGAACATTAATAGTGGCTTCGCAGTGCGCTTTCAAAGCATTTTATTATAGAGGGTGAACAAAGAAATATACAAAACCCATTTGCCTTTGGATTCTGCCACTCCCATACAGATGACAATAACCTCACCGGCTAGAGTTGTCTGCCACTCGGATAGGTGCAGGTTTGACTCCCGGCCTGCTCTTCCAGATTCCTGATTTTTGAAACTGAAACGGCTGATTTCCTTCCCGTGCGTTATTTCATCGCCGAACCGTAAAACTGCAACAATAGAAACTGTAATTCAGACCACACCCTAAGAGCTGAAACTTGATTGATCCGTCGAGGACAGGTTTTATATTTTGAATAATTTTTAATGATAGTTACTTTTCCCCTGCGTCCAATTGTTCATATTCTAAAGACGATCAGTCGATTTGTGATAACTGAAATAAGAAAAACCTCTTGTGGAACTAATTTTCCGATGAATCTAGCGATCAGTGCTTGGAGCATTGTCTTTGATCTCGTCGTTACTTCTATGGATTGCGTAGCTTAAACAGCCGGCACACGCCGATTTCCCTCGTTTCTGTTACTATCACTCCTCTATTCATAAAATAAATTCGGCAGCAGAGGGTGCGTTGCACCTATGCTGTTATGTATGCGAATATGGATAGGAGGGAATATACAGAATATGACAGGAGATACCCATCACTTTATCTTAAGGAACCATCCCCGCATTCGCCAGGAGCGATCCAGGAAAACCACGCAGAACCGGATGGCCGAAATGGTTCCTTGAGATCAACTTCTGTCGGATTCTAAATTTCTTAGATCGATAAATCCTTCCTATTCCATTGCCTTATCACACGTGAGGAAAAATGACTATAAAAAAAGGTGCCTGTATCAATGAGTACACGTGAGAGAAGTGAAACTTCTATGAATTTTTCTGTGTATTTTCACAATGATCAATTGTAATAAATTGTACACCCACTTTTCAGTTTTCATATTAATTCCAATAATATTTCATGTGGTTACCTGAAAATTAATTATTATTTTGATGTTCAAACTTGATAATTTTGTTATTGATGAAACAGTATGATCCATAAATTATTTTCCCAAAAACCAGACGTCATAACACTCATAATGCAATCTTCTTCTTCTCCTCAACCGGTAGGTTGGTTGGTTGGCACCATGCATGCCTTCCAAACATTCTCTTTCTTTGACCAATAGCTTGACTACGTATGCTTGCTTTAATGCTGTCTGTAATTCCTGTATAGATCCTCCTCCGCTTCTTCTACCTTCCTGCTTTCCTTCAAACAATGTGGTGCACCACTAGGATGTGACGAAGCGAGTGCCAAACGAACCTATTTCTTCTCCTGTTTAAAATTCCAACCAAGATGCAAAAGTTGCTCGATTTTGATTCAAATGCTGCTGTCTCCAACGTACCTGCGATGTGGAATGTTGTACTTTTTTCAGCTTTCTTGTGTGTGGTGTTATACTGCCACTGGAGCGCTGTGATCTACGCCGACAGCCAGGCATGCGCCGCCGAACTAATGAATTGCAGCGTGGCGCCGACGCCAATATTTGCAAATTACAGCGGATCATCGATTTTAATGAAATATCTGATCAGCACGCTTGTTCACCGAAAATGGTGTTTACACAGGGTGGCGATAGGACGTACTTTCTCGTCGCGCCAATACGCTTTGCCGCTCTCCATCACAGCCAGGACTGCCAACATGTAAACTGTCAGCGCGCCTTGTGATTAAAGGTAGTTATTAAAAAATACCCGAGCGAAACATGTACCGTAACATTCGCACCATACTGAAATGCAAATTCGTCTGAAAAACTAATTTTCTTGTTTTTAAAAAATAGTTTAAATAGAAAGATATCTCACTGTCTGATTCGTATACACGTTAATGTTCTAAAAGATTAATTCTGCCAACGACAAAAATTGTCTGCCATTGTTTCATAAGTTTGAATTTCCGCTTTTTATTTTTATTGTAGTTTTATTTGTTTATTATTCTCCTTCTCGCTTCGTTGCATGATTCTCACGTAGGTACTTCTCCGCAAGTTTCTTCTTGTTGCGCTTCCTCTTTGCTTTTCCTCCGCAATTTAAAAGCAGTTGCAACAGAAAATATCCTCTTAACAAATATAGTATATTCTCTCCATTTACAATGTCTCATAAGTGGATAAATATTTTAATTCACTTATTTCTGTCCAATTTGAATACACTTCTTTCTTTGTTGCCACTAAATATCTTTCATTTTGATTCAGCTTCATAGGCCTATATCATCTCTTTTAACATACCGGTATACTCTTTACAATTCACAATTAGTTCTGATAAAATACTTTCATAAATTCATAAACTATAGTATACCGCAGTTAATACATTTACTACAAATTTGAAGTCCCATATTTTCCTTCAGTACTGTTATTTTATTAACACTTTTAGTCTCTTCACCCAGTTATTCCAAATCCATAGTTAACTTCAATCAGGCACCAAAGATACTACTGCTCTCTCTTGCTTGTTTCTAGCCAGAGATTGTCCGCACCATGTTTCAATTCAATGCACATTAGTTCGTGCAAATAGAAAGCATAAACGATAGTTCCTGTGAGTCTAATTTTTTATATCATACAGTCTTTCATTTTTCGTTTGGCGATTTAAAACAAAAAGGGGATGGCTGCTATTCTATTTGAAGTTCACAGTTAATTTTCGCGTCACATCTCTCACACGTGACTCGTCGCTCCATCCTAATAATGAAATATGCAAATGTTAGGTGCATTAACCAATCAATCAATATTAAAACTACTCCTGTCTTAATTACCGACAAGACTGGAATTCGCAATTTCCACAAAATCGCTAATTAAGTGTCTGCAACTATTCATAACACGCAACAGATTTCAATCATCGAACCACAGGAATTCGTAGTTACCTTTTAAACTTCAGAGCGGAAAACAAAACAAAATTATAGATTGGAACGAAACATTATTTAGGAATTAATTCATTTAGGACCAAAGCAAACATAGCTTCGAGTTCAAGGATGTCTGAAAAATATGGAAATTTTATGGGAAAAAATTTCTGTTATGCCATTTATTGATGTGACGATTAATAATATTTTTAAACCATATATATTGCATGGGTCTCTTCATAAAGTTGATAAATATTGTTTTAGTGCATGTAATAATGTATCTTCAATACTATATTACGTTTTCTGAGAGTTATTAGACGGATTAATTTTTTTAGAAACATAAAACGGTTCTTCGAAATCTATAAAGATGTTTCTAACAGTAAATACAAAATAAAATAATTTTTACATTCTTGCTTAAAATTTAACACTTTTAAGTATGATTCTAAAGGAGTCTGTGGCCAAGTGATCTTTCTGACTGGTTCAGTTACTTCTTCAAGACCATATCTCGATTAATTCTTAATGAAAGAATCTTCTCACCAAAACCGAACATGTCCTATTTGTAGTAACTGAAAGTGATAATGATGCAAGAATATGAAAGGAAGGAAAACCACGGTTTTATGTAAGTGTAATAACATTACTGATCACTTCCTCACTGTAAGTAACAAAGTATCAAGTATTTAAAGTCTTTTTGGTGATGGACATGTTTAAAGCAGTTGTTAGTTATTGGTTTTATAATATTCTGTTCCGTACGTTTTTCATGCGCGGTCTTTTAAAATAATTAAAGTACAAAAGTTAGACACAATGAGGATATAATTGCCTTCAGAAATACATTTAATACTGATGCATCAATGGTTGAGTCTGGAGGGAGGAAAATCTTTGTTAGACGAATTCAGAATTAATTTTTTTAATTTTGCGTTTAGGTTCGTGAACAGATTTTAACATTTATGTGCAATTACTGTAGGCCATTTCTACTTCAGTTGCTTGTTGAAATAAATTCCAAAGCAAGTTGTTCTTGGATTTTATTTCCGGAAGCGTTTCGCCTCTCATCTAGATATCTCCAACATTTAATATTTTCTGTAATATGTTTGCAGTTTTTTGATTTTGTACGGAATGGATTTGTCTGAATATAATGCTATTACTTTGATATATAGGTATTACAGTACAACTTACATTTCCGCAATTACGGTTATAAGTTGTAATACGATAGTACTTATACATACCTCGACGAGAGGAAAATAAACAAAATATAATATTAGTTACATTGGCGGATTTATTAAATACTAATTTATTTACTTTTCCTGATTAGGGATCGTCCGTAAACCACGTGGCTTGGTCTGAGGGGGAGGGGGATTGGATAGAAAGCTACGTTGGGCTATGTGAGGGGGGAGGGGGGGGTTCCAAGCCACGTAGCTTTTCTTTCATGTTATTTGTCAGAGTTAAAATGAGGTACAGAAGACACAACAGCATGTGAACATTTATTTCCGTCATTTAATTACCTCCGTATGTAATTTACAATAGTGTGAGAAGAGAAAACAGTACAAAATGTCTTTTGGAATCAATAGGGAAAAGGCTTACCCATGCGATGGTGGGGAGGGGGCTATACAGGAAAAAGCCACCTCAGGCTACTTGGGGTTAGGGGGGAGGGGGTCATAGGAGGCCAAAATGGAGCTACGTGGTTTATGGACGTTCCCTTGCGTGTCTTGAGGCCCCTCCATGTCTAGAGCCAGTGTTAACACAAGGGAGCATCAGCAACCAACCCGGTTACTCCTAGAATAAAAATTCCGATTATCCTTTAAATACCTGTTTCATGTCCCGAGCGCCGAGAAGAAGTGTGTTTGGCGTCGGGAAAGGACAAAAGGGGAAGCTAGTGATACCGACGCTTGTGGCTTGAGCTGAGCTGTGCGAGGACGAGGGTGCACACGGGCGGCATTCTGGAGGGACGTAGAGCTGTGGGCTGAACAGTCTGCACGGCCACGAAAACAAAATGGTAACGTTACGTCGATGACAAGAGACGATTTACAACTCTCCAGTCATCCGCAAACAGCATCTTTTGACATTTCTGATGCCCGGTGACTGTAGCTTGCCGAATGCAATTAAAACTGTTGTTACAAAAAATCTGTAATGTTCTGTCGTTTGACAAAGAGGATTAGTAATACAGTTGATTATAAACTTACGACTTTTCTAACACTGTGTAATCCCAGAAAGTAATTGTCACGTGGGCTGATTCTAGTTATAAATATTGATATCTATAAGGAATTAATAACTCGCTAGTAATCAGTTTATTACAGGCTGAATTCGTGACGAAATGAAACAGTAAAGAAACCATAGTACGCTAGTAATGGCTGGCAAACAGTGGGGACGAGAGTGAACTTTATTTTGCATTACAAGCGAGTCGGACCCCTGCCTCGAGGTGTCTAACACTCTAACGAGACCTGAAGGCTGTCCCAAGACAAACGACGTGGGCTCCGCTAATGATGATACACTGCACGAAAATCCACGTCATAACCAATATCACCGTAACAGCTCGCGTCGGTGAGGATGTATTTCTCAAGCTTTCGCTTTAACAGATGCGGAACTTAATGGAAAGTACAACAATCTGTTATCATCATCATCAGCCAATTCAATCATTAAAATATGTGGCCTATTACAGTTATTACGTAGTTCATGTAGAGGCTGAACACTAGAACGATCTTGGACGATCCTCTGTCAGTTAACTCCGACAACGCTGCGTGTGTCCCTGTCCCATGGGTCTGCTGGTCTCTGGAGATCTCTATGGCTCCACTCTAACACTGCTTATGTCCATCTTTCGTTATTCATACGAGCATACCACTTCAAGGAGGCTGTGACCACTTCCACTTATATAATATCTGTTGCTCTCTTATTATCTTTTCTAGTTAAACATTTCCTTAGCTCGCTGTGTTGATCTGAGTTTTCTTTTCACAAATTCGTTTAGTGTTCAGGTCTCACAGCCACGAGTCACCACTGGAAAAATGCATTGGTCGTAAACTATTTTTTTTTTTTAAAGTTTTGTGGGCATATTAGATTTGATGAAAATGGAACCCTCCACAAATGATTGTCATCCCAGCTTGATGCGATGGAAAATTTCTGGTCGTACATCTCCTACCATATTTAAGAGCAGACCAAGATAAATGTACTCACTGAAATTTTCTCAAAACATATTCTTCAGTTATACATTCACCTGTGTGGTTTATTTCTTAGACGTAACTTTTGTTTTTGAAAGTTCATGTTCAGGCCAATTGCATTACACTCGGAGACGAGATCGGTAACTGTGGTTTGGAATTCGTCAATGTTAACCACAAGCGCAAAGCCATCGGCGATTCTTAAGTTGTTAACTCTTATGCCATTGATTTTAATTTCTTTTTCTGCTGATTCTAACTTTGACATTTCCATCTGTAAGATACCTGAAAATAGTTTCTGAGTGATTGGATTACGTTGCTTAACACTGCTTTCCATTCGGAACTCTGTAGTTGGTTCCATTATGCTGACAAAGGCTGAGGAGGTGAAATAAATGTTATGGAACACTCTCATATAAGTTGGGACCACGCCATGTTCAGCTAAAAGCATGTTACACCGTCATCATAAGAGTAGTATTTGTCGTTGAATTTTGGCGAATATGTATATGCATACCATGTACAGAACAAAACCATGTTCTCAATTGTAAGGCTGCTCTAACTGCAACAAAAGTTGTCAAAAAAGTACAGAGCGGGAAATAAAACTAACATAATTATAAATTTCCTGTCTTGTTCCATAAGAGTAAGCATAAATAATCTCCAGTGCCTCATTGAGGCTGATCTTCTTCTTGTTCTCGTGTCGATGACAGAATCAAAATTTAGGCTGATGATCGATAACGTTCGTGCCTGGCATTAGAGAAGTCGCGGGTTCAATCCATGAAACGACCACCTGGATTCCACTTTGCTATCGTTTTCCGAAATCACTCCAGGCAAATGCAGGGTAGTTTCCTAAGAACTCCTTTCCACCGGTTTTAAATCCGACCCATAAAGCACAAAAATATCAATATTTTCCAAACTCTGTTTTTTTTTTTTTTTTTTTTTTTTTTTTTTTTTTTTTTTTTTTTTTTTTTTTTTTTACACGAACCATTTATCTCTGTGTATTAACCGAAATCGGCAAATGAAGTATCATTTTAAAGATTAATATCTCCACTTTGGTGACAACATATATTAAACTAAGAATTTTTCGGATTTCAACCTATAAAGGGCACAAATATCAATATTTCTGAAACGCGTTTTTGTGTAGCGAGCCATTTATCTCCATTGCTATCCAACCGATATATATAAATGAGGTATCCTTTTAACGATTAAGAACTCCACTGTGATCACAACATATTTTAAGAATTTTTCAGAATTTGATCCTTAAACGACAAAAGTATCATTATTTCCATGGGACATTTTTTTTTTATCACAAGCTATTTATCTCCCTTGATATCTAACCGAAATAGATAAGTGAGGTATCATTTTAAAGATTAATGTCTCTGCTTTGGTGTCATCATATATTAAGACAGGAATTTTTCATAATTAGACCCTTAAAGGGCACAAATATCAATATTTCTACAACGCGTTTTTGTGTCATGAGCCATTTACCTCCGTTGATACCTAACAGATACAGATAAATGAGGTATCATTTTAGAGAGACCTAAGGCCTCCGCTTTGGTCATATCATATTTTAAGAAAGGAATTTTGCTGAATTTGACCCTTAAAGGTAAAAAGTATCATTGCTTCCATAACGTGTTTTTTTTTATTTTTTTTGCGGGCCATTCATATCTCCCTTGAAATAGATGAATGAGATATCATATAAAAAATTTAGGTCTCCACTCAGGCGACATTATAAATTAAGAACGAAATTTTTCGGAATTTGACCCTCGAAGGGCAAAAGTAATAACTGTGAAAGTCGCTCTTTTGAGACAGTTCAGAGCCAAGCCGCTAGATAGCAGCAGTATATATCACAGAGATATTAATAAACTGCTTCACTGGCGTCGACTTTTGTTATGTACCTATTACACTAAACAAATAAACAATTGAAACAAATCATGCGGTTCCTCTTTCATTCTATTACAAACCACCAACCTTATTATTCGAAAATTGCAAATTCGTGTGGTATCGTTTCCAAGTTTGTTCTAGTAAAATCGATTGCACCTTTGGCCCCTGTTTTTCCCCACTATCCTCTTCGAGAATTTTTATTGTTGGCAATATCTTGGTCACAAAGGAGAGAGTAAAGTGAACAGTAATATCGACGCGTCTCGCAGTATCAGTGGACACGGTTGGCTGGGCGGCGGCATTGTGCGTCTCTCGCTTTGTCCCCTATCAGCGATCCTCTTCGACGAGTGGGCGCCACCCTCCCTCGGTCAGGTAGACGGGGAAACCACAGACCAGAGATGAAAAACCTGCAGCAACTTGAAGAGGACGCGATTATTGATTTATCCAATATTAGTTCCGTCTGAAACCCGCCAGTGTCGCTGGGCGTTAAGGCTCGAACACACTGCATCGGAGAGGTACAAAGGGATGAGGTTTCTTGTCCTGGACCTCGCGTACTGACCTCCTGATCGAGGCTTTAGGAGGTTCCGCGCAATCAGCCAGGCAAATGGCACGGAGCTCAGTCTCCGCTTCACGAACTACACAAAAAAACCACCTGTCACACACGACACAAGTTACGCATTCCGCAGACAGATAGCAACGCTTAAACCTCCTCCAATAGGATAGGTTTCTTCGGAAGTAGGATGGTCAGCAATCCGTCACTGAAATTTTATTGCTTATGGCTTTACGCCTCGTCGACATTGAGGTCAACAGAGTATGGGACACAAGGAACGGGAAGGAATTCGGCCATAGCTTTTTGGAGGAATCATCCCGGCATTCGCCTGAAGAGATGGAAACCCAAATCTGGATAGTCGGACAAGGATTTGCACCCGCGTCCTCCCGAATGCGAGGCCAGAGTGTCACTGCCCTCCCAACGCGCTCGGTCCGTGAAATGTCTGGGTTCGTTATGCCGAGAAAACATTTTTTTAATGGCATGAGATGAAAGATTTAATTATTAACAAAAAAAAAGTTGTTTTAACATTTTTTAATTGCAAAAAAAACATGCTAAAATTTAAATGACACCCTCTAATTACAAAAAGGGAAATGTTACATTCATAAACTAAAACACAAAAAAATACAAGTTGTTTAACATTACATCAAAAAAATGGACTCAGCCAGCAAATGTAATGCTTTTAATTCTTAAATTGTTCCCGGCTAGCGTCGATCAGTTCCATAGTGTTTCACTACCAAGAAAATGGGGCTAAAAGACTCAAATTAAATTGTGACTTATCAGTTTCGTCGAGACGGTGGCTGCATGCTACAAACTGGAGCGGTCTCCTTCGAAACAGACATTCCTTGGAACGTTTCCCACGCGTAGAAAAACAATCACGACAGCACTATGCCGTGACAAAACGTGGCGTCCACGTTGTTGTCCACACGCACACACCAGACGTGCGTGGTCTTCCGGGATCCACCCGGTAATCCAGTATACAACACACGTGCGTACAATGCGGGATCTTAACCCGAAGTGTCTCTCGCTACTCCTCTCCACTCACCCCCTCCCGGCTCCCGGGGGCGGGAGTCCTCTATACCTGGGTCCAACTGACAAAGGATTTAGCCACGCTGTCAACCTGCCGCCTCGCTGGAATTCCACACTCCGCCGTCTCACAAAACCGGCTGAGCGAAATATATTGAGAGGCGACAAAACATTGAAAACAGCAGAGGCTGGACATTACATAGCCCCAAACCACTGGCTGAAGTCTTTCTTGACGAAGAAAACTGAAAGTCCGTGGTTTTATGTCCCAAAAATTTGCACTTCAGTTCTCAGTTAACGGTTTTTAAAAACAAATCTTTTGCTTAATCTAATGATTTTATATATTACAACATACATTTTCTGTTAGTCAACACTAACCTCTGGCTGAGTCTATGAACTAATCAATTACAACATACAATTGTATATTATTATTATTTAAAAAAGTAAAATTAACACAAAAATTCTCGCAAACCTTTAGAGTGTGCTATCTAAATTTGCACCCGTACTAGAGAAACTTTGATGATCAAAAATTATTATTATTATTTATTTTTTTAAAGTATTGACAAAACAAATAAAATCTTCATCTCATGCGAGAAAACATGATTTTACGTTAATTCCCACCGTTGAAATAAACGAAACTTTTCTGCTAAACCTATTCCCATTTACATGAAAACTATAGGACTATACTACAGTGAAATCTTAAATAAAGGATTATTCAAGTGACCCTGGTGACTGGCCAGATTTTCATGGAATTAAAAAAATTAGGTTTGCCAAACAAACACTTAAACGAAGGATCAACGATGCAGAATCAACTACTCAAAAAATCTATTTGCATGTTGCAGAAAACAATAAAAAGAATCCTATCAAAAATACCTCCACCAATAGAAATTTTAAACAATATAGTATTTTCTTAAGCTCCGAGCGTTGTACACCCCGACCTCTGCAATGTCATCTGTAAGCAAATAGGCGTTGGGACCTACCACCCTCTTCACGCGATATGGACCTTTGTAAATATGAAAAAACTTAGCGATTTTTTTCCGCAGCGCATCCGATTGTGGGGCGTTGCGAATCAAGACCATATCGTCAACTTTAAATTTGTGAAACTTGCTGTTAACCTTCCTCTCCCGTCGTCGTTTTGCCTTTTCCAGCAGGAATTCTTTAGCATGAGCCAGCTTTGACTGAGGTTCAACATGAGCTAACTGATCGGGGCGTCCAACCAGCTGGTCAACAAGTGAGGTCACATTCGCACCAAAATGGAGTTCTACTGGTCGGTAGCCGGTGCTGCAGTGTATGGTGAAATTGAAATAATCTTGTATCTGGCTTAAGTATTTCACCCACGAGTTGTGGTTCTCCCCGACCAAAGCGCGAAAATATGCTCCCAACTGGCGATTATATCTCTCAACTATATTGCTCTGTGGGTTCCTAATTGAACAAAAAATAGGTTTTATCCCCTCTTGGGACAAAGCATCTGTCCATTTCTTACTCGTAAAAATCGTTGCATGATCGCTCAACAATCGTTCTGGCTTTCCACACTCCGGTACATATTTACGAAGAATAATCCGAAGGCACTGTTTCGTAGTGGTATTGTTAGTGGCGTAGAGGCGCACCAGTTTCGTAAACGCATCTACTACCACCAGGACATACTGCCTCCCAAATTGTCCTCTAGGCAATGGGCCAAAAAAATCAATGCAGACCAACTTATTGGGTGCTTCTGGTGTTATCGGGTGCAATTCTCCAGCATAGTTCGTGCTAGAATGCTTTGTCCGTTGACACAAATCACATGCTCGAATGATCTTCACTGCCGATGATTTTATTGCTGTCGCGTACCATTCTTCTCTTAACATCCTATAAGTTTTCTCTGTGCCTTGATGCCCATAATGTTCATGGTACATGGTAATGACACTATCAAGCATGGAAGGTGGAAGCCATGCAAGCCAGCAGTCCGTATTGTTATTCCTGCGGAAACACACATCCCTGTATATCTTGCACATCATAGCAGTGTTACATACACGTAAGTCATCTCCATGTTTCCCATAGAGGAGATACTCTCTTATTTTCTTGATATTTTCGTCACGTTCTTGCTCGCGAATTAGCTGGAGGTAGAAATCTTTCGGAACTACTCCAGCAATTTTTTTCGCAGTTGCAATAATCACTTCACGCGCCCTGTTTGTATGTCCGAACGACGAGGCAACATCTTTCGGATATCGACTTAGCCAGTCGGCCATTTTGTTGTCTGCGCCTGAGCAGTATGACACCTCAATGTCATATTCTTGTAGTTGTAGAGCCCAACGAGAGACTCGATTCGACGTGAGTTTTGCCTTTTCCAGGAAAGTTAGTGCCTGGTGGTCTGTTCTAAGAAATGTTTTATTTCCAACCAAGTATGGCCTGAACTTGGTCACTCCAAATACCAGAGCAAGCATCTCGATCTCTGTCGTATGGTAATTTAGCTCCGGACCCCGCAAACATCGGCTGGCTGTCGCCACTATCTGCAAACTTCCGTCGTCCGCCTGCTGCTGCAAAACTGCCCCTAGACCCTTTGCACTGGCATCACAATTTAAAAAGAATGGTTTGCTGAAGTTAGGATGGGCAAGGGACACTTTGTCTCGAAAAATGCACTTTATCGTCTCAAATGCTTCTTGCTGTTCACTTCCCCATTTCCATCGTGTCCCCTTTCGTAGGAGGTGGTACAAAGGTTGATTGAGGTGAGCAAAATTTGTAATCCCATTTTTAAAGTATCCACATATTCCTAAAAATTGTCTTACTTGTCTGATGCTAGTGGGTGTCTGAAAAGACAGAATTTCTTCAACTTTCGCGGGTGAGGGTTCAATCCCATCTGGCGTTATTTTAAAACCCAGAAAAATCACCTCCCGCGTACACAAATTTGCTTTGTCGGGTCGGAGCGTGACTCCTTTACTTGCCAGGACTTTGAATAGCGTTTCAAGGTGGGAGAGATGCTCCTCAAAAGTATTTGAAAAAACCAATATATCATCGACATAAATGGCACAGAATTCTTTTACTTCGACAGGCAATATTTCATTCATTGCTCTAATAAAAGCACACGACGAGTCCCGTATTCCAAATGGTACTCTATTGAATATGTATTGCTTGCCCCCGAATAAAAAAGCAGTAAGCGGTCTACACTCTTCGTGGAGTTCTATCTGGTTGAACCCGGACGTCACATCTACCGTAGATAGCCACCTTTTTCCATGGAATCGGCCTATTAGTTCTGTAACCAACTCTGGGCGTTCAGCATCACCTTCTATTCGTTTATTCAAATTCCTTGCATCGAGACAGATGCGTGCTGTCCCATCCCGTTTAGCGACAACAGTTATTGGGTTAACATATGGTGATGGCGCCCTAGAAATTATGCCTTCCCGTTGCATTATTTCCAGTGCTTTCATCGCGGCTTCTCTATGATTCATAGGAATCGGATAACTGTGTGATTTGAAAGGCTGTCTGTCCAAAATTCGGAATTTGTGTTTAATTCCAACAATCCTTCCGGGGCGGTAGGAAAACACTGAGACATTTTTCTCTAGCATTTTATTCAACTTGGCTTTTTGCGGGTCATCTAATGCACTATTTGTGGTTGTGCGTTTCCGTAACTCACTTAGTATCTCATTTCTTTCGTCGAGAATTACGCAGATATCCATTAAGATAGGATCCAATTTCGGCACTGTTTTTACGTCCATGACCTCGATTTGCTTAAAGCTATAGCCTCTACCGCTCTCAGTCCACTTAATTGTCCCTTTCGTCAAACCAGTCACTGTGAAATTTTTCCAGCTAATGCATGCCTTCTTTTCTTCTAGCACGTCCGACCCAATGATCAAATCAACTGTAAGCCCAGGCACTATTATTGCAGTTATTTCTATCATCTCCATAGCCATTTCTATTGCCTCCGTACAAAAATCTACGCGAATTATTCGCTTGTTCTGTCACCGTTTTAACCTTGGAACCGAAAGCAGGTACCAACCCAAATTTCTTTTTTACTGGTATTATTTTAATTTCGGCACCGCTATCAATACTTCGTTTCACAAAATTGTCAGATATTGCGCTTATAGCACTTCCACTATCGAATAGTAATACGCAATCTCTTCCATTGACCATACACTTAACCATGGGGCATCTACCAATTTCCTTCCTATCTAATTCTTGCTCTAAATCATTTTCTTCAAAGGAATTCAAACCATCTCTCCAAAAATGCATGTCTTCCGGTTGCATTATGCAGACATTCGTCTTGGGAGAGGCCCCAGTGCAATCTCATAAATCCGTATTAACTTCAATTTGTTCGCCATCTTGAGGCGAAAGGGCATTGCATCCCGCTGTCGGCACACGCGGTTCATTTATTTTGCTGTCTTGCCACGTTTCTTGTCGTTCGGTCTTAGACCATTCATCGACCTGCGGGCGAGCTTGGAATCCTCGGTCGTTCCTGTGTTGTTGTCCCCTCTGGAACGAATTTCTAGAATTTCCACCGTGTGAACCGTTCTGCCCCCCTCTCTGTCTACCTGCCACTTCATGTCTGCCACCCCGGCTTCCTTTGTGTTCTTGCGGGCTTGCGGGTCCAGAACGGTTACCTTGTGAATCGATAGTATCTAACATCCGCAGGGTCTGAATGAATTCAGTAAAGATTTTTCTATTGCTGGGAGTCAAAACCCTTCTAATATACGGCTTGAAGTGTCCTGCTATGGCTCCACAGATTTCCTGATCACTCATTGGTGGTTCGAGAAACCGTGCGTTCAAGGCTACCTCAAATGCATAATCTTCTCTACTCAAGCCAGAATTTTCCGGATATGTCCCCCGAAAAATACATTGTCTACACTCTGCCTGTGCGTCGGGTCCCCAGTAGGTTTCTAAAAATTCAGATTTGAAACGGTCGTACTCACAATCGTCCGGTAATGACACCTGCATCCATATGCGAACATGCCCTACCAGTGCCTGCTGGACCACACGCATTCGAAATCTGTCCGGAATATTCTTGATCTCCAGATAGTTTTCCAAATCTTTCAAAAATTGTTTAGGATGTGTCTCGTTATTATTATTGGAAAAAATCGGCATTTGAATGTCGATTGAACCGACAGGAATTCCGTGATCAATTCTGCCCCGCGTCCCAGATGCGCTACTAGGTACCTCATCACTGATTCTTTTCCTAATGTAATTTATGTCTGTATCCAAATTAGCAAGTTTTCCATTGGTCTGCTCTTCGAACGTCGTCTGCCTCTGCGAGATTAATGACTGTTCTTCTTCGACCGCATCAATCCTTTGTTTTATAGACTCCGTCGATTGGTTTACTTCTTGTAATTTTGTCTTAAATTTTTCCTCCATCACCTGGATCATTTCCTCATTCTCCTTACATTTTCTATCATTTGTAGCCCTCAATTCGCAGACCGACTCTTGTGTTTCCCGGATTCTTTCTGCTGATTCATTACGAAATGTTTCTAACTCAATGACCCTTGCTTCGACTCCGGAAACTCTTTCAGTAACTGACGCAATTCCCTCGCGAAAGTCTTGTTTCATTTCTGCTAATATCTGTTCGGTCCGACTTTGAGAATTTATTATGCTGTCCTGTATTTGTGTCAAAAAAAGAACCAGACTGTCCTGTGTGACATCCCGACTACCTGCAGTTTCCCTCTCAGCTGACGCTTGAGTAGGTAACAATAGGCTAGCTGCCCCGTCCTGCTGATCCGCGCCCGTTTCTGAGCGTGGTGCTACCGCTGGACACATTCCAGCTTCTGACGTGGACTCACTAACAACATTCGCAGATTTTGTTGGATCCATTTCACTTGTTAGTTTACCAGAGCGAAGTTTCATAAAATTTGTCAGCAGTTAAAATCCCCTTATTATGCTTTTCCAAAAATTATTGTCAGGACAGAACTGATATTTAACAATTTACTCACAAACCAACAACGGCGAAAAGCAAACCATTAGATACACATGCCACAGGAATCACTTCGAAAAAGGGAAACATTACTTGAACATATCACGACATTAGATGTCAGAGTATCCAGCAACATTTCAGAAAAAGAAAAACTCAAAACCTATGTTACCACATTTTAAAACAAAGCAAAGATAGTTTGAACATACAAACAACAGGCAACCCAAAAAAAACTAGCAACAACATTTTAACAAATCGACATGATCTGAAAAAAAAAGTAAATCAACAACTACACAAACAAATGCGAATCTGCACTGCATCAAAAAAAAACTGCAATGGAATCATTAGCATATATTAATAGCATAAAAAATTAATAGTTTTGTGCACTACTGTTAAATTATTTAAAGTAACTTGCATTACTGATATATTGAAAACTGGCTAGCCATGGCGAAAAAAAAACGTAAACTTTAGAATTTTTGTATCACAAATAATTTTGAAAAATTAATCCCCAAATTACGAATATGTCTAATTATAAAATCTCGGTCCCACGTGGCGCGCCATTGAAATGTCTGGGTTCGTTATGCCGAGAAAACATTTTTTTTAATGGCATGAGATGAAAGATTTAATTATTAACAAAAAAAGTTGTTTTAACATTTTTTTAATTGCAAAAAAAAACATGCTAAAAATTTAAATGACACCCTCTAATTACAAAAAGGGAAATGTTACATTCATAAACTAAAACACAAAAAAATACAAGTTGTTTAACATTACATCAAAAAAATGGACTCAGCCAGCAAATGTAATGCTTTTAATTCTTAAATTGTTCCCGGCTAGCGTCGATCAGTTCAATAGTGTTTCACTGCCAAGAAAATGGGGCTAAAAGACTCAAATTAAATTGTGACTTATCAGTTTCGTCGAGACGGTGGCTGCATGCTACAAACTGGAGCGGTCTCCTTCGAAACAGACATTCCTTGGAACGTTTCCCACACGTAGAAAAACAATCACGACAGCACTATGCCGTGACAAAACGTGGCGTCCACGTTGTTGTCCACACGCACACACCAGACGTGCGTGGTCTTCCGGGATCCACCCGGTAATCCAGTATACAACACACGTGCGTACAATGCGGGATCTTAACCCGAAGTGTCTCTCGCTACTCCTCTCCACTCACCCCCTCCCGGCTCCCGGGGGCGGGAGTCCTCTATACCTGGGTCCAACTGACAAAGGATTTAGCCACGCTGTCAACCTGCCGCCTCGCTGGAATTCCACACTCCGCCGTCTCACAAAACCGGCTGAGCGAAATATATTGAGAGGCGACAAAACATTGAAAACAGCAGAGGCTGGACATTACATCCGTCACTGTAGGTTGGTGACTATACTTTACATCCATAGAGATTCATGATGATCAATACTCATGCCTCTGAGAGGTCATATCATTTCATGTTTTAAAATATCTGATTAACAAAAATTCTTTTGATGCTTTGGCTGCCTTGCCTCTTTTCTTGGTAACCAACATTTCACTTACCGCGGAGTATTAAAAATCTTAGATTTTTCTAGACACGATCTTTTAATCTGCACCAACAGGGTGTATGCTAGATAATAAAAAAAATCGTGCAGAAATTACACCTGTAGAAACGACGTCAAAATGAGAAGTTAAAAAAGATTTATACAAGTGTGGAGGATTTCTCGGCGTTGAATATAGATGATATGTTCTCGGGAAACTAGCCGAGTAAGAACGTTTGTAAAGCACATTGACACTTGACGATGGTGGCAGAGCATGGCGCCGAAACGTCGTGCTTTACGAACGTTCTCACTCGGTTAGTTTCCAGAGAACATTTCATCTAAAAAAGATTTGATTCCTGATCACATCTACTTCATGATCTGCACGTTGCCAGAGCCAATTACTTTGCAAGATAAAAAAAAAAAAAAAACTTAAATACAAATGTCACGATTCACACTACTTACTACTTGCTAAGAAGAGAATAAGTACGGTACCACGGAAGATAGTCACGTTTTCTGTTATTTCTCAACAACCATTAGCTTGAGGACCCTAAATTTATCATGAAAATTACTCATTTTTTTATTATCTTTCGATTCCTCCTAGTCCGATAGTGGACTCTTTCGAAAACCAAGGAGAGATAAATCCTTTTATAGGACTCGAATTTAATTGGACCTCAATCATTATGTTGAAGCTGATTGAAATTTGTTGGTCTTCTGAGTTAAGTTTGCATTTATTCATACTGAAAGTTGTTCTCTCATGGGAATGTAGATTAGTTAATACCTTTGTTTCCAATTCTTTTCCATACGTTCGACCTTTGGCTCGAGTTCCCCTGTGGAACCGCGACCTATTCCTATTTTGTGGTCGCTTCTAAGGCGTCGGAGATGCGTCTTTCAGCCGTGATGGACGGCTTCGCGATTCCTTGCTCCCTGCCGCACGCGTTTCTCCAGGATTCGTCTGCGGAGCCTATTCCGTATTTGCTCTTCCCCTTCAAACCACAAAAGTGGTTCACTCGATAATATGTATCACTTCAAACATTCCGTTGTCAATTTTTAAGTACTGTGAATTCACGAACCATTCATATTTCCTATATTTGTTGGTTGTGACATGGCATATTTTTTTTTTTTTTATGAAACAAAAATGAGTTTCGGTTGGAAGGGTGACTTTACAAAATGTAATAATGATATGAAATATGGAACACAATTTCTCACTTAAACACTGTGTCACGTTGCACAATCGCACAAATAAAACAGCTTTGTAGCTGACGAAAAAGCCTCGATTTGATATTTCTCGTCAGACGGCTTCAAACGTAGATCATTATGAAATATTTAGACAGGTAGATCTGTTTCATATATATATATATAGTGTGTGTATGTAAAAGAAAAATTCCTATCACTGCAACAGAAGACTAAGATGGGTTATAAATCTTTTGTATAATTTGGTCAATCTAACTTTATTGTCACACGTACTGAAGTATTATCACTCTCTCTCGCAAAGATGTGTTCTTATTCCAAGTTAAATATATATTTCTATCACACGCTATGCCACTTGGAACCACCCATCCATTGAATATAAAGTAACACACAACAAACAACTTTACCTGCTGGCATATGCTTCATTCTAGTTGTTTTGCATTAGCGAAAGATAAAACAAGATTGTACTAATAAAGGAGATTGTAACTACCAACTTTTAGTGCCTTTTTGGAAATAGTTTTCTATTAGTGCAGCCGTGATGGACGGCTAGTTACTAAAGGACGTGTTTAGAAACTTTACGTACCGGTAGTCGAACTGAGGTTAGTATTACAAAACCTGCATGCTGTGAAAATGGGATCACTGTTACGCACTTTAACGCTGATGACGATAATTAATTCTACCTGAAATTAATTAAAAACGACATACAATTGATTTTATTGTGTTAATTGTTATGAAACACGCATTTTTTCAAGTTTTTAAAATATTCAATTCTTTATCGGAAATCAATGGCATATTTATTAGAATGGAAAGAAGAACAACAAGAGCGAAAATTTAGTCAGGAGAAATCTGTAATTACATCTACATCTACACCTATACTCTGCAGTTCACAAATACTGTGGGTGGCAGAGGGTGCTGACCACCAATCCTAATTCAGTGCATTCCAATCCCGAACAGAACGAGGAAAGAAAGAATACATAGAAGTATCAGTACGGATTCTTATTTCTCTAATCTTATCCCTCCTGTCATTGCGACCTAAATACCTGCTAAGTGGTTAACATGAAATTGCTCAATTTAACCACAACACCTTACAAGCTCCTTACTTATAAAAGGTACTCGTACGTTGGACTAGAGGCTTCTATTGCGTTAAAAAGTGGCTGTACTGCTTCCTATTAAGAAATTAGAGCTTAACAATGTCCGATAAAAAGTTAATACTCGTATTATCTTGTAAACAAGAGGCATCGCCGTGACCCCATGCAGTGCGCAGTTGTTTCCTTGCCGTTATGCTTTCTTAGCTGGATGGCAAATGCAGAACATTGTTTTGTCGCCACTTAAGGCTTGTTAATGTCGAGGCCATTAGCGCCGGAAAAGGATTCGGAGCAACATCGAAATGCGTTTACCAATGACCTTTCGGAAAAAACCTCCCAGCATTCGCCTAAAATGATTTCTAGGAACTATGAAAAACCGAAATGAGAATTGCCGAAGTGAGAATCGAACCCACGTCCCTCCGAATACCAAGCGAGGACGCCAACTCACAGACGTAGAAAGGACGCCGGAAGACTTGTTACTTACTGGCAAGGACGGACAAACACAGCAGAAGACAGAAGCACGCTTAATATCAGTTTCTGCTGCTGACAGCACATAAATCACAATATACGGCGGGACGATCGGCCATCAACCTGATCCCCTCCGTCTGAAGCTTCACTTAGCGCCATCAAACGTGACTCATTGGGAGGAAAGGCGCGCCGAGGTCCACACACAGTTCTGCACGTCCGGCAGAGACAAAACAGAATTCCGATTTCTCAAAGGCTGCATACTATAAATAATTAAAAAATCAACACTTCTCGAGAAAGGCACTATATGAAAACTGAATTATTCCCAGTTAACCATAGTGAATAATAGGTGGTGTTAGGTAACCCGGATGCCACCCCTGTTTTCTTTCTTTTTGATCTTTTTGCACAAACACTTCTTAATACTTTAAGTTTTGTCATGTTGACGTTGGAGGTAGTGTGGACACCCAGGTACTCATAGAGTGAGTGTGGATTGAAGTAAAGAGAGGCTTTGTGAAAATTAACGCGTGCCACTTTTACTGCATGCTTTGCGCCAAGTGGTTTTTTTATTTTTTTTTTATAATTTTTGTTTTAAATATTGAGCACTTCCAGGTTTCGGACCGTAATAAATTAAACAAACAAAACAAACTGGGAACAAAGAAAGTAAGTTGAAGGCTTACAACCCTGATAGTAAACAACACTCTACCCACAGGCATCCACATTGAAATGGAAGCATCTTCTTAACTCTAGCAACATGGAACAAATGGCTAACAGGAAAAACACCCAGGTGGTAAGCAATCCACCCCCAATTATAACTGGGTAAACAGGCCATGGGATTCTGGAGAGCCTGCACCTTCTTGTGAGGAAAAAAACCGTTTTATTGTTGTTATTTTTAGGGCGCGTCAACGACGAGGTCACTAGAGCCGTAAAAAAAGGTTTTAAACTATTTCGGAACCATCAGTTCCTTACTAGAGATAATTGAACTGAAACATATAAAATATCCTGATAACAGCTCAGAAAGAGATTAGAGGTAAAAATGCAGTCTCAGGCACAATAAGGATATATGCCAACAACTGGAGTGCCTTACAACAGCTGCGAGAAAGAGGAGATTCATCCTCTGTGGAGAAACAGTTTGGATGGACAATCAGACACTCATCTCCAAAATCTTCAACACCGTCTCCACATAGAAAGAAACTAACGGAAAGTGGATGAGGATGGTCATACAACATCTCGAACAACTGGAAATTGACTCCAACGAGATTTACAGTAGGAATAGGTGCTGAATGTTGATTAAATCATCCGATCCTCTCCAGTCACTAACAGTCAAAACACTGCGGTGAAACAGGCCCAGGATGGAAAGACAACCACACTCAAAGGATGAAGGAATACTGGTCAAAGAAGAAATTTCGCCAGAGTTAAGAACCAGATGGTCCTTACTTAACCAAAACGAAAAACAAGAAGAAAAGAAATCAAGTTCGAAGATGTTGTACTTAAAAAAAGTAGAATAAAACCACGTAGGGTAGTAAATTAAGGTGCAGTATGATGTGTTCCGACTAGAGGGTCGTTGGTAATCAACATCTGTGGCGGAGAGCACACGTGGCAACAGCTGTGTGGCTGGGTCGATGCGGTTCTGTAACCTGCTGAATGTTGGTTGGCCCCACGTGTTGTGTGCAAACCGCACACGTGTCGGCAAACAGCTGAATCAGAGCTCCCCTCTCACGGCATCGAGTCAACTTTGAACCAACATATGCTGTATGCATTACTGCTCGCAATATCCTTACGTCTCTTACAAAATGAGAACTGTGTGTAAGCACGATAACAGCATTTCTTTATTAGTTTATAAGTGAAAAGCTAGCTGAGTTCTTAAATTATACGTGGACAAAGTAACGGAAAAGGCTGGTTGACGTATAAAAATATTCCGTCTATTGAACCTCACCTGCTACACGCATTCGAAAATTTGATTGAAACGGTTCAGACTTGTATAATGATTGACGATGGCCAAACACAAAATACCAGACCAAATTCAGTGAGAAATTTTGACGTTCGCTTTCAAAATTTCAATGGGTCTTACGACAATACCACATAAGTGGCGGATCCAGGATTTTGGTTTCGGGGGGGGGGGGGGGAGAGCTTGACTTTTATTTCAGATTGTTGTCCTTAAATGAACAGTAGAGCTGAAAAAATTTGATAAAAATTCTACAAAATTACGATGTCCTGGATGAACATAAATGCTTATTTGGGGGGGGGAGTGCTTGAGCCTCTTGGCCACCACCCCCCCTCTGGATCCGCCACTGCACACCTCACCAATCATATTTATTTTATAATTATTTCTCAATCAATTATATGTGTTTATGAATAATTGTATTGATGTAAGACTGGAGGTTTTCTCAGCGTTGAAAATAAATCAAACCTACTCGGGTACTAGCAGAGTTAGTCACTAGACAATGGCGGCAGAGTTGTGACCGCCGAAACTCCGTGTTTGATCGATGGACTAACTCGGCTAGTTACCCGTAAAGATTTTATTTAATTGTATTGATGTCTGTAAATTAATCTGTGTATCGTAGGATTTCCATTAGCGGTAGTATGTGTAATCTCAAAATTAAATGAGCTGTAGCTTAAATGGATCATGACGAGATAAGATGTCTTATCCATAACACGTTGCAATTCCTATAGTGTGGAATTGTAATTCTTCTGGAGATTACCTGATGATCGTCGTCAGCTAATTATCCACTCTAATGAAGGAAAGCTCATTGTACGCAGATAGAAATACTTTCCTTTTTTCCATTATGGCTGCAAGATTTCGTATTTTCTTATTAACATTTGGTACATTATTTTACTAAAATTTTAGAAATTGTTTCACACAATCGGAGGTAACAAAGATAATGTAGAAGTAAATTGTATGAGAGAAGCTTCGATTCTTATGATACAAACAGTTCAATTTGCTCGACCCTTTCCAGTGAACTAACCCAACCAAAAGAGGTTTACGCGGATGCTATTGATCAATTTTACCGGTTATTTCAGCATCATACTTAGATTAATTTTCTATTACAAGAATTAAAATTCGTTCTGTGTTTCTGTAACACTTTCTTGGTTATTTTTACCAGTGTCTGAAAACGGCCTGTAACAGATGATATCCTTTACGTGTGTTGTAGGATTTACCATCTTTGTTTATATGACATTTGACCTAAAAATACAACAGTTAAAAGTCTGGTAACAATAAATGTCTGCGACGCTCCAATATTCGATCAAGATATGTCTGCACATTGTAGCTCTCGTGAATATAACATCAACCTAACGTCACGCAACTGTAACTCCTGTATTTGATACGTAAAATGAGGGTCCCATACTACACTACCATATTCGAGCAATGGTCTGACCAAAGTTTTGTAACCCAATTCCTTGACTTCTCTCGTACATCCCCTCATCACTCTCTCCAACAAGTGCAGAACTTTGAAACCTTTTCCTACCACCTGTCCTATGTGTCATGCCCAGTTAAGTTTGTTATCAAAAGTAATTCCAAGATATTTACATTTCAAGTCTTCAGCAAGCAATTCTTTCCCCACCTTATATTCATAATTAACCTTTTGTTTTTTATTGGTGTATCTAATAAGCTGACTCTTCTTTGCATTTATCTTCATTCCATGTTTACCAACCCAATTAGATATCCTGTCCAGATCACCCTGCAACTGTTTACTATCCTCTATCAAAACGAATATGAACATAAGGTGGGGAAAGAATTGCTTGCTGAAGACTTAAAATGTAAATATCTTGGAATTACAAACTTAACTGGGCAGGACACATAGGACAGGTGGTAGGAAAAGGTTTCAAAGTTCTGCACTTGTTGGAGAGAGTGATGAGGGGATGTACGAGAGAAGTCAAGGAATTGGGTTACAAAACTTTGGTCAGACCATTGCTCGAATATGGTAGTGTAGTATGGGACCCTCATTTTACGTATCAAATACAGGAGTTGGAGAGGGTGCAAAAGGGCTGCTAGATTTGTTTCTGGAAATTATCGCAGAATGCAATCAGTGACGGATATGATAAAGGAGCTGAAATGGGATTCATTGCAAGACAGGAGGAGAATGAGGAGGGTCATGGGAGTGTACAGGGTATATACTGGCGATGAGGCATGGAAAGATATTGCTATAGGTATGGAAAGTAGTGCATGGAAGGGAAAAGATGACCATGACCACAAGCTGGCACTCGATTTCAGGCACAAGGGTGTGGGAAGATTCTCTTTTTTAGGTAAGGGTGTCAGGGATTGGAATGAGTTACCAAGAGAAATGATGAATAATTTATCGAAAACTTTGAAATAATTTAAAGATAAAATTTGTAGAGGGCAAATGTAGGTAGGTGCAGGATAGGGGGAAGTTGGGTGTGTGGGGAAATTGCCACCGGAGCCTGTGCTCCATTGCAATTAAATTAAATTAAATTAAATACGATTGAGCACACGCTCCGATGGCAATGCCCTTTTTCATATAATTACCACTTTTTATTTTGTTTTTAATTGTCTTATATAATTTGAATGTTAAATTCCTCTCCCATCTACTTTTGCGATTTACGAATTTTAATTTTAAATTCCGTCGGCGTTTTTGGTAAATTATTCATCACTTAACTTGGTAATTTGTTCCAATCCCTGACACCCTTACCCACAAAAGAAAATATTCCCACTCCCTTAGGCATGAATCGAATCCCCGCTTGTGGTAATGGTCACTCGATTTCATACACAATTGAGTGGGAAAATTTTCTTTTGTGGGTAATGTCCGACAATAACAGATATTGTGTTCATAGGCAGTTCCACAGCAAATTCGTTGGACTACAGCAGATTCCGGGGAGACATGTTCTGGTTTGCAGTTTAAATGACAGATTTAATGAACGATACACTCGACTAGAGGAAGCCGATAAATGTAAACGTTGGTAATAACTGGTTGATAACAACGATCTATCCAGCGTCATAGACCGTAATACAGCGGTAACCCAGAGTTATTACTCACTCACGTTATTAACCTCGTTTCACGAAATACTGCTCATATTCAGAGTCGATCCATCGCATTGTTCCAGACGTATTAAAGGGAAGTAGGGCAACAACACGACATAAGTATGTAAAAGACCAATATGAGTCAGTACTAAATTCCACAAGTAACCAGTTAATTACTAACTTTCCTGCAAAACTCAATACCATTACATTTGACATCATCACTAATCCTTAATCATTTTTATTATTAATTTACTGTTATTATTATTATTATTATTATTATTACTGTTGAATTATGTTGAATTTAATAATTATAAGTATCCTGAATCATTGTATTAATGTTTGTAACTTGATTTGTAATATTGTTGAGTTTTCACAGACTATAATTTGTTTAGTAAACGGGGTAGCATAGTGCTTGTTGTACTTAAGTAACAATCATTGACGTCGGTTGGCATAGCTGGTCGAGCGGCGATTGCAGATTGATCGCCTGCATTATAGCAGTGTTTGTGTGGAAATAGCACGCGAAATGTATTTGAAATTTGATTGACTGTACATCATTGTTTCAAGGAAAGAATCAAATTCAGTAGTATTTTGATCAGAACAGTGAGTTTTCAGACGTTGTCATAATATATTTCTATTTGCTTGGCTGTTATATGACAGAAAACCGTAATTAAAATATACGAGCTAACGGCTTGCATGTGTTGAGAGAGGAGAATTGGGTCGTTCTCATCTAAATAACACGCCGTCATCCACTAACGGAGTGGTTAGCTCACAATTCGCTGACCATTTCCAGGATTTGGCGAATAATGTCTGGTTAGCTCACATTTGGCGACCCTGTTAGGGTAGCTCACAATGTAGAATTTATAAGGATGACTGTCTCCTTCACACGTTGACTCAGACTTAATGACTGTCTTAGAGGGAGTCACCCCACGGGATATTTCTTGAGGAATTTTGATGTGGTGGTTTATCTTTCCCTTCCTCATCATGGAGGAGTGAGTACGTGTTTAGTGTGGGTGACTGTGGTTTGTGTTCGGTGTAGTGTGTTGTTTCTGTTGTGAATGGATGAAAGATGGCGGAAGGAGAAGCCAGGTGTGGACTCATTCAGGACTACTCTTCCGATAAACACCAAGGCAGGCCGCCCAGGTTATTCGCTGGCCGCAGTATGTGTGTCATGATCTCCTAGTAACTGAGGAGAGGTTTGAGGCCCTGGCACTCAGTATGCTGCTCCACCACCTCTCCTATCCTGCCCGCCAAGTCTTCATGTTGGAAATTTATTCCACCAACAGGACTCGAGCAAGCTACTGAGCTTACGGGGTGACTAGCACCAGACCTAGAGAGCTTTTATTTACATATTATGAATCATGTAATATTCCAAACCTAAGAAGGGTCAATAATATATCATCGTCTATGGTTTATGAGCGGTTATATGAGAGGGTTGCGGTTGCTATTCCCCTTCGGACCGTTCAGATTTCGGTTTCACGTAGTTTTCCCAATACTGGTACGGTTCCTTCAAAAGGATATTACTGAATTCCTTCCCGTTCCTAGCACACAGTGTTGTCTGGTTTTAAAACTATAAAGCCTCAAATAGACACAAGAAAACAATTTCGCATCTTGCAAGTGTAGCCATACACATCTCGTCATAGAAGGTAAATGTTTTATTTCTGTAGCGAGTTGCATTGAAAAATATGTTGTTTGCAGCAGATACTAGTAGAAGATTTGTGTGTAAATTAAAGGAATTATCAAGATATGTTTTTCTCAGCTGCTTTCAAAATAATGAGTTTTCTTATGAATCTTTTTCTTTTACGGGTGTTTCAGCTAACATACGTAAATTTTATTTTGACATAAGCGGTTCTTTTTGTTGAATCATTGTCGTTGACAGTTTCTTATATACTTAACACGTTCCAGTCGTAAATTATCTCTGCTCTACATGTTTTCTGTGTTCTGTACTCGCACTTATTTTTTGAATATTTAAACTATGTTTTATTTTGCCAAATTCATCATCATCAGTGTTCCGCCTGCCCTAAGTCAAGTTTTCGCTTGATAGATCTCCATGCTCTCCTATATTGCGCCTTCCTTTGCCGGACCAGGTAGTTTCCACTTTCCTTGATGTCTTTCCCGGCTTGCTATGTTCCTGTAGCTCAAAACCAGAGATATTATTGTTTGAACCAACTCCTCTGTATTTTTTGTAGATTTTCGCCTCGTAGTCACCAAACTCCCGCCAAGCCATGAGAGAGAAGCTGACTCCTGGTTGGTGTGCCGATGGCGTGACCGGGCCGTGCTTATCTCTGGTCTCGAGTGACTGCGTCAGCGACTCTATTGTGCTCCCGCCACCAGATAGTCTCACCTCGGAACAAGTACGTGTCCGTCATACACGCCCACAATATCGGAGTAACTACCTGTTATTGGTTCTCATGTTGCGAAAATAAGGTTTAGAGCTGCTGTATATCTCCTGACCTACTGATGACAGATGAGAAATGCAACGATAACAAACGTTGTGTAGGATAACACGCATTTATTATAACTTCTCTACCTCCTAAAGCTCTCTAACAGTGGTTCTGCAGCTTTTAGTGATTATGGATTTTGAAATTATTAATAGTTCAATACAGTTTACAAATTCTTCTTTTAATAGGTTGCTTCAAATCACTTTTCGCAAATGGCTGTCGCTTTCGATATGTAGTCAAATCATAGAGTGCTAATGAGATAGTTGTCAAAGCATCCTTAAAACCCAAAACTATAATGTTAACTATGTAACCCTTATGATCCAGCGCGAGATCGTAGAAAATCTTAGTTATTCAGAAAATGCTTTAAGGAACAATAATCTTCTAAGTGATACCAGTAAGAGTATTTTTGGAATACGCGGAAGAAATAGAATTATTTCTGTCAGATATATTTCGTAAATCTTCAGAAGAAAGAAAAGTATATTGTGACTGGAAAATAGCGCAGGTGATTCCCGTTTTCAAGAAAGGAGATCGGAGAGATCCTAGGAATTATTGACCCATATCTCTAAAATCTGTTTGCAGTAGAATTCTGGAGTATGTCATATGCTCTATCGTTATGAAGTTTCTAGATGAAAACGAGTTACTTACAACTAATCAACACGGATTTCGGAAGAACCGATCGTGTGAAACGCAACTGGCTCTATTTTCGCATGACGTAATGAAAGTTATTGATGCAGGATCACAAGTTGATACTATTTTCTTAGATTTTCAGAAAGCTTTTGACTCTATACCAGACAACCGACTTTTAGCGAAGATTCGAGCGTACGGTATATGTGATCAGATTTGCGAATGGATACGCAATTTTCTAATTGGTCGGTCACAGTCTGTGAAGCCTCTTCTAAGCTAGATGTTACTTCGGGCGTTCCTCAAGGAGGTATAATAGGACCACCTCTTTTCTTAATTTTTATAAAAGATCTCAGTGACAACGTTCGAGCTCGCGTCCTCCCGAATGCGAGGCCAGAGTGTTACCGAGCACCCACCACGCTCGGTTCCTCAGCCTTCAAACTGCAAACTTTCAAGGGTTTGCTTACTCTTATAAAATATTCATGTTGTGCGCTTTCCTCTAGCTACCTGCGAAGCAATATACGCCAACCACAATGCTAATTTTCTTTTATACTTTGTCAACATTGCAGCGCTACATCTTAAAGATGAGTGGCAGTAAGGCGCCATATGGAACTTCACGGCAATGACAGTAGTGGTGGGAGCGTCCATAAATTACGTGGCTTGGTCTAAAAGAGGGGGGTGGTGGATTGAAAGCTACGCTGCGCTACGTGGGGGAGGGAGGGGGAAATTCCGAGCGAGGACACGTACCTTTCCATTCATTATATTTCACAGTTAAAATAAGGAACAGAACACACAACAGCATGTGAATATTTATTTCCTTCATTTAATTATCTCCTTATGTAATTTACAATAGCCTGACAAGAAAAAACAGTACGAAATGGAAAAAGCTACGTGGGGGGGGGGGGGGGGGGGCGGGTAGAGGCAAAAGTCACGTCGGGCTACGTGGGGGGATTCACAGGAGGCCAGTTGGAGCTACGGACAGGCGCTCTTTTTCATTTGCCAAACTTCCTAGATTTGCAACCTGAAACGATTTTCTATTACACAAATAGGGGTAATCGCAGAAAGAACGTCTCTTTGTTAAAAATTTCTACAGGAATGTAACATGAAAACACGTCATGACCTTGAAGTTTTTGACGACTACGAGAGACGTCATTTTGTTCAAGGGTCCTAAACACGAAGACATAACAACTGGGCAGGCGACCAGCAACACGGCTTATCAAGCGAGTGAGATGATTATAGCAAGACTCAGTGGCAAAAGTATAGGCGGCACAGGAACCCTCTGTCCTCGCAGGACGGCGGTTCGAATCCCCGTCCGGGCATCCAGATTTGGGTTTTCCATGGTTTCCCCAAATCACTCCAGGTGAATGCCGGGATACTTCCTTCAAAATGCCATGGCCGAATTCCTTCCCATTCATAGTCCTCGACGTCGACAAGGAGTAAAGCCATAAGCGAAAAAAAAAATCGACAATTAAAACTAAACAATCAGAACAGAGTTTTAAAAATTCTAATGGTTGTCTGGTGTCGAAGCAGTTAGCGCTGTCCAGATTTCACACACTTTAATTAAATGGACCCGTTATAATCATATAAACGGTTTTCCAGCTGTCAGCAACCGAGGGAAAATATCGGTTGGTAATTCATTCAGCCAGAATAACAGGAATGTTACTTCGATCCAAGATTTCACACCGTAACAACTGACAACAAAACTTGATTTTATTGATCACTACTCGGAACGAACAATCAGATATGGCAACGGAGACAAACATTCAACAACCAACCGATTCTAAACTGAAATTAGTTCGACTCATGGAGGAAGGAATTATATGGAGGAGAAGTGACGTTAAATCGGTGAAGCAAGCACTAAACTCTCCCGCATGGTGGCAGCACCGGCAGCGACCATATGGCGCTTCCCAACAATTAAGGTGTTCACATTGTGGTAGATGCAGTGATTATTTCATTTAGTATTGTGTATAAGTGTTTAAAAATGCCAGCTTGTGTTGCGTACGGTTGCACAAATAGGCCAGACAGGAAAGAACCTGGAATATCATTTCATAAGTAAGTTGAATTGTAATTATCGTTGTTGAAGTGAGCGGTAGACACCGCAAACTTTGCAGCACGTCTATAAATATTTAGTCATAGCTCTCAATGGGATGACTTTGTTCTCAAATTTTTCTTGGTGTAGTATAGAAAATCAGCAAACTTGCTATTTTGCACATAATAGACTAGCATTATTTTTTAACGAGTGTTTAAAATGAGATTTAAAGGGGCGTGTTATACTTCGCGATTCAGTGAATTTACTATTACGATTTCTTTCGTCACGTTGCTGATTATACTGACAATGGATGATGAAATTAACTGTTATGTGAGAAGCTGTGAGTTTTATTAATTTTTTAAATAGCTATTTCAGGCCATTGACTTAGGTTATTTTTAAAGCTTCATATAAGACTTGTTTCTGTTTGTAAATACGTCTATACCTATTTTTACCGATTTTGAAATCTTTCTCATCTATTTATGTCGAAACAGGTTCATGCAGAAATAAAAATGGGCTTCATAAATAAAGAAGTTATTGGCCTTTGAACAAAATCAATTTGGGAATGTGTTTCTAATTTAGTCTCTTTTTTTTTGTACAACATTCTCCCCCCCCCCCCCCCGTATCTAAATCTAACTGAGAGATAATTTTTTTACAATTGTCCTAATAAGTAGGGCTGTGAAATTAGACAACACATCTTGATCAAGAGAATGTTCATTAAGGTGACTGAATAAACATTTTATTTCTGGTACCAGCCTACAAAATGTCTGGGTTGCTCATCCCTAGAGTGGGTCCTCTTACTTTTTTTCTGGTCTAGGACACATTTCAGACTAACCACAAGTGGTAGTAATAAAACTGAAATATCCATTCTGCATGTCAGCCATGTAATCATTGTGGCTTTGACAGAATTAATTTTTGGTCCAGCCTGCATCCAAACCTAAACCCCTCAATTTGGATGTTGTATATCCCCCAAACTAAGCAAGATATCAAAAACATTTATTCCTTATTATCGAGTTTTTTCGTCGTGTTACATAAGAATCCATCATTAAATTTGACTTTTGCGAAATTTTTCTTCTGCATTTCAACTCAAGACACCTCACTTTTGAGACAGTATATCTCGAGAACTAGGTGAAATATCGAAAAATTTTACTCTTTATTTTTTATTTGTCTCGTCTTTTTAAATAAAAATTCATCATAAAATTTGACTTTGAATAATTTTTTCTTCTGAATTTCAACCAAAACCATTTCACATTTGGGACAGAATATCTCGAAAACTAAGCAGGATATCAAAAAAAATTATTCTTCATTTTTTATTTGTCTCATCGAGTTACATAATAATCCATCACCAGATTGCGGCGTCACGTTTATCCTAGAGTCCCCTTGAGGTGTTTGTACATATTCCCCGTGTTTGTTGGGAAGCGGTCAAGCCCCCACCACTCCGGCCATGCCCCCCCACTCCTCCGCCGGCCTGCTTCACTCCCATGCGTGGTAAAGGTCTCTTGCGTCGTCTCCATATTATTCCTTCCTCCATGGTTCGACTCGACTTTCCTGGGTAGGACTATCAGTACTACAAGAAGCTAACTCCGTGACGTCACGGGGCCTCTTCTGTAGGTCTATGACGAACGGCCAGAGCTGTTATCGCTATCTGTTCAGAGATAATGCTATTATACTAAACTAGAAATTATGGTTGTCTGTTTGATTCTGTAACGGTTCACCCTTTTTTAAATTACAAACTAATCATTAAGAAAAATATCTATTTCTTATAAATCCGCATATTACTTAGCGGTTTTTCGATGCAAATGTTTTAATTATATTCTCTGACCTTAGGTGTGACTACTACAGCACGCTAAGAATTTAGGTTACCTATTTCAGTTTTTGCAGTGGTTCAATATTGTTTCCTTTATAATTTATTTTTGAAACAAACTGTAAAGAAAGGTACATATTTACTTCAAATCTACATGTTACTTATAAGAGGATTATGTCAACACAACGAGATGGTTACATCATTACAAAATGAAGAAATACTAAGAAGAGTTACTTCTTTTACTAGTTTTCTTTTGTTGCAGTTCTCAAACTTTTCTTTACGCATTACCAGAGAATGATTCTTTGTCTTGCATGAAAGATTTCCATAGCTCATTGAGGCCGTTTTGGATTTTGAAAAGTCGCTGGATAAACATTCCCATTTATGCACAGCGTCATTTCACATGGCACCTTGAGCTTGAATTAACGCTAGAAGCACTTGTGAGAAAGTAACAGCTTCTTGAACATACGTCGTTACTCAGTAAAATGAAATGAAATTCAATAATTTACAAGCCACTCACAGTTCGTATTTATTAATGGCATAATTTCAATGAGCATGGGTTCATAAGTTATTAATCATGTACTTACCTGATTTATTTGACACCAAAAAGATTTTTTCTGTCGATAAAAATTTTCAAGCAAGGGCTTGTATTTACAATTAATAGATAGCGGGAAAAAATTATTATTAGGGTTTTCAACTGATTCCAACTTTGTTTCAATATACAGTCATCATAGTGATTTTAGCAGTTTTTGACAGCTTGCAGGCGAGGACATTGTTGCCCCAGCACACTAGGTCGTGAATTCGCAGGCTTGGTAGCAGTGTCTCATAGAGGTGGGCAAAAGAATCGTGAATCGATTCAAAGAGTCGACTCGTCTAAAAGAATCGTTTTCGGAATCGACTCACTTGGAAGAGTCACGGTTCACTCAAGAGTTGTTAAGAGGGAGCTCAGGAGCTGAGCCGTTGTTGCGCAATCGCTCACCGACTCGTCCAGGTTCTGAGTCGACTCCGAGTCGTTAACTCGATAATGTTTACGACTCTCGCCTCACTCGCTCTCGGCTCACTTCTGTCTTAATGACTCTTCCATGGATTCGGTTCTTTTTAACTCTTGATATCTGCGTAACTCGTGATTCCTTTCGATTCACAATCTTAGTTCCCACGGCGTGTTTCTTGGTTTGGCAACTTATTTGTAAGGAAATAAAGAATATTTAACTTTGGAACAGGAAAATTAAAAATATATTACGGAAATAAAAAGTATTTTTAAATTTAGGAATTTACTTTCTTAAATACACATTTTTCTAGTGTTTTTGGAACTAGTTATAAGTTTTTGGTTTCCTTCCAGACTGTTATAGATGCTAACACAACACAGATTTAGATTTACAAATAAATTATCAATGAATTATACGTCCTATAACTTTTATATTTTACCACAAATAAAGTATTTCCCGATTATTTGAGGACAGGGAAAAGTATACCGATTTCAGAGCCATCTGCTATTCCCATGTTGCGTGGGTTTTTCAAATTGCGAATGCATCGAGTACTGAATTTAATTGCGATGGAGCGCGTCCGGTTATTATCATACGAACTTCATCAGTGTTTTAGTTGTCCTTCAGTTCTTAATTTTTTGGATAATGCAAACATTTTGCAATAGAAATGAACGAAGTTTATGAATTGGACCATTACAAAAATTAGCAGGTCTGAAGCGGCATATATACTGTTCCAGCTGGTGAGGTTTCTACGAGAAAAAAGGTTAAACGAAAAGACGTTGGGGAACAGTGCCGTCGATGAATATAGGGGAGCGTCCAGAAATTACGTGAGACTTTTTAGGGGGGGGGAAGGGGTACGGAAAATCTCACGAAATCTCACCAAGGGGGGGGGGGGGGTCGACGGATATCTCACGTGAAATTTTGAACTTGAACGAGTGTAGAACTAAACAAAGCGTAAAAAATACCAGTTTATAGGGCCAAAAACCGGCTTTTGAGGGGGTATCATTCTTTCGGGGAGCACGACAGCTAAAAAAAGTCTCGAAACTTCTCCTGGCCGAACAACTGGGGGGAGGGGGTTCCGTGAAAATCTCATGAAATCTCACCAACGGGGAGGGGGGGGGCGGCAAAATCTCACCAAGTCTCGCGGAGGGGGGGAGGGGGTCTAGATTTCCGGAAAATAGCCTCACGTAATTTCTGGACGTCCCCCAAAATACTAATACTGAAACCATGAAAATAAATATAAAATTTATATTATGCCATTTAAACAAACACTGATTTATTGGTTTGTAGGTAAAATGCTAGTGATACGCTGTTTAACTTAAAAGCACCAACCGGCAAATTCAAAAAATTTGCCAAATTTATGGAGTAAAATTGGAGCATATGTAAGGGGCGTCCATAAAGTATGTAGCTCCATTTTGGCTTCTTGTGAACCCTCCCTCCCCCCAACTAACTCGACGTGGCTTATGTCTCTAACCCCCCTCTCCCCACGTAGTTTTTTCCATGACGGAAATAAATATTTACATGGTGTTGAGTGTTCTGTATCTCATTTTAAGTGTGACAAATAATATGAATGAAAAGCTATTTGGCCTGGCTCGGAATCCCACCTTCCAACCCCCTCCACCCACCTCTCAAGACCGATCTACGTGGTTTATGGACGCCCTCTAGCGAGACGTGTAACAAACATGCCACCTACAAAATCAACAGTCTAAATCAACAATCTCAATAGACAATTACAATCTGCAACAAGGCTTAGAATCAGTAATGAGGTTTGACAACAATTAGCTGGAAGCCTTGAAAATTTCACAGTGTGGCAATCTCACATTTTGTTGACCCGGTTCGGAAAATTCCCAGATCCACCACTGGTTGTAGTTAGACAGGGGGCGGCGTAATCGGTATTGCGCAAGGGCGCTCAAATAGTTAGTGGAGAGCCTGCTCGAAAGCTGGACAGTTAATGACTGAAAAGAGAAGTCGGCTCACATCACAAAAACTAACGAAAATGCTTTTTGTAAATAGCAATAAAAAACTTGTGTAGTTTTCATAAGTAAATTGAATCATTTTTATTGTAAAATTAGTGTTTTCATTTGTTTAAATAATAAAATAAATTGTTTTTGCAATAAATAACTTACAATTTAACTATCAAAAACAAATGTTATTATTTTAGTTAGAATTTGTTAATCATTTCCTTCTTGTTGGTTAATAACTCGTTATCTATTTTCGTCATTCAAAATATCATGTGAAAAGAATCGAAGAGTCGTTTAAAAGAATCGATTCTCAGCGAGGAGTGAATCGATTCCAAACGATTCATCAAAAAGAATCGGTTTGCCCATCACTAGTGTCTCAGTCCAGTGTCCGACTTGTAGGAAACAATTTCGCCCTACGGTTATCGTAGCATAATGAAAATAAAAACAAATGTTAAAAATATTGTCGTCAAGATCAGAAATTGGTTTGACTTCCTCTACCACTCGTCCAGTACACCAAAATACTAGGAAACGGCGAACTTCGCGCACATTCCTGGAGGAATTTAGCTATGCAGATGCGCGTCCAACAATTCCATTTAATATTCTTCCTCCAGACTAACCGTTTCAGTTTCGCGGACTGAATATCGTTGCTGTAACCCATCCTGTAAAATACCAACTTTACATCTTTACCGTACCAAACGCTCTGTAGGTAATACAGAAATTAGAGAAACAGAAAATATACCCCGAGGTGGTTTAAAAGCGTCAGATAGGTGTAAAGTAAAGAAAATTAATATGACTTTATCGGCCGAGTGATCCCGAAATATGTTTTAGTCTCTTAGCTGCAAGGATTCTGTTTGTCTCATAGTCGGCCTCTTTCATGACTACCCTAACCTAACGTGGCAATACTATTAACCAAAGATGACGTTTAAGGTAGAATCAAAATCGCAGAGCATCCTAGCGTACTGCACACGGAAAAAGCAAATTATTTCCCGAGGTGAAAGCCAGTAAACTGGCCCCGTAAAAATTTCGACTATGTTCCGGATACGAACAAGGGACCTTCCAATCCCGCATCAGTCACTTTAACCCATTTAGGATATTACGGGTTAGTTACTGTATTTTTGTGTCCTTTGGACCGCCAGCAGCGATATCGTATTGCGGGTGCTAACTTTTCGGTGGGTTTGCCGCAGACGCGCGCTCATTAAGCGCAGCTCTTAACGACTCGCCTAATGGCGATCCTGAATCCTCCCACTTCCTATGCGCAGTAATGGAAGGCTGTTGCGCTCAATCGAGACGAGCCTCGACGACGGATAAGTTATCCCATCCAGCTTGGTCTCGGAAAACGCAGAGCGTTGCTTCTGTTCTTTCACTCAGCATAACAGCTTACAGGGTAATTAGTAAACAGTAAATTCGTGTGATTGTAATGACCTGGCACAGGGTTTATTATCGGTTGTGCAATCTGCCCCTGCTGTAGTCTAGGAAAATCCTCGCCGATACATGGATTCGAACCGAGGTCCTTCCGGTCTCCAGTCAGAAGTTTACCTCTGAAGATTGTTCTAAAAACAAACAATAAGAACAAAGTGCAACAGGAAAATCGGAAGAGAAATCACACACAAACTTGCTTCTTCCAATAGCGACGGAGCACACACGATCCTGCGGCAATGTCCCCCACACACCCATGTTCGCGTGTCGTGATTTTCCACCACCCAACTACATTTTCCCTTTACGAATTCTAGATTTAAACTGATTAAGGGTTTTTGGTGAAAAAGTTAGTAATCTTGAAGAACTGGAAAGGGTTGATGAGAGGAGGAAACAGCTGCAAGTGATCGCAGAAAAAAAGAAGAACTGGATGGGACACTTGCTATGAGGGGAGTGGTTGTTAAGAGACGCCTTAGAAGGCCTAGGAGAGAGAGAGGAAGAAGGAGGTACAAGATCAAAGATAACATCAAAGGAAACGACAACTACATGGAGGGCAGCCATGTGAAAACCTGCCTCAGGGAAGAGCACTGATGGCGATGCTGTGTGTTCACTACTTCACTTGATAATTTATTCCAGTCATGACTCCCATACCGAAGAAAGCACATTTTCTCACTCCCTATCGCGTGAAATCAAGCGCCAGCTTATGATTCTGATTAGGGTTCGGATCTTTATGACCAAAAAAATTGAGAAATATGCAGGCAAATATGACCTTAAAAAGAGGTAAATATGACCAAACATTTAAATTTATTATATATCATAAAATGCTCAATTAATTTATTTTCATCTAGTATCGTGTAGACAGCGTAATTTGCTTCCGTGCACTCACTGCACCATTGGAAGATTAAATTTTAAATCGTTTTGTTGAAGTCACTTTAATTTCACATAATTTACTGAATATAACTTTTTCATCTGTACTAAAATACTCATCTCCAAATTCTCTTACGTAACTCCATCAGTTCGCACTGTCAGAAAATTTTATTTTCGGCATCGCGGTAGGTATACTCACTAATCCACTGCAGATTTAACACTGACTGAGGATTATTTTCAAAAGTATTTCATTGAGATATTGACTGAGGATATTTCATTGAGATATTGACTGAGGATATTTCATTGAGATATTGACTGAGGATATTTCATTGAGATATTGACTGAGGATATTTCATTGAGATATTGACTGAGGATATTTCATTGAGATATTGACTGAGGATATTTCATTGAGAAATTGACTGAAGATATTTCATTGAAATATTGACTGAGGATATTTTATTGAGATATTGACTGAGGATATTTCATTGAGATATTGACTGAGGATATTTCATTGAGATATTGACTGAGGATATTTCATTGAGAAATTGACTGAAGATATTTCATTGAAATATTGACTGAGGATATTTTATTGAGATATTGACTGAGGATATTTTATTGAGATATTGACTGAGGATATTTCATTGAGATATTGACTGAGGATATTTCATTGAGATATTGACTGAGGATATTTCATTGAGAAATTAACTGAAGATATTTCATTGAAATATTGACTGAGGATATTTTATTGAGATATTGACTGAGGATATTTTATTGAGATATTGACTGAGGATATTTCATTGAGATATTGAATGAGGATATTTCATTGAGATATTGACTGAGGATATTTCATTGAGATATTGACTGAGGATATTTCATTGAGATATTGAATGAGGATATTTCATTGAGAAATTGACTGAAGATATTTCATTGAAATATTGACTGAGGATATTTTATTGAGATATTGACTGAGGATATTTTATTGAGATATTGACTGAGGATATTTCATCGAGATATTGACTGAGGATATTTCATTGAGATATTGACTGAGGATATTTCATTGAGATATTGACTGAGGATATTTCATTGAGAAATTGACTGAAGATATTTCATTGAAATATTGACTGAGGATATTTTATTGAGATATTGACTGAGGATATTTTATTGAGATATTGACTGAGGATATTTCATTGAGATATTGACTGAGGATATTTCATTGAGATATTGACTGACGCGGATCGGCACAGTCATGCTGCTGCTGCATTGTCGAGATTAAAAGGCGGGCGGAACATTACGTTTAGAGAGTGACAATAATGTATAACTTTAATTCTTGACAGGCGAATTCTGACCAAAATTAGTTGTTTTTTTCACTCAATGTATAGCAGAACTACAGTTCTGTGAGTAATTATCTTAACTTTTCTCATGTAGATCTAGTGAATTCCTGGAACTATTAAAAAAACTACCAGAATTTTCCTAAAAATATGACCATAAATATTATCGAAATATGACCAAAACTAGGAAAATGGAATGATATGCATTTATATGCTATGTAAAATACATTTAAATACAATCAGAGACGTTTTATCGGTGTTTAATTCTGCATTTCAGCTCAAAAAGAAGGCAGGAAAAAAAATATGACTTCACAAAAGATCCGAACACTAATTATGATCGTCTTATCCATTTCATGTACTACTGCTAATCCTTTTACCACACCAATTAACTATGTCTGCTGGATAACTGTACATCATGGGGATTGGAATGAGTTACCAAGAGAAATGATGAATAATTTACCGAAAACTTTGAAAGAATTTAAAGATAAAATTTATAGAGGGCAAATGTATGTGGGTGCAGGATAGGGGGAAGTTGGGTGTGTAGGGAAATTGCCACCGGAGCCTGTGCTCCATTGCAATTAAATTAAATTATATCATTTCAATAAAACTATTGACTTATTCTCGCAGTGATTGTTGCATTTCTCTCTAATTATCCATCGAATTATTCCAATCTAACATATCTGTTTCCTGTGACAAATTTATCTTGTCTTATAAACCCCTCATGCAGTGCTTTCTCTTGTAGTTTTTCACTGAAACGAAACGGAGCACACAGAATGGCTGCTGGTTCCAGTACTACCCAATTCCAGAGTGATAGTGTTACTCAGTGCTAATGGCATTCGGTCAGACCATTTTTTGAATATGGTGGTATAATTTGGGACTCAATTAGGTCGGTATCTTATACAGGAGCTGGAGGACGTGTAAAGGAGAGCAGCTAGATTTGTTTGCGCAAATTATTACAGACCCAGTCAGTAACTGATATGGTAAAGGAGTGGAATGGAAGTCGTTGAAAGGCAGGAGGAGAGTGAAGAGAGTGTTGGGAATGTACAAGGTGTACCTTGGTATGGGGCTGGAAGGATATTGGTCGAATAATTAAGAGCATTGCATGAAAAGAATAAGATAACCATGGCCACAAGCTGGCACCGAATTCATGCAGAAGGAAGTGGGAAAATGAGTAAGGGTTTCGGGGATTGGAATAAATTAACAATGGAAATGATGAATAATTTACTAAAATCTCTGGAGGAATTTAAAATAAAAATTGGTTAATGACAAAAGGAGATGGATGGAGAAATTTAACATGAATGTAAAAATAAAATAAAAAGAAAGGAGTAATTAGATGACTAGGAAAATTGCCACTGGAGCATTATCCAACACAATTAAAATTCAATTCGACTATGTAAATTGGTAATAATCTACAGGTCGACAAATAAACCAGTAATTGCTTCTCTGGTCAACGTAGGCGAAGTCATAGGCGAAAGCTAGTCATTTGTAACAATCGATGGATAAGAGCTGTATAGGAACAAACATTTTCAGATTGCATCGCTCTACAGTGCATAACAGCGATAATTCGATTCTCTGCGGTGGACGGAGGACGACATTCCACTGCCTTCGTCTCTCCCGGCAGCAATCAAAGGGCGTCGGCTCACTTGTAAGTGAATATCGATCTCGTTCTGTCGGAAATTGTCAGTTCCGCGCCTAATCAAACAACACTCGTTCATCGGCGCTCTTTGAATTGCGGATTGGATGAAAGGAAGACAAATTGCGAGGGTGCGCTCTCATTTCTGAGTGTCGCAGTGTGTGTATTCACCAGGGACCTCGTCTAGCAGCCAAAGATGAGTCATTGTGCTCCCTCGATTGATACTTGTGATTGAATTTTACTTCTCCCTTCTGACCCTCTGGAAATGACTAAACTCCTTCAACTTCTGGTAGAAGTCATTTTTCATGTTCCATAATACATGCAAAGTGTGGCAATGTTTTAATTCAGGATTCGGAAGAAAACATTTTTATTCTTATTTGATTAATTATAAATGTACATCAAATTGTCTGCAACAATATATAAATCTCTTTAAGTTTCGTGGATATGGGACAGAATTAGCAATAAATAGGATAGTTTCTTTTTAAATAAAAAATAAAAACAAAAAACAAAAAATAAAAACAAAAAAATTTTATTCCAGCTACTGACTCTAAACAAATTTAATATAATATACAGCCGATATACGAAACGCTCTGGCATCCCAATCGGAAAGACGCAGGTTCTAATCCCGTCTGGTGATACAGATTTCGATTTTAATGCCTTCCTGAAATCATTCCAGACCAGTGCTCGGATGGTTTCTTCAAAAGGGCCATGGGTCAGTTCCTTCCCGTTCATTGTCCCCAGACCTTTTCCGCCTGTAGTGACTTCGACGTCGACGAGGCTTAAAGCCATAAAAAAAACATAGGCAAGTGGGGCGTATCTGATCTCATCTAGTAGGTTATATGAGTTCAAGCGATATTGGCACAGCAGGAGTAGCATAAATCGGATTTCGCAGTTTAATCTTATATGTTTAACCTTTCATCACAATAATTATCTATAAATAATAACCGAAATTGCTAAAAGTAATTACACTTGGCAAATTAATTAATATACTCAAAACAATTATTGTTATTTCCGATTTTTCCGCTCAGTCATATTATGAACTATTCGGTTATTTCGTAGAGTAACGACCGCGTTTTCAACCTCTTGCGGAATTCTTCCTTCAGTCTCATTTTATTTCGTTCCAGCAACTCAGTATTGTAATGCAATCTGCTCAACGAGGTTTAGAAGTAGTTACTCGAATAAACAAGTCGTTCTCTCTCTGTTAACTGCTGCTGCAGAATTTATACCGCAGAAATACAGTAAAAACAACGGAGGAAAATACGACCCTTTATCTGTTTCAGCAGCTTTATACATTTTAACGTGTTTGTTTCTGTTACTCGTTTCAGTTGCTGTGACAACTAGCGGAATAGTAAAATATCGTAAATATACTGCTTTGAACTTACTATATATATATATATATATTGAAATATCTTGGATAGTTGCGTAGAAGGGCGCTAATTCCAAACAAACCATCTCCTAAAGATCAAAACATGCATTTTGAATGATTTACCAATGAATAATAAGGCGCGCAGCGCAGAATCTATTCTCTGAAATCCACGGGGAGCGGTTAGTGTTTTCGTCGACGACGATGAATATGGGAAAGGGACGTAACCAGGAACCGAAAGAAATCCGGCACTGGTCTTTTAAAGAAATCTTCGGGTGGAGTGATTTCGAGAAACTTTTGAAAAATTAATTCTGGATGGCCGGACGGGGATTCAAACCTGAATGCGAGGCCAGAGTGTTACCGCTCACCCACCAGGCTCGGCACGGTTAGTGAAAGCAGGTACAAGTGTCAGTGATCTCAGTCGTACATACACGGTGTCCCAGAATTATCTTTACAACTTCAACATTGAATAAATTATGTTTGGAACGAGATATCACAATGCAGTTTTTTGCATGTTACAGAGTATCTCTCAAAGTTTTTTTCTGTTTCATTTCAGGTGCAGTTTGGTGACAAGTAGGTAGTTACATCACATTTATTGAAAATGTACACCCCACAGGAAAAAGCTCAGTGTGTTTTTGGTTTATAGAGACAAGGGTTACCTAACAGGCACGACATTCAAATTTGGGGTTCTGAACCTCCGCATGCATTTAGAGAGAGAGAGAGAGAGAGCGTGACAGCCCAATGGTTAATGTGTTGTGTGGTGTTATGCACAACCAAATCATTGGCCCCTTCTTCTTTGCTGAGAAGACAATCAAAGGCCCAGTTTACTTGGATAAGCTAACAAAATTTGTTGTTCCCCAACTGGAAGTCCTTCAAGCAACAGTCATCTTCCGACACCTCCGCATTGGGCTCATGATGTCCGTGATTTTCTAGATAAACAATTTCCTGGTCGGGGTCCAATTGACTGGCCGCCTCGTTCACCTGACATAACCTCCTTGGATTTCTTTCTTTGGGGATATGTAAAAGTCATCGTGTATCAAACCCCGGTTAGAAATTTGGCAGATCTCAGGCAGAGGATTTCTGCAGCTATTACGACAATTGATCAAGAGATGCTCCAAAGAAGTGTTCTAGAGACAGAAACAAAACTTTGAGAGATACTCTTCAAAATGCAAAGAACTGCATTGTGATATCCCGTTCCAAACATAATTTATTCAATGTCAAAGTTGTAAACATAATTCTGGGACACCCTGTACATTAACTTTGAGAGTTAACTAGATCGACAAGTAGTCCTCAACGAGTGAACCAGGCTGGAGTAAAAGGACATAATACTAGCAGTTGAGAATAATAGGTAGAATACCTGATGCATAAAGAAAAAGGTTGTTGGTTGTTTTCCATATTTTCACTGCCTGCTCATTTATGACATCTGCTTCTGGGAAACTCTTTCTGAGCACAGAACGTATTTAAAACACAAGAACATGCTCAACAATCCCTCGAAGAAATCTAACTATACTTGGAATGGCAACAGAATTGGTGTCTTCCGTAGTGTCGCTTCACGAAATTGGCTTTTTTTTTTTATTATGCCCGCAAATCGTGAGACTGGAGTGGATATTTATCAAATAATTCCGGTTTCGGCTGCATTTCAACATAACCACAGCCTTATGCAACATTGCTGCTAGGACGTTCAAGCGTCTAATGTACTCGAATTCGTCCTCACGCTGCTCTATTATTGTTGTTATTACTATCGCGAATTCGTCCACAGATTCAAGCTGGTTTGTTATTATTTTTATTTTCCTTTTCGTTTCAGTCACCTACGGACTACGATTAAGCAACTTCATTTCCTCTTCTGAGTTTCCTTCCTCCGTCTTTCATTCTCTGGCTCACTCTTGCTTTTTCTTCCTCTGAAAATGCCCTCCTTTTCCTGATTGGTTTTCCTTCAGTCAGATCCTTTACCTCCGAATAATTACCTCTGAATAATTCCGTGTCTTAGATGTCTCCCATGCTGATCCCGTATCTTTTCAGATAGTGATGGACCTCTATCACCCATGGAACTTGAGTCTTCCTGTTCTCTTGAAAGTTGAGTATTTTCTCTGCCATTCTTTCTGGTTACATTCTATTGATGTGTCCATAGAAAGCTATTATAATTATGTACGTATGGACCCATTTGAATCACGCAGTGCTTTTATGATTCGCATTTCTCATTGTCCTTATGGCTCTCCATCACCTATCTTCCATTCTTCAATCCACTTCCTAGTATCGGAACCTCATGCTATAGCTGCACTACCCATCTGTTGACCTTTTGTCTGAATAGGTTCCTGTCTAAAACTTCCGATGTGTCTGTCTGGGACTCTCTAGGTCCTTTTTGACTTGTTGGATGCACGGTATACTCTTCAGCTTCCAGCATATGTCATGATTTTGTGTGTCCATTTCCTGATGTCTGCTAGAAGGTTAGACAATTTATTTATTGCTTCTCGGGTTTGCAGCCTGTACCCGTCTTCTGTTTTTTTGGTCCAAGAATTTTCCTCAAATCGTGGTTCTTTCAGAATGTTTTCCAGGTCGCCTTTTCTGCAGAGTATCAGTGTTTGACTTGCATACAAAGCTTCATATTAGATCACTATGTTGTAGTGTCGGATCTTTTTAGGTACTGACATGCATTTTTTGTTATAGATGTTGCGTGTTCCTCCGTTTTCTCTATTGAGTTGCTATAGTCCATCACTCTGTGCTTCTTTT
Source organism: Vandiemenella viatica (assembly GCA_031002005.1). Classification (NCBI taxonomy): domain Eukaryota; kingdom Metazoa; phylum Arthropoda; class Insecta; order Orthoptera; family Morabidae; genus Vandiemenella; species Vandiemenella viatica. The sequence continues at coordinate 228,846,628 of JARYHS010009186.1, forward strand.
TATAGCCCTGTTGGCTTCAGAATCTCACCTAAGTACCTGAAATGTGGAATTGCCGCTCTGTTATATCTCAGATTAAAATAATAATCGGCATATTATTATTTTTCGTGTCCAGTACATAACATTACAAGTTTAAAGAACACAAATAAAATTAATTAATTAATATTAAGTTTATGGACTATAGAACACAATTAAATGGAGTGTGACCAGAATTTCGCAATCCTGATTGTCTTCTCAATTGCCCTAAAAAGGTCGTCGATAGTGCAGGTTTCAGGTATATTCCTGCATACCAGAAGATGTTGTGGGTACTGCAGCTCACCACATTCACATATTTCGTTTTAAGTAGTGTAACGCCATTTTTTTATATTAGATTTGCGTCGGGACACATGCCCAACAAATGTAAAACTAAACGTTTGTTTTTTCTTCAATGCCAGCTCTTTCAATAATATCAATAATCGAAATAGATGATCATTGTTTGTGTTTTACTCATTTTAAAAATAAGTTGCATGCATTATACGACTGAGGTCTTGGTATTATGTAACGAATAATAACATCTAACGTGATTCCCGTTTTCCATTGCAACAAAACCGGTGATATGAAAAAGGATTAAAAGCAGGATTATACAAAATTCATTACCTGTTGAATTGTTCGGTTACTAGACCACTAATAGTAGAAATCAAATTTATTGAGATGTCACATAGGGCGACTACGAAGTATAAAATAATGGAACAAATTTGGTTCAGCATGCTTAAGTTCATCCAATAACAAAGCGGAACGTTTTTATCGAACGGTGAAGCAGGAAGAATTTTTAATTTCGTTTTCCGATAGAGCGAATGTTATAATCGAGTTGGCAGCGGCTCCTAGCTGCGGCTCTCTGGCTGCACAGCAATGGATTCCGTTTGATTTCCATTCGAATATGCAAATACTGAGCTCCCAGCTTCTGCCCGACTCAAATAAAGGAGGGAGGCCAACTTCCCTGATAGAATTCCCCAACTTGTATCGTTCATCAGAGGGGAACAAGACAGTACGCCAACACTTCGCTCGCCTCGCGCTGTACGATAAAGTTTATAACATCTGCTTCTTCAAATGTTCGGAAAAGGTTCGGCTGGTGTTCAAGCACTAGTACATGGGTGCAAGAATTGTATTTGAACAGTTTTTTTCCAGCAGAGAAACTCGATTTCATTCCTCCTCTTTCATCTGTGATATTGCTACACATATTGCACTATACATTATTAGTGCATTCGTTATCAGTCCTATAAATATCTCGGGAGTATTGTGAGTGGTGAGCAATGAGTGACAGTGAGAGTGGGGAATGATCTTACAGAAGAGGGAAAAATTGGAAGAGGTTTAAGACAGGGATGTTGTTTGTCACCCATATTATTTAACATATATTTTGAGGAAATTTAAAAAAAAAAAAATTTAAGAGGTAAAGGAAATGTATGCATGCATGGATGTAGGATTAGCTGCATCAGGTTTGCTGATGACATGGTTTTGCTGGCAGAAAGTGTAAAGATACTCAGAAGAATGTTAGAGATTTTAGGTTTAGACAAAGGGTGTGAGGAATTCGGAATGATAATCAATAGGACTAAAACTAAATGTATGATGGTGGGAAAGAGGAAGAAAGAAATGATGAAAACGCTACAAGGAGAAATAATTGAACAAGTGGAGTGCTTTAAATATATCGGGAGTATTGTGAGTGGTGATATGAGCTGCAAGAAGGAGGTAAAAACTAGAATAGTAATGGCAAAGGAAACTTTCAATAGAAAGGAAAATTTACTATGCAGAAGGCTGGACAAAACCCTGAGGAAAAAATTAGCTAAATGTTTTGTATGGAACGTAGAACTGTATGGAGCAGAAACATGGACGCTACGCAAAGAAGATCTAAAGAGGTTGGAAGCTTTTGAAATGTGGGTGTGGAGGAGGATGGAGAAAATAAGTTGGGAGGACAAAGTAAGGAATGAGGAAGTGCTGTAACGAATAGGAGAGAAAAGGTCACTCATAAAAACAATAAGAAACAGAAAAAAGAACTGGATTGGGCATGTGCTGAGGAACGAATGCCTGCTTAGGACTGCTCTGGAGTGAACTGTAGACGGAGAAAAGAGGTCGGCGAAGGATGAAAATGATGGATGATATAATGATAAACGGGAGATATATAGAAACTAAGAGAATGGCGGAACAGAGGGAGGCGTGGAGGGCTGTCACTGTGCGTGGACCTGCTGTATAGCAGAGAATTCTTGATGATATGAATTCCTAAAATATGTGTTTACCCCTTAGGGTCACTAAGGACCACGTAAACACCAGCTGCTTTATTACTCAGACAGCTTAGTATGAATTATGGGAAAGAGGGGAGGGGGGCAGAGGATGCTGGAACCCTCTTCATGTCTAGAACGAGGCTTGTCAGGTCTGGAACATTTAACCATAGGGAACGAATGTTTGTGTCGCCATCTATCTGCGAAACATGGAACTTGTGTTCTGTGTGATAAGTGTTTTTTTGTTAGTGTAATGTGTAGTTTATGAAGAGTAGGTTGGGGACTGTCCCAACATTCGCCTAGATGATTGCGGGAAATCTCCTAAAAACAGCAGTCGGGACCGCTGACACTTGGGGGGACAAAAATGACGGTTTTAACGGAGTGCTATAGTAATTTATTTCTCTGCAGTTGCTTAACTAAATAGAATTGTTATAAAATAAAGCTCACTGTGATTTATCGTCCCTTGTGCTGTAGCAAAAAGCATCAGTTGTCAACTTGGTCCAGGTTGCATTTCAGCCTAACCACAATCTCCGCTAATATTGCCGCTAGAAAAGCAAAGCTTCAATCACACGCGAATCAATACATTCCTTCTATCACATGTCAGTGTCATCATGCATCGCGATATAAGCTTCACAGGTTCTCACACCTTTCTTATTACCTGTGGTGAAAATCGATATTTTAACGGCTGAGACAACTCACATCGGCTGGAATAGTGACCCGAGTGAAAACGAAGGATGCTAAAAGAAATCTTAACAACTTACGCTATTTGCTCTTGGTTTGGGCCACATATATCGCGAACAACTTGGAACTTCTTTCATTCAAACCATGCAATAATTTCAGTATAAAAAAAAAAAAAAACTGATAATTAATATACCAATTTAAACGAAATAACGTGTTCTCAAATTAATTTCTTAGCAATTGCGTAACTAAATGGAATAGTTACAAAATAAAATTCAATGTAATTCCTCTTGCCTTGCGCTGTACCAAAATATTTCCGTTTTCATCTGGGTCAAGGTTGCATTGCAACCTTATCACATACTAAGCTAAGCTTGCCGCAAGAAAAACAATATTAATACATGTGCTGTATGGCACTTCAGTGACAATAATGCATCGAGATATAAATTTGATCAAAAATTCTTCAAGGGTTCCTACACTTCCTTTTTTGTTATCCGTGATTCAGATAATATACACCGTTTGAATGGCTGATATAGTTACATGTTGCTGAAATAATAGCCTCAATATTTCCCGATGAAAGCAAAGGAAATGAAAATAAATCTTATAAACTTACATTATGCCACGTAATATTTGTTTTAATTGTAGTATAGGCTGCACGGATAACGATCAGTGTGCAACTATTTCCATCTTTCAAACGATTTAATAATTTCAATAATAGGACACAGTTTAAATTATTTTGAGAAAAAAAATAAAATTATTCATACCCTCTGCTGTAACGTCAAATGCCAGTTGTAATTCTGACCCATGCTAAGTAACAATCTAATCAAAACTTTCTTTAAAATTAATGCTCGAAAATTAAAGCTTTCATCTTACATATCTGTCGACAAAGAATTTAAGGAATACTTCAATATATCAAAAGAATAATATGTAAATATAAGGATCTAGTGATTGATATATTGATTTAAACGCAATACGTACTTTTAATTCATTCTGTCAGTTAATTCATTAACGGATGCTTAGAAACCTAGAACAAAGACGTAAAGAATGATGTCATAGAGAGACGTCATGGCGTGACAGATTACGTCACAGATGATCGAAACTTGCGTATTATAAGTATAGATTATTACTAATATTATTATCTTTTCTCCAGTTGCAACTTCCCTATACACCAGTCTACACATATATCAGTAGAAATACTTATACTATTAGAGCTAAATAATTAAGCATATATTTGTATAATTTATTTCATACCCTGACTCCGTTAGCTCGAAATGAAAGCTTTCAAACTCCTTTAGGAATGAATTCAAGTATTGGTTCATGGTTTGGATCATCTCTTCCTCTTATAATAGTTCTCCCAATATCCATCCAGGCCACATTGCCTATGTATGCCTTATACACTCCGAGACTCTCTTCACCTGTTATCTTCCGGTTACTCACCAAGCCTGGTGGATGAGCGGTAATGTTCTAGGATGGGAGGACGCGGGTTCGAATCCCCGTTCGGCCATTCATATTTCGCTTTTTAACTTTTTCCCGAAATCACTCGAAGTGAATGCCGGGATGATGCCTTCAAAAGGTCGTGGCGGAGTTTCTTCCCGTCTCTTACTCCCCATTCTCTATCAGCTTTAATGTTCTCTGAGTCGACGAGCCATAGAACCCGAAAAATAATCCTTGTTCCGATTCCTCTGCTGTCCTTAATAACCTCGACATCGACAAGGCCAAAATCAAAAACTGTGTTCTGCAGTAACTTCCACAAAACTTTTAAAAAAAATTAATATAATTGAGAGAAAAAACACAAAACAAAAAAATCACTACACAGCAACATCATTTACGATCCGAACATATGGTCTTAACCGTCTGCAAAGCTATTGTCAGTGAAATGAGATGGTGCGAATGGTGTCGCATTTAATTGACTAATGATCTGATTAGAATCAAGTGAAACAGGCCGAGGGATAATTAACAGTAACTCGATTTAAGCTCACTCGAATCAGAAATCGAATGAGCTCGTGCGTAATCCATTCAGCTCTCCGTTAAGGAAATTACTGTATTACACTACCAAAAGCAGCGCATCCCATGTCTGCGTTCGTTACAATTTTCTTATCGCCAGCATTAGCTTCTGATCTTTTTCATTACACGTTTAAGTGATGTACACACACTACTCAGGATAAAGTATAGCCAAATCAACTATAAAGGAACAAAGAAATTTATGGGAATCAAACTACACTCAATGAGAAAAAAGGATATTTACCACTGAATCAAATGATCATGGAAACCGAGCTGTGTATCATCTGTTCGGGTCCATGTCTGCCATGAAGCCAATTAACATATTTTTGATTATCACAATGGGTGTAAATTGAAACCAAGATACTGTTAGTGCTAGTTTCAGCAGTAAAACAAACTCAGACTAGCTCAGAAACGAATCACTGAAATCTGTTGGAGCCAAGCCTTTATAATTGCAATACATTCAATGCTATACGAATACGTAAGGTTCGAAACGCACATGTGGTAGAGCCATAGGAATGATTTTCTGTTTTGTGGAAAATACTAACTGCTTATCGAATGTTCATTCGTTTACTTTCTTCTGAACGAATAGGGAGTGCTAATGTAAGCCTATTTGTTTCTTCAAAAATCTTTACCTAATGTGCCGTATAGTGATTCAAATCATTTTTTTCCCTCGGGATTTACACTTTGTCGAAGTCGAGAGCATTAGAAGTGAGAAGTGACCAGAGTAAGGGAAGGAATTCGGCCACAGTGTTTTTTGAAGGAATCATCTCGACTTTTGCATGTTTCGGAATAACGTTAAAAACCCAAATCAACATGACCGGACGGAGTTTGAACCCACGTCATCTCGCATGCGAGGCCCACGCGTTACCGCTCACCCAGCAAATATGTCCGAAATTAAATAAACTGTCTGGCTATCTGAACTGAAATTATATATTGTTTCATATGAATTGCTGAACAACAATTATTATCCATTTATTATTATTATTATTGTTTACCCTGTTGCTGAGTACTGTGCTCCAGTGCGGCAACGTAGTGCTCACACTAGAAAAATCGACGTCCATATAAACGAGTTTATGTGAGCTTTAGGGACTGTGTTGTGTGTGGAAAGGTTGTTTAGTATTATATTAATTGTTTCTTTGACTGGAATACAAGGATTCAGTTCCGGGTGAAGCTATAAAGATTTCGATATTCAACGGCTTTCTAGCAATTGCAGAATCGTCTGGCGATAGTGCAACAAGTAAGACTTCTGATGGAAAGGAGTAAAGTTAGATGAAATTTTCTCGGGAAACTAGCAGAGTGAGTACGTTTGTATAACACGACGATCCGGCGGTCATATTTTCTGCCGTCATCGTCAAGTGAAACCTTTCTGGATAGGAGGCAGTGGAAGACGATCATCTACAACAACCAAAGCCCATAACACACACCCGGGAAACTGGAGATGGTCCCCAATGATAATGATGATCATCAAGTGACTGCTGCCTGTGGGTCATGGGTTTGCTTATATACCGCGCGGAACCGTTAAATGAGATTACATCAGAACTTGTGAATAACCTCTCTATCTGCCCCGCCAACAATCAACGCCAACAGTCAACACCAACAATCAACGCCAACAATCACACCATTATTTGACAGTTCCGCGCGGTATTTAAGCAACCCGCTGAATGCTCTCGCCCAGTCTGTTGCAATTGTAAAGGACTCCATGCGGCCTGCTATAATGGTTGCCCGTCGTTCAAACAATAGCAGCAGGCCGAGAGGTGATCACCACACGCAGCCTAACCAAGCCAATAACGACGAATCTGCATCTCTCAACACCCATCAAGAAACAACAACCAAGCATCCAGCCGCCAAGAGGGAACAAACTGCGCCCAGCTCACAACAATCAACACAAACCATCGCGTTGCTCGCCATCCAAAACCCCGAATCCACGCCAGCAAAAACAAGGGCCGTGCAACTCTCCATCAAGCTCAGGGAGACACATCAACCGGCAGATGGCGCATGACCAAGACTCCAACTCATGGCTGTCACTGCAGTCAGCGAGAGTACCCTCTCGTACACTAGGAGCCAGTCCACGACGTTCATCGATCTGCTGACTAAAGTCGCCACAGGTCTCACCGCCAGGCCGAAAGAGCTTAAGAAGCAGAGACGTTGACCATTCCTGCAACAAACACTAAACCATCCAATTCTTGTGCTACACCTCAGCTAAATAAACGAGTCAAACATAACGCGGACCTGGCAAGTCCACAAAAGACAAATCGACATTATGACAACCATGGGCGCCGGCAGGATTACTTTAAGGGAGGTGCATCTGTATCTATTTTATACATTACATATAATACTTATTACTTATTAACTAAGTATAGTGAATTTATTCACAAGGTATTGAACAAATTTGGACAACAATCTAGGCGCCTTAAGTTATTATTCACACAGTGACTTTAATAATAAAATTTTTGTTTCTTTATCTTTTTCTGCGTATTTTTTTTTCACCCCCCTCCCGGCGCCCATGATGCCAACCACATATGAAATGGAAGGAGATGCGCAACATGTGCAAAAACTTCCTCCCACTCTGGTAACAAAACCTTCCCAGAAGACTGTGTCATGGATTATAAGCAACCCCATCACCCACAGGCAGCAGTCACTTGATGATGGCGGCAGAGTATATGATCGCCGAAACGTCATGTTATACAAACGTACACACTCGGCTAATTTCCCGAGAAAATTTCATCTGTATACAACGCCGAGGCCTTCACTGTTATATAGGAGTAAAGTTGTCTGACGTGACGAGACCGCGATGTGTTATGGCTGGGTCGTCGTGAGGAGCTGTCCAGTCTAATTAGGAGCAGTGAGGGTCCTCGTACGTCCGCTAACGAAGGCTCTCTGCATGAGACTCCTACAACACGGCTCGCACCTGCACAACAGGCTGCACGAGTCACGTTTTTAGTTTCCACTGTAAAAAACTATTATGAACTAGTGCTTCCCGGCAACATCGCCCGCATGGACATATAGCACGCGTAGGGTCCGATGGATGTTTGAATTCTGAAGCAGTAAAATTAACCTAGGCCATAATTATCATCATAGATATTATTTCTATAAGGTTTTTTTTTTTTTTTGACAAGCCACTATCTCCCTTCATACCTAACCGAAATCGATAAATGAGGTATCATTTTATAGGTTAAGATATCCGCTTTGATCACATCATATTTTAAGAAAGTAATTTTTCCAAATTCAACCCTTAAAGGGCAAAAATGTCAATAGTTCTAAAATGCTGTTTTTTTGTACCACGAACCATTTATCTCCCTGTATTCCTAGCCCAAATTGATAAATGAAGCATAATTTTAAAGATTAAGATCTCCACTTTGGTGACATCATGTATTAAGAAAGGAATTTTTCCGGAATTCGACCTATAAAGGGCAAAAGTATCAATGTTTCTATAACGCATTTTTGTGTAACGAGCTATTTATCTCCCTCGATATAGGTAAATGATGTATCATTTTGAAGATTAAGGACTCCGCTGTGGTCACAACATATTTTAAGAATTTTTTTTCGGAATATGACCCTTAAAAGCCAAAAGTATCATTTTCTTTAAAAAAAAAAAAAAAAAAAAAAAAAAAAAAAAAAAAAAAAAGTATCATTATTTCCATAACGTATTTTTTTGTCACGAGCTATTTATCTCCCTTGATATCTAACCGAAATCGAGAAATGAGGTATTATTTTAGAGATTTAGAACTCCGCTTTGGTCACCTCATATTATAAGAAAGGAATTTTTCGGGATTCGAGCCTTAAAGGGGGTAAAGTGTCATGATTTCCATAACGTATTTTTTTTTTTTTTATCACGAGACTTTTTCTCGCTTGATATCTAACTGAAATAGATAAATGAGGTATTATTTTAAAGATTAATGCCTCTGCTTTGGCCACATCATATCTTAAGATTCTTGTCCACCATACACTTTCATTCAAGGTCTTAAATGTTACAGTGGGGTTAGATCACGATATCCAAGTTGCCGCCGCAAGAATCCATGCCTCTGCATTCGAGTTCACGTGTGTTTCTACCTACTGCAAGCCTCGTAAGATCATTACACAGGAGATGTGGAATAATCTCTTAAATCCCCTAGGCAGCAGAGATATTATTAAACTGCTTCACTGGCGTCGACTTTTGTTTCGTACCTATTATTCTAAACAAATAAACAATTGATACAAATGAGGTGGTTCTTCTTTCGTCCTATTACAAACCACAAACCTCACTATTCATCATATTATCGAAATTTTCGCGCGGGTCATCTAGTTATTATGCCTTTATACCTCTATTTACCTTGTATCTCAGTATTGTGACCAGTCCGGCAATGTAGGTAATGTTAAAAGTAGGAATATTGACATTCATCTGAGGGAGTATGCGAGTTATTAGTGCCACACTAAAATCCACTCGCAGATTGCATACCATCTCCAGTGGTAAGACGACATGAAGCAACGGCACCTGAGTGGAGAGAGTTACGTCAATCAGACCAACCACAGAATCTCCCAATCCAGGAGGTTCCTAGCGACCTACCTTCCACTCGTCTTAAATCTAGGAATCCACACACAACGTGCTCTCAGGAATCACTTAAACATCGCTGCTCTGATTGAACGGCCGCGCTGCTCCCTCGTCCACTAATCCTACGTGCCCCGCTCTTTCAGTGAACGTCCTCCACCCTTCTCGGAATAACCATTGCTTCAAGACGCGCGTTTCTGACAAGGAAGTTTGCCTGCCGCACCCTATAACTCGAAACCACTGAATCAGTTTACATACAGTTCTTTTTCTGGGTAGGTTTTAAATTATATTTTACTACCCTAGATAAAGGAAGTATTTAAGTCAATTTCAGTAAAGTAAATAATCCTGATACACATTTTTTTTAAGAAACGTTTCCTAAAATTCCGATTTTCCTATATATGCTATAAACAGCGTTTTACGCTTCAATTTATGTTAGTACAATTTTCTTAGATTTTTTAAATTTTCGATTTTTTATTTATTATTTTTTTATTTTTATTTATTTATTTATTTTTTTAATTTTAATTTTTTTTGCATCTCTTTAACGGAGCGGCAATGTCACTGATTTTGCCCCGGTTCTGAAAATTCCTAGATTCGTCACGGCCCGGTATTTACCTCGAATGATTTAGGAAACGATGCTGAAAGATTGGCAGTTTCAAATTAATGCTTTTAATATCAAATAACGACTTAGGACATAGAAATTTCGAGGACTGTATTACATTGAAGTAAATCTTTAGTTAAGGGAATTATAGAAAGTAGGAAAATGTGGTATTGCACAAGAATGTAGATAACTGTGAATCAAACAAAGATGTTCTGAAAATAATATAAAGAATGAGTTTTGCTGAGGGACGTAACAAGAAGAAGAAATGGAAGGCATGTGAGTTTTCATGACGTGCTGGATTGGTTAAGGTATTATCAGATGCAATAGATGAAACAGCACTGCAGGAGGATTAGAACATTATAATACTTGATGCTAGTTACTGTGGATACAAGTTGTCAGAATGGAGGTTATGTAATACAACAGTCCATTTCGACCTAAATAAATTAAATTAACCGTATGTATGGGATGACAGGAGCACGATACCAAATTTTACCTTATTTAAATAAGTTTGACTTATCAAATTGAGATTGAAAATGAGGAAAATTGCTCCTAAAATCGACTTAACTTGCGACTAAAAACAAACCCATTCATCATTTAATTAATAACATATTGCTCGTTGTGACTGTATTACTTCTTTTTATACAAAAATCATTATTTCTAAAAAAAAAAAAAAAAGCCAGTTTTTGTAAGGGGGTTCGCCATTTCTTAGGAAATTTCATAGGGTTTCGTGGTGCTATGAGTTTCAATTTAATTTAATTTAATTGCAATGGAGCACAGGCTCCGGTGGCAATTTCCCTACACACCCATCTTCCCCCTATCCTGCACCAAGCTACATTTGCCCTCTAGAAATTTTATCTTTAAATTCTTTCAACGTTTTCGGTAAATTATTCATCATTTCTCTTGGTAACTCATTCCAATCCCTGACACCCTTACCTAAAAAACAGAATCTTCCCACACCCTTGTGCCTGAAATCGAGTGCCAGCTTGTGGTCATGGTCATCTTTTCCCTTCCATGCACTACTTTTCATACCTATTGCAATATCTTTCCATGCCTCATCGCCAGTATATGCCCTGTACACTCCCATGACCCTCCTCATCCTCCTCCCGTCTTGCAACGAGTCCCATTCCAGCTCCTTTATCATATCCGTCACTGATTGCATTCTGCGATAATTTCCAGAAACAAATCTAGCAGCCCTTTTTTGCACCCTCTCCAACTTTGATACGTAAAATGAGGGTCCCATACCACACTAACATATTCGAGCAATGGTCTCACCAAAGTTTTGTAACCCAGTTCCTTTACTTCTCCCGTACATCCCCTCATCACTCTCTCCAACAAGTGCAGAACTTTGAAACCTTTTCCTACCACCTGTCCTATGTGTCCTGCCCAGTTAAGTTTGTTATCAAAAGTAATTCCAAGATATTTACATTTCAAGTCATCAGCAAGCAATTCTTTCCCCACCTTATATTCATAATTAACCTTGTGTTTTTTATTTGTGTATCTAATAAGCTGACTCTTCTTTGCATTTATCTTCATTCCATGTTTACCAACCCAATTAGATATCCTGTCCAGATCACTCTGCAACTGTTTACAATCCTCTATAGTTTTGATTCTTTTATACAGCATTATGTCACCTGCAAACAATCTAATTTCAGATAGTAAACAATCAACACAATTATTCATTAGAATAATGAATAGCAATGGTCCCAATACGCTACCGTGTGGCACACCCATATTTACTTCCACTTCTTTTGATACTACATTTCCTACCCTAACTTTCTGTTTTCTACCTTTTAAAAATTCTTCTACCAAGCAAATGACATTCTTATCCACTCCAATGGTTTTTACCTTATTTACTACCATATTATGGCTTACTCTGTCAAACGCCTTAGACAGATCTAGTGCTACACTATCAATTTGGCCTCCCTTGTCCATTTCATCTGAAATATCTTGCATATATCCCACCAACTGAGATTCGCATGAATATCCTTGCCTGAAACCATGTTGCCTGCTTGAAAACCACTTACGTTCCTCACATATATTTCTGATGTGGTTGCATATCAATCTTTCCATTAATTTACCTACCACTGATGTCAAACTGATTGGCCTGTAATTCTCAACTCTATTTCTCACCCATCCCTTACCCCTACTATTGCACTTTTCCAGTCCTGTGGTAAGCAGCAAGTGTCTAGACTCAATTTAAATAATATTTCAAGATAAGGTACAATGTCACATCCGGCTATCTTTAAGATATCTGTAGTAATATTATCTTCACCAGCCCCTTTATTTTTTTCAGCTTTTTATTTCCTTCATGATTTCCTCAGGATGGATATCAAATTTTTTACTATCGTCATTTCTAATTGTGTTGTTAAGCTCGTTCTCCGAATTAGACCCTCCTGTTTCTGATTCATTGTCCCTAATGCTTTCACTGAACCAGTTACTTAAAATCTCTGCCTTTTTCAAATCGTCAGTAACTTCTTCTCCATCCTTATCTATAAGTGTCTCTACACCCTCCCTTCCTCTCAGTTTCCTGATATAGCCATAGAAATTTCTAGATGCACCAGTCAATGGTCCTCCTGCACTGACAATACTCTTCATAAACCCATCTTTAGCCATTTTCTTTGCTGTTATTAAGTCCTTGTTTAGTTGTTTTAAATATTCCCTACTACCCTGCTGTCTCTTAACTCTGTTATGTTCTTTTTGAGAAACCCTGAACTGAGGGTTAGAAAGGGTTTGAGAGTTGCATCAAACTAGTCGGGAAAAAGATAACAGAACAAAAGAAAACACGATGTTATTGTGTTTTCGGTAGTGTCCATGTTTTTTCCCGCAGCGACACGTATTTACGGTGAAGTGCTCCGAGTTTTTGCAGACTGCAGGAAACGGAGCGAGTAAGTTTTGTTGCTCCTAGTAAGTGCGTTAGCTCACCGGGACTCAGCAGAACCGAATTGCATTCGCTTTCCAATTAGTCGCAATCCCCTTCCCCTCGGCTGTTTTGCGTCCCGCTCTAATGCGCACCACAGATAAATTAGAGCCGTAACTCCCCGCCCTAAACCAAGCCTTGTTCTGCTGACGCGCTGGACAAAAGAGGCGCAAGTGTTTAATGGACTCCTAGCCGCTAGCCAGCAAGTAAGATTATCTCTGCTCTTCCGTAATTAGCTCCCGCCTGCTCAAACCGCGATAAAATTATGCTACGAAATTCACTTTGAAGTAATTTGTACTCTCCCGATTTTCCGCAAACTGAGTAAATGTTCCAAGATTACAAGTAGGAAGACAGCAGAACACAAGTATAACAATTAATGTATTACCGAGCGTTGAGGGTGAGTGGTTAGCGCTCTGGCCTCGCATTCGAATCCCTGTCCGGTCATCCAGATTACGGTTTTCAATTGTTTCCCCAAATCACTCCATGCCAATGCCGCGATAGCTCCTTGAAAAGGCCATAGCCGAATTCCTTCCCATTCCTTACCCCTATTCCTTTCCAGCCTCTAATGACGACGAGGCGTCAGAAACAAATAATTATAATTATAATACCATATTATTTAATTTCATTCAATTGGGATGGAGCTAAAATCACCGTACTATACTTTCAAATTTCATGTGTTTATGTCTTAAATTCTTTCACTTTGTTGAGTATTTTCGTCGGTAACTTATTCCATTCTCTCGCTTTCTTACTTGTATGTGAAAATTTGTCAATTTCTTTGTTCCTCAAACCAATTGCTAGTATGTGGTCATGGTCATCTTTTTCCTTATACCGATCCTCATCACTCATACTTGCATTGTACACTCCCAGCACACCATTCATCCTCCTCCTGTCTCCCAACCCAGCTTGTTTGTCATATCAGTCAGTGATTATGTCCTGCGATAATTTCTACAAACAAATCTAGCGTCCTTCCTTTGCGCTCCCACCAACTCTTGTAATTGATACCCATTAACGTTGGTCCGATACTACACCGCCATTTTCATGGGAATCTGATAAGCTGCAGAATGAAACTGTATTAAAGTTAAACTCTAAAAGTTTACTTGTGGTAATATAACTCATGGCATTCTTGAAGTAAAAGTAAGACAAAATAAATCAAGTTAGAGTAGGCATTTTATGTCAGATAAAGAAAGCAAAACGTAGGAGGATTGAAGATATTATAATTTTAGCAGTAGAGATAGACTTAAAAGCCGTTTATGTCTCAAAGATTGCAAAGAAAGTTTGTAATTTTGGAGGAAGTTACTAAAGAATATTTGAATTCCTTACGAAGCGGTCGAGAATAGCAAGCAGTTAGTAGTTAAATAAAAAGTTGCGTAGTGTTGCGTAGGAGAACGTTATAAGGCCTTAAGGAGAGGATACACACAAGCGAAGGCATACCGTGGACATGTTCTTAAGAATTCTATCCGGGATTTGAACCTCATAGACTATTGTGTTTGGGGTGTAATCACTGCAGACATTAGTTTCGAGGTAGTACTCGCCAGTGAGATTCAGGCTGATGATGCAGGGACTAACTCCAGTTTACACATGTCACACAAATGACACGTAAAAGGATTTCTTGTAATTACGATTTTTTTGAAAATTAAATTTTATTGAAAGAAATGTTAATTTGTCGGGATTTAAGTGCTACACCCTGCACACTGTAACAGCCCCTCAGAACCAACCGATTTTATGAAATGTTTCTCTTTAAGAGTTTTTTATTGCAATGTAATTAAATAAAAATAAAAGTAAAAAGTTGGGAGTTGATTAATTATGGTTTTTTATATCTTCCGTGTAATTAATTAAGAATTTGTTAAATGGAGAGAAACTATGTAAATAGTATTCAATATGTTCAAGAACAGTTTTATGCATGAAACATTGATTAAAAGTTTTTCTAAGTGCTGATGTAAGCTACGATTTGCGACGGTTTAGGCTGGTTTATGTAGATAGTTTTGTGTGTAAATACGTGTAAATATCTTTAATTTTCATCTCCGTGTGTTTCATGATGATTGTGATTGACTTTGTATTAATTCTGATTGTTGTTTTGTGGGGATTTAATTGTTAAAGTAGACTATTGTTAGAATTCTAGAAACGTCGGCCGGAACTTTTTCAACAATTCTGGATGTTTCTAAAGTGTCTATTTAAGCGCGTAGAGATGTGGCGAGCAGTTAGCTGTCAGTCAGTAGTTTACTCGCTGTAATATTTGTGATTCGAAGCATAGTATCTTTGTACTGTCTGATGCCTGTGTGTTTATGTTATTGTGAAGTGAAGCTTTTGGAAAAATAAATATAAAGTAAAAAAGTGATTTCGTTGGACTAATTATTTTTACAAAAAAAGCTATATCTAACAATACGTCTATTAATTATGTTACAAACAAGTTATTTCATCATCATCAAAAGTTTTAAATTGTTTATGAGTCGGTTTTAGTCCTTAAAGTAAAGTGTCTTGGAGACCCAAGGATACTGTATTCGTAATATTTTAGAAAGATACTAATTAAGGGTTAAGCCGTGGTTTCTCATACAGATTCTTGTGATTGGTCTCCACCGTAACTAGTGTAAAAAACTTTTTTTCTGACTTGAAAAAAAAAAACATGGAAAAAACTATGAAAAAAACATGGAAAAAACTATGAAAAAACACGTTTTTTTCATAACCACTAACTCTCAAATTTGTAAGGCATTTATCGTTTAATATGACTGTTTTAGAACTTATACTAAGTACTTAATTTTTAAATCTACTATATTTTTCTGGTTCAGTAGAAAAGAAAATTAAGAAAATATTGGCAACATTGACTGAAGTTTTCTTTTACGAACGGGGACTTCCCGAAGAGGCTGGGTTGCGCGAGAAGGAATCCACGTTCCCCGTTGTTTGAATTGATACTTGCTATTTGAACTAATGCGAATTTATCTGTAGACCTCCGGATCTTTTCAAAAAATTAGGAATTTTAAATTTGTCTTCGGCTTTTTGCCTCTTTTTATTACTTATTGTGCTTTACTTATATTCATATACTTCTTAAACTCTCAGCGTATATTGATATTGAGTCGTTAAATGGTCAGTAACTATGAATCGTTTCCTTGCAACCGCTGGCGTAAATCAACGATTGAAAAAGAAATGAAGCTCCTATTTGTATGATAATACAGTAGATTTAAATTCAAACTTAAAAGACCTTAATACAGAATTATTATCGCAGTCTTTATGCACAGTTTGCACTTTGCTCACAATTTAAAATTGCAATCTCAAAATCTTTTGCGTGAAATACAAGGACAGCCAGTAAAAGAAAATGTAATTATTTCTGAAGTTATGGATCTAGAGGAGACAGAAGAAGAAACACAAAATTCCGATACAGACCTAACTAGAGTTGGTAGCGCTGATGGTCCGTATCACTTACTATCGCGGCAGGTCAACATTGTGCAGTAACCACTGTTAATTCTAGTTAACCCTTGAGGCCCCACCATGAAGGAACGTCAGGGCTGGGCTGGGCCTGCTACTAAACAATGCCGCAGTGTCCTGGACAGCCCATTCAGCTGCGATATTAATGGAGTGTCTCCACTGCACAGATAAGCTATTTCCCTTTCAATGCCCGTCCAGCGCAGCTTCGTTTTCTTGGCAGTACAACGCTTGTCGACAAATTACGCAAGGACAATATCATTAACAACACAGCTTCTCGAAAAAGCGTACCATAAAATTCTTTCTTATAAACTTTTCTTTAGCACTACAAAAATAGATATTGTTTATCTATCCAACTTATCGATAATCTTTGATTTTTCCGTAGGAAAGAGTGACGATATCGTAAATGAAAGAAGTTTCCCTGTGCGGTGTACATTAATATACAGGGTGTGCAGAAATGAAAGGATAATCCTGCAACCGAAGATAGGGCAAATCATGTTCTGCTGTATCACAAAAGTTTATTTTAGTAAATGTCTCACTATTTTCGAGATATTGATTTAAAAAAAAAATCAAAATAATGAACTTTGTTTAGTTTATTCCAAGCCATTTCTACAAATTAAGACTTTTTTAACCCTGCTTTTTTAAATTTACTGAAGAATGTTTGAGTCATCTAAAACAATGTTATTTTTTCCTTAAAACGTTAAAAACCTTAAAAAATCTTATGTAAAAAGTGTATACAAATTTATTCAAACCGCTGACTTTGCCAACCTGTGGTGGAAAAAAAATGTACTAAGCGGATGGTGCCAATTATATTTAAAAAAACTGCTTCGTTATTGCCAATTTTAAAATGATATAATTGTTTAACATTCCTTTTAAATTTATTTAAGGAATGTTCGGATAAAAAGACAAAACACTTATACATTGTCGAATTTACTCTTTTTCTTGCACTTTTCTTCCTGCTCTATTCAGCTATCTGGCAATGGGCCTTTTTGTCTAAATTAAGCATTTCCCTTGGCACTGCTTCTGAATCTAGGATACATATCAAGTATGAAAGTTGAATAGCATAATTTAATATTGATAGTCAGGTATGAAAAAATTGCCATAAACTGTATCATTTTAGCAGGAGCTGATTAGTGAAATAGAACACCCCGTATCTGCAGATCACTTAAGATATCCAGCACTTATTCTTAGCAACACTCCATCCGTTACGGCTGCCAAATCCGTTCCTCCGTCCAGTATGAAGACAAATGGGTTTATTTCATTTCGCTGCAAGATGTATCACGCTGGAGTTGTTCGCGGGAAAACGAGGGGAAGCGGACTTTTAATTCCGGCTCTGAATTATTCCCCGCGGAGGTGGCGGTGGGAATTAAACTGCACACAGCACTCAATTTCTGATTGGAGAGCCTTGTCAAAACACACGCCACGTCTCGCAATAAATCACAGCTTCCAGTTCGCTTCTTAATCTAGCGAAGAAGCTTCTGCCAACTTCGCTATCTGTTACGGGGAAGACCATTCTAACAGAGGGAAGCTGGGCCACCTTACCGGCTCGGAGCTAATTTCTAAAGCTGTCGAGAAGTTGCGGGATAACTTGGCGGCTTCTTCGGCTGCCTCCTTGATTCCACATGACTTAGCGGTGTACAACATCCTAACAATAGGACTGCAGAGAAAGGTACCGCATCAGATTAGGAATGCTCGGTTTCATTTGATAGAAACGGCGTACGCTTTACGTGCTGCTAAGTTTGCAGCATTAAGTCGCTCGAAGCAAAACGACACAACAACCGATTCCGTCACACTATTTATGCCTGGAGGAGTACAGCACGGTGTAAAACTGAAGGGATAAAATAAGTACAGAAAATTCATTAAAAACACAGCTGCGCTAAATTTCTTGTCCTAAACCCATGGAGCTCTACTTAACCTGTAATGTAAACTAAACTATTATTACCGAGCGTGGTGGCTGAGTGGTTAAAGCTCTGGCTTCGCATTCGGGAGGACGCGGGTTCGAATCCCTGTCCAGGAATTCCGATTTGTTTTTTCCATGGTTCCCCGAATCATTCCAGGCGAATGTTGGGATGGTTCCTTCAAAAGGCCATGGCCAAATTCCTTCCTGTTCCTTGTCCCAGACCTTTACTTCTAATGACCTCAATGACGTTGGATATGGCCCCATAGAAGATGCCGAGTTACATCAACTCCAGCCTGAGTTTCACAGACGAGGGACAGGTAAGCACTAAGGATCGCAATCCCACACCGTTTTCAGTCTCTCAAGACGTTTGCAGGATTGGCGTCGATCACGCGAGATTCGCATAATTCTTTAAGTATTATCAAATTAAATTAAATAACTAACGTCTATTTCACTGATTAATAAATCAATGGTAATGTTAAGTAATAAATATCAGCAGTTAACAACACTTAAGCTAGTAAAATGGCGTTAATTTAAACATTTCAATATTCTCATAAGTACACTTCTCTAGCTGTTACCCATAAATTAATCCCTTACGCATTAAAGTAACTTTGCGCTTTTACATTTTTGTTTTTAAATCAAATTCTAGTAGTTAAGTAAACAATCAAATGTGGCGAGTATTCAGAGTCTGGGGGCTTCAGTTAAGCCATTCAGCATATCAGTTTCCAAAATAATCCATGTAGCTACTAAGCAGACAAACAATAACGTTAGTTGGTATTTATGAGTAAGATACTTTAATAAAAATAGTAAATCAAATTGAATCTTAAAAATCTTGTGAATCAATCAATCACTTCTACAATTTGTACTCATTGTTCTTAATCAACTTCGTATTTAACCAGCGGTCAAGAAGGGTCTTCCCGCTTCACGCGAAGTACAGCAGAACAAAAATAATTGAACATTTTAGTACTCCCATGCGAGCAGATATATTTCAGTAATTACATACAGTGTATTATATTTATGCAAATAATTTTATTCATTTGATTTTCTTTTTTCCTTAACAGTTAGGTTGGTGCTTAAGTTTTCCTGGAAAATTTACACTTTGGTGGTTTTTCCCTTGGCTTTTCCAGAATAGAAGCGAATTTCCATGTATATTGTTTTCTGTTAATACCTGTGATGTTTGTATGTGTAGTGTGTTGCGAATGCATGAAGAAGGAAAAAGGGAAAGGGTGAAACCGGATGCTGGCCCAGTCAGACCTACTCTTCCTAAGAACTTAAATGAGCCGCCAAGCTTAAAGTCCCCGCCCGACAGACGATCCACCATGTCGTAACGCCCGAACTGTGGAGTGGTTTAAATTTAACTTTGGTGCATAATATCGTGATTAGGAATTGTGGGCTATCATCTATCCTACCCTACCGGCCCATTTTTATGAAATTTTCTTCCTCCATGACAATCTATCCAGCTAACACAGAGATAGGCGCCGCAATCTACTGAGCCAACTGGACGGATTATCACTATTTTATGATAGGCACCGTTATAATATAAGAGATTAATAATCACTTGATTAAAAATTTCAGACTTTGTATTTAATAAGGTCAGAATTTTACGAGTATTATTACTCGTTCCACTATAACCATCGCAAGCATAAGTAGTTAGAAATAGATAACATGTTGCAAATTATAGTAACGCGTTGTGCAAAAACATACTAGTTCTGATAAGTGAATCTATTTACTTACGAATCACGGCGTACAACAAAAGACACATTTGTTGACGCGATTCAAATGTTATTTGGAATGGTACGGACAATGCAACCCGTCAAGCCTGAGTAAGATAGAAAGCGACGACGGGGCGGCAATAAAACGAAGACTGATACACCTTTTTCGCCTCATTTGCGGATTGTGGATCCGCAAGACTGTCAAATAATTCTGGATCCCGCGGGATTTCTGGATTGCAGTGCCTAGTAAGCACCAGTAATTACACTGATTACAACATGCTGGACACATTCCAGCACTTCGTAATTAATGGAATAGATTGTTACGTGATTTACCATGACAATTCTTAAAAAAAAGTATTTGAGACATTTTTTTCTCACTCGGGATTTTCGGTTTGTCTACGTCGAGGTCATTAGACCAGAGAGACGATTGTAGGCAAGGAACGGGAAGGAATTCGGCCATGGACTTTAGCAGGAGCCATACTGGCAAACACCTGAAGTGATTTCGAAATCTGGACAACCAGATGGGTATTTGAACCCGCATCCTCCCGGATAACATTAGAGTAAAAAAAAAAAATGGCAGTCTTTGGGGACTTCCAATAGAAGTGAAACCTTAAAACTATGAATATCATATGCGCAACACGTCATACTTACAGCTACAGATATACTAAATAATAATAATTCCGTGTGGTCGTAATGACCTGGTGACAGGGTTTCTATTGGCTGCGCATTCCGTCCCTCTGTTAGCCGCCTTAACCTAACCCGGTAGTGCTACCAGGTACAGGGGACCTACAGTTTAACGTGGAATCCGAACCACAGAAGCATACTTCAAATTACACAGTAAACTGTACCAGAGGTGAAGGTCGGGTTAAGGGTCTATGAAAATCCGTGCCGAGACAGGGACTCGAACCGGGGACCTTTCGTTTCCCAGTAAGACACTTTAGCCACAGAACCACCAGACCGCTTGCCAGACTATTGTAAATTACATACGGAGATAATTAACTGAGCAAAAAAATATTCACATGCTGTTGTGAGTTCTGTTCTTCATTTTAACTGTGAAAAATGTTATCAAAGGAAAGCTACGTGGACTGGCTCGGACCCCCCCCCCCCCCCTCCCCCACGTAGCCCAGTGTAGCCTTTCAGCCAACCCCTCCCCTCCCCCCCTGGACCGAGCCACGTAGTTTGTGCATGGTCCCTAAGATACTGAAACAGTCTGACTTCGGCTCGCTAATAGAGGGGAGTCCGATATATGCGCTCGGCCCCTAACATTCGACACCTCTGTGGTTACAGGAAATAAACTGCCTTTTCTAGCCTTCAAATCTGCTGTTTTCCTAAGTGACTCATCAGATAAAACACGATGTTCATGATGTATCTCTGTTGCTGTTTGAGATGAGAATTGAACAATACAGTGTTGGTGGTCTTGGAAAATAATTGGTAATAAAACGCGAGTGCCCACGGTGCATCCATGCATAGTGTGAGCAATTGTTAGTTGCCAACGTAAAATACTGCCAAAGACAACCGTATTGCTCGCCTGAAGCAATTACTGCGGTGGTAATCTTAGTATAACAAAGGAAAAGAAAACTTTGAGAGACAACTACAGTTTCAACTAAAAGACTTTCAAATATTTGTTTTATTTAATGAATGGTTAAACTTGTGCCTCTATTACCTCATATCTCTAACTAAAGCATATTAATCAGTCTGTACGTGGTACTAACTGGGAAAATGGGTACAATAACGTGACGTTATTTATTTTCTTATTAAATGAGTAAAACGTAGTTGAAATCATACAGAACTCCCATAAACTCATCTCTATTCCATTTCCATCACAAACCGTTGTGTGTTTCCTTACTTTATGACCGTGTGTATGTCCATAAAGTGGAGGGACAGGACGTGTAGATATGCACTAATAATATACAAGCGGAAGTACCTCTGCCTCTCTGTCTGTTTGTTTTCATGACTAAACCGATCTTTATTAAATTTGACAAGGAAATACTACGTATCATTAAGAAAGGCAAACAATACCTTTCTCGATATAAATAACATATTTTGTCACGAAATTTTGAAAACTAATCGAACGATGGGCCGAACGTGGTGGGTGAGAGGTAACGCCCTGGCTTCGCATTTAGGAGGACTCGGGTTCGAATCTTCGTCTGGCCATCCAAATTTGAGTTGGTTTTCCATGGTTTCCCCGAACCACCTCAGGTGAATAGCAGGATGGCTCCTCCAAAGGCAATGGCGGAATGCCTTCCCGGTCCTTGTCCACTGTCCTTTCCCGCTTCTAATGACCGCATCGTCGACGAGGCGAAAGTCCATAAACAAAACAAAGATACGAATGGTGACAGACATATGGATAGCGTGTGTAATGTTATATTAGTCACTCAGGCTTTTTTTATCTCGCAGTCGGTTCTTTAAGATCCATTCATAAATTATTGTATAATACATATATGAATTTGCGGGGCACCAGATTATTATTTTGTGTTAACCTAAAAGATTTTGGTATCAACACATTTTGTCTTATTTTTTGATATGCCAAATTGGTTCTATTCATGAGACGGGTATGGTGATGGCTTTTCCGTCATATTTTTCCCGACTCTTTGCCTTTTGCGACATCTTTTAGTTTATTACATGTTTGAATATCCAATTCCAGTAATAAACTTGTAAGTTGACGTGTCTGAAGTCGCGGGTAGGATTATAAGCAGGCTGACAGCTTGGTGCGATCACAGGTGCGCTGATAGATCGCGTCCCGCAGCCATTACGCGCACATCAATCATGTCTGCTGATGAGCCGATATTACAGGAGGCGAGAAATGTGCTGAACTACTCCCAGGAGGACGCATCAGCGCTATCTCCAAAATCTCTACTAACGCTGTGCGCTGTAATGAGAACGGCACCTTAGTGCCTGTTACTAATTCATGTGGCTATGGTCTCCTAATTTAGAACCCAGTGCTAATGCTTCGCACATAAAGAGTAATAAAAAACAACAGTTAGCAGTAATTCGGGACTTCCGACAGAAGTGAAAACTTGAAACTATCATACGCGCAAAATGTCATACTTATAGCTACAGATATGCTAAATAATAATAATTCCGTGGGATTTTGATGACCTGGTGACAGGGTTTCTATTGGCTGCGCATTCCGCCCCTGTCTTAGCCGCCTTAACCTTATCCGGTGGGTCTACCAACTACAGATAACCTACAATTTATCGTGGAAGCCGAACCACGGAAGCGTTCTGGCGTACTTCACATTATACTGGAAGCTGTGCCAGAGGTGAAAATCGTGTTGCGAATCAATGAAAATCCCTGCCGAGACAGGGGTTCTAACCGTGGACCTTTCGTTCCCAAATTAGACAGTTTAACCATTGGCCACCAGAGCGCTACAGATACACGCTTAACACTAGCATGTCGCTGACCAGAATTCATAAGATTTTACTCATCCAAAAATCGCCCAACTCGCCTGAAGCAGTTTTCACTCCAAAAACTGAAAATCTACCTTAGTCCACTACCCAATGGTTGGTCGAATCATCTCGAACGAGACGAACAGTACCAAGCCTTGTGTCAAAGGCAGGAATGCCAACTCCTTTCGTCAGGGGACTAGAGTTTAACGTGGAATCAGAACCACGGAACGTCCCGCCGTAGCTCGTATAATCAAATACAACTCATAAAAATTCCTGCTCGCCACGGGATTTGAACCCGCGACCGGAGAGAGAAACGCCTTGACCGTTGAGCTACCAGGTCGCCTTGTTTCCCAATCTACGTGTGTTAGGTACTATCAAAATCGGGTAAAAACTGTGAGTTTGTATGAACAACTTTGACGGAAATTAAGTGAGGGGGGAAACGTAAACAGTATTTTCTATTCGTTTTAAAGTATTCGTATGCAAAGTTCCATCAAAATCGGATATGAAGAATATTGTACAGAAAAAGAAAATTCCTTTTTATATACATACATACTAATAGCTACAGATATACGGTTAACATGTTGCCGATACAACTCATACGATTTTATCCATCCATAAGTATCCAACGCGCATATCATACTCGCAACACGTCACAGCATGTCCGTGACGGAAACTTGCGAATTCATGTATTTACCCACGTTCAAACATTGTCTAACGTTTTCACTTCAAAAAGCAAAGGAAGTCACTTTTTAGCCTTAGTACGTCTGTTATGTTTGATTCACGGAGATAGAGCTCTGTATTGCCATAGTTGACATTTGACACTAGGGAGGTCCCCAAGAGTTTTCTTCGCAGTACTCTTTATACAACAAGCTGAGTGGGCTTAGAGAGCCTTTCAACTTCAAAGAAATATCCTCGACTCTATTGGAAATCGAACCCCGGGCGTCCGGAACGTATCTCCTGCCAGCTGATGTACAATTACTCAGCTGTTTACAACGAAGTGAGTGGAGGAGGATGTATTTTGCGTATACTAATCAGTGTATAGGAAGGCATTTTGGGGATATGACAGGAGTCACTCATGAGTTTATTTTGAGTAACCACGCAATCATTTGCCTGGAGGATATATGATAACTGTTGAACACCCAGATCAGGATCAGAAGGCTCGATTAACTCTACCTATTCTATTCCCTTATCGCTAGTGGGGGATAGTGAGTAAAGACTATAATCTGTTCTGGCCTTGTAATTTATTCCTTTACCCTACACATGAATATCTTCCCACACCCTTGCGCCTGTGGTCACGATTCTCTCTTCCCATCCGCGTTCTACTCCTAATTCTCTACCAACATCCGTCCAAGTTCCATCGTCAATGTACGCTTTATAAGTCCCCAGCACTCTATTCTCCTTCCTCTCATCTTCCAACAAACACCCAGCTGTCTTATATTAAGAGTTATTAATTGTTTTCGGCGGTAATTACCACAAACAAATCTAGTTTACCTCTTTTGCACTCCTTGTAACTTTATTACTTGATACCCATAATGATGACCCCACCACACTCAAACGATGGTCTTACAACGATTTTGTATCTAATTCGATCTCTTTCAAGCTACATCGCTTTATTATCCTTTTCGATAACTGCAGGATTTAGAACTCTCTTCCGACTACCTGCCTATGTGTCCCACCCAACTGATTCTTCTATCAAAAGTTGCGCCACGATATTTACACTAATGCTATTGAGCAAACATTTCCTTTCCCACTCATTCTACAAGATAAGATTGGTTGCGTTCCCCTGTTCTGAGTTTCAATCACACCCACGATAAATAAAAAATACAACAGACAAGTTAAAAATTTGTGCAAATGTATACCGCCGAGATTTTACTACTACGCGGTAACAAAGAAATTAAGAGTGATGGAAAGGTCTTAAGAACACTCACAAGATATTAAAAAATGAAAGCCATCTTACCCTTTTCTCTACTTGTCCAGAGAAACGCTCAATACATCTTTTCATTCTTTTCTGTGTTTCCAAATCAATTAACATTTTCTTATTCACTTAATAATAACGCGTCTAGTATTTTTTTTACTTGCTATTAATTTATTTTTTCAATTTTAATTCCTATATCTCTGCAGTACCAACAGGTCACGCCCGCTAGAGTATTGGCTGTACGGAATACTATTAGTCACTGCGCGTTACTAATCGGCTAATTTCGAATTACACCTCTTTTGCGATAGTTTACCAGAGGCAGTTAGATTTTCAGTTATTTGTCCAGATGAAATGTTAAAACACAACAAATCCAAGTGATTTTTGTGTGCGTCGTTTGTGGATATTTTTATTTGTTGTATTTATAATTTAAAAAAAAGGAACAGAGTATATTTTCCTTCGCAGCTGTTACATTCAAACCTTCAAATCCACGTCTTTTACAAATAATCATTTTATTCAGATGAATCAGATAAATTGCAGATTTTCCATTTCGGTGCTGTAATCCAGCTGGGTTTCCAGAATTCGTTACGATGACAAGAGCAGAACTTTCTGCAAGCTGCGGCGGAGAAGAAGCCTTTCTTGTTTCGCTTTCCTGTGAGCAAACGTTTTCAGCGCTCTGTTCTGACATCCAACTCAGCTACCTAATTTCCTTCGAGTTTTCCGTATTTCCGCTGCCTCTGCAGCGTTGGCTGTTGGACTTGAAGCAGACGGAAACACGCAACAACTCTGTTGATGTGGTGTTTTTTCCCCCATGATACCGTCTTTGTACCATAAAACTCACTCCACGCTCTTGTCACTAGGGAGAGAAAATATCTCATGGTTGTTCAATCATCAACACTTGCGAACTTTTTACACGACTGGACTGTTGTGTACTAGGTTGTTTTACACCACTGGACTGTAATGTACTAGGTTGTTTTACACCACTGGACTGTTATGTACTAGGTTGTTTTACACCACTGGACTGTTATGTACTAGGTTGTTTTACACCACTGGACTGTTATGTACTAGGTTGTTTTACACCACTGGACTGTTATGTACTAGGTTGTTTTACACCACTGGACTGTTGTGTACTAGGTTGTTTGATGGCTGACAGGGCCTTCACTGCACGAAAACGGAGTGATGTATATGAACAGTTGGGTGATGTTACCGCAGATTATTGATTAGCCTGTGTTTCATTTCCGTATGGTTCTCTGACCTAATAGACCTACACGTACAAATATAGTAAAACTGTAACTTGTGAAAAAAGTATGTAGAGTTAAGATTTTTTTTTTTTTTTTAATGAGTGAGTGACTCTGTTTTCAGGCTGCAAATAAGAAATCGACATTCTTTTTTATTTGCCTGTCTGTTTACACGAATGGGGTTTACGTAAAAACTGATTGTCGGATTATGATGAAGTTTTTAATGGTCTATTCATTTAACAGCAGGCTGAGTGAGTCTAGGGAGCCGTTTCGGGCGTTAGCTACAACTGAAAGTCTTCGAGGTTCGAACTCAGGTCATCCAACCCATAGTCAGACACGCTACCTCCTGAGCTCCGCGATCGCCCATCTCTTTTCCATTCTCTCCTGTGAGATGGGTTACCGAGATTTAGTACCTTATGGTGGAGGGAACCATGAGTTAAACACATTACAAAATTTGAAGCAATCTGCAACATCAGTATCGGAAATTCCTGCTGGATCCAAGTCTTTTTGTATCTCGTTGAGACACATGCTTCCTGTCTTTCAACTTTCGTTAAGTGAAAAGATCTTCGCAAACCTATTTTTGTCAATTTTCAGAAGGTAACTTTTACGCGCTTTCATCGCATCGCATGTTAGCTGTTTCCATCCGACAGTACAATTCTGAATTCATTTTTATTCGGCAGGTAACGTACGGGAGCAATCTTGGTTCATTAATTTTCCTTTCACCTTTTTCCAGATCATCCACGGTGCCTTTTCTGTTCAACGGCAAGGTCTCCGCAGCACACAAAAAGTGAGATCTGACAACAGTTTTGTAACGACAGATTTTGGCATTCTTCGAAATATAATTTTTGTTATAATGGTTCCGCGACAAATAAGTTTGGCTGATCTATCTACGATGAAGGTTCTGAAGTAAGTTGCGGACAACAGCGAGTTATAATATAAAAGTGTCGATATACACATTCTATCTCTGGAGGAAACCGATAGCATTTCAAATATACTTTACACACACCGTTATTTCCAACCGTTCCTCCCAACTCAGTTGTGCAAGAAATCGTTAGGGTGCCAAGAGAAAGTTTTCACAGTTTTGCATCCGTTACAAAGGGTAATGAGGTGAAGTACCAAGAACAAAACCATTGTTTCCTTTCAGTATTCTCGGACAGTACGGGAACACACATTGTGGGGTTTAAAGATTTCTTTGGCCAGCGGACGGTCAATTGCTCGTTGTTCAACGAATTTTCGATAGCGTAACTTACCATCGCCATCAGTTTACATATTATTGGCTTCAAATAACGGAGCTGTACAGAACACCCAGGCTCGAATCAGCGTAGAACGCAATCAGTATCACTGAAATGATCAACGGAATGGAAAACAAAAAGTGGATAAAGAAAATGTGTAGTGGATTCTTGGATACATCTGCTTTTTTTTGTGGTTAAATTTAATTTTTTGATTGATATTTTGAGATATGATGTTGGTCACGTAAACACATTGAATTGATTGCAAGTTTTTACATTTTGGTCGCCTTTCAGTATACTGAGAACAGTTGCAGAAAACGAAATAGGTTGCTTAAATAATTTTCCAGGCACCGTTTGCAATTATTACGCACACTGTAATCCCTTCTGATGACATTTAATCTGACCGAACTGCCAATAAACTACTAGTGTTTCGTTTAAATCAGAAATTTCTTCAGCTGACAGATTCCTATACATATTAAAACATATTCTTTTCATTAAAAAATAACAAGAAAATAGTTTTTTTATGAAAGGTTGTCGTTGTAATTATCACCAATCAATTTCATACGACTTAACATATCATTCCACATTTCCTTTTAAATGTAACATTACTTTAATGTTAGATTTATGTTCTCTGGTTCGTATGCCGTTATTTCTTTTGAAATCTGAAATTGTTAACGAGACTTTATGATAACTCTACAATCACTAGAGGGATTTTCTCTCCTTCATTTACTTAGTTTGTAGCTCGTATTATTAGCCAGCAAACTTCAACATTTTATCGATCCGACGGATAAAACTTCGTCCCTTCCCTATTGCATCTGGTATAGACTTGACAATAGCTCACGAAGTTAAACCCATCCTTCTTACGTGTTGCTTCTGTTTCCAAATACATCCCGACTCGCGGTAATATACTATTAATGGATTCTCCAATAAATAAAAATTCTTCTTTTAATTGGACTGAAATACTGTAGTGACTTTTGGCATCATCTCGAACACTTCCTCTAGGTCATCTGTGCCGAGAATCTTTCTATGCCTACTCAGGCACTCGCCTTTTGGTGAATTCAGTTCGGCCAATCATATCTATCCATTTCTAAATAAGCGCCAAAACACATCAAAACTTCTCGTCCTTTCTAAATGTCGATCAGTGCAACACATTGTGTAAAACTGAATACTTCAACTACAGCTAAAACTAACCACTTAAAAATTACCAACATTTTAGAATTTTTTTGAAATGCACTCTCGATATACTAAGCACATATTTTAATATTCCTAAATCGTATTTTTCGAAATCACTGTATCATTATAGGTACTTCAAGTGTATAAGAGGAAAATCAAGAGTTATATACGGTAGGGAAAAGAAAACCATGACTATAAATCAGTTCATTTCATGCAAAAGGAGTCAGGTTGTTTTCATTTCTACGTTAGAGTCTCAAAGACTAGAACAAAAAGAAAAAAGTCGCATAATGCAAAAGTAGATGCGTTTCGGGGATGTGCTTCGTCGCAATTAACATTAACAACTCCAAAAACATGCTGAAAGAGTATAAGTTTAGTCAGAGGGCCATCTCGTTGTCATGAATACTAGTTTATAAACTTCTGCGTTCTGAACAATATTCATTTACTGACTTACTTGTTATGTTAATACCTCTCCCTCGCTGTGATTTGAAACTCCGGCCCATCAGAGCGCAAAAATATGGCTCACACCATCACTTGAACCTAACCACAACTGTCTCCAGTATCTATTTATATGGCTGTTCGAACTTTAATAATGCTGTGAGATGATTATTAGCGATAATATTAGTACGTGTAGTGTTTTCGTCTACAAGGTTTTACAGCTAAGCAGAATTAAGAATCTGTGTCTCGCCGGTGTTCAAGCAGGGACATGAGAGTGCGGACAGAAACGATAAAAGCAGAGATAACATTTCTACTACCCCTCAGTTCTTTCGAGCTCCCCTTCGTGTCGGAGATAAGGAGTTGAATTCAATTTCGTAAGATCTCGAGATTATCTCATCTCAAACTCCTCTTCTTGCCCAGCACTCTCCCACGCACACAAGATGGGAATTTTTCCGTACAGCTTTCACATATCGTGTAAATTGCTTACAAGGTATTTCTTATCGTTATGATGCAGAGAGAAAGATTCCAATAACGGTTATGGAAACCTCATTTTCTCTTTTCTATGCTTCTGGCGTTCTGGCCTTGCATTCGGGAGGACGGCGGTTCGAATCCCCGTCCGGGCATCCAGATTTGGGTTTTCCATGGTTTCCCAAATCACTCCAGGCAAATGCCGGGATGCTTCCTTCAAAATGCAATGGCCGAATTCCTTCCCATTCCTTGCCCCCTATCTTCTCCCGTCTCTAAAGACCTCACTGTTAAGAGACGTTAAGCAGTTAAAAAAAATGCTTCTGTTAACACTTTGCTTTGTTAGAATATCAATCCCATCTGAGAACCCTTTCAGGGATGTGGAAAAGTATCTATCATTTATAAGATATCGAAAATATATTTAAATATTAATTGTAGGGCAGTTGCTTGGCATCACAAAAGTATATACAATTTCTACTATTAATATCCCACGATGCCACTCTTGTTAATTGCTAAATTTGTTACTTTCAAAAAAAAAAAAAAAAAAGAATTGTACAACGCATCAGCGACTGAACAACTTTGTCACCATCTGCTTCCCTACCGGAAAACATATTATTTTTTCAGTCCTTTTTAGTTACCAGATAACAAGGAGAAAATTATTTCTCAGAGTAAAATGGGTTCTGAAGTAAAAACCATTGATTTTAGTTTTAAAGCTGAAGGGATATTGCAAATGATTAATTACTATACTCCCAAGTCAAATAAAGAGACTCGATGTAATATTATCCTCCCCTGTATACATGACAAAGATTTCTAATCTTTGTGTTTGTTGTATTTATCATCGCTAAAGTTCGGAATCCGTTAATGGGCACATTACCTAGACAATCTGCAGGTTAACTGATTTGCTCAGTTAGTTTTCCGCATTTTACCTACCAGTAGCTAAGGAGTAGATTAACGGCTTCAAAATCGTTCAAAAGTTTGTTTTTCTCATTTCCTCTCCCTACACCTTCCCCCTCTCTCTCCACTTTTAGTTTGTATTTTGCCTTCTGATAATGGACGCAAATTTTGTAAAAAAATCTTAGAATGTGTAACACAGTTGTGGCGTGAAATCAAAATGGTTAATGGCGAACCTAGATACAGCCAAAGTCAAGGAATTGTAAAACGAGCGAATCAAGACATTGAAAATATGCTCACTAGTTGGATGGCTGATAACCAAACTAACAAGTCGAGTGAGGGTGTACGATATGTACAGTTCGTGAAGAGTCGTGCCTATCATTCCGCAGTTAAAAGAAATCCACACGAAGCCATATTCGGTCGTCCCACAAAAGTGGGATTGTCTTCTTCTATTATACATGGCGTTCGCCGGGAAACGCTACCCACTGTTAGCGCTACAAGAAAGAAACTGCTCCCGGCGAGCGAGCGGTCAGCTTCCGGCATTGTTCGACCGTCGGCCGCGGACCATTTCATAATAATTACGCTTCATAAAATTGTATGTGCTAAGCATTTAAATGTGACGTCAGTTGCGGATCAACAGTGCCATCGTGGACACCCTGCAGGTACCAGTTGCAAAATCTAATCCTAGGTCCCTGGTCTATTTCTGTAATTTTATGCACCACAATTGTTTTGTACGGCTTTAAGTGAACTAGCTTTGTTACTTTCCAAGCTGACGTCTTAGATACGCCTGCCTGCTGCCCTAACTGACTTAATGATTTTTTGGGTGACTGTTCTAGTCGAAAAGCGATATCGTCAATTTTCTCCTCTGTGAGAATACGGTTGACCGACAGTCTCTTTTTGTTAAAAAATGAACCCGTTTCTCTTACTTTTTTAACCAGACGCAGAATTGTTGATTTAGCTGGCAGTAAAGCGCCAGGATATTCGCGACGAAATTTACTGCGACACTTTTTAAAAGACTTCTTCTTCACATATGTATCGTAGAGAAATATTCTTTGTTGCAAACTGTAACGTACCATAATTTTACTCAGACACGGTGCAGATTAGTAAGAGTATGAAGCCCCAAACCAGCCAAACCGCAAAGAAACGTTTATTCACAACACTGATTAATAAGAGACTGAAGTCACAAACTAGCTACAGTGCGGTGATTCACGGCGCCGTGTGGCGGGAGTTGCTGGCTTCACTGTCCCAGCAAGTTGCCGACGGCAACAGACTGGGAGGGTAGCGTTTCCCGGCGAACGCCCTGTACCACAAGGTGCATTACATTCGAGAAAAGCTGAAAAAGAACTTGAAAAATTAGAAGATTCACAAGGGACAGTGATTATGGGATCACAGTCAAATCTTACTCAAGAGTACATTCCACTATCCCCTGCTTCTACAGAATCACCCACAGAAATACACGGATTTATCGATAGTAATCTTAAACTGCCTTCAACATCATTGATACAGTTATGAAGAATATTCAGTTAACCTGCTCCTCCAAAGAATCACTTCTGTATGTTGCTCAAAAGCAGCGTCAGGTGCTCACAAGTGTAAATCGTGTGGTATGTCTGTTCACTTAATTTGTAGTGAAATAGATCCTAAAGAAGGAGGATATGGTAAGAATGTATTGTGAATCATCTGTAAAAAGAATATGGAGCAGGAAATACAGGGTTGTGAAGCCAGGAAAGGATTAAAATAGCAAGCAAAGAAAATGTTAGCAGTTTTTAATGCAAAACGTACAACTGCTGATGGAGGTGTCAACGTGATAATTAATGTACCAGAAATAGAGAAAAAACTGATGCCCGCCCGATTTTTGCTGTGGTGCTTTATAAAACAGAGGATGGCTGTTACAAACTTGGTACTAAAACGGATATCTTAAAACAACTGTATGCAAAATCTGAATTCAGTGTTTGCAAATAGAGATTTTTAACGAAAGAAGATATCCCTGCTGTAGAAATATCTTTACGTCAAATAGCGATAAAAGAATCCCTTGGTATTGGGCAGGATTCCATAAAATGTGAATGCAAATCTAAATGTATCACAAATAGGTGTGTTTGTCGCAAAAACCAATTGCTACAATTCAAAGCATCAACAGTCTATAGATTGCACTAATACGTAAGCATAAGTTCATTATGTGTTTTGCAAATTGATTTCCTTCATTGTGATAATATTTTAAACCATTTGATTCTTTGTATTGCAGTATTTTAATTGATTGATGATTAAATTTATCAACAAATTTGTTGATTGTTTGATTATATTGACCTGATTCTTCAGATATGGAAAATAAATAAATAATTAGTTGCAGCAAAGATCTTATTTTTCACTTTAACAAGTGCCTAGTAGGTAATTACTTAGGTAATTTCTAGGTTACCTTGGTAATTTGATAAATATTTTACAAATTAAACAATTAGCTGATCACCCTAGTTAATCTGCACATTACATAGATAATCTGCAGAATAACTGATATCTGCACTTTAGCGGTGACATATTCATTCGTAACATTATGACTATGTATGTTTGTATGATGGGTGCATTATTTTATACTAGAAATGGCAGGAGGGAGTATATTTATTGTAAGTGCATCTAGTCTTCGAAACAGAATTCTCTACGATGTTTGAGGACTTATAATTCTTGTATTAAGTTTTTGTGATTATATACGATTATTATCGAACAAATTTTGTAGGAATAACAATTGTCATTTCGTGCACAAGATGACTGCGTGTAGATAATGTTTCTCGGCGTGTATCAAAATCCACAGTTCCATCCATCTTTTGTGTGGAAATGACACCCGCCTATCAGAGTGTGCTAACGGTGATAAAATTCAAGCTTGGAGCTGAAGTGGCGGCCGTGGACCTGGGTCCTAATGAGGAGACTGTGGCGCGGCATCTGGACATTCATCACGTGCTAAGCAGGGCGCCCGCCATGACGGATTTATGCCCGGCCCGCTCCCTGTTTGTGACTTTCATTAATCACGGCCAGTGGACCGCGGGTGAGATTTTCATCACGCCCAGCGCTGACAAATGACTGCGCCCCGCTCCGTGACGTAGCCGGGAATCAGTGTGGCCACCACATGCAGCTACGGGGCACGCCATCTTCGGGACAACTCAGTAAGTTACAAGATATCAACAACAATCCGGCGTGCGACTGAGTTGTAATACAGATATCTAATCTTCATTTTATAGGGGCCAAACAAATTTTAATTAAAATTTATTATTTATTACTTACTATTTTCAATGACCGTCAAAAATAACTGGTATCACGTGTGGTGGTAGCAGGAATTTGTTCAGGTAAAGTTTCTATGGAAAAACTAATATCGATTAATTATTATCTGTTTTATTGATGTGATTAAACTTTCTCTGATTACATTTTCGGAGTGTTTGGCTAGGATGTTTTTAAATAACTGCATTAGATTTTAAATTGCAGAAATTTTTATTGTTATGAAAAAGTTTCTAAACAAAGTGTAATTTCAAAAACCAATAATGATTATTTATTTTGTTAATACATTTCGTTTAAACTTTAACTGACAACTTAGTTTTTAATAAACTTCACTGTTTATTATCTTCTATCAAAGAAATTCATAGGTTATTGTCGTGATTTTGTGAGGTCCCACTCACAAATCATTGCTGAAATTGTAAATAGATTAGCAAATAACAGACTTTAAAACCATAAGTAGTATGTATAGATATTTGTATAATTTTAAGTCTTTTGTAGTAATGTATTTTTTGTAGTTGGCTCTATTGTGTTGTTGGTCGAAAAAGAACGAAGGTGTTAAGATGGGGCAGAGAGCCCACGATGGAATGTATTATCTGGGCAGTGACGAATATGTATTGTGTTGTCTGAGTATTTAAAGTGTTCAATGAATTGTGCAGATAAATGAAAATATTGGTAGAATTGATTTAACATTAACATCCGTTGCGCAGAAGTATGTAATTTGAGAGCAGTTTATTAAACAGTAATAATATGCTAGATGATAGCGCTTCCGCGAAAACCAATGCTTGGGCCATGTGTTGAAGTTGGCGGCCTATCTACCTTCGACTAATTAATAGTAAGGAGGACCTAGCAACTTGTTCTAGTTCTACAGAGAATACAATGTAAGCATCGGAAGCTCTACTCCTTACATGAATTTTTGCATCTAGTCGTTGTAAATAAACAAAAGTCAACTCGTAAATTTAAATGAACGCCGCACTGTCATTTTTTTAAATCTCTAACTCGCATTATTATTTTTTATTCTTGCCTTTCGGCTTGTGTGTATTTACTTCCACTACATACAATACCATCGCAGTTACATTTCCTTTATAATAATATAAAAACAAATAGTATCAACTGCAGTTATTAATTTGAAATTTCCTGGTTAGCCAAGCAGCGCTGTGGTGGCGGCCAGTACAACTAACACTTCGGGCATCATCGGACTCGCGAGGATCACCGAGCTATCAAGTGGAAGTCCAGTCTCCTGGCGTAACGCATTTTATTAAAGTGGATTCAGTCAAAAGAGTAATTTACTTACGGTTATTTCTAACAATACAGTCGTACCATCTTTTCAATAGTTTGGTTATTATTCTGAAATAAAGGTTCGTTTGGCTGCAGACGTTTTGCGAACGTGATATTACGTGCTTCATTCTCAATATAGTTTCTTTATAGTATTGCCACAAAACTGTTATTTAAGCCTTTCACAACTTTATGATGGTTACAGTTTTTATTTTATAAGAAATTTAAGAATGTTGCCTTGTTCTTCCCTTTGCGCCTGCCTAATAATTCTTCATGCTGCTTGTACAATACCTGAAATGACTCCAGTTCATCACAGTTTTGCCAACTTTAATTAAATTTAATTTTTTTAATATAATTAGTGTTGCCACCTTGTTTTTTGAAAGATAAGAGTACATTTGTATTGTCGATGGCAAAAATAGAGTACAATGTAAAGGAAAATAGTACGCTTATTTTTTATGTTTTAACACACATTTTTCATTGTTTTTGACACATTCTACAAATACTTATTGTTCCTAGACGATTCCACAGCATCTGTAGAGTCTATATATAAGTGAAAATATGTTTTGAGCTCATAATTTGTGAAGTTGAGCAAAGATTTGAGTTGTTTTTTTTCACCCTAATCTCTCCACTTAGCATTCTTGACAGAAAAAATTCTCTCAATGAATGCAGAAGTAGCTGGTACAGAAGAAAGAAAAGAAATTATTTTAAATATATTTGATAAATCTTCTCGTTTATTCAATATCTACTGCCATTTTTGGGAAGTTGGTAAATCAGTTAAACTTTAAACATCTACAAGTTTTCCATGCAACTCATTCAGCAGTATTCTTTCTTCATATAAACAATCCATAGCAATTTGCAGTTTTAAAGCTTCAATAACACACACAAAATTTTCATATTGAAAGGTTGATTTTAAATTAATGTTGTTTAATGAGAATTTACCAATTTTCTACAGTGAAATCGAAACATTCCTACAGATAATCAATAGCTTTTACCGTTTGGATACTACGTAAAAAATCAACCCGTGGTGTGAGAATTGTGTGTTGGCTAAAAAAAAGAGCATTTTTAACGTCCTCTTTTACTTTCGTAGATTATAGAGTTACTTTCGTAGATTATAGAGAACGTCCACGTGAAATAGAGTACAACAAACAGTCAGTCTATAATAGAGTACGGGTGACGACCCTAAATGTAATTATCCATGCTGTTTGAAGTCATTTTCATTAAACAACAATTGCATTAATTCAATAAAAATCAGATAATTAAACAACTGAACTCTTAAGCACGGTTGCGCAGCGTTGTTGATACCAATTACAGAACAAGAGACTCCTTCAAAGTTTGCAGACTCCTTTCAGTTATACTAACCGGTGGGACGTGTAGAACGGGTAGCACAGTTTCAGATGTTTCGTCGTTGATGAACATTAGCTATTTAAAAAATTGTTTATGCTAACGATTTAAGCCGGCTTTAGGTTAACAAGACCGGCTTCTTCTTCCATCGGTTGGGTTTTAATAATCTCAATCTAGCAGTCTGTATCAGGATAGACAAGGTTCTGTTTCTGTGGTAATACAACTCCGCACTAGTAAATATGAGGGAAGCGTATGAACACATTATTTCAGTGCTCGCCTGAGGTACGTAGTTAGGAGGAACGTGCAAAAACAAAGTTACAGCCGACGATTAGGACCTAGAAACGTTTCTCTTAGCGTCGAAAAGTAATACGGTTGATATACAACGTAACAAGGTATCCAAAATAATAATAATAATAATAATGAGAAAGACTTTGCAGCTGACAGACGCATAGGACTGAAGAGTTCTTAAATTATTATTTTTAATCAAGTAAGCCATATCAGAACTATCAAAAGAGATAAAAGCTAATACTGGAGTGCCACGAGGTAGTGTATTGGGACCACCACTGTTCATTATTCTGATGAATGTATTGACGAGTTGAACTCAGAAGTTATATTGTTTGCAATTGACATAATATTATACAGTAGAATTAAAACAGAAGAGGACTTTCAACAGCCACAAGATGATATGAACAAGGTATCTATCTGGTTAGTTAAACACGGAATGAAAATAAATGCCAAGAAACAGCTTATCAGGTACATGTATAAAAAAATTAAAGATATTTTATAAGGAAGGTATGGAAGAGTTTTTTGAAGATCACAGTTGGAATCATCTTGGCATAACTTTTGATAGTGAACTAAATTTGGGAAGACATTTGGACAGGTGGTACAAAGAGGTTTCAAAATCCATCATTTATTGGGGATAGTGGTAAGGAGATGTAATAGGGAACCGAAGGAGTTGGATTACAAAACCTTGGTCAGACCACTGCTTGAATATGGTGGAGTGGTGTGGTGTGGGAATCACTTCATGGTTATCAAATTCAGGAGCTGGAAGAGGAGAAGCAGCCAGATTTGTTTGCGGAGATTACCGCAGAATGCAATCAGTAACTGATATTATGAAGGAGCTGGGCTGGGAGTCGCTGGAAGACAGAAGAGGGATGAAGAGACTGTTTGGATAGTTCGAGGCTTATAATTACAATAATGCATGGATGAATATTAGTAAAAACATTAAGAATTCTACATGGAAGAGATGACCATAATCATAAACTGGTACTTGAATTGAGACGAAAGGAAGTGGGAAAATTTTCTTTTGTAGGTAAGGAAGTCAGGGACTGAAATAAATTACCAAGGGAAATAATAGACACTTTAGCAAAAATACTGAAGGAGTTTAAAGTTGCAATTCGTAAAAGGCAGGCGTGGCTAGGTGGTTTATTTATTTCTCGTGTTCAGGACAT
The DNA here is from genome assembly GCA_031002005.1 of Vandiemenella viatica. Lineage (NCBI taxonomy): Eukaryota > Metazoa > Arthropoda > Insecta > Orthoptera > Morabidae > Vandiemenella > Vandiemenella viatica. The sequence goes on from JARYHS010009186.1 coordinate 228,884,661, forward strand.
AACATTACAAGTTGAAACAAAACAAATAAAATTAATCAATTCATATTAAGCTTATGGACTATAGAACACAATTAAATGGAGTGTGACCAGAATTCCGCAATCCTGATGGCCTTCTCATTTGCCCTAAAAAGGTCGTTGGCAGTGCAGGTTTCAGGTAGATTCCTGCATACCAGAAGATGTTGTGGGTACTGCAGCTCACCACATTCACATAGTTTGTTTTCAGCAGTGTAACCCCATTTTTTTATATTAAATCTGCATCGGGACACTTCAGTTCTTAATCTATTTAATGCCTTCCATATGGCATATGGCTGATTACACCCCGCGGCCGGTGCCTCTTTGATATTTCTCCAGTGGCCTTCAGGCAGCGAATTTCCCCGTGGTTGTACACGGCGTGCTCCAGGTGAAGATGTTATGGCTTTAGTTGACTGTAAAAGCTCTTTCTCGACTTTAGCCTTGTGGGTTGAGGTTCATGTCCAAACAAAGGGTGTCTGTGGTCTATTTCCTCTTCTCTGCAGCTGTTTTCCTTCGAATGTCAGGTGGTGCTATACCCATGATTTGGTATATTTTGCTGACAGGAGTTGGTTTCAGGCAACCTGTTACAATGCGATCAGCATCATTCAGTGCTATATCAACCTGTCTAGCATGTGCAGAGTTTTGTCAAACTGGTGCTGAGTATTCTGCTGCAGAGAAACTGAGTGCCAGGGCAGATGTACGAAGCATATTTGGCTGTGCTCCCCAGGAGGTACTTGTAAGTTTTCGGATGATGATGTTCCGGGCGGAAAACCATGACATGGGAAGGTGGCGGTGTAAGGACATTGCTCCATTGCTCCATTGCTCCATCGCAGCTGAAATTAACTCAAATTAAAATTATTTAATATTGGATCTGAGCGAACTTATCTCTAAAATCTGATAATTTTGGCAATACAAAAAAATATTTTTTTAATGTAGTGTAAAGCTGACAGTGAAAGCCGTATATTGTTCATAGAATATCTGAAACATGGACAGCCAGAGGGAAACAAGAAGACAAGCTAGAAAGACAGGCTGCAGTCCCTGGGAGCGGGAGATATTGCGGGGTCAGCTAAGAAGCCGCCGGGTCGGCCCTTCATTAGATGTAAGGGCCACTGACTCAGCGCGGGGCTGTAATTGGACGCTCCACCACACTACCGGCGTCGGCCGCGGCGGCCCGATAACCACTTAGTGCTCGACGCGTGGCGCACAGAATTTATTTACTGTCTCCTGTCACACCATAGCCCAGCGCCAAGCAACTACTTTCCAGAAGTGAAAACTTCTACAGGCGGGCTGTATACCTATGAATTCGCGACAACGTGTTGCGCGTTGGAACACACAATTTGTATACGATTTTGATGGAACTTTGCATACATACATATACATTAAAACAAATGAAAAATACTCTTTACATTTGAGTTACAAAACCTAAGTTCTTCCTTCTTTCCCCCTCGCCGTAATTTCTGTCAACATTGTTAATACAAACCCACAGTTTTTATCCGATTTTGATAGTACTTAGCACAGGTATACTTCTAAACAAGGTGGTCTGGTAGCTCAGCGGTTAAGGCGCTTACTTCCTGAAGTTTCTCTCTCCCGTCGCGGATTCAAATCCCGTGGTGAACAGGATTTTTTTAGGAGCTGTATTTGACTATATGAGCTACGCCGGGATGTTCCGTGGTTCTGATTCCACGATAAACTGTAGGTCCCTGAGGAAAGTAATTGGCTTTCCTGCCTCCGTCACAACAGCTTGGCAAATCTCCTTAGGGAAGATTCGACCAGCCTTCGGGTTGAGGACTAGGCTAGATTTTTAGTTTTTGAGGTGAAAACTTCTTTAGGCGCATTGGGTGATTTTTGGATTGTTAAAATCTTCCGAGTTCGCGTCACCGACATGGTATATCTGTTGCGGTCTGGTGGCTCAGTGGTTAAGGCGACTGACTGGGGAGCGAAAAGTCCCTGCTTCGAATCTCTGCCTCGAACCCGACATTCACCTCTGGCACAGTACGTCACAAAGCTTCCGCGGCTCGGATTCCACGTTAAACTGTAGCATCCCTGTACCAGGAAGAGCTACAGGGGCGGAATGCGCGGCCAATAGAAACCCTGACACCAGTTCATTACGAACACACGAAACCATTATTATTTGCTATATCTGTAGCTATGACAAGTATGACGTGTTGTGCGTATGGTTTTTATAGCTTTAAGTTTTCCCTTCTGTCGGCAATCTCCCATCACTGCCAACTGTTTCTCTCTCTCTCTCTCTTTTTTGTTTTTGTTTTTTTGCATATGGTTTTACGCCTTATCGACGTCGAGATTGAAGTCATTAGAGGTGGGACGGAACTGTATGAAAAGAATGGGAAGGAATTCGGCCATGACCTTTTAAAGGAACCATTCCGACATTCGCCTGGAGTGATTTGGGGAAATCATGGAAAACCCAAATCTGGGTGGCCGGACGGTGATTCAAACCCACGTCTCCCCGAATGCGAGGCCAGAGCGTTACCGCTCACTCACCACGCTCGGTACATATCTACTAAGCATTTTCAGTCGTACTCCTCAATTGGTCATAAGCAGAACGATAGGAGGAGGACAAAATTGGGGAGTTATCTATACTAAAAATTAATACACAGACGGAAAAAAAAATCCCAACACCAAGAAAGACTTGTGTTAGATAAACGAAATTTGGTAGGCGTGTTTATACATCTGAAAGATGACATCGATTCAAATTTCGCGCTTCGCGCATAAGTGTGGCGCTAGTAGCGCTACTCAGAGCTTGCAAATCAGGTTTGCTTTAAATACGCGCTGTAAAGTTTGTGAACGTTATTTACCGCTGAGATTTGACATAGTGAGTTGATGTTAGCCAAGAATGCCTTTAAGAAGACGAAGAAGCCATTATCAACAGCTCACCGAGTTTGAACGAGGTCGTGTAATAGGGCTACGAGAAGGTGGATTTTCTTTTCGCGATATTGCAGAAAGACTTGGCCGGAATGTATCCACTGTGCATGATTGTTGGGTGCAGTGGTCAAGGGATGGTACTGCCTCAAGAAGACCGGGTTCCGGGAGGCCACGTGGCACTACTGAGAGGGAAGACCGCCGTATTCGGCGTACAGCTGTGGCGCATCGTACTGCGTCTGCGGCAGAAATTCGAGCTGCAGTTGGTACCACAGTGACACAACGAACTGTTAGAAATCGGTTACTTCAAGGACAGCTCCGAGCCAGGCGCCCTGTAGCGTGCATTCCACTGACTACAAGCCATCGCCGTTTGCGACTCCAGTGGTGTCAAGCCAGAGCTCATTGGAGGACGGAGTGGAGATCTGTTGTGTTTTCTGATGAAAGCAGGTTCTGCCTTGGTGCCAGTGATGGCCGAGTGTTGGTCAGAAGGAGGCCAGGGGAACGCCTGCAACCAAACTGTCTGCGGCCTAGACACACTGGACCTACACCTGGAGTCATGGTCTGGGGAGCAATTTCCTATGACAGCAGGAGCACTCTTGTGGTTATACCAAACACACTGACTGCAAATTTGTACGTCAGTCTGGTAATTCAACCTGTAGTGCTGCCATTCATGAACAGCATTCAAGGGGGAGTTTTTCAACAGGATAACGCTCGCCCTCATACCGCTGTTGTCTCGCAACGTGCTCTACAGAGTGTCGACATGTTACCTTGGCCTGCGAGATCACCAGATCTGTCTCCAATTGAACACGTATGGGATATCATTGGACGACAACTCCAGCATCATCCACAGCCAGCACTGACCGTCCCAGTATTGACAGCACAAGTACAACAAGCATGGAACTCCATACCACAAAGTGACATTCGAAACCTGTATGACACAATGCATTCACGTTTGCAGGCTTGCATTCAAAATTCTGGAGGTTACACCGGCTATTAATTTAACAGTATTTCACATTTGAAATGCATTTTCTTGAGCTTAAATTAACCTGTGATCTTGAAAATTTAATCAATTAAACATGTTAACTTGACAAATGCATTGTCCAAATTTCATTACTCTACAATAATTTTTTCTTGGTGTTGGGATTTTTTTTTCCGTCTGTGTATCATTGAATTTGTTGAGTATTAATTAGCTATTTAGCTTAACTATGAGATTACCCTGTAACGTTACTACTACATAATTAACTAATGATTTCATCTGTAATTTACAAACTATATGCACTGCGAAAATTAAAAGTGCAACACCCAGACAAGAAGACCGAGCGTGGTGGGTGAACGGTTAACGTTCTGGCCTCGCATTCGGGAGGACGCGGGTTCGAATCCCCGTCCTGGCATCCAGATTTCGGTTTTCCATGTTTTCCCCAAATTACTCCAGGTGAATGCCGGATGCTTCCTTAAAAAAAAAAACGGTCATGACCGAATTCCTTCCCGTCCCTTGTTCCCAGTCCCATCCCGCCTCTAATGACCTTAGCCGTCAACGAGGCGTAAACCCATAAGTAAAAAAAAAAAAAAAAAAAAAAACAAGAATGGTGGAATTTTAGTAAACTTTGTAGATATATCGAGGGTCATACCCAGAAGAAATGATAACAAATTGAAATGAATCAGACTACATTTATTACCTTTAGACAGGGGCGGATCCAGGGGGGGGGCTAGGGGCTCAAGCCCCCCCCAAAAGTATCTGGGTCCACCCCCGACATTGTAATTTTGGAGACCTTTTTTTTAGCTCTACGGATTCAATAAAGACTACCCCATGGCCGACTCAAGCCCCCCCCCCCCCCAAACAAAAATCCTGGATCCACCCCTGCCTTTAGATACAGTTGTCAGTAAGAAGTGCGCCCGCATTGAGCACCTATACATTCATGGATCCTTGCCTGCGTTGAATCAATAAGTGTACGGATGTCTTCTTGGGTACTGCCTCTTTACGCCTGTATGTCTTGTGCAGTCATTTGTTGCACAGTTTGTGCTGGATGACCATGTGATCTAATGTGTCTACTCCTGGCATCCCAGACATGCTCTATTAGAGACAAATCGGTGACTTTGCGGTCCAAATTATGATCGTGAACCCTAGCATGGTTTCTGTTGTGATGGCCACTGGGCATTATCCTGTTGGAAGATGTGATTTGGATGGTGGACATGAAGCATATCACAATATGGTGCAGTAACCCATCCACATAGTGGGTTGCCATTGTACCTTCAACAACAACCAGCTCAATCCTGCTGTCGAAACTGATTAACCGTGACACCAGTGGCTGCACCTGTGTGATGTCGTGAAATCACAGTAGTGTAAGCTGTCTTCCACTACACCTGCGAACATGTTGTCGATTATGACTTTGCCGCAGACAGAATCGAGACTCGTCTCTAAACACAAATGTCCATTTGCTTTTTGCATTACACCAGGTTAGACAATGCTGGCAATGAAATCAGGTTAATGTAATACATTGCATATGGGTCAGAGAGTGCAACCCAGCTTCAAACAATTGGTTTACAATCATCCGGAGGGTGACTCTCTCTGTAACCACCCACACTATATGTCGGTCTTGACGTATTGTTGTCCTTCTGTACAGACGTGTGCCTGCTTCTTTCATCCACTGTGTAACAAGTCTGTATACTGACATTGCACTCTCTGAGAGTTTCACGACAAGATGCACCCATTTCAAACACGCCAACTCTCCGACCTCTATCAGTTAGGCATTTGGGTGTAGAGGGTCATCACTCTTCACCTTGGTATACTTGCTCAACAAGTATTTGTGGACAAAAAAGTGTCACATTACACCACTTATCTGCTAAAAAACATAGCAATTTTTCATAATAAAGAGCCCCGTAATTCTGATACTATTACATGAAAAACTTTCAATTTTTAATCGTTTAATACTCTTCATATGGTAATAATATCCATGACATTCTTGTGAATAAAAACAGATGTCTGCAGTTTTTGTTGCTTCTCTATAATGATTGAAAGGTTTCACCTTAGTCTGGACATGGTTGTTGTAGTCCATTATTATTGCATGGTATACATGTTGCGGGCGACTGTTAGCATGTTGTTTGAGCTACCTTACCTGTAGTTTCAGTTATTAAATTCCTCCTTGCTCTCTAATGCAGACCGAGCTTGGTGGGTGAGCGTAACATTCGCACCTGGCATTCGGCAGGTCACAGGTTCATATCCAGTCTAGCTATCCAGATATCGGTTTCCTGAAATCATTCCAAGTAAATGCTGCGGTGGTTCCTTCAAAAAGCAATTGTCGAATTTCTTCCAGTTCCTTGTCCCCCACCCATCCTCTCCGGAATCTAATGACCTCTACCTCAACGAGCCGTAAAAGTCGGAAGCAGAAATAACTCCCTAATCCATACACTAATCTCATCTGCTATTATTTTCTGAATGCTAAACTGGGTTTGGATGCTGTAAATTCTATAGGATAACTCTTAAATCAGTTAAAATTTCCTTGATGGGGTGGATGACACACTCTGCGTTGTTATTTAAAATAATTATCAATAGATGTTCTTGTTAACATCCACACACCCATTGCAGCTGTCCCAACCCTCCTTCCCTGCTTTTCAACTCTGCTAACTCACCTAGTAGAAATATTCTGACAAAGCATATTCAATATGTCCAAAACTGAAGTGGTAGTAATGTCACATTCAAACTCAGGTCTAATCTTTTTTTGTAAACACCACATAGTGCATTACAAACTGATTTGTACAAAACATTCCTACACAAACTAATAAATAACTGTTAGTAACCAGTTCATGTGTAAACTGCAAATTCCAGTTTTCAAGTTACTGCAAAATTTTACATTTTTCTAACAGTGTTAAAGAATCTTGGAATAAGTTCCTCAAATGTGGGAAGAATTTTCTTAATATCTCAACGACCCTCGATTTTAACTTAGGTCCCATAATTTTGAATAATTAGATGTTTCAGTTACACGATGATTTATTATTAAATTACTTTCATTGACAAAGTTCTACAGTGAAAAATGCTATAACTAATGAAGAAACACATAATTTTGTAGTTTCAAAGCTGCAGGTAATCCCTTGAAAATAAAGAGAAAACAGTTCTGTTTCAAGTTTTCAACATTTGGGCTTATTCATTATTTTTCTTGTATTTCTGTGTGAACTGACATTTGTTTTTGACACTAATTATTAGTTTTTCTGATTATTTAAAACTGGTTCATAATATGACTATTGGCATGTTAGATTCAAGATGCAGCAGTTACCATCAGATTTTTTGCTCTTCATTTTCCCACTGGTTATAAACTCTGCAACTACTTGATGATATTACATCCATATTTTAAATATAAATTCAAAATAGTAGTTATCAGCTGATTTATATTTCAATGCAATACTACTTATACACATTCAGTATTACTTTTTCACTGTTATTCAGTTCATTTTGTGAGTGCTTTAGGTGCATCACTTTTCAACAAGCTAATTCCTATAATCTTGAATCCATAAGCTTTGGGTTGACATGGCATCTCCCTCTCATTCATCAGTACCATCATCACCCACTTTACAGCCTCTAGCCGGGTCTGCTTCGTACACAAGCCTCTCTCCTCCATTGAATAGCTGCCATCATCTTGGTCTAGTCCTCCCCATCTTCAGCATACACTCCTCACAGCATCATTACTTTGGTCTTACTCTGAGCTATTTATCTAGTATCTCCATTTTATTTATTTTCTTTGGTAAACTCTGTTCCCCCACTGTCTTAACATGTCTATACCATCTTAGTCTTTCCTTCTCTGTCCTTTCCAGTGAGAGTTATTAACCAGGTCCCTCATATTTTCAGTCCTTATCCTGTCCATTTTCATAACCCCTATTCTGTTTCTTAATAATTTCACTTCACACTCTTTAATCTTACTGATATCCCATTCTCTACTGTCCAGGTTTTGGCAGCTTACACGACACTAGACACACAGTCCTTGATTAATTACTCCCTTACTTCTCATTTCCATTTCAGGCTTCTGTTTTTGCCTGTCTTCCTCTATCACTTATATCACTATTTTTTCTTCCATTTTTCTGTACATCGACTCCTTCAGCTTTTCTCAAGCTATCATAATTTCTCTGGTTATCATCTTCTTCCTGGTTATGACCAAATATTTACTTTTATTTATATTAAATTTCATGCAATACTAACCAATAAAGTTCTCCCATAGATCCAACTGTCCTTGGACTACATTATTCTCCCAGATCATTAAGTCATCTACAAAGTGCATTGACTTTGTTTTCTTCTCTGATCCTCACGCCATCTTTCCAAAACATCATCCCTGGCCAAAATAAAAAGTAGTGGCAAGAGGGCACGTCCTTGTTTAGCCTATCCCCCCCCCCCCAGTAAACCTTTCACCTTTTTCACATAACTCATTTCCCTGGTTTAATTCTGTCACTCTACATTTTCAACTCCTGTTCTTCATAGCCTACTATACCTTTCACTTACATACTATTACTATTACTCCATGACTCACTAAAAGTGGATGGCGGAGGGTGCATTGCACCTATCCGGAAAGGTAATGGTTTGGAAGGGATATACGGTATATGGCAGGAGGTGTCCATGGGCTATTGTGAGGAACCATCCTGTTTGCCTGGAGTGATCCGGGAAAACCATGGAAAACCCAAATCAGGATGGCCAGAGTGCTTTATCGAAAGCTACTCCTGTCAGATTTTATGTTTACTCGTCCGGTAAATCCTTTCTACTCCACTCCCTAATCGCTTGTGGAAAAAATGAGTACAGAAATGTATTGGTTCTGGCCCCGATTTCTCTTATCTTATTTTCACGGTCATTCCGAGATATGAATGTTGGTGGTAGCAATATTTGTTTACTGTAATTCCGAAATACGTCAGTCGAGAATTTTCGAATTAGCTTCTGTCGAGAGCAATGTCTTCGGTGTTCCAGGTCTTCCCAACCTAACTCCTTCAACATTGCACTTACACTTTCCCTCCAACTATATATACCTATCATGAATCGGAAGGCTCTTCTTTGGACCTTCTCTAATGTCTCCATTAATCCCTTCTGATGGGGACCTCATACAGAGTAACAATATTCTAAGTGAGGTCACACTAGTGACTTGTATGCAATCGATTTAACTTCTGGAGTGCATTGTTTTAAATTACGACCTAGAAATCGGAGCATACGATACCCAGCTGCATGTTTTCCCAATATCCCGGAACATTAGCAGCAAGTCCTTTCATATTTACAATGCTTTTCCTGCAGCTGTCTCACAGCAAATATCTGAAGCCACTTAACTATTTTTTGACCCTACCACCCTTTTCCCCAGGATCTTCTCAAACCTAATTCTTAATTATTTTTTTTTATTTGTTTGTACTCCCCATTTTGTGTGGGTGACCTCTCACCATTTTCCTGTTACTCCTGCTGCTTTTACCACTCACACACTCTCTTCAGCAGTGCCTGGTGCCTTTCCAGCCTTTGTCTTATCCATAGCTGTTTCCACTTCTTCTAATGTTAGATCTTTTTCTGTCTACCTTTCTATATTGGTGTCCTTCTTCTCTTGTAGTACTGTCTCATCTTGTGTCCAATTTAGAATCAACAGAGCCTCATAATATTCCTCCACATATTTGCTAGTTTTTCCATGTTATATATTTCCGTTCAATTTTCATTCATCATGCTAAGGTCTTCTCTCAAATCTTTCATCTTCCATTTACCATTCGATACAGTGCTTTCTTGTTACATCTGCTAACCCCTTCAATTATCTCTGTTCATTTCTCCAACCACTTTCTCCGCTTCTCCATTAGAATAGTACCTGTAAATGTGATCTGTATAACAATGATACGGAATGGAAGTGAAAGAAGGGCTGCACAGTTATGACCATGTTATAACATTTACAGGATTCCAGATTTGAAAGAATAATTGGATTGGGCTAATAGACAAAATACTAATTGATTTAGATTAGAATTTACTCATTAACCTGCAGTCAACATTACTTCCATTTCTGGCAGCTCTCAAGCATTTCTATATATTTCCACTACAATTCATCCATGCTATAATAATTTGCTCTAACACTTAATGACTTGGGTCACCACAATAAGACAGATAAGTAGATGCCAACCTCAAGCTTGCAGATTGGAATCCTTCCTGCCTTGAACTGTTACAAACTAGACTGACCAGTAGGAAGCTTGATGTACACTCAAAGCACCATGCACCAACCATAAATTTTAGATTGAAAAGTAATATAATCACAGTGTGTTTGGCTCATGAATGCTCTAATTACTAATCTGAAAAGAGTGTCTTGGGTGAACAGTAGTTCTCTGGCTGCATTCAGGAACATGTGGGTTTGAATTCCCATCTGGCCCTTCAGATTTCAGTTCCCATGGTTTCCCCAAATCACTAAAGGCAAATTCTGAAATGGTCCCTTCAAAATGTAATGGCCAAATTCTTTCCTCTTCCTAACCCCCAGTCCTTTCCCAACTGTTAATTACCTTGATGAGACAAGGCATAAAGCCAGAAGAAAATTAAAATTACTAATCTGTTGAAGTATGGTCATGTATAGCAACGAATTTACGATCTATATTTTAATACATGTCATTTGCAATCATTTACTGCTAACTTAGTAACTGGAGATGTAATGCACATAGCTGGAATTAAAAGATTCATTTTAAATAATAACAGTATTTTAATATTTTCACAGGGATTAGCAATGTTTAAAAAATATTAAACTTTCAATCAGAAAATTGAGGACTGGCTATTCCCTAATGCAACCTGTTTGTGCTAATCTCTATCAAATGAGAAAAACTCATGTTCTTGACACTTATGATATATTGTGAAGAAATTAAAAATTATTATCAATTACAAAACAATGAACTTCCTATTTTAACTAGTGTGTACTAGCTAAATTAAAATTAGATGATACTGTGAATGTCATGTTATAAAACCACAAATGTGTAAAATTTCCACAAGGGTTGCTGTATGAAACGGTACTCCACAAAAAAATATATACTGTATATATTGATCATTTCTGATCTTAATCAAGATCAAAATCAACAATTAACTGTAGAAAATAGATTCACAATGTACTTGAATATAAATTTACAGAGAGAAAAGTGTGAGGGTGTGGAAGAGTCTACAAAAATGAAGGAGATGTGGATTAGTTCTATTCATAAGACTTATATTCCAACAATAGCAACAATAAGCCCTTTATACTAAGTTGTATTAAAGACTTTAATCTGTGAATAAATATACGGTTATAATCTATCAACCCAACCCAGGCATCTTTCTCTACCAATTAATCCAATCTTTTCGTCCCACTGTGTTACAATTACCAGCATTTGTACAAACTCTCATCTGAATTTGCTGCCTTATTCCCTCCACTAACATTGCTGTTGGGGCTTAAAGGGCATATCTACAGCATGCTCTTCCATCTCTCTGTTTATCAGCTTTACATTTATATAAACGGCCATAGACAAACATTCCTTAATCTGGATCGTTCAGTTATGTCATATGCCAATTAAGTAAAAATCACATCTATTAGCTAGAGTAAGCAGCTTTGACAACGTGGTCTTGAATCAAAATCTTTATTTTACTTTCTAACACTCCTGCCGTCAAAAAAAAAAAAAAAATATGCATTAAAAATGATGAAATCTTCATTCCTGAAGCCAATTCCTTAACAACAAAGCTAAAATTACAGTAATGCAAGTTTTACATCTCAAAAGGCTTATGATTTTTTAAGTGGAAAACACATTCACAATTCGAATACAAACACAAAGCACATCCATTTTAAACAACACATATTTAATTAAAAACTGTTACAATGTGAAATGAACTATGATTCAGGTTTTATAAAAAAGTAAACCAAAGTTCAAGAAAGATGACAGCATTAAGATTACATACAGACAAATAAATTAAAAAGCATAATTTCATGCAATATCCTTTATGAGAAATGGCTACTAATCTCGTGGCAGAACTGATAGCAATGAGAGGGGAAGCTTCTGTCAGAAGCCAGCTCCAAGACAAAAGCTGTGACATAGCACCCTCCAGTGAGTGAAATTGCTATTGATATTCACTGTTTAATGTGGTCACAAAGTTGCTGGGCCCACCATAACAGTGATGTCACCTTTGTTTATTTCCCTTCTACACATTTCCATGCATTATTCAATTACCATCATAATACAAAAACGTGTTAAAATATGAAATTCTGGTTTATTGCAATCAGTAAAGGTTTGTGAAAACAGATAAATAAAATGAGTCTATAAAGAAAATATTTATTTAAATTTTAACATGTAATTTACCATCGCTTACAGTTTCCGAGATAGTTTTTTTTTTAAATACACTCAGGTCAAATCATTAAAAGTCCAAATACATATTACTTTCACTTTATCTGAAACAACTGGTTGAACAGCAATACCTGAAGGATCACAATGGTCTAACATATCAAATTTACATTAGGACCTATTCACACTATTAAAATATTTACAATTTGAACTTGACAATCTATATTTTCTTCATATATTGACTTTAGACTTTTATACAATGGTATAATTTAGTCAAGACATTAATATGAAAGAATTCATAAAAATTCTACTCTATAAATAATAACCAACAAAACTAAAAAAATATTAATAAAAAGAGTCAATGACACAGTCATTGAGTAATGGACGGTATGAGTAAGACTAAGTGTGAGCTACATTAAGCTCAGAAGTGTGAGAGGTTAGGAGGAACGACACAAAGCTTATTTCTGATCTGGTCCCTGCATCACCTCCCAGTATGTGAATTAGGTTAAGGAATCAATTAACCCGTGTTAAAGCAGTTAAACTTTCACTAAAGAAAATCCACGACACATTTTTGACTGATTTTAATAACCTTCAAATAATTTAAATAGGAAATTTCTGAGATGAGAAAGAAAAAACAGTAACTATGATTTTTCAAATCCAATTCTGCTACAAAAATAAACATTAATTTTAATGTACCTCAATAAGAGAAAATCGAAAATCTGTCATCAGATCACAAGAACAAACTAATTTATTAATGGCATGAAACAGTAATATTATTTAACATATATTTTGATTTCAGAAACCACCATTTGTTATTTAAAAAATTATCATTTAAAGTAAAAAGCATATATCAAAATAAACAATTAAGTTATATAAATGAATGGCTCATGACAAAAAAATTACAAGAGAATGAAAAGCAAGTTACAAATGAGTTAAAAACATTGTCACTTAGGCAAGGCATCTTTCTCACAGTGACACAAACCCATTTTCTTTTTTTAAGTAACATTGATCTGATAGAAAATAACTTCATAAGTCCTGAGAAAGCATCTCACAAAAGAACCACAGGTTACAATCTTGGTCCTTGTCAATATACTGAGTAGCAACTTTTCAATTCCTTTTAACTTTTTAATCCATCACACACTATAGTTTCAACATTTAATACAGATCTTAGAACTTGCTGCAATGTACGCTTCAAACTGTATTTTATTGAAGCCATTGGTCTTCAAATAAATACATTTTAAAAGTACTCCTTCCTAAGTAGTCATATATTCACAAATCACATAAGTAGCTTTCCATAAAAATAAAATTTACATGCATAGATTAACTCCATTTATAATATCAGAAATACAACACTCTGGCTAGATACTAACTTTCTGTACAATTGTTTCTGATAGATTGAGTAGTTCTGTTGAAACAAACATCTACATCACTGAAATGTTACACATAACAATCATGGGAAACATTTTAGTATAGACTGAGAAGAATGCTAGAGGGAATATTAGTATGTTCACAGAAATAATTAAAAAAAAAAAAAAAACAAACATCAATGTATTACTACACTACCAGCAACAATAAATATTTTGTGCTTCAGATTAGTTATTCACAGCAATCATTTAACAAAGCAGAACTACTTTTGAACATAAAAAAAAAGGAGTTTTAAATACATCAATCAAAAGTGTTAGATACAATGCCAAAGTTTGTGCATTCCAATTTTTTTCTCAAATGATAGATACCAGACAACAAAATAGATTTGTAAACCTGTCTCTGGTTAAAGCAAGGTCAGTAACTCCAGTTTTCTTTTTAATGTATACAATTCTAACTCAGTAGTTGTCCTTTGAAAGCAAAACTATTTTGTAACCAATGTATAATATATATATATGTGTATATGAAGAGTAAGACATTATGATGTATTGAAAGCTGTAATGTTAATTATTTATTTAATAGAAATAAATGTCGTGAAGTTGTGATACGTAATGTTTGTGCAATTTTTTGGAATAGAAGTTGTAACGAAAATGAGATTCTTCTGTAGTTGCCATCGATTTCAGAAACTCAGTTCAGTCCATATTGCAGCAATCCAATAAATCACTTCAAAATCAGATCATCAGACTTTGGAAAATACATATAATTATGAATGAAAAATGATAAATGCATACTCTGCAGATATATGATAAATATGTAATATAAACAAAAATTTACTCTTCTTTCTTTTTAAGTAAGCCTTGTATCTCCAGGTGGGTTGAAACAAAATGGATACACTTGTAAAACAGATTTTCTTTAGAAGTCTCTCAATATCAGTAAATCTCTTACAACATACTGAGCACTTCCTGTAAATGCACATTTAAGGAAATTACATCACAAGATGGCTAAGTTACTGACCACCATCTGTCACCACTTCTAGTGCCTACGATAAACACACACATTTAAGTTTTTCAGATGTTCGAGATGATAAGACTTCATCGTTAGACAAATTGGGTTCATGTCCGTTATATGTAAGAGAGTGAATACAGGTGCCTAAGCAGTACTGTAGCACATGTGATTAACATTACAGTCAGAGGCAGTGGCAGCTTTGTAGCGAGATTGTAGATGGGACAGTATGGGCACTGGCTGCTTCCACACACTTCACAAATGTTCAGCAGGTAGGTCTGCAGCGAGTCAAAGACAGTCTCGTTAAAACGTTCTGTAATAGAGAAATACATTTTGTTCAGTAATTCTGAGGGTAATATCAGGAATGCTACTGACAACAAGAAATTAATATCAACTTGATTTTCTTGCAATGCTAGTTGATAATAGTAGAAAAATAGACCCAAGAAAGTAAAATTCATTCAACTGCTGCGACGAAATAAATAGAAACAAAATTTGTTTTACCAAAATTTCAGCTCCTAATTGCATTGGGTTTCTTATCACACAATCCAAAATGGCAATAAAAAGAACATTTTGAGATCTCTATACATGGAGCAAAATATCATTTGAACAAGTATAAGGTAACAAAAAAAGTCATAACTTATGAAAGCTGAAGGCACTATAACTGAGAACATTGAGGATTAAAAAAGGATTAACCCAAATAAACAATATTAAAGGAGACCTGTTAAATCCTTGTGTGGACAGCCTTGACCAAGACTGCCACAATTCTTTATCATCACAAAAAAAAAAAAAAAATAGATTCTTCGTGCCACTGTACCAAAATAGTCTTAATAATTCTTGATACTCGGACTTTAAAGCCTCTTGTAACTGACCTATCAATCACGGACTATATTAACCGTGTTCTTTACAGAAGGATCAATTTTACAGGTAGGAACTGGATCATTAAACAAAAAATACTATACATATATCTTGTGGTGCTACAAGATCCAGGAAAAAATCTGAAGCCACTAATGAAAATGAAATACACCATTGCTTATCACAGATAATGTCAAGGCAATATCGGAACACAAAAAGTAATGAACTGAAAACAATTGAAATTTCAGGTCTAAGCCATTCATAAACAAGTAGAGTGTATAATAGGTCAAGTCAGAGGTCTCGGAGCATCCCTGCCATTGCCTGTAGTAGGCATAGTAGCCAATGGTTTTCCTCTTTTCTTATTAATATTTCATTCATTAAAATTAAGCATACGATGAATGCAATAATTCAACCAGAGATGAAAGAACACAGTAAGACTAACTGGAATTGTTAATATTTAAGAAGTATTATAAACTGTAGACCAAAGAGAGGTAAAATTCACAGTTTATACCAAGGCACAAACAATTTAAACGGAACCTAGCTAAATGGTTAACTAGGCAACAATTTTACTTCTTGGATTTAATTTTAAAATAAAATAAAACTCAGACTGTTTTCAGAATACTCATATTAATCATCTATCGCTCTCAATAAAGACAAAATGATGGACCCTCTAAAGATTTTTAGGATTCATTTTGAAATTGAATCACAGAAACTGTTTGTCTTTAATTTCACTTAAGCTACTGATGAACTTTACAAAACAGAAGTGATAATCATCAAAAGCTAACCAATGGATATCAAATTTTACAAACAACTGGCATATAAAATCTTACCTGGAGCATAGTAGTCATATACTCTAACAGGAAGATAACGAGACATATTGGCCACAGGATGCCACCTTTCTATAGTGAAGTTAACACAAGTGTCTGTGGCATCAAGCTGAAAAATAAAGCAATGTATGCAATGACACTGTTTTCACAATTATACAACTGCCATCTCGAACAGCAAACTGACAAAATCTCTAGTCATTAGTGAAAGCACTTTGGCCACTATCTTAAAATACATTATTAAAGGGAGAAAATAGACCATATACTACAGAAAGATTATCTCTTATTGACAGTTAAATAAATAAGAAATCAAAACACAATAAGTAAAAAAATATTTTTGTCTATGCTGTTGGAGGATGTCTGAAGATTCAATCAAGTTATATGATCATAATGGGTCATATCATCATCAAAATGTCATGTTTCCATAACATGAAATGGCACCTTACCCAATAACACCAATACACCGGTTCATATGGACATGCATTAAGTAACAACACTTTTGCTTACACACCCAACTTGAAAATATGATGATGATACTGTAAAAGTTTATGTATATCAAATTGTTTATTTTTCTTACATAGTCAAAGTAAAAGACAACTTTCTGTTCCAGAAAACGTGCTCTCTGTAAGTTGCGAACTTGTCTCGAGCGGATGTACGAGTCTAGCTTCTGTTGCTGAATAATATAACCAGTGGGTATCGCAACATCTAAAACAGCCATTCCTGATCTGATAGATTCATTGAGATTAGTCCACCTAAAAAAGAAAAATAGTAATCCGTTTGTAATCTCTTCCTTAAAATTGTGAATTATTCGTGTGTGCTATTCTTTATATTAAAATACCTTTGACAACTCGTGTACGTTATGTGAGACTGGTTCCTTCCGTGGAAATCAGCTCGTGTTCTGAGAGAAAAGGCTTTCACAGGAGGCTGTATCTGGAACTTTGGATTATCAACATTGTACTGAACAGACATCTGAAGAATAGCATATCCCGCTCCCTTTGCTTGGACCTTCACAGTTCCCCAAGCTTCTGGAATCTACGAAAAATGAAAGAAACATAACTCTTCTTGAACAGTACCAAAAATTAAAATTAGATTAATTTCCTATGAATATGTAAGTTATTTCACACACTTGGAACCAATTACTCACTTCTATTCTTTGAAGATTAGCTATATTGTTTTCAGTGACATAGAGAATTTTTCGTTTCCCAGCCAATGCTGTTGCCTCCACAGTGACGGTAAGTGACGATACATCACGCAATCTTGATCGGATAGTGTACTCTATGAGAGCTTTCATTGCAATCGCAGTATCCTGCAAATTATTTAAGAAGTACATAATTTCAATTAATAAAGCTCTAAAGACTTTTGGGCCTTCTTATAGAACAACACATAAATGAAACAGAGAGAATGTGATATTGAGGAATAAAACATTTAACAGTTAAACAGAACCGAGCAATAGAAACACAATTTCTTCAATTTCATTACCATTATTTACCATATTCTGTTTTGCCCCTCATGCTTTCATGTAATTTAGTTCTACTGACTTACTAGTGGTCAGTGTTATATTGTTTTTCATTTCTCATTCAGAGTTGCTCTGATGAATATGAATTGCACAAACTAGTTAGAGCTATTTTTAGAAATTTTAAAATTTTGCAACAGTAAATAAACACATACAAAGTGCTCCATCGTAATATTAGAGGAAAGGTGCACAGCGTTAGAAGGTTTCATACAAACATTGATAAATGTGTTGTATCTTTCATCATGGAACTGTAAGCATATTGAAAAGAAAATAGCAATACTGATACTCTCCATGGTCCCAGGTGGTGCACATTTCCAACTACCATAAAACTAACACCTGCATTTTCCTGATAGGATAAACTGACCGAACCTCCCATACTGGGAGTTAGTTGTGTTTAATACAACACATGAAACACACCACAACACAGTTCTGCCCTGGGAGAAGACGGGAGTAGATAAGTCAGAATGTCGGGAGGTTAGTACCAGGATGTGATGGCATAAACAGAAGCCTTCAACAGCAATACTGATCTTAACATGCTGTCACACAAAATGCTGTCACCTTTGAAGACAAATCAGTATCTCATAGATTCAGTAACAACATTTATGCAATACCAAAACAGAAGTTCCATGGAAGAAGATTCAACATTGATATGTCTATAAAAGAAATATCACCATACACTGTTCTCCATTAACACTTTTTATATACCTGAGTAGATGCCCATCCTCCATCCGTCAAGCGTTGGGAATTAAGCCACTTTACTATATAATCAATGTTAACCTCCTGGCGTGCCACGTAGGTTAGCAAAGCATACGCTGTCGTTTCTATATTTGTCGAGTCATATATGTACGGTAGTCGAGGTAAAGAAAATGGTTTCTGATTTTCCAATTTGTACGGTGGTGCTGGCACTTGAATCTTCCCCCAATATGTAAGACCACCTGAAAGGGAAGAAAAATTCAATGTAATATTGAAGAGTTCAAAAAATACAAGTTATATATATTAAAGTTATTTATACCTTCTGTTCTTGCATGTCTTGCTAAGATGCTGAAAGCAGTTTCAGCTGCTGATGCTTTACTCAACATAAGAGCATATGTAACAATGGCTACTTCATATGGGTCACCTCTTTCACCTATCAGCTTCAAGTTTCTGTTGAGCCATTGTACTGCTCTACTTTGGGCAAAAGCTACTCTAGACCCCAAACCCTAAGAAGAAAACAGCACGTATTAAAGTTTTTTAATGCTCTATTTGGGGACAAATGTAAGGTAAAGATTTAGAACAGATGGACTTACAGAAATATTCTGACGCATTATCACTTTCTGTTATTTTGTATATTAATTAAAAAGACTTCTAACCATGAATTTTGTTTGACAAACATATCATGAAGCGTTTTTAATAGCTGGATTTCAAGTAAAATTAAATCAAGTCACATGCAAATTACACGGTCTGCCAAATACAAAAGGGACTGATTTTATTTTCAAATAAGTATCATGCCATATTCCATGTTTCAGAATGCACATTAAACTGTTGGTACCCTCTAGTGCTAAAAACCCTAGTTGTAACACTGATATGTACACATCCACAGCAAACTGAAGCCAAACAACAGCTTAATGTGGCCCTAGTTGGCCTAAACAAACATACATACATATCATGCCATATGTGGATAAACAAATAAATTTAATAGAGATGCATTTCCATAAAGATTGCTTCATCCATGTAATGTTACATGTGATAAAGACAGCTAAAGTGGCTCGCAAATAATTAATAAGAAATATCTGCATATTATTCTCTCACAGGAAGTTGACCAACAGTGCAGGTGGGCCCATCTAGCTGCTAACTGCAAGCTAGCAAAAGGCTGTCTCAGAAGTCCTAGGAGGTTTATTGGGAAAGACATAGGCTGTTCTGAGCTGCGAGAGCCCAAGAAGTTTTGAACGAAGGGCAAGATAAACAGACGATTTATCGCCACTTGCTGATGGCATAGGGATTTCGCAGATGTACAGGAAGTTACCAGGTGACGTAGGAGAAAATAGGGTGGGGACAGCAACAAGTGCCTGACTGTGGCCAGCACCAGGGGCAATGCTGTCGGAGGACAACACATATGGTAACGGGCAGAAGCACTTTCACGTCTGCACTTCGCCTGTCAGAGACAACAGCACTGCGGATCCGAGACCTCGATGTGACAATCTGCCAATGTATCGTCCCACTGCAGACTTTTGTCATTTATGAATGGTAAAGAACACAGTTTGCACCACAACAGTTTTCACCAGAACGCAGTTTTTCTAATGCCCAGTAACGGCCAAGATATTTCATACACTCCACTGTGCTGTACCAAATTATGAATTGCCAAGACCTTTTGCTTTAATTAATGTATAATATCAATCACGTGTGGTGTTTGTTTTATTAAAGAAAATAAAGTCCATTTTACTTTGATTTGTTAAAAAGAATAATAAAGATATCAATATTTGTCTTGTGTAAATTTGCGAGTTTCATTCAACCTTTATAATGATAATGTTAATCACCCCTTTCCTCATCAAAACAATAATTATTAATGTATACAAAAATCAATGTTACATTTAATTAACAAATGATAGCACCTTTTGAACTTTGGTAAATAATTTAAAAATGTGTCAACATTAAATTTTATTTTAAATGATCTAAAAGTAGTAAGATAACATTTAAAATGATCAAACTGATTACGCAAGTGAAGTAATGATTTGTGAATGGGATACAAGATTTTATGATGGCAGAGAGTGAACTCTATATGATCCACAGTCAGTATCATTACTCTGATCAAACTGAAGAAACAGTTCAACATGCAAGCTAGCACATTATTTCATGGTCACAAAAACTACTCCCTTTAGTCGTCTGAATTGTTCACAAAACTGAAACTGGTGATAAAAGGAAAGTGTTTAAATATATATTCTTTAATAATTACACCAATACAACTTCAGTCACTGATGTTGGACAATGTCGTGCACCAAAACTGTGCTTCAAAGTGAATGCTTAAGATCCAAATTTTGTACAAACTGTGTAAATATGTACAATAGTGTAAACAGCATGCTGGTTGAGGTCACAGGCAACCAACAACCACACCTTAAAACAGAAATGTAAAATAAAACATTGTAAGCCAAAGATACCTCGACGAAAGGCGAAACGCGTCCGTCAAATAAATAATATACAACAACAGTTGTATTGGCGTAATTATTAAAGAATAATTATTAATTTAACAAACAACTGTGGAAGAAATGGCCTATAATAATCACATATGTTTAAATATAATTTCAGATGGCTTCCACATCAATTTCAGAGACAATCCTGATGAACAAGTTGGAGACGTGCTTTAAAAATAATAATTTAAAACTGCTTCAAGTATTTCAGTGATTCTCAAGACGTCTATCTTGAATAAAAGGTAATGTAAACTAAAAATAAATAATGTTTTGTATTTAATTTCACAGTGTTGATCAAATCATTTAGAGCTCTCTACCTGGCCATTGTTCATATATCTAACTCATAGTGGAAACAGACATTTACTTATACTAGAATTTTTTTTTGTAACATCACCACACCTGTGCTTGCATTTTTACATGAAAGTTATGGGGATGGTTAGTCAAAAGCTAGCATTACATTCTTAGCAATTATCAAACAATTTTTAAATCTGTTGCACAGTGTACAGTGCCAATGGCAAAGTTTCTTGCTCAATTATTTGAAGATTTGCATCCTCCCAACTAAAAACAATTAAATCAAATTACTGTAAATATAGAGAAAATCACTAAGAAAATATTTTATGAACATTTTGGGTCCTAGTTAACTGATTTATAGATGTGAAGAAAATATTTAACAACTTAAAGCAGCAGTTTCTGTCATTAAATAAAGCAGTCTGTGGAGGAGCAAAAATATATATCAACAAGAAAAAAATATTAACATCTTTATGGTTTTTACAATTATTAGTTTTAAAAAGCCCATTTTATGAAACCAGACACTGTCTCCCACGAGATTTTTGATCAATTAGTAGTTAGAAGTAACTTACAGATATATATTACAGATTTATGGTATATTCTTTTGCAAGGAAGAAAATGTTTAATGAACATAACCTACCCCAGTCAGATCCTTTACAGTCTCCAAAGTTATTAAAACATGTGCTGTAAGGGAGATATTACGAAATTTAACTTGATCATATTCCCAATTGAGAGAGCTGTTCATTTACGATCTGGCAGCCATGTTACTTCATAGAAGGCTCCATCCTGATTTTGATGCTCCAGAAGCCATGCAACTGATCTTGATATGACCTACAGATGCAATTAATTATTATTACTTATCAAACAATAAAGCCATTTTCTTTAAGAAAAAAAAAAAAAGAGTAAATACTCACCAAAATTAACAGGACTGTCGTACAAAAAGCATGAAAGTTAATACACAAATTTATGCTGTTCAGTATATATCTTCAGCTCAATAATAAAGAGTTCAGACTTCTGTGTTTCATTAATAAAAACCAAGTATTTCTATGTATGGTGCATATTTATACAGTGCACTGTCATTTTATCTTAATACTTACTTGAGGGTCAATGTAAATGTAGTTTTCCCATTCAGAAAAACTTGCCTCTTGAAACATTCGGGCACAAAATGCAGTCAACCATACACTGGAAGATGACTGGTTCCTAAAGAAACATAATCAGTTATGAAGAAAATATATATATATATCCAAAAATTTTGTTCCGAAACAATGGCATTTTTTTCATTTTCATTTGTTTAACTTATGCTACAATATTTGCAGCTGTGGACTGAAAAACATTTACAATGCATCTGATTCATGGCTTCCCCTCCCCCCCAAAAAAAAGATACGACTACACAAAATAATACTTTATCAATGGTAAATGCAGTTTAAACATGTTTGGTTTGCATATTTGGGAATTACATAGTACTTACTTTTCAATTGCTAAATTAATTTTCCATATGTCTTCACCAGAGAATAAATTCAAATAACATTGATGATGAAATTAATTTATTTACCAAAAATAAAACCCTCATTAACCATCAACTGTACAATTCAAATCATATTTTTTATTTATTTTTTGGATTCATCATCTGAAATAACATTTCTTGCTTAAAATGAAGTTATGATGATGAAAAGCATAAAATATGATTATGCAAAATTGATGTATAAAAGTTGTTTAGAATGAATTTTATTTTAGATACCACAAGAATAAGTACAAAAATAAGTAAGCAAAATACAGGGCATCCACCATGAACCTGACACATCTGAAATTGCTGTAGATTTCATACTGCTTAGGGTAAAAAGAAAATAATGCATGCTAGGTCAAGAGTAACTAACCAAGTTTTATTTTAAAACATCAGTACACCTCTACATGAGATCCTCTCATTACATGAAGAACATCTAGCCTGAATTAAAGTTCCTGCCAGGTTTTCTGTAGCATCTCAGGTGTAACGGAAGTGACAGCATCTCGTATGCGGCCGCGAACCTCTTGAAGATCACGAATTTTGCAGCCTGTATATACTTCGTCCTTCACGTATCCCCACAAGAAGAAGTATACAGGGGTAATATCTGGTGATCGAGGCGGCCAACTTGTCGGACCACCACACAAAATCCAGTGACCGGGAAATTGGGTGTCCAGAAATTCTCAAATGATCAGGCTACAATGTGGAGGGGTGCCGTCCTGTTGAAAGATGACGTTCAGCTGCAAATGTATTAACTGAGGCGCAACAAATTTTTCCAGCAAGTCAAGGTATGTAATTGTTTTTTCTATAAAGAAAAAGGGGCCAATGCCAAATTGTGCATCAATCTGCACCACACATTTAATTTCAGCGCACCACACATTTAATTTCAGGCTTTCACGAATGTGTTCCACAATACACTGTGGGTTTTGTGATCCGCAAATATGTGTATTGTGTGTGCTGACTTTACCCGATAAATGAAATGTGGCCTCATCAGAGAAAGCAATGATAGTTAAAAATATTGGGTCTTCATCAATATGCTGTAACATGTCGACAGCAAATGCCTGCCTCGTATCACCATAATCTGTTTTCAGTTCATGAAGTAACTGCAATCTGTAAGCATGAAACTGAAGAGAGTGATGCAGTTCCTTATGTACAGTGGACTTTGGCATCTGCAGTTCTCGTACGACTTGTCGAATGGACTTGCATGGACTTTGTTCAAATGCCTGTCTCACTGCTGCTACATGCTTCTCTGATACAGGCTATTACCATTGCCATGCTATTTCTTCACACTTTCCGTTGCCAAAAAGTGCTGTTTCCATTTCTTAATGGTGTTCCATGATTGTGGGTCCTTCTTGAACATGCAGTGAAAGTTGATTTGCACTTGAATCACTGAATTTGTTTCCGCATACCACCAAATAACTTGTACTCGCTCTTGTGGCGATGCCATTTTCAGTTAAGCTACTGCAGCGCCACCTACAACCTTTTGTGTGGGTTTTCAAAAATAGTCAACAGAACTTCCACAGTTTCTCTACATATTTCAATCGATGTTACCAACTTGCCTCCATTCATTGATTTTAGGCATCCAAATGAAAGGTGTCAGATTCATGTTGAACATCCTGTATTTTAGACTGTGAATGAATACAACAGTAACTGCAGAGAGGAAATTTGAGAACAGTTTAGATGGGATTGATTGAGAGAGTTATGCGTATTATAACCTTTCTTATCCCTCTTGAAACTTATCCTGGCAGACATCGGCAGATATAACTTGCCTATATTTCTTTTAATCCTGGCATGTTGTGCCAGATATAACCAGTCTGTCAGTTGGTTGGTTTTGATGTTAAATAAAGAAACCATACATACACTCCAACAACAATAAATTTTAATAAAACAAGATAGGTAAATGCTATAGCATTTTTAAAACAATCCGCACTTCCTATATCACCTAAGAGATCACAACCCCCCTCCCCCCCCCCCCCCCCCACACACACACAGCGAGACCGTTTCTCTCTCCTTTGGCCACGCCCATGGACCAAAGATTATTGTAACTTAATACTACCCAAAGATAACACAATACTAACAGTCTGTGACATTTATGACCGACTACATATATCCAAATTATTACATTGTCTGTTGATTTAGTAAGAGTTAATAATTACAAAAACCAAAAAAAACTATTTACTATACACTTGGAGTCATAGCATATATGTTACAATATGCGAGTAATGAGTTTTGCAAAGCCAGGTTTGCAAACGGCATCATGGCTCAGACAAAGGGCTTTATCCATTTATGTTCATTGTATTTATGGATGAAGAAATAAAGAAAGTGGCGAGTAAGATTAGGAGGAAACTCCTGAAAGTGATTGCAGATAATGTGAAGGTATAAGGAAATTGGAAGAAGTGCAAGAACAGTTGGTGGAATGGCAGGAAGTAGTGAAATCTTACAGAATGCAATCGACTGTGAAAAAAAAAGAGTGAAATAGTAATTACAGCTTGGGAGAAAGATATGACTAATCAAGATGTCAAGTGTGGAGGTGAGAAACCATAAGTTGTAGAATGGTTCAAGTACCTGAGAAGTATGACAGAAGAAATTGGGAGAAATAGAAATGAAACACGCAGAAGGGCACAAAAATTCTACAGGAAGTCAGAGTCCTGATTTTGACAAGGGAGCTGCCACACAAGTGAAAATGAATCGTTTAAAAGACTACTTTTTTTTGGGGGGGGGGGCAAAAATTCTGACATAAAAGTTCTCAAGCAAGAGGGATGAAAGAATGAGAAATTATTACAATTCATACCACAGAGATGAAGTTTCAAAAGAGTATGTTTGGTGCAATGAGACTGGAAAAGATGCGGAATGAGCATGTGAGGATAGCAGTTAAAGAGGAACAAGTAAGGATAGAATTGTAAGATCAAGACTGGTACAGAAACATGATGAGTGGTGAAAGCATGCCAAATAAAATACATTATTTGAAATTGTAAGGGAAGAAAGGCCCTGGGGAAGATCATGGGATAGAGGGACTAAAGGAATGGAAATCTATGTACAAGACAGACGATCAAACTAAACTGTAGAGCAGGGGTGGCCAACCCGTGGCCCATGAAATTCATCACACTTTTACAAAATATATTTATTTTATAATGGCCAAAGTAGTGAAAACCAATGTATTAAAAAAGTACATTATTTGTGCATCCATATTTTATTTCATTTATATATTTTTTATACATCATTTTTAGTATATTTCTTTAAAATATGCATATAGTATTATGATTATTATTATATTATGTATGTTTACATGTAATAATAATAGTAAACATAATAATAATAACTCATTATGTTTCAATTTTTCACTCCAATAAAAAAAATCTGTAGAGGGTCTAAATTTAATATAGAGATATATAATTTTATATGCGGCCCGTGGAGTTATGATGCATTTCCTAAGTGGCCTGCAAGATCATTTGTGTTGGCCACACCTGCTGTAGAGGAAGAGAAAAATGGTAGAAGCACAGGAACAGATCACTGCTGCTGTGATGGACATGCTATTGAATGTCATGAGGACAGAACTGGATTACCATTTGGATATGTGCCGGGGCACACATACTGTACATTTGTAGTAAGTACCAGAAACTTGGTGAGTTTATGTATCTTTTCATGTATCATTCGTCTTTGTAGGTAATATACTTTTAAGTATACGGTAATTTGAAAACCAATGAATCACTTAAGTTAATCCTGTATTACATCATGCTTCTTGCCATGATTATATTTTAGTTACATTTTATGAATATAATTAGCGATACTGAGACAAAAGGAGCCAGTAAAATAAAGCACAAATAAAACCTGACAATTCATTTATACCATAGTTTATAAAACAGTTCACTGAATCTTACCAGTCACTTCTGAATAGGCTAAAAGATCCATCTTTGTTCATGAAGGATAACTGACGTTGATAACCTATATTCATGTGATAGAAGGACTGTCTTTCTAAAGTGCGGTTTCTTTGATTAATAAGCCTCATATACATGGTAGTATAGAAATTGGCTGCAAAGCTGAACATGTTCTGTTCTGCACAATCCTAAAATAAAGAAAAAATATCAGTAAAGTATATACTATTTATCTATTCAGTATTTTCACTTATGAAGAAAAACATGTTTATACATATCTGTTTACCAACCATCGGTAAATGCAGCAGGGATGTTGCATTCACAGGCATTGTGGGAAATATTGGACCCACAACATCACCGACAACAGACACAAATGCCTTGTTGGAACCATATACATAGTATCGACTTTCCTCATAGGGAATAATAGGTGTCTCAGTTACATTAACATGTAAATACTGCAAGACGTAAGCTCTGTTACTCAGATCCAAAAGAACTGATGTATGTTTGTGCTGAGGCAACCCATCAGCCTGAAACAAAACAGTCCCTATGAAATTACAGCACCAAACAAGCAATGCCTGAAATATATACGCAAGTTTATGATCGAGGAATTTGTTTACCAGCAATAGGAGATAATAAAGGCACTTAATGTCTCATAACATTGAGTAAGTGTCATGTTATTCAATGTTAAATTTAAACATCGATTTTCTCATGAAATTGCAACAAAAGACATGTCACATGGCTGTATGAATCTGAACAAGGATACAGAAGGTAAACATATCACTTACCAAAGCTAAAAGCATTTTAGTTTCAACACTAAAAGATAAGATACACAAACAAATAATCAATATTTAGGTGATCTTTTTATCATGTGACACAAGACTATATTTCACACCTGCACGAGGACCTACAATTGAGGTAATCTAATTAATCATTCTTATAGCAATTTACTAAATGCCTCTTGTATTAAATGGGACACTTGAAATACTTTTAAAAAAAAATTTAAAAAAATGTGTACATAATTCTTTGCTGAGAGATTGCAAAGGTAGTTTGACCCCTAAAGTGATGGTTTAAATCTGGCTTTGTCATGGCTAGCCTAACCTAATCCAGTTACCCCATCAGATAAAGATGATATGGAAATGTGGAACACCCTAACATACTTAACATTATGTGAAGACCTGTTTGACAGTCAGTAAAAATTCTGGAGGCCACTGAGATTTGATTGCAAGGCTCTTCCATCTCTGGTATCTCGAACTACATAAAAGGTGTATGCACTTTTGACGACTAGCACCCTCTTCATTGAAAACGCTTCTTCTTATGTAGACTGCACATCGATTAATGACTAATGTTACTGATAGTCACCAATCCAAGATTTTAGTGTGTTTATCTTTTGGAATTTGTGTATAAATTTTCCATGTCATTTTATGGTTTTTACAACCAAACTTAACACCAATCACAAACTAGTTGTTTTTTAATAAATTTAGTTGAGAATTGAATTTACCAACAACATTCTAGAGGTAGCATTTGTTCCAATCCAGGCACTCCCATAACATGCTTCAGCTCAACCTCCTTCCTCCCTCTTTCAAAAAGAAAAAAGTAAGAAATAACTAATTGATCAAATTGCTCCATTGCAATTGTCAGTTTCCATTCTGAACCCAACCAGTACATATGTGCTGTCTTGACATTACTCATAGTTAACAATGTTTCCTTTCTAAGTCTTAATTTTCCTTTCGCTTTGAATTCAACTGATAACAGCTTGCTGCAGATATTATGCTATACTAAGCAAAACCAAATATTTCTCAAACGTCTAATCATAATGCAACTGACGTCTTATCTTCCAAGTACCCATACAGTAGATTGTTTTTTCTATGATTTAACTTCTTATCACTAGCCAAGAAAGATTCAGAATTCAGTGTCTTGGTGTTTTTCTCTTACACGATGTTACCAATAAATTACAGAATCATATTGCAATACCCTTAGTTTACATCATTTCTAATTAATTTTACTTAAACAATTTTTAAATTAACATTCAGCCTAAATTTGCTCCATATAATCTAGTACCAAATAAAATAATTTTGTACTAACCTCAACATGGAGTTTTCGGGTGACTACATCTTTTCCGATAAGAGCAGAAGCCTGAATGGTAACATATATATCACCTAATCTTGTGGGCACAATTGGGACATGAACAACAGCTGCATCCTGTGGTTTAATATATATGAAGAACTGGTGCTCATTGGAAGAAGTTCTAGGATTGTATGATCTCACCTGCAAACAAGACCACATCATCTTACTTAAACTGTATCATAGCTTTTTTATTAATTAAAAAGTACTAATACAAGAAAACCAATTCATGTTCACAAGACAGTAAATTTGAACATATTAACTCACAATTCCATTCATTTCCACATGAACAAATTTGTAGTCTGGTGATCCAGCAAGGACAACAACAGCCTCTGTAGCAGTTGTCAGATAATTGAAAACTGTCACTCTGACACCAATCTGCTCTCCTTGGCGACACATGTTTGGCATTTCAACATTTATGAAGAAAGGCCTCACTCCCACATACTGCAACACAAAATTCATAACTTAAGGCTTACATGATTATACAGCATCAGCAAAAAAATGATAATACACAAAACTGTGTGATTACAGCAGAAAAATGCTAAAAACAATATTTATAAATCTCTATTATTATGTGGTGTGAACAACTGACTAAATGTCAGTACGTTAATGGTGAAGGGAAAGAGCATCCTAAAGCTACTTACCCCATTTTGGACTCCTGTGAACCCCCCCCCCCATAGCTGGATGTGGCTTTTGCCTCTACCCCCCCCCCCTCCCACCCGTGTGGCACGTAGCTTTTTCTCCACCAAAGAGATAATTAAATGATGGAAATGAATATTCACATGCTGCTGGATGTTCTGTACCTTATTTTAACGGTGACAAATAATATGAATGAAAATCCACATGGCTTACCTCAGAACCCCCTCCCTCCCCACATAGCCCATTGTAGCTTCTCAGCCAACCACCCCCTTTCTAGACCGAACCAAGCAGTTTATGGTCACTTACCAGAAAAGGGCTGCAAGGAAAAAACATAAGACAAACACTAAAACCACAATATTTTGTATATGTCCTTATTCAAGAAGATTAAAATTGGTGCACATGGATAGGTTAACAAATACATGACCAGTCATCTCAGCCACACACCCAAATATTATATTTTTGTGTTTTATAGCATTTGTGTAACATCCCCTATGCCTTTAACTTTGGTAGGTAACAGGTCTATTTTATCTTTCATTTCCTTTTTAATATTGCTTTATCCCATTTGATAATGCCCAAGACTTTTTTAAGATGTTATGCCATATTTAAAAAAAAAAAAACAAATAATGGATAAGTATCCAGGTTTCTAACCCCAAAAGATACATCATCAATACAATATTGTTACTGTGATATGCAGATCAATCCGCAAGTGTGGCTGCTTATGTTGCAGTGCTAGTTCCAAATGCCAGACACCGTGTACCAGCCATCCTGATTGCGGTTTTCTGCAACCACCTACATGAATGCTGGTGCGGTCCTCAATATTCTCCTCGTAAATTACAAATTTCATAAACAACAATACATTATTAATTGACTTTCGGGTTATGCCGCGTTATTTATTTCATTACCTAAGCTTTTGGCTGGTATCCTCCAGCCTTCATCAGAGATAATGTTTATGTTGACATAGCAACGAGCGCCAAGCATCGCAGAGTAAAAGGCCGCTATCTTCGTTGATGTTGTTGGTATATTTTAAAATTTCTGCTTGGCGCTCGTTGCTATGTCAACATAAACAGTATCTCTGACGAAGGCTGGAGGATACCAGCCGAAAGCTTAGGTAATGAAATAAACAACGCGGCATAACCCGAAAGTCAATTAATCATGAACAAAGATGGCCGTGGAAGTCTGAGGAATCATTTAACAATACATGATTTTTTTTCATAGAACACAAGTCACACGATTCACAGTCTAATAACAACATATCTGCTGCCTCTTCAAAATTAAGACAGGCTAGCAACCCAGTGGTAAAGTGAACCTTTCTTTGAAAATAAAAACAGCATCGGGAAGAGGATGTGCAGGACAAGCCACGAAAGCGGAAATGTTAAAATAATACTGATGATTATTTTAATAATTGTAATCAAAATGAAAAGGGAGGAACCATTACTTTTCAAAGATAACAACAGACAAGGAATAACTAATGAAATAAATTTAAAGTCATACACAAAATGTAATCAGAAGAGTTTACACCAAAAACTTTTAATGTGTGTGTCTAAACCTTTTTGTATGTGGAAGTCAAATTAATACTTCAAGATGTTTTCTTCATCTACTCCAATTTTCATTTTAATTTGCTAATCAGTACCTTTAGTATTCATGACATTATAATGTTTGCATTTTCAGTCTGTACTACAAAGCTTATGTGAAGAAAAAAGAAAGTCATATCAACAAGAGCAACA
This sequence comes from Vandiemenella viatica, assembly GCA_031002005.1. Taxonomy (NCBI): domain Eukaryota; kingdom Metazoa; phylum Arthropoda; class Insecta; order Orthoptera; family Morabidae; genus Vandiemenella; species Vandiemenella viatica. Next base: position 228,915,673 of record JARYHS010009186.1, read on the forward strand.
GCACCTATTCTGCATTTGACAAATTATTCTGACAAAACTTAAAATAATGTACCTTAAGAGGTTTTGGTAACATTTCAAAACCTAACACGAGATAACATACCTCAAGAGATTTTGGTAACATTCCGAAACCTCTGGTTCCACTCATACTGAAAGCAGAAACCATCCAGTGAGCAGGACGCTCTGGCACACGCAAATTGAATATGTATCTGCCGTGAGGTCCAATGTTTATATCCTTCCACATCCATACATTATCATACTGTCGTTGGAGTCTGCTGAATCGATATTTTCGAAAATGAGCCAACTCCTCTTTATCATCTCTTCCACCTGAAAATTTCAACAACAAAAAATAAACACAAATGTCTACACTTTTGCAAGGATTGTTGAATTCATAAGGAAATACAGTGAATCATTACTTACAGGCAGTTTCATCTGTGCCGTCATCACAGTCCCGTCTACCATCGCATCTCTTCTCGTAACGGTAACATCGACCATTGAGGCATTCGGCAAAACCGGCTGTGATATTGCAATTAGATGGACGTCGAGGAACCACTATATCACTAAAAACTACAAGTCCAATAAACCTGAAGGAACACAAATATTAACAGACTGTATTAGTTACTTTTTTATGAGGACCACCAAAAATTCTCCAAAAATGACAATACACACTAATTAACATTACACATAAATGAAATACAAAAGGGAAAAGAATAAAAAATTTAAAATTTATTTAGTATATAACAGCAAATGAGAATATGTGCGATAAAGAAAAGCAAATTTTGCTTCAAAATATCCTCTCTTTTGCAGAACTTAACTCCTTGAAAAACAGGAAATACTTGTAGAGCTAACAGGAAAGAAAATACAAAATAGGCTCCTAACAATGAGACTGTGCTCCTTGTAGTCACTACACCTCTCAGAGCAAAGAGCAATATTGGGCTTCTTGCAGGTGCCATATCTCTCTGAGCGAAGGACGCATATGCACTGAGTCACTCTGAACCTTCCAGAATACAATGTGGCAAACTGGTAACTGTTACAAGCATTTGAAGGAAGAGAGATGCAAATGTGTTTCCTCATCATGACAAATGTGAAACTCGAGCAACACATCAATTTGAAAGTGATTATTAAACTGAATAAATAAATGAATTGGTGTGAGGACTATTGCAAGAGAAGTATGGTGATAATGTGATGCCACATGTGCATGTGTTTAAATGGCACAGGCATTTTCTGGGAGATAAGAGAACACTTAGCAGCGACAGCATAGCTCATGTGGTAGAGCGTCTGACTAAAGCCCAGAAAAATGGGGTTCGATCCCCGGCAAAGCCAAGGATTTTTCCCCGAAGCTGAACGTCCATAATGTCCACCCAGGCCCAATCAGCCTGCTATGAAATGAGTACCATGGGGCAAAATCTGCAAGAAGATAAAGAAAAAGGGGCAGACATTGTAACTGACCACAGCACGTCCACTCTAGTGTCTACTGTCAGGAAATGAATGCGGAGCTCTACCTCCGCTAATCCTATGTTAACATAGCTTGAAAGCTGTGAAAACATATTACCTTTCCTTTACCTAAGAGAACACTGAAGATGATTTAAGCCCCAGTCGCACTGTCACACCAAAACCAAACAAATCACTACAAAAATTGTTTGTGAAATTATTTGTAAAGGTTGCCAATTAAGCATTAGGATGATAGTAGACATGGTAAACATTGATAAGGTGACTGTGTGACAAATTTTACATGAATATGGACAAAGTTTGTGGGAAATTGGCCCCAAAGAAACCACACTTAGAACAGAAAGATGTCCAGAAACTTTAATGTACAGACTTCATGGAGGACTCACAGCAGAACCTGACCTGCAGAAAAGATCATTACATGATGAGACATGGGACATGGATTTTGCAGTAAATTCCAGAAACAAATAAGCTATCCATGTAATTAAAAAAAAAAAAACACATCACTGAGAATGAAGAAGGCAAGAATGATATATGGAATAGAAAGATAAATTACACCCAACACTCACCAAAGTTGAAGGGAGGAGGGCAGCAGCAACAAAAAATAAAACACGGTCAAACCCTCTCTCAAGAACATAGAAATATGTGGCCATGTTTGTGCAAGCAACTGTTCTTGACAAATGGTTTTGCCCAAAATATTGTGTTTTTGTGTTGTGTATTTTTTGTTGCTACTGCCCTCCTCCCTTCAACTTTGGTGAGTGCTGAATGTAATTTATCTCTCTATGCCATATAAACATCACCTCATGACAGTTCTCCCAGATCCATTGTTACTGTGAAGGCAAGAATGAGTAATTCATAGATAAAGGTAATGCTGATAGTTTTGTTCAATATCAATGGTGTCATGATTGTGAAGTGGAGTTAATCAGGAGTAATATCTTTGTGCTTTGGCATTGGGTGAAGAAGAACACGCCCAAGCAGTGGAAGAATAAAACATGCACCAGGACAAAGCTCCTGCTCACTGTAAACTTTCAGTACAGCAGTTTCTGGCCAGTAAGAAGATCCCAGTGCTGTACCAGATTTAGCTTTATGCGACTTTTCTTTGTACTCTAATATAAAATCTGATTTGAGGGGATTCATTTCCTAACTGTGGGTGATTTCAAGAGTAAAATGACAATGCTACTTTCACTTAACAAAGAGTTAACCCCGAATTATTGTTTTTCCGGTGTTTGTGTATTATTTCGTGTTTCTTCCGCCCTCGTCCCTTCAGCTTTGGTGAGTGTCAGTTGTATTTCGTCTATCCTTTCCATCTAAATGCTACTAAAGAGATTGATATATGATTACTACCAACAATGAAGCTTCATGTCAAACCATTTATAGATGGGGGAGGTGAGTTTTGTGACTATGGGTGTGCATCCGATCCCCTTGCTTCATGTCTCATCTTGTCAACCAAAATATTGTAAAATGTGTTAATCTTTCCTTGAGTACATTGTTGACTTCCTGCCTTCATCGATCATAAGTGATGGTTTACTTTACCTACCCTTACGTATATCCTACATGTAATATCAAAAAGATGGAAAATTGAAGCATTTGAAATGTGATGTTGTAGACAGATGTTGAAAATTAAGTGGACAGACAAAGTATGAAATACATGTGTTCTGGAAATGACAGGTGATCAAAGACATTTGTGGAGTCATCTTACAGAAAGAAGAGAAAGGAAGGCAGATCACATTTTAAGATATGCGAATTGGTTAATTTGTTAGTCTACCAGGACAATCGAAGGTTAGAACTGTAGAAGAAGATTAAAATATATGAAGCAGACAACTGAAGACTTGGGGGAGGGGGAAGGGAGGGATTTAAGGAGTATGTTGAGATGAAGTGGTTAGCACACGATAGGAATAGATGGAGGACTGCATCAAATCAGTCGAGACTAAAAACAACAACAAAATGTAACATGTATTTTAATTTACATTCAAATAAGTCTCCTGTAACTGGATGGCAGGAATGAAAATGCAGATACCCTGCAATTTGGTTTTTCATTTACTAAATAATTTCAGTAATCAAAATGTTTTTTCTTTAGTTGGTTGTAAGCTATCTTTTGAGTTTTAAATTTCTGCAATTCACTACGGGCAATGGGGAACAGGTTAGATGCAAGAACTGATACTACCATTTATAGCCACATACGAGAAGATTTGAAACCAGAAAAACAGTACAACACATAAATCAAACCATAAACACACTTTAAATAGGAGAAAATAAGCTTTAAACTTACCGAAATAGGTCCAAAAGGGGATAATTCATCTGAACAGGCTTTAAACATGTGTACAATATAATAGAACCTTTTCACCACACGTTTCGATGTAATAAAAATTGTTTATAATTATAATTAACCGGGAGAAAGTAAAATTTGCAATAAAACAAGTTACAGGCAAGAAAAATAAAGAACACACAATTTTAAAACTTCATTAAACACACTCGCATTTTCAACACCAACTAACAGCATGTTTTGAGTAGTTTCAGGAGTCAACTGATAATATTTATGTAATTAAAGAAAATACTGCACAACATATAAAAGTTTTGAAGCATACCACACAGTCTAATCAGTTTTAACGTAATTATGCAGTAAAAAAAATGCCTCCAAATACAGATCTCAATTGTGGACGATTTAATACAAGTCAGTAAATGAAATCACCTTTAAAATGTGGAATGAGTAGAGCAGGAGACTATACCGTAGACCATTTTTCGAAATAAGCATTTCTTTAAACAGCAATTTAACAAAATAGTAAGTTAGACTAATGGCGCTTTCTTGCCACCCCACTTCGATTTTTGTGAGGTCAATAATTTCAAAAGTATACCACCTATAGAAAAAATAAAAATAGTCTGGAAAAGTGGAGAAATCATAGAACAAGGTGACATAAGTTTTAAAATCTGAAACTAAGAAACCACACATACTCTGAAAAGGATGTCAACCACAGGAAAGCCCCATTGCACACACAAAAATAGTATCACTACGCAGTTTCACATTTTAATTTTTTACACCGAATTGAGTAACTTTAAATGGGTAGTGATGATAAAGTAAACCAACCAATAGGAAAGTCCCCAAACACCGTAAAATTTTGATGGCTCGAGGTTACAAAATTTTTCCAAACTATGTTTAGAAGCACGAAGTTACATGTGTTGTGGTTCCAAGGGTATATTAGGACATGCAGTCAAGAGGTCACCACATTTGGTCAAAAGGTATCGGAGTAGGTCGGCGTACAGTCCAGAGGCACGTTTTGCCACCCAAGGCGTGCTAGGAAGACCCGGAAGTTTTGTTTGAGCCGCGTGGTTTGGCTGACATGAAATTTTGAATGTGTGACTATGTGAACTTTAGAAATTAAACTTTGAAATTCTTAACAGGGGTTTGGCCTGTTTATTCCTCTTCATTACTTGCAGTTTTAGGATAGCCAATTTCAACTGTAATTGTGATTTACAATGTGACTTTGAAGAATATAGTGAAATTTCTTATTTGAACTGTGCATAATTCTTATTAGTGCAAATTAACCTTTTCTTTCCTGAGGATAATGAGGGAAGTGGCAGCCGTAATTAATTACAGTTGATTCATCCAGGCTTATACACGGTTTAACAGTATGAACAGTGAATATTTCTATCGTACTGAAAGCAAGCTGGAGGTTAGTTAAGGAGATAGAACCAATACTACAACCCCAGTATTGGTTTTCTCCCTTAAATGGTCCAGCCCATACCATGTTTCTAAATAATGGATCTCTCGCAAATAGCTATATCATCACATTTCTTCACCTCTATAAGAATTCTCAAGATAAAGTAGACTAATAACCCACCAAAGATGAAGGACAAATCACAAACACAAACATAATATTACAGGCTATGCTCTTCATAATTAATATAGAAATGAAGCTTACAGCCCAGTTCATATGAGTACCTGTGGTTAATCTTGTTTCATGAATGGTAGTTTTAGACTGTGAGTGGCAGTAGAGTTGGAAACATAACAAACAGGGGAAAAAATAATCATAAGACAATAATAATTTAATCATTTATCAACATTAACCTCTAATCTTACACCAGTTTCAAACTATTCCTACACTTCATTGTTAGTGTGCCTATTCTCTCTGTGTCTAAAGAATATTGACCCTTAACTGTCCTAACTAGTGGATAATGTCATTCCTGCATTTGACACCATCATTCTAAAAATCAAGTAACTTTGCCTACTAACAATGTTAATTTTTTTTTTTTTTTAATCTGGTAATTTTGGAACATCTATTGCCCGTTCAAGCAGAAGTGAAGTAACTTACTCAAATGTTCGATTGGCATCAATGCCGTAAGTTGAGGAAGCATAATACACAATATCGTCAGGATCACCAGCATGAGAAGTCCACATCTGCAAGAAGGTTCCATTTGTTTCTTCATCAAAGGTCGCCATCTTTGTCAAGACCTGAAAAATGTATTTCGTGTATGTTTTAAAAAAGAAAGATCAGAAAAAATGGAATAACTAAAGCAAAGTGTTTTCACCTTCTTTATTTAGTTATTACTTACAGTTAAACACAATTCATACTTACATTTGCGTATGTCAGTTCATTTCCAGCTTGCATTGTGTAAAATGCTCTGTCAATACCTGAAAGACCCACATAAGCACCCGGTTCTCCATAAATGGCAACTTCTACTTTCTCACCAGTTCTTGCTTTTCTGTTGTTGATATATACTGTGAACTAAAGTAATAAATATTTTTTAGAAAAAAATTATCAATCATTTTAAACTGAGACAAAAATATTTCATAAATTATATACATTAAGCAGCAAAAAAGTAGTTTTCAAATAATATTCTAGATATAAACATATATATAGTTCATCTGTGAAAACAGAAGTCATCAATCTCACAGCAAACATAGCACAATGAAATATTTTGGTTCAGCTAATCCTTGTCAATGAGTATAATATAATTACAATATATTATGCTAATTATATCAAATATATTCAAGTTACATCGGATGTAGTCCAAACTGATTATGATTTATCACAGCATGATAATATGTGATACTTCTTTCCTTACTTTTCCCAATGGCTCTATTCATCATAAAATAAATGCTAAATCATTCTTCGTTTCATTGTACTTCTTGATCTGAACTTAACTTACGTTGTTTCTTGAAATTCCATTCACTGGGAATGTGAGACTGTCTGCTACTACATCTCCATATCGTCCAATGTAATAAACCACAATAGTGGCAGCTGGAGCCATTTCTGCACTCAGTGTAACAGCAAATGTACATATATTATCCTGCATTTTTTCTTGGTCACTGAGCAGAATTATTCCTTTTGACATTACAATATAATTGAAAAAATCGAGATAAAAATTGCTCTGTACATGCAATATGGCATACTCCCCAACCTATAAAATGGAAAACAAGAGTGTGAAAAGTACAGTACATCCATTTTTTTAGAAGAGCCTATATATATATATATATATATATATATATATATGAGTCTAGAAATAAAATTTCAAGCGAAAAATTACCAAATACTTATCTAACATCCACATAACTGTAAATTTGATTATTCGTGACAGCAAATGATGTAAAAAGTGTTAAGGAAGAGATCGATGAGGCATACACTGGGATATCTGGATTGTCTGATTATTAGCAAGATTCTACAATGAATAGAATGGAGCAATTGTTGGTCTCAGAATGTATATTGTTCCTTTAGACACATAAATTAATTTACACAAATATGTGGAAGGAAGACCTGTCAGTTATCAAGCTGAAGGTTGTGACTGCAACAGGGAGGGGGAAAAAACAAATATGTAATATTTCATTACTTTTCATTAATCTCATTTTGTATTGTCATAGGTTTTGGTGATTTCCTTATCTTCTAACCTAGTCTCACTTCATATTGCCTTTAACTACTTGATTACAACATTAGACCAAGTAATAGAGGATATAAGATCACTTTATAGGGAAAGGGAATACTTTCTGAGTTGTTACCTAAAGCTGTGTGTGTGTTCACTTTCAGTTGTGATGTGGGGAGAAATATAACATTAGAGGCTGCAGGTGAGAGAACAAACATAGGTGACCAAAGTAATACTTAATCCAGATGCACAAAAGGAGAAATCATAAATACTAAAGAAATAGTTGAAGCTGTTGAAACAATAAAATGGGAAGGAATAATGCTGAGAATGTGTTAAAATCAATTAAAAGACTGTAAATTGTGAATGTATTAGTATAATGACCAAAGTAATAAAGGCATTAATTTCAGCAAAGACAAAAGCTAAAGAGGAATTGACAACAACAAAAAATATGGGTTCATAGATATCACTGAATGATGGGTCTAGAAATTTTGACTGCTATGTTAGAAAATTGGGTGAAGGTAGAGATTCAAACAATTGCGAATAAGCATGGGGGGAAAAGTTACTGAGGAAATATATTGAGTAACTTATTTAATGACCTCAACAGGGAATATTATTCAGGGACGGGAATGAAGTAATTAGAGAAGTGAATGCATAAAAGTGCTGGTATGGTTAATACTGGTACACATTTATTACAGATTGGGGCAAACACTACCATACCCTTTACAAATATATACTTGCACTTTTTTTGCTAAAACAATTCATTCATATAAAACCTCAAATCTGAGGTAATTATTGTGGCATAAAGATCTGTAAAGGCGAAAGTAAACCAGAGATCACCAAAAACAACTGAATCCACATAATGAATTTAAACATGACTCAAAGACAATAAAGCATAAATTTTAATGTTAATCACCTACCGATGTGAAAAAATATATTTAACATGATTCTGCTTAACTCTTCCTTAATTAGTTCCATCCAGCGTTATACCATAATGGTATGAGGTGAAACTGGCTGTTGGTTGCATGGAAGTACATAGAGAGATCATTAATATGCCAATCACATGAAGCCAGGGAAACTGATCTGAGCCAATATATACCTGCTTATTGCCATCAACACAATCATTCACTGGAATGATGCCTAGCGATGGTACCATTACACTACCCTGTGATACTCCCATGTTCACTTTTGCCTGTTTTGATATTGCATTTCCTAATCTAAAGATTCGTTTTCGTTCTTTTAAGAATTCCTCTACCCAGCTAGATACTTTTTCATCCACTTCAATTGTTTTCCAGTATTTTAATATAATTTTATGTCTCACTCTGTCAAATGGCTTAGAAAGCTCTATTGCTACACCATCAACTTGGTGTGTTGATAGAACGTGTGTATTGTCATATTCATCTAAAGTGTATATTAGTCAATCATGTCCAGTCAACTTGGATCAATTGTAGTTCAATTTTAATCTTTTGGGAAAGTATCAGTACCTATAGCTAAATTTCTTGTCCTCCTTTCACAATCCCAAGCAATTGTGACTTAAAAAATATTAGAAAAATTCACGACGGCAGCTCATAAAATGACTGACATCTAATTTACTTCTACATGAATATGATACAATAGCCTTTATCTACATCTACAAGCAAAATTCCAGTCCCCTTCTTAATTATGATAATGCTCCACACAAAAAAACCTTAATGAAATAAACTTGTCATACAGTTAGCAGGATAGGGGGAAGCTGGAGGTGTAGGAAAATTGCCACCGGAGCCTGTGCTCCATTGCAATTAAACTAAATTATATATGTTAGAACATCAATGACAGACCAGTGAAGTATAGGTGAGAAAGTGGTACAGTAATCACGTGAATAAGACTGCCAATAAATCATGACCACTCCAAAGTAATGCTTTTGCAAAATATCAAACTGAACAAAAAAACTATTTCAATTAATATGATCAAAATTCAACACATCGTAAGCGAAAAAAATGAATAGCAAAAGGGACCTCAGTTACTACTATTAAACAATTCAAAAATGAAGTACTATTAAATAGACAAATAATGGAAACAAAGAAACAGCCATTAAGCACTGAAAATAAGATAGTGTAGAGAAACATAGCCCGTCACTTACCACAGATGAAGGCAGGAGGGTGAGCTGAAAACATAAAAAACACAAACACATTTTTTTGTGTTTTTTTGCATGTTCATCTTGCACTCCTTGCCTTCATTTGTCGTAAGTGACGAGTTATTTTTCCCTATCCTATCTTATTTCCTAGTAAATGTGACTTTCTTCAAGGGTCCTTCCAAATCACACATTTTATCTTAAATTACAATATTAACTTACAACACACTGCCATAAACTACAGTATTGACGTAATTCATCAAGACTATTTTTTTTTTTTTTTAAATCACAAAAAATTTAACTCGGTGTCAAGGTATTAATGTACCTTGGCATCTGTAGTTGATGTTGAAACTTTTATTTGGTGATTCATTGGTGAGAAATGTGAAAGTAGAAGTAATGTGGCCTGTGACTGAAAACCTTCAACATCATAGAAGTATGCTGTTAACTCCATTGAATAGATTTCATTTAGCAATTCTCTGGATCTAGCATTATCTTCATAACCTGCAAAATTTAAATTAATGTGAAAACACTGGTTAATATAAATCTATTCAGTAACACAAGCCAGCTATTTGGAACCTTCACATGCAAGAATATCACACTACATGCCCCAGTGTTCTATAAAGAAGGAAATTGTTATTATTCACAAGATATTAAGATTTTTTAACTTCTTTTAGTTACGATGGAACTCCAAAAATTGTCTCAAATTACAGCAAGATTTTCACTCAGATAAAACAAAAAAGATTCTCTTACAGTGTTAAAACTAGTCTCTTTCCATTTTCAAATATAAAGTCTAAACCAAATAGTTTGTAACTGACGTATTACTAGCATATATTACTTTATGTTATGTTTTAGTGTATAAACTACAGAGAACATTGGTAGCATTACAAAGACAGTAAAAATTAGTACATGAATGAATTATAAATATCACAATTTTACAACATATTAACTGCTATTTCATACAATTCTTCAATTTTATATATACAATTATTTATAAGTAATTTTTTATTGCATTGAGCAAATTAACTGGAAGTAACCTTGTTATTGGTTTGACATTAAAAAGCTTAATTGATTCACAGTAAAGGTTTTTTTAGTACTACTATATTCATGCAGAAGAAACCAACGATATCTCAATTCCCATATTCTTCTACACAGTTGAAGCACCCAATTACTTAAGTAACCATGTTTACAGAGCCATCATTTTCTTATCCCAGAGTGCATGCAATGATTTAGTTCAACTTTACTATCCAGTTACAATAGAAAATCGATGAACAAATAAGTCTAACTTTCAAAATAGGCTTTTATTACTTATGCTTCCATTGATAAGTTTAAACTTTGTAAAACACAACATAAATAATAATAAAAAAATCTGTTCTTTCATTATCAAGTAAGTACAGCTAATTTCTTTTTATTAAATGATTTTAATGTTCAATTTGTAAAATAAGCTTATCCTTAAGTGCCCTAATACTAATGTTCTACAAAAAGAAAATATTTACTTGTTAGTTTGGTCAAAGCTGTAAAAACACTGCCTTACTGTACACAGGAAGTACTATGGATGCAGCTTTAAATCTTAGATTCAACAAACCAGTTATCCTGAGACACACATGTGTAAACAGCCACTTATAAAAGAACCTGCTTCTAGGATGAAGAACACAAATGTTTCATCTGTCTTTCCAGGTAGAGCTTCCATCTTACAGCGTTCACACACACTTACAAGCAATAGTCTTTTCCACTGTGGTATATCATACCAGGCATCATTTACCCAAAGATGCTTTGCAATATATAGCATCTTTTTTATATGTGTTGCTCGCAAAGGTCCCTCAATGAAACCCTTGTATTTTCAAAGTTGATGGGTTGACAGTCTGTAGAACTGTTATGTTCCCATAGTCACCTGTGACGTCTGTTTAATATAAATCCAAACAGAGCTCTAAAAGGCCAATGTGGCTTGGAGTAGGAGTTGCTGATCTTCACATGAACATGGTGTGCCTCTTAAATCTGAACAAATTAAATATTTCTTTAAATAAAATTTTATTTACCAAAAATATACATTTACAAAAAATCATCAAGTCATTGTGTGATCGCTCCATACTAGAATTATTTGATGTGCTGACAGTCTGCTCCAGTTACCGCCTGCAGCCTTGAATAGATTCGCTTGCACGCTCTCTACAAATTAGGGCTGTCCAAATTGGCAAATGCAACTTTGATACAAGAGCATAAAGATGTCACTTTTGGATGTCTGGAATTATTAGTAACTCTTTCAATTACACTCCAAACATAGTAGTTGAATAATTAAAATCCAGGCTATTGGGGGCCGAATTCTTTTGACCAGAACCTGTTAACAATTTCAATCAGTATTGGACTAAATAGTGCACATCTGCCAATGTACCCCCTGCTGAAACATGTTTCACCTCACCAAGGCCACACTTTTCATCAACGGCATTTACCAGAACACATATGTAAACTTCTTTTGTGCCAGTTTGCCGTTTCTCAAAAAACTGTGGTAGCGTGAAATATCACCTAACTTGTGATCACTGGCTACAAAATTTTTCCTGGCAATAACTGTGAATCTTTGGAGACATGAGCAAACCAACACTCATCCCTCCAGTTGACAGCTGTGAAAAAAAGGGATTGGACCACCAGCTTCATTTTCAAAGAATACAATAGCAGGTTGCAGCAAGCAATTCGCTTTTCTTTGGCAGCCTCAGAGAGCTCTGTTCTTATTTTTATTATGTACTACTTACAATACATATGTTTCTCTGCAATCCTGTGTATTATTCACTCTCCGACATCCTACAATGATGCAGAGTTCCTTAAAAGTTACTCTGGGTACTCCTCAACTGGTTAGACTTCTCAAGAACATTAAATTTAACAATAATATTGAACACAGTTGATCTTGGGTACCTAAAGAACCAAATTATTTGAATCGTCCAACACTCAGCGTGGAGACTTTTGATAAACACAGCCCTTTGGTTGTACTCTGGACTTGTTCACAACATATCAACCATTTTGAAGTTATGACTATCTACAAGAAGCATGTGGCTTCGCGGACGCCAATGGCAACCTGCAACAGAACTACTGTACAATGGAAAGTTCAAAGTTAAATATGTCCAGATGCAAGTGCCATACCCAGTAATTTATAGCTAGTTTCCATCTCCAACTGCCTCAGCAATGGTTCCATGTGTCAAACTAGCAATGTAATGAGAGACTACAACCTTGTCACCCACTCTTTTAACTAATGCTTGTCTCTCATGATCCTCTACTTTTGTCACAGTTGATCTTGTATAGATTATATATCATTCTTTTATCTCAACATTCAAGAAACCTTTAAAATTTTGGAAATCTTGTCCCATCTAACACTATTAAATGCTTTTTCTAGATCATATAAGTATCCTTGTTTTTCTTTATCAAGATACCTTCATAGTGCACTTTTTAGCCTACTTTACCCCACATCCCGTCCGTTATGTCCTGTAACAATGGAATACTGACCACCTGAGCTAATTAATTAATGTGAATTTATGGTTTAAATCCTCTATACAGGTGTTTCCAACCTGATAATTTACAATGTTTTACATAGGTGCATACTGACAAAGTATTACGTAACGTGTCTTAACCGTGTGAAAGTACTATACCCTCACCTCTTCTACTTCCTACTCACTTCATTCAGTTCAGCACTGCAGTCAAACAGCAATATGGTGTATTGTCTGATAGAAGTTTTTAAAAAAAGAGCTAAGAGCAACTCTGACAGGAATGGATGATAACAAATACTTTCAATAAATTTATTTTTTCCATTCCGCAATTATGTTACACATAAAAATCAAAACGAGACTCAATGTGACACCTACAACTTAAGAAACATTTAATTCACATAGCTAACACTTTTTACACAAAACCTTGACCCTAAGTAACATCTAATAAATTAGCTCTGTTGTTTTCAATAACATGTCAGGCATGTTTATACATCAAAAAGTTACTGAATAATTGTCCTACAAGTGAATGTGACATCAATAATGTTTTAAACAGAAAATTAGTAAAATACTGTTAACTTTTATCAGCAATAACATGTTAATATACATAACAAAGGATACTGAAGATGACTCATCATTCACCAAAGTTAAAGGATTGGGAAGTTAGGGATTGTAATCCAGCAAAGCGGGATCCCAAAATCCCGCAGGATCCCACATGATTAAACAGCCTGGCAGATCCCACACAAGTGGATCCGTAATCCGCAAAATCCGGCGAAAACGTGTGTCAGTCTGTGAGACTCGCTGCCCTACTCGGTCTCTATCAGATGTATTTCATGTTTGCCTGTACCCTTCCAGTTGGTATTTGACTTGTGTGAACAAATGTTTGTTTTTGTTAGCCTTCGTCATTCATAAGTTAATAGATCCACTTTTACATATTCATTAAAATTTATGTCTGCTTTGAGTACACATTTCTATAATTCTAGTTATGTTGCATATTTAGTATGATTTTCTTATTATATAATAAGTATTTTTTATGTGTCACACATGTCATTTGCATTTTCAGATAAAGTAATTGCGACAACTTCCTGTATTTGTGGCTGAAAATCTGCATATTCGTTGATATGAAACTAATGTTATTGTAATTTTAACTACTGCATACCTATTTATTTAGCAGTTATCAGGCAATTGTATATCCTTTGACTTATTGCTGTCTCAAACGCCACCTCAATGCGTTTGAAACACATGTTCTTTGACCAAAGAGGCCTGCTTACATGTGCCGCTCTGGCTTTTGATTAAACCCTCTTGCAATGTTTTGTCAGTCGCCACAATACATCATTTTTGAGTGAATACCATATTTTCTTATAACACCTTATTATTTTGACAAAAGACAATAAAAGTTATAATGAAGTATTCACGGATGTATCGAATTGTGCTGTAAAAACACCGTGCCTCCGCCGTCTTCTTGACGTATGAAATTTCGTGTTTTTACAACGCAATCCGGCGATACATCCATGAGGACTTCATTGCAATTATACACTGACAAAGTCTTCTTTCTTACATTTTTAAAAAAATCCACTCTAAAAAAGTCTTTACGCCACTTAAAGTAACACTAAAATACTCGACAGTTTATGTCTTGGTGAGTAGTTTCTTTTAATAACAATGAATCAACCATAAGAGCAATCAAGAAATCAGGTGGCATAATAATGAATCCCGCAAACACAATTCTTGTCATGCTTGTGCAGTGACAAAAAGTTATGAGATCTTGTTCTGAGCCTAGTCTACACTTTACAGAGTATATTCACTTCACTTTGTGAAATAGAATGCTTTCTCTAGGTGTTATAGATCGTTTATTTAGAATAATAATTACAAAAAACTATGGTGAATTGGCCATTATGCATACCACGTTTTCAAACTGATATGATTTATTGTAAGGTACATGATGTAAGAGATCAATGCCATACGGGGGTTTTAGTATGTGTTATCATCTTAACACAATTTCACTCTGTTCCTTTCTTGTAGGTTACGAAAATTACAGTACCGTGTCTAGCCAATGGAAAATCAACTGTGAGAGTTTAAAACGGCCGCCACTCTTCTTGACATAAACCTCAAGAGAGGTAAACATTTTTCAAATGAAAAGAAATGTTATGATCACTCACTATATTCTTCATTAAACACTCTTTACAGTTGAAGGGTGTCAAACAGTTTCATCTCGAAAATGATTGTTGGTTATGAAGTATCGAAGGACAGACAAACCCCTAGCTAAACGATTTTTGAAGTTACATATTAGCTGTTAGAAATGAACCGCGCTACTGAAAAACCATGATGGCAGACACCCAGCATGCCTCTCTGCTACCAACTTCCGCCTCCCTCACCACTCTGTGCTGTTAGAACTATACAAACGAGCCGTGACCTTCACACTCCAAGAAACTATCAGTGACTGACTGGGTATTCCTGTGCCCTTCATGTATATAGGTTCACTAGGGTAACCTTCCACTATGTAACATAGTTCATGAAACTTGAAAAATATTGTGTCTAAAGTTCTGAAAGTCAGTCAGTAGGTAGAATGAGCGATAACTATCAATTTAATTCCTTATAAATTTTTCTATAAAGTTTGCCGATTTTCTGTAAAAAGCAAATCTGGGTCTTCAGTCCTGCTATGACGCAGGAGTTAATATCTCAGTTTATAGAAGTGGTAGTGGTAGAGCTTCTAATTTCAGTATCTTTTATTCAACACCAAATAAGGCTAGTTTATTATTCGGGTTTAAAAATCCTCTAAAACCATGAGTCGATAATGTTACATGGTTATTTCCGGTACGGAATTATCATGTTTTGAGCTTTAAAACTTAATTCATTCGATTCTACAGTCTCTCAGCTTTCCAAAAAGCTCTCAATCTCCTCTCTAGCTACCGCAGTTGTTTTACAATCAATTTCTAGAAATATTCACTTCCTCATCCAGTCAAAAAATAGTATTCCATTTGATTTTTATGAAAGTACTGCCTATTTTACAAAAAGGCTTGCAGAATAAATTTCAGTGGTTTTTATTACATTTACCACAAGTATTTTCATTTACTGACTTTAGTTGGTGGGTTCATGATAATTAAAACTATATATGCCATGCCGATTTTCCAAGTATATAATTTAGAAAATATCTCCGACTCATCTGACTGTATAAAGCGATCTGAAATTTTAGTATGTTGAATTATATTAAGTTGGTTAAACACTATCAGCTGATTTCAGATACTGAAGTTTAAGATGCAAGTTTACGTGAATACCTGTGTTTTCATATTTTAAATGCTTCAAACTCTGGGTTGTGGTTTGTTTATAGCAGAATTTATTTAATAGTGGCTGATTGCTATTATGAAGAACTTTTAAAGCATCAAAAAGTGTTGTTTTATAGTTTTGTTGTGTCGTAACAAAGTTTTGTGTTCACCAAGATGGATAATTCGCTCTTGCAGTTATTTAGGTAAGTTTATAGTTTGATTTTTACTCTTTAAGGATAGTTTATAATCTGTATTAACTGTTTAGATGGTTTTACGACTTCAATTTGTTGTGTATATGAGTCTAGGCTGTGGTATCGGTTACTGCATTATGTCCATTCTCCATTTACCAAAGTAAGTGACTAGAATTTGAAGAATTCTAAGGTAGCTTCAGTAACATGATCTAAGACTGAATATTTTTCATTTTTGATTATTTATTTAAAAATTGGTTTGAATTTTTATTAAATGTAAAGCTCGAAATATTCTTAAGACAAGCTAAAACAATTTTAATGTCATTTTGGCAGTTCAAATATTGTTAACTGTTAATTTTTATCATTTACCATTAAAATTTATTTATTAATTTAATTAACAGATGTTTATTATTTAATTTGTGAACAATTCAAATAACTATGTTTGTTTTAAAAAAAAATGAGTTGTAAAACTGTTAGCATCAATCCCACGGGATCGGCACAAATACCGCAAAAATCCCGTGGGACTGAAAACACTGTGGAACTGCAATCCTTTAGCTGTGACAAGTGAAAAACTTACGAGACAAACAAAAACATACCATATTTTAGTTTTACACCTTATTCATGTGTTAGGGACCAAGTCATATGGTTCGGGAGGTGTGCACACAGATTACAATAATATGTTAAGCGTCATTGATTTAGGCCAACATCTGTTCTTCTGTCTTACATTAATACATAATTCTTGTAGCCCGTTTCTTCTGCAGTTGATTGTTAAAATAATAAATCATTATTGAATTAAAATATGCTTATGCAACTGTTGTTGGATTTTGTTTGGGGAGGGGGGCATATTTCTCCTACTGTTGAGGTATCATCAGCAATTCAAAATTTCTGTATCATACTTGCAGTTTATAAATACTGCAGACAGGTTTGTTTGAATGTTATTATAATTACTTTTATATATGGGTATTACAGAGCACATGCAATTACAATTCTGCCATGAAATGTGACAGTTTATTACCTCAGCATTCAACCTTTTACACACAAAACTGCCCTAAATACACACTTTCCGACAAGCCATAAGTTAATACCATTAAACATTCTTCTTCCTCTCTCACATATACGCTTAATTAACAAAATACAGAAAAAAAATATACACATTTTCTGAATGCAAACTTCATATTCCCTGCTAATACACGCTTGACAATACATTACTGGGAAAAAGAATTGATCAGCAGCAACATACATGTAATTGTATGTGCACTATGCCACCTATATACACATGTATTTGTAATATAATGTTAAAAAAACCATATGTACAAAATGTATAAACTGCAAGTATATTACAGAAAATATTTATCACTTATGATATCTCAATAAGAGGCGAAACATTTCCAAAATAAACAAAAATTTAAAAAACAGTTGCATTGGCAGCTTTTATTAAATAATTTACTATCTCAAATAAATGACGGGAACTTTTTAACCTTCAGCTGTGTAAACAAAAGATTTTACTTTCGTTTCTTAACTAATACACAGCAAATGACATAAATGTATCCAGAAAACTCAATAATGTTCCTTTGCAAATTAAAAAGATGTTTCTAAAAAAAAAAAAAAGTGTATCCATTATTCAAGTCTACATATTCTACAGTTACTAACCAAGTTCCTGTTTAAGATCAACTTTCATTTCCCATATGCCATCCTTATCAGTGGACATTTTTAACTCTCTTATTTCCAGGGTATTTCCACCAGTTCCTTGTCCATTGACTTTAGATCTAACAGTCATTCTTCCCATACTAAGGCGCTCCTTTGACATCAGCGATCCATCATGATATGATACTGAAATCTGGAAACAAAAAATTGTATTCACAAAATTTCACCACTTAACCAAAGCTTTCTACATTAACCACATATGATGTAACAATGCAAATAACCAGTTACAAAATGCACATAAAGTGCAATTTTTCTCTAGCACAATTTAAGCTGTCAGGAAATATGTCACTGCACCCTGCAACAGTCAGTCAAAGCATGCAGACCTCTCAATTCATGGAATTACAAATAGTTGTAAGAGAAATGTTTTTTCCAAAACCTTCAGGCAATAAAAGCATATTGTATTAAGAGACATTAAAAGTTTGAAGATAATTGGAATAACTTCATTAAAGCAATTCCACTTGACACACTAAAATTATTTTACCAAACATAATTAAATGATCATCATGCATTCATCTGAATATTGTATTAAATAAAGTAATTTAACTCAAATTATGTATATAACATTTTCAACTTCATTAAACTAAGGAAATAGGAAACTGCTTTAGGCAATATAATTGCAAGGAAAGGAAAAATGACTCATCACTCACCAAAGTTGAAGGTAGCGATGAGAGAAGAACATATATCACAGACACACAAATAAACTCAATATTTCGGTTATTAAACCTTATTCATGATGGAGACAATGAGTCATGAGGCTCGGGAGGTGTGCACATGCCGAGGGTTGCTACATGACTAGGTGGGTAATCAATATGGCGGTGGGACTGAGATATTGTATATAAATATGTAAATCGCAGATGGTTGTACAACTAATAATATACAAAAAAAGGGGGGGGAAATTAAGTAAGTAAATAATTATGGACGGATAAATTTTGAAAAATAAAATAAGGTAATTAGTTAAATGACAATAATGCTACATCCTACATCCAACTAATAATGAGTGATGCGTCAAGGAAAGGAATTTTATCTGTGGTTGAGGCCGGGTGGGTGGAATTTTATCTGTGGTTGAGGCTGGGTTGGTGTCCGGCATCTAGGATGTTCCCATCTGTGTAGTTCTGAGGCGGCGGTAGTTTCAGGGAAAACTCTGATTGCTCTCACGGTGAAACAGTCATTGAAGTTGTTGGAGTTGTGGTAGTTAGCAAGCTCTGGTATGGGAAGATATAAATTGCAGGTGTGAACTATTTGTCTGTGGCCATTCATTCTGGTCGAGAGTTGTTGTGTAGTCAGGCCTATATAAGAACTCGTGCAATGGCGACAAGTTAGCTGGTATATGATGTGCGTAGTGGCATGTCCGGTGATGGGAAAGGTTTCCCCTGTGACAGGGTTGGAAAATATAGTAGTGGGAGAATGCTTGTTGCAGGTTTTGTAGTGAGGTCTATTACAGGGAAAAGATCCATAAAGTGTTTTCAGAGAGTCAGATGGAGGGTATTTGTGAACCAAGATGTTTTTGAGGTTAGGTGGTCTGCAGAAACAAGTACGGGGGACAGTTGGCAGAATTTTTGGCAAGAGAGTGCGCAGTTCTGGAAAGAACCGAAGGAAGTCATGCCCCTGTTGTAGTATTCGATTGATGGATTCGAGACCAGGCGAGAACTGGGTGACAAAGACAGGGCTATGGTTGGATGTTAGAGGAGCCAGGAGGGAGTGGTTCCGTGGAGGGTGGGTGATTGCACGTGTGATATGCTTATGTACAAGATCTGCTGGGTAGGAGCAGGAAATAAGGGCTTGGGATAGGTTTTGGGAATACTGGGAGAGGGATTCAGCATCAGAACAGATTTGCCATGGATAGCAAGGCTATAGGGGAGAGAACGTTTGGTATGGAATGGGTGGCAACTGTCAAAATGTAGATATTGTTGTAGATTAGGGACCGTGCACAAACTACGTGGCTCGGTCCGGGGGGGGGGGGGGGCTGGAAGGCTACGCTGGGCTATGTGGGGGGAGGGGGGGGTCCGAGCCAGGCCACATAGCCTTCCTTTCATAACATTTTTTATAGTTAAAATGAGGAACAGAACTCACAACAGTATGTGAATGTTTATTTCCCTCAGTTAATTATTTACAATATTCTGACAAGAGAGAAAACAGTACAAAATGTCGTCTGGAATCAAAAAGGAAACAAAGCTACATGCTACAGGGGGGGGGGGGGGGGGAGGTCGTCACAGGAGGCCAAAATGGAGCTACGTGGTTTATGCATGCTCCCTTAGTTGATTTGATATGGACAGAGGTGTGAAGAGCACCCTGCCTGAGTGTGATGTCAACATCGAGGAACGTGATGTGTGAACGGGAGTAGGTCCAGGTGAAATTAATGTAATGGCTATTGTTAAGGGAATGGAGGAATTCTAGGAGTTGATCTTCACTGTGGGTCCAGATCATAAATATATCATCTATGTATCTGAACCACACAGTGGGTTTGAAGGGGGTATGGTTGAGGAAACGTTCCTCCAGACACCCAAGAAACAGGTTGGCATAAGAGGGGCCCATGCGGGTGCCAATGGCAGTGCCACGTATCTGGTGATATACGGTGGAATTAAAGGTGAAGAAGTTTTTGAACAGGATCATGTGGGCCAAGGATGAAAGGATATATGTACTAGGACGGCTGTGTGGTAGTTGCAGATCTAGGAAGTGTTCCAGGGCACTGAGACCCTGATATTGGTATAGAGGGAGGTTACATCAATCAAGACTAGGAAGGTGTCTGGAGGTAGAGGTGTATTATTCGCATAAAAATATTAAGATAGATTTCATAATTCACAGATGACAAATTAAAATAATATAACATCTAATACCTGACTGGGTAACTAATACATCCTGAATCATTTATTCCATTAAATTTATAGTGCAATCCTTCTGGTCTACCTGTTATGTATCAGGCATAGTTTATCAAATGATTTAGGAAATTCTTCAAGAAAAGAACTAATTAGCAAAATGATTCAGGCAGAAAGGAAATAAACATAGATTTAATTTTTTCAATTACGATTCAGATTGTAAAACATAAATACTTGCTATCACACTTCAAATGGCAGTCTTGAAACACTTAAGACTGTTCTACATGAGCACCCATAATTATTCCATGTAATTTTTTGCTTGGATTCTAATATGGTCTGTAAGAGAAAGATCTAAAGTAAATCCCAGAGATGACTGAACAGCGCTAGGCTTGGAGAGATTTGACCAAAATTAGCGAAAATCCAGGAACTGACTGCATAATAACTGTTCAGATTATGGCAATCAATTGCATGAAATCTGTGATTGCCCCTAGTTTCTACCTTAGGAGAACATCTTCGAAACAGAGTAAGAAAAACAATAAGAGCAAAAATCTTAAACAGTTTTTACAAATGGATGACAACGTTCATTCCTCCCAGTAGATTTGGAATAATTCAATGAAATTGAAATCAGTCCATTCATGTTGAAACCTGTATTTTGTCTACCCGTGTGATGGGGACAATTTAATTATAAAACTTTCTTTAAATTCTCCTCTCAGTGATTCCTTGTGAAATTCCAAAAGAAGAGAACATTGAGTGGAATGTGCATCATAGGCATTTCGAAAATAGGTTGCAGCAAGCGTTAGGATGGAAGTGGCTACTATTTTCTAGAAATTAAATGCCCCTAGCCCAACTTATCTGGAAAAGAAAGAAAGACGTTATATGACCTAAAAAAGCGAAAGAATCTGGAGATAACAATTTTATCTCGAGGATAGGGAAACTGGACAGTGATTCTGGATACAATGGTGGATCAAATATAAACGGGACTTTTTTAACGGAGCACACAATAATGGTCCAAATGGTCACATGCATCGACGCACGTTTATTGGGGATGTCAGGAGTGGGAGAGCGATTGTTGGCCTTATCACGTGCAGTCAGTAGTAGAGATAATAACAAGCAAGATGTGCATCCCTCAATTACTCAACATGTTATTAAATTTCTCACTCATGAAGGCGAGAAACCGACCAAAATTCTGCGGAGATTAAAGGCACAGTTCAGGGATCGTACAATGCCAAGGACTCGTGTGTTTGCCTGGCATAAGGAATTAGTGAAAAGCCATGAAGAGGTCGAAAATAAGAGCCACAATCATCCTCCACGGACAAGTATTGCATGGCAGGATATTCACACAATACGTGACTTTATTTTGCACATTGCAATACAGCAACCTTTTGGTTCGCCGATAAAGATGTGACCAGCCAATAAGAGATGTGATTCTTCTCCATGACAATGCTCGGCCCACCTTGCAGCTCTCAGTCAAGCAAAATTGGAAAAAATGAACTGGGCATCACTTGATCAACCTCCTTACAGCCCTAACTTATCACCAAGTAATTTCAACACTTTGGACCACTGAAAGAAGCACTGAGAGGCTGATGATTTGAAGATTACAATCCAGTGGAGGGCTTCGTGAGCAGTTGTCTACTGACCCAACCCCCCCCCCCCCCCTTTTATGATTACGGCATCAAAAAGCTTCCGATACACTGGAAAAAAATGTATTTCTAAAGCAGCAGACTATTTTGAGAAATAGTGTGTACTTGGTTCATTTGCTATTGTAAATAAATTTTTAAAGAAAGTCCCATTTATATTTGATCCATCCTCGTACTTGAAAATATGTACAATAAATTTAACAAAGACAAAATAAAAAATATATAAAACTCGCAAAGCATCTTGTAAGCAACCTAAATCTGGACTGGACAGTGAAACAAATTATACTGACCAGCAAACCACCTATTCCACACCTTCCTCGCTTTCCAAACATACATATGAAAGATTTTAATTTAATTGCAATGGTGCACACAATCCAGTGGCAATTTCCCTACAAACCCATTTTTCCCCCTTTATTGTATCCACCTACTTTTTTTCCTCTATAAATTACAACTTTAAATTGTGTCAGTGTGTTGGGTAAATTGTTTGTCAATTCTCTTCGTAACTCATTCCAATCCCTGACCCATTACCTACGAAAGAAAATCTTCCCACACTCTTGTGCCTGAAATCAAGTGCCAATTTGCGGCCATGGTCATCCCTTCCTTTCCATGCATTACTTTTAATTCTCACACCAATATCTTTCCACGCATCATCACCAATACACTCCCATGACTCTCTTCGCCCTCCTTCTATCTTCCAATGAATGCCATTCCAGCTCTTTTATTATATTGGTTACTGATTGTGTTCTACGGCAATTTCGAGAGACAGGTCCAGCAGCCCTCCTTTGCACCCCCTCCAACTACTGTATCTGATACCCAAAATGTGGATCCCAAACTACACCACCATATTCAACCAATGATCTCACCATTTTTTAAACCCACTTCCTTTACTTCTCTCATACATCCCCACATCACTCTTCTCCAACAAATGAAGGATTTCGAAACCAATATACCAATAAGTTCTGTTGTTAGTTCTATTGACTCACAACATATGGTATGAATTAACAAAAGAATTTGCGACTAAATTGGAATCCCTCCCAGGCCAAACAGACAGTTATATTAGAAATCTGGCACATTTTTTGTTTAATATACTGAATATCACTCTCTCAAAAGAGTTTTAAGTTCAATTTAGTTTCATTTTTTTACCAATAATCCAGGGAAATGAGTCACGAAAATAATGACAAATGGAGCCTCCTATTTCACACTACTTATTTCCAATAGAACAATTATTATTGTAAGCATCAAGATGATGTAGCTATGGATATCCAGTTATAGATAAGTTTTTTTATGGAAAAACCTTAATGCAAAGTGATTCCATAAACAGATAATACTTTTGTGCTATGGCTACACGGAGAGGCCTCGTCAAAGGTGTTCTAGATCTCATAAACAGTACCCATACAACAATAAAGTTCACCATGGAAGTAGTAACAAATGGTCAATGGTTGTTTGGAAGTACCGATTAAAAGAAATCAGAAGGAAAATTAATCTTTAGAAAAGTTACACACATAAATTATAATTTAAATCCTCTTTCCTGTCATCAGCTTGCTCAGAAAAGGATTTTCTTCAAGACTAATTTGTAGTACTGAGCTGGTAGCAGATAAAGACGATATAACTGAAAAGAGATAACATCTCAACTCAGCTGTGCAACAAAATAAATATCAATGTATGGTAACCTTACATTGATCATAAAAAAGATGTACAACAATTGTGACCAAGTTAAAGAAAACTGAAAAATGCTCTTTCTGCCTCATATAACTGAGAGTTAGAGTGATAACCAAAATTAATATTCAACCAGTTATCAGCACCAACAATACAATCAGCAGGAATTTAAGATCAGCAAAGGATCACAGAATGCCATTACAAGGAAGTGGGGCATATAGGATTCCCTGTTAATGTATATACCAGTGAGACATCCTAGGCTGTCACTGTTTGATTAAAGGAATAGTCTACAATACAAGACACCAAATCAGCCAAGGCTGAGCACTGTTTAGAAGGAAGTAATCAAATATGTTTGGGACAAAATCAAAATCATAGCACAATCACAGGGAACCAACTGAAATTTTTTAACGTCCCAAAAATTTTAACATAGATGGGAGCTACAGACTTAGCCAGATGTGCAAATGTACTCTTATGGACAATTTCAATGACTAAACAAAATTAGACACTTTGCAATAGATGGGAAAAATCGCAAAATCTATTCATACTATCTTGGGAGCAGCATGCACACTTTGTTAGAACATAAAATAATTAAGCAAAGGTTGCATACAAATTAAGAAAGATATATAATCATCCTTTTGCAGTGGGCAGAAGAAGCCCTGAAGAAGACCTCAGTTTGCAACTGAAATGTTGAAAACATAAGAAAAAGAGTGACACAACAGAAAAGTAATTAAAACCATATAACCTAACACATTCAAAAATTAATCATCAAACCATTTTTCCTTTGTTTAGCTGTATGGGATAATATTTTGCAACTGCAAAATATTATTCAAGAATGCAACTTGGCATTTGTAAGACAACAGGAATAATTTTTGGATTGTTGTAGGGTATAATAATAATAATTTTCCATGATAAATTATATTTGGTTCTTTGAAAATGTTCTTAGAAGAAGACGAAAAAAAAGAATGTTTGGGTTGCCATGGTGAGTGTTGAACAGTATATAACGTGTACATGAGTTGCTGCTAGAAATATTAGGGTCACTGCCAAAAGAATAACCTGGCAATTTCAGATACCTTATCTCTCCGATGTAGTTCAGTGGGGAGATAAACAAAAGGATGTTAATCAAGTTTGAACCTGTGTAAAAGTATAAGACTACATTCTTTATTTGGGGACAGTAAAGAGTGAAACAAATTAATCCAGGTGGCCGTAATTATTAAAAAATCTAAAAGTTACAACATGGTAATTTATAATAAGCATTAAGTTATACCACAATTATGTCTGATAGGTATATGACATGTATAAAAATCAGATAAAATAGCTGTTTTTCTGCCAGCAAATAATATCAATATTAAGTGTATCATATGAATGCAGTTCAATAGGCACTTCAAACATGAAAATGGTTTATTATTATTAATTATTATTTTATTATCACTATTTAAAAGAAAAAAATTCATACATACATAACATGTGAATGGCATTGATGGTTTAAATACTTGAGGAGAGCCACCCAAAAAGTCAACTTTAATGGAGGAATTGTAAATTCGTGCTGTTGAATATCCTTCTATTATCTCATTGAGGAAAGGCTCGCCAACTGTTGCAGTGATAACCACTTCCATCCCCTCTAGTGTTGGGACATATTGTTCCAATTCTGTCATTTCGTATCGGAAGTTGTATACACCATCAAACTGAAAGTTAGAAACATCACATTAAATAAAATTAAATAGGAACAATACACAATAAATCAGCAAATACTGTACGATGGAACACTTAAGCTTTTCCACTGGCAATGACACTGTTAATCTTACAACATTAAGGTGAAGTAAATATTACCAGATGCACTATAGCTGTTAATTAACAAACAGTTAAAATTAAGTGTCACATGACAACTTTCTCAAAAAATAATTCTCAGAAAAGTTCAATTTATGTATACTGTATGCAGTAAATAATATTTTTATTTAGAAAAAGAAAAAAAATCCCAGAAATCTGATGAGTTTTGATAAAAGGATTTGGATATATTGATAGCAAAATGATTTTAAATAAATCAGAATATTGTGCAGTTAGTGATAATTGAGGACTTTGAAGAATACAAGTCATCAATAAAATAAAATGAAGGAATGGAGGAGGCAATTAAATCACATCATCCCTACCCCGAGCTGAAGTATTTAATTTGTCATTTCTCAGATTATGATCGATAAAACTATTTAGTACTGCAATTAAATGCTGCTCCAGTCAGATAACAATCTATTTAGCATAAAGGGAACATCACTTCACTATGAATACAGGTTCAATAACCTACATAACACATTAATATGATAACATATAAACTGTTATTAACAAAAAGTTTTTGTGCTATTAAATTATGATAAATTTTGTTTAGCTTAGAAAATATTCAATTAAAACACAAACAATTAATTCAAATGTTTATCAATTTTTAGGAGAAAAAAATGAAAATACCATATAACAAACAAAACTGATTTTATTAAAAATAAAAAAGCAAGCTTAGTAACAAACTTACAAATTTTAGATGAGGTATTTCATAATGATCGTATTTTTTAACTGGATACCAAAATGGAAGCCTTTCCTCCTGTAAGTAAAGAATAAAGAAACCATGCAGTTACAGCTGAAATAATTGAAATGAAGCTATATTTAGAAACTAAAAAAAAGGTGAAACAAAATATGTTTCAAAAAATATAATACATTTATGTTAATACTGCTACTGTTAATTAGCATACAAATTTTATTAAGTTGTTTTTTAAATGGAACAAAAATTTTCACATGCTTTAAAACAAAATCGGGACACATTCATCATACAAAAAGTTGTCTACATTCTACCAGATTTTCACTCACAAAACGGAAATATTTTTCAACTGGTTGCAAATCCTTGACCAAACTCCCACGAAGTCCCTTAATAGGACGAAGGGTTGCCTTGATTGTAAGATTTCCTCGAACTGGACCACCACTTGTGTAATTTGCCATCACTTTACCGTGAATGTACCGATCCGTTGTGAAGAAGAAAGCAGGCATAGTCACATTAACCTGAAATAGTTTATTAGACAGTCAAATATGTGGGAAACTGTGACAAGCGATTCAAACAATATTCTTTACAAGACAGTAATTAGTCATGATATAAATTTTGTACTGTTTTGGCCTGTTTTAAGCAAAAATAAATAAATAAAAAATCACCATAACAAATAGAATTTTCTAAAAGATGTTCTGAATTGAGTACCTCTAATTCTAATTAATACTGGTAACATTTTTTACAATAAATTCACAAGTATTTTTCTATGCTTTCATGGAGGAAATAAATTTGCATACCTCAAACCTAGTCTGGTAGTACTCCTCGACAATAAATTTTGCCTCCTCAACTTGCCCTTGAGCAATTACTTGTATTGTCCAGTTGCCAAAGACAGGTTGGTCAGAAAGTTGATATGACAGGCTCACACTTCCATAATTTGACTATTAGATTAAAAACAAAAATTTAAATTATTAAAAAATAAAATGTCTATCTTAAATGGTTTTTCAGCAAACAAAAAAAGTCATTTTACGAACCTGTCGTGATAACCACCTTCTCATAATAATTCTGTTAGGGTCCAGCATATAAACATCAACAGCACCATCAAAAGCCTTCAATTCAGTGTTTATTGGAATAGTGCGGAATCGAACTGCAATGAGAATATTTATTTCTTTGTAACAATATTGCAAATTTTAAACCTTAACAAATATTAGTGTAACATCCAGGGAAAGGGGGAACAAGAGATGAACACATGACATCTACATCTCATCATCATCATTATCGTTGGGAACCATCTCCAGTTTCCCGGGTGTGGTTTACGAGCCTTGGTTGTTATAGACGATTGTTCTCCACCTTTTCCTGTCCAGAAAGGTTTCTCTGTCTGTAATGTACTCCCAATTCCAGCCTCTACATCTATACTCTGCAATTCAAAATTACTGTGGGTGGCAGAGATTACAATGTCAGTTATCATGTGTGTGTGCAGACACCGTCAGAACACAGAACAGAATGAGATTGTTCACACTGAGTGGCTGTGTCTGGCACCACTGGATACTATGGCTGTCGGTGGCTTTCCCCTCTAGACGCTCGGACACTGCCTTGTTACAACAATCACATTCTTTGTCAGTGAGGGAAGCAGGAGCTGTTTCTGTGACGTAAGGGACATCGAGTGGCTCTGAAGTGGCCGCGTTAAGATTCCCTTGGACGATGTCTAAGAATTCAGTGGCCGGACACCAAGTGTCCCGCGTGAAATGGGCCTTCGTCGTGCTGAATATCAGACGATCAAACTGATCATGATTGCAATGGCAATTTCGCAACTCATATGTTTGCGTTATGCAGTCATTTCTCCCTGTTTTGAAGAATGTTGTTCAACAGATCCATGTACTTATTCCGTAGAGTATCTCGCATACAAATGTCTACCCTTACATCTGAAATAATAACTTATGGCCCTGATTATCTCTTCCCATCCACATTCTAGTACTAATTCCATCCCAGCTGTAACCATTATCAAATAACTACTCTCCTTATCAGTCTACTGTCCTTCAATGACTCCTAACTCTGCTCTTTTACGATATAAACTGCCAGATGTGTTCTGCAGTAATTTTCTGCAGATAAATATGGATTACTCTCCATTGTACATTGTCTAAACCACAATATGGTTCCCACAGCATCTCACAACTCTTCATCAAGGGTGTGATCGAGGTTTTGTAGCAGAATTTCATTTCTTCCCTGGCACATGGTCTCCTTATCTTTTCCAATAGAAGAAAGGCTTTGATACTTTAACCTATCAACCTTCCCAACCTGCCCAACAGAACTTATTACCAAATAAGCCAAGACATTTAACGCCTACAAAGAGCAATTTTCCCACCTATCATATATTATGAAACGTTTACTTTTCAACATTTTCAACTAGTAACAAATTTTTTGGTAGTTATCATCATCCATCCTGGACTACCCAACTAGATCCATGTAAAAATGCATCTTTGGCTGTTGACAATTCTATCTTGGTGAAATCCTATAACACGCCATTATGACAGCCAAATGAACATGATATGTTTTGTAATGTCTTCACTTTACTACTACAATTTATGCACATAGCACCCACTTCACAGTAACTCTGTCAAGTGTAGGTGCTCTAAAAAAAATCCTGAGAGTGGTTATTTCTTCAGTTTGTACATAAAGGTGTAACTTCTGCAAAGACCATCTCCTGTTGTATGCCATGCAAAGTCAGTACAAACAGTCACAGATCACATGTTGGCAGCTGTTTCTCATCCACACCTAAGTGCTGCTGTGTATGTTGCAATAGTTGAGTATGATAAAGCCTCATTCCCTAAAATTCCACAAGCTCGGTGTAACATTCTCTCTCACATCCTGTATGACTGTTAAACATGCACAGACTTCTCACTCTCCTCAGTTCAATGTCTTGGTAGCCACTGCCATCTAGTTGCATGTGATGGGGTCTCCAAAGTAAATTTAAAATTTCTTGCCTGGCCTCACTATCCCACAAAAAATAAAAAAAAAAAGATAGTAGCCATGACTTTTGCAGTAAATGTTATAATTATAAATACTGTTCCACATAACTGTTTTATATCCTACCCATTTTTACAATTAGATGGAGACTGTATCTGACATACAGAATTGTCTTAAAAGAAAAGATTTTATAATGGTATATGCCACAAAACTCATTATTTTTGCCATCAGACGGCCATAAGAAATTATCTTAGTTTATTTTGAGTGACAAGGGCAAGTCATACCTGTCTGGCCCTGCATATAAACAGGTTTGTCCATCTGAATAAAAATTGTCATTGATCTTTGAGAAAATGTCAAGTAAGTCTCATTAACAAATGCAGATCCACCCAGCAAACTGTCATAGGTTCCCTCGACACGTAGTTTGTATTTGCCAGGCACACTTGTTGGTGGTATCTGAAACAGAAAAAAACAATTGTCAATATATTTCACTTAATAACATGAAATTTCCCTCCAAAATAAGTTCCAATTTATATTTAGAAAACATGTTGCCTAAATAATGAAACATTGATAACAGTTCAAACAAATGCTACTGAGAGTAAGGGCTTCGCTATAAACATAACTTGCAGAATATTCAACAACAGGAGGTTGGTTGACTAAAAAAAAAGGTGCACAGAAAAAAAGGTGTACAAAAAAATGTACAAAAAAGGTGTACAAAAAAGGGATATGGAAACCACATTTGGATGGCTGCTAGACACAAGTTATTAATGTGGTTGTCTGCTGTAGGCAAACATGTAAAGCACATAGCATTTTCCAATCTTCTTGTTTCATTTTGAATATTATGTATGTGTGTTCTCAGGTGTCACTGCACAGTTCAACTGTCATAAATGATGGTTTTACTTTCACTACTTTTGTATGAATTCCATTACCTTAAATGCATTTTCCTGTTTTAGTTTAGTATTCTATGAGAACATTTAACATGCTAAGCTAATTGGAGTACATATAGGTGACTCACAGTTTTAATTATCCTAACCGAAAAAATTATGTCACAGGAATTCATGAAACAGAGTATATTTGGCATTTTAAAGAAAATATGAGTAATAGAAAGGTTAGCTGTCTATAAAACTCTTCCATTCTTTTCAACATAACTGGTTTAGATATTTATGACCTTGGCCCATGAGAAAACTGTTGCTTGATTTATAGCAACTTATCATTCAGCTCCTTTCCATGTTGATTAGCAGTAAGCAAAGTAACACATTTGAAAAGAGAAACTGCTAGTAGTCAAAAGCCCTAATTTTTATTGTGTACTTTTGATGTGTTTAATAAAAAAAAAAAAAAGATCTGCAAGTCAATGAACTTTCATTTACCATACATTAAAGGTGGCACTGGAGAAAACATCATCACAGGTTCATAGAAAATTTCCACTATACCCTGTTTCTGGGCAAAAAATTTCATGTAACAGAGTGTAGATAACGTACAGACAATGTGAGTATAGAAAGGTTAGACAACTGTGTTTATCCCTGTAAAATAGTCTGTAAAACTCATTCATTCTTATTAGCATCACTGGCCTAAGTATGTATACTTCTCTAGATGTAGCCAAACTCGTGGTTAAAATAAAGCCATCCAAAACTTATGTCATTAACAACTGCAGTTCCAATAAAACATAAAATTTTGGAATTACAGAAGAGTATACGTGCTGTGTATGAGATAAAGTCTATGGAGAACATGTGATGGATTTTATTTATATTACTTAAATGGAAGACCCCGGCTTGTATTATGCCACTCAATGTTATCCCACACATATGTCATAGTGCTATCATAGTCCTAATGGCATTATTAATGCTAAACCCATTTCTGAAAATTAAGAGGCCAATTCCATTCCATTCTCAAGTTCTGTTTTGTTTCTCTGTGATATTTAGATTGCAGTTTTCTTTTTTCCTGTAGGTATTAGTTGCCATTACATATACTTTAATCTTTAATTCAGTGATCCACAGATTTTTGTAAGTGTCCCTTAATCACAGACATTTGTTAAATCACCACATCACCACACCTCCATAAATGTGAAACTTTGTTTCTGTTAATATTTCATTAGTGTTACCAAGCAAGTGTAACGGGCCAAGTTTTGGGGCAAAAGATTTAGTGGTTTGATTTAGAATTAAACGAGTGTTAGGTGTGTCGTGACAGTATGCTAGAGTCGCGTGCCGTCGGCATGAGAGTAATGAGTCAGGTTTTGCTGACGAAAACGATCAGCGCATACCACAGCCAGGGACACTGGCTGGTCAATTGCTGAAAGAAGTCTAGAATGTTCGATACGGGCAATATAAGGAGCGCAGGACATGTGTTCGGTCTTCTCAGTGACAGATTAACAGTAGGCACGTCACTATGCCAGTTGGATAGTCAATAGTCTCTCTCTCTCCAATAGCCTGGTCTCGCGTTAGGGTCGACAATGCTGCAACACTTGGCGGAATATTCCGATAGCCATTCTACCTGTATGTAAATAATTGTTCCATCATCTACTAGTACTTCAGAAGATGTAAATCCAATAGAAGCCTAAGGGCATAGCCTCGCAGACGGCATCAAAACGGATGTTATGTATTCAGTCAAGGACGAGCAATAAACAGTATCGTACAGCAGTTAGGCTGTGTTCTCACTGGTAAAATATAAGAGACCCTGCTGTTTGCCATAATAAGCCTAAGTTGGTGAAGCCATACTAACAACCACACAGGTCTGTGGCCTTAATCTACAGTGGTGTCAGAACCTGATATTAGTAAATAGCCTTAAAGCTGAGCTTGTGGAGCCGAGGTCGCCGCAGGTCAGCAGCAGCAACTCCATTAAAGGTTAGTACCTGAGTTTCCAGACACTCTCTGCCGATTCCAAATTACGCCCACAGAAGATGAGCTAGACCACTCGACTAGTCCGTTACACAAGAATGTTTTTTTTAGTCTGTACACTGTAATCCAGCCATGGCTCTTTTTTGCATTCTAAGATTTTAAGCCTTGTGATAAATACATCTTTCCTTGTGAAGCCTTTTAAAGCTGGTTCCAACATAGCTGAAAAACTTTTTGGTGTTTTCCTTAGAGATCTGTTTCTAAAACCTATTATAAGAGTATCTTCACTTCATTTACCATTCATATTATATGTGCATCTTAGCACACAGCCTTCAAACATGATAGTACAATTATATTCACCTTTTTCAATAATTTCACTATTTCCTCTTCTTTTTAATGAGTAATTTCCAAATAATAGTTTTACAGCCACATTCCATAATACTAATACAGGAGTCTCACCATTTCATTGTACACAAGTTGAATAATAGTGGTAATAAACTACTTCTTGGTTGCCTCACTAATACAATTAACACTTTATTATTATATTATATTTTACCTTTCCCTCTCTCTCTCTCTTTTTCCAACGATCATAAAATATAGAGGAATTCCTAGCATCTCCACCCCCTACTTCATCCATCAAAAGTCTTCACACATTCTATAAATCAAATGTGTATTTCTGATACACATTTTTTTTTTTCCAGATTGTTTTAAAATTAATACACTGTAGTTGTAACATAATACTTTTTTAAACCGTTTTGTTCTTCCAATAATAAAGAATCTGGAGCATGGTATTAAAACCATTTTTAACAATTTTTGCCAATATCTAGCAAATTATATTAAACAATGTCAATCACTACATAATTTTCACAAAGATTCTATACTCTTTTCAGTTCGGTTGGTATGCCACTCTGAATGACTAAATTTTTTAAATGAAATTGTATGCTTCGATTTTCTGACAATTTCCTATCTCTTTTAATGTGCCAAGTGTCCAATATGTTATCAACACACATCATATCTTCATAGATGACAACTCTTTCCACGCAGTATGCTCTTAAGTCAAAGGAATTAGTTACCAAAAATTTGGTTGGGTTGCTATATTCAACAAAAATGTTATGATTAATAGTTTAAAAAACAATATTCAAAACACTAATTTCATTTCTTGCTTTCCTGGACACACCCTTTGGGACGGTTGAAAGTTCATTCACCAGCCTGATATATTAAATCTTACAAAATTACAAGAGATCTGATCATAAGAACTAATAATTTTCCTCGGAAGACGTACCCTCATGAGCAGCGTCTCTGGGATGCCCTCCTTCACGTCCTTGCTGTCCGCACTTATCTCGACGCCGTCCCTCTGGATGGATGAGCGGACAGTGAGAGGGTGCTGAGCGAGCAACACGTTGACAGCTACACGGTACACCTGCCCGGGCCTCACCATGCGGCTCGCAACCACAAAATATGTCCTGCAAACACGCAGAATCATTGGATTTTATGGCATGTGGTTTGCTTCAAATATTCAATGACAGTTTCACTTCTATACTTTCACTACTAATGCAAAAATTACATATTCCTAGAAAATTACACGTCTACTTAGAATATATATAAAGCTTTTGATTTTAGCAGATGTTTCTACTTTTACACAATTGCATTCAGTGACTAAACATAACAGATAACTAAGCAGCAATAGTATAATAGAAATACTAAAGTAAAACCTGGAATGAAATTTAATTCATCTTCCTTTCCTTTTGAACTAGGCATGTCTGAATCCCATTCGAACAGACGGCAAATATTTTGTCATAGTTTGTCATTTCTGTGTAATGTTTATTTAATTGTAAAACCATTCAAAAGAGAAGTCTAGTTCTTATAAACAACCATAGTTTTTTTTTATTACTTTAGGATTATACTTCTAGAAAATACCAAAAAATTTAAAATCCTAACGTCAATGAAATACAAATAACTTAAACATTGTGCAAAAACTGTGAATTTATGTTAACGGCAATAAGATTCTTTAGATTGCATAAATTTATGTACTACAAGCACAAATACTAAAATAGTCAATAGCAAACTTTTGCTTTCGATAAATTAACCCAGTATATAAGAAAATTAGACCCATACAGGGTCTGTCCCAATGACCTTGCGCCACCCAAGCATGGTGCGCCAAGTGGTGGGTGGTTTAGGGAAGCCAACGATTCCCGCGTCAGTTGCGTGCAGGCTGCTCCATAGTGCACATCGCTGCTAGTTCGAACCCTTGTTTTAGTGAGGCGTCGGAATTTCAAGATACCGCATTGCAAGAGCCGGTAAAATTTTGTGTTGCACTCAAGAGAACTGGCGCCTAGATCTTTGCCATGCTGAGGGAAGCTTATGGCGATAATGCCATGTCCCAAAATATTGTTTACCACTGGCACAAGATGTTCCAGGAAGGCAGAGAGGAGGTCGAGGACGAAGACGCTCTGGACGCTCGTCAACGTCCCATTTCTACCAAAATGTGAAGAAAAGTGAGGGACATGTTGAGCTCTGATCGACGCCCGAATGTTAGAATGCGGGCAGATGAGTGTAATATCCCTAAAAGTGTTGGGCATCACATTGTTACCGAAGATTTGGGCATGCGGAAAATCTGCAAAAAGATGGTCCTCTAGGTGCTTTTCAATGAACATAAGGTTGCTTGCTGGTGCAACGATCTCACGTGAC
The DNA here is from genome assembly GCA_031002005.1 of Vandiemenella viatica. Taxonomy (NCBI): domain Eukaryota; kingdom Metazoa; phylum Arthropoda; class Insecta; order Orthoptera; family Morabidae; genus Vandiemenella; species Vandiemenella viatica. Next base: position 228,950,784 of record JARYHS010009186.1, read on the forward strand.
CTCTTGGAGAAGTGTGAAAGTGATCCTCATTTTTTGGATAATGTGATTATGGGTGACGAAACATGGGTTTTCGAGTATGATTCGGAGTCCAAGAGACAAAGGGCTGAGTGGCACACCGTAGCTCCCCCCCCCCCTTCCCCATACACATACACACACAAATAAAAAGCTAGAATGATCAAGTCCCGAAGTCCCGTGTGAAGGTCATGCTCATCATTTTTATCGACAAAAGAGGAATTGTCCACTCATAGTTTGGATCACAAGAGCAAACAGTGAACTGTACTTTTTACTTGGAATTCCTGAAAAGACTTCAAAGCAGAGTGAAACGCGTCTGGAAGGAGATCGCCAACACTTAGCGTCTTCAACGCGCCGTCGCACACCGCCTTCATTGTCACGGAGTACGTAACGAAACGCGGTGTGATAACACTGGCCCAGTCGCCGTACAGCCCCGACTTGTCACCACCACACTACTACTTGTTCCCGAAGACCAAGAAGAAACTCAAGCGCCTACAATTTCGGGACTTAGGAAGCCGTCAAAGAAGCGACGACGAGATGCTTTAAGGTCCCCGTCGACGCCTTCCAAGGTGAGTTCGGCGACTGGGGAAAACGCTGGCCCGGTGTTTCGACGCGAAAGGAATAATTTTAGTTGCTTGTACCTTTATCTGCAATGAATCTTTTTTCCTAGACTTATTCAACTTACTTTTGGAACAGACCATGTAGTTGATGTCATACCTTGAATTCCACGTTTTTATTCAAAGAGAGTTTTCTGAATGTTGTACAGTAATTATGAGAATATAAACGATTGGAATTCCAGAACACTGTTAGAACTTCAGAGAGCCAAAAGTATGTGATATTTTTGGAAACTATAACAAAGGAGAACTGAAATATATTACGACAATAACATAACTTTTACACCATAAGTTTTACACCAACATGTGGAACCCATTTGATACAGGAATAATAAGACACTTAACTAAAACTGGTAGTTGCTTTTCAACATACAAAAAAAGTAAATTTCGAGTAGCGGAAATGAAACAGTTTCGGAAACATTTACTGCAAATGAAATGGCTAAACACATCTTTCAGCTTGTTTGCAGCTATTCCGCGAAGTTAAAATGTTGCATCGCTATTGGTACGTTTCTCATTACAACGAAAAAAAGAAAAAAAACTCGGATGCTCTGATGAAAGAGCCAGAGGCATTGTTTCGTGTTTACAGATCAGTCTAAAACCGTTCATTGAATCGGATATGTCGCAACACAGTGTTACACTGGTTAATTAAACCGACCTCAAATTGTGACGATATATTCCAGGTATTGTATTTGTATTCGCGGGGTCCACGATAGCATAAAATATCGCACACCATTACTTCACTCAACAGAATAGTGAAAAAGACAAAATACAGTATCGACAGCAACGATAGACAACTGAGTAATTGCTAAACAGGCTTCCATTAATTGAGTGAAGTGAAATTGGGGGAGTTGGCGAAATCTTACGGTGAGATGGGGGGGGGGGGGGATATCGACGGAAATCTCGCGTCATATTTTTAATTTCTTGAAGAACAGTAGAGTTAAAAAAATTCTACAGACGTCGGCGATACCAACTTTAACGGGGGTATAACCTCCCACCGCCCTAGGAAGCAGGAGTGAGAGGGGGGGGAACTAAGATGTCGGTCTTCAGGAGGGGAGGGGGGGGTTGCCCTTCGAGATCTCACGTCATCATAGGGTAGGAGGTACGACCAGATCTTAGGGGGGGGGGTCCAGAAAAACACCTCACGTAATTACTGGACGCCCCCTAACGGAGGGGATGGCGGTAGTGGTGACTTATGACGCGGTGGGTACCGTGGTAGTGGTGACTTGTATGGCGCTCTTCTTGTCAGTTACGGACCCGCACCACACCAACCGAGGGAAAACAAAAAACTGCCGGCTGAACGCACACCTCTTTACAAACACTTTAAAACTGTAGTTTTAAGGTGCTAGCCAACGACACGAGCAGAAGGCCCAGTAATTTCTCCCAAGTATTTTTACAACAAGACTAATATTTATTACTACTCTTCAAAATAAAATACCTTTTCATTAATACATATACTTTCATTAACTTATTTCCACATTATTATATTACCATTCGGTGACTGACAACGATACTATGCGAAATAGTATGCAATAATTGTTCGTTTAAAGATATAAGTGTTCCTTGTTGTAACAGAGAAACTAAATACCAGTAGGCTTTCTGGTACCTGAAACATCTACGAGATGGCGTTAGAGCTGTTTCCGAGATACCAAATACAAAAATTGTTCCTATTTTGTAAAATCGCGTTTTTGCAGGGACGACACCTATTTACATAAACTTAAACAAACAAAAGTAGAGCTTTTTCCGAGATATCAAATATATACAAGAATTGCTCATTTAAAGATATAAGATAATAATAATGTGCATGGCATTACTGGCTGGGAGACTCGGAAAGATGTTTGATGAGAAGAGTGTCGATTTGCTGTCGAGGCTAATTAACTATGCACTGTGACGGAACAGTTAAATATTTCGTAGTCTGAACTTGCGGATTTTGAAATTTATGTTGTATAATTTTTCATCAAATAAAATACATAGGGCTTACAAAAATTAGTTTGCGCTGCGTTGACTGTGGGGGAAAGCTATTTTCGAATCGTTGGGGGAAAAAAAAGAGGAAAGTCAACAGTAAACAATGCATCCGGATGCTTTTGGTCTCGGATATTACGTGAGAGTAGCCTTAAGAAGTGAACCTGCAGTCTTCAACTAATAAGTATGAGGTCTGATCGGGATGTAAAAGTTGTGGATGTTGGAGCTATTTGTTTGAAACGAAACATTGAATACAGTGGCTAACACGAAGACTTCCTTCAATCAATTATAACTATTTAATAATTCAATAAAACTACTTCAAGGATATTTTATTGCCTCATCACCTGCACCTTAACGCTGAGTCCGAACCACGAAGACGTTCTGGCATACTTCTCATTACACAGCCAACTGTACCAGATGGGAAAGTCGGGTTAAGGGTATACTAAAATCCCCACCGAGACAGGGATTCGAACCTGGGACCTTTCTACCTCCAGTTAGAAGCCTTAACCACTGATACGAGCCAGCAGACGCTCGTACCTAGTATGTATGTATGTTCACTGAGACCAACTAGGACCACGTTAAGCCTTCTTGTATTTGGCGGCGAGTTTCGTATTTTTTGAGCTCAGAAGTACAGTACTTCATTCGTTTTGAGTCGGTCTGTTTGCGCTCGTCCGTCCAAACGAGACCTCGTCTTCTTTTGGACTGTTCATCTCGATTTATCCCTTGTATAACTAACTTCTTCCGAAAAATACCTCTCTCAGAAGCATATTCGATTTTCAATCCCAACAAATGAAGGTCTTCTTTGATATTTACAAACTAGGGCATTACGGTTTTGCATCAAAGAAATTAATTCGTTTGAGGTGACTGTAGAAGCGTGTCTTTTACGGATTGTTTTCAGTGATTTTCTCTATTTTACTGTTCACTTAGGTAGTGGAGAGGGGTTGACTGGAAAGCTACGTTGGACTATGTGGGGAGGGGGATTTTCGAGCCAGGCCACGTAGCATTATTCGTCACAGTTAAAATGAGGTACAGAACACACAACAGCATATATTTATTTTTGTTATTCAATTATCTCCGTATGTAATTTGCGATAGCCTGACAAGAGAAAACAGAACAGAATGTCTTCTAGAATCAATAGGGGAAAAAAAGGCTACGTGCTACGCGGGTGGGGGGAGGGGGGATAGAGAGAAAAGCCACGTCAGGCTACGTGGGGGGGGGAGGGGCGTGGGAGGCCAATATGGAGCTACGTGGTTTATGGACACTCCCTTATTTGTTGGATCTTTTTTCATGGACGCCATTCTTGAAGTCGGAACTCAGAATTCCTCTAATATTTTTTCGCTCTTTTTTCTCCAATTCTCGCAGGAGTCCTTTACCAGCATTTAGGAACAAGGTTCTGTTTCATACTGACGTATCTTAGTATTTCGTTAAATATTTTTTGCCTCTCGCGAAATTTGGTGAGCTATTTCGAGTGTGTGTATCCTTTCCCGAATAGCCTTTTTATCCAATCCATTTTTCAAGATGATCTCACCCAAGTATTTATTTTTTTCCTCTAGGTATATGTCTCTGTATTTAGTTTATATTTTTAGTGGAGCATCTTTGGTGTTGGTCAATTCCTGTAAACCAGTTTGATCGGCGGTTTCTTTGAGCAAATCTAAAAGTTGTTAAGTGATTTGAGGTAGAGTGTGTGTGGTGTACTCACGCCTCGTTGATGATGACGTTGTTGTCCCAGGGCGTCTGTCCTCTGCCGTAGTCGGGCTGCCAGTTGTCCCTCGGCGTCTGTGGCTGCGGCTGGGGGGTCCCCACATCCTGCGACCTCACCGCCCCCTCCAGCACCAGCAGCAACAGCAGCGCCGCCACCAGTCGCATCCTGCAACCACAACACACGCCGGCGCCGTCAGCTCCACTTCTCCCAACAACAAAGCGGTCAAATTATTTTATTTAAATATTATAAAAATTAAAGATGTGATTTAATTGTTAGCCTTTTATTCACAATGTATCTGGCTGTATTAGCCCTTGGTTAAAGCCATAATAAATAATTTAAAAAAAAAATCTCTTTAAGGCCGGTATTACACTGTAAAAGATATTTGTCATAGATCTTTGATAAAATATATTTCACAAAATATTTTACATATTTTATAAAAGATATCTTTCATAAAATTTAATACGTTGGCATTACATTTTATGAAGATTTTATCATCCTGCCAAAGTAAACAAAGAAAATGGCGCAAGCAAAGTTGCCAAAGTTTGTTAAGACTGCCCAATCCATGAAAATCTTGTCTGAGTGTGAACAGAAGGAAATGTACACTGTACAGTCAGAAACAAGTAGATATACGCAAAGATTGGGAAGTTAATTAGTTCTATGAAAGGAGGCTGTTCCCAGGGGCGTAGCTACTATGGGGCTAGGCGGTGCAGTGCACCGGGGCCCCTGCGCTCAGGGGGCCCCCAAGCATACCTCTGGGGCCCCCCAAGCATACCTCAGGGGGCCCCAAAGTGCACCTCTGGAGGCCCCCAAGCGCAGTTCAGAGGCCCACGAGCCTTCATGGCTAACTGACGACCTTTTTTCGTTTACAGTCGTCTAAGGGGGCCCCTGAGACACAGGAAGCCCCTCACTAAGAGCCCTCTCACTGCTCAGGGGGCCCCTAAGCACAACTCAAGGGCCCCATCCTCAACTCAGGGGGCCCTTAACAGCAACAAAAAGCAAAAAAAGGTCGCCCATCTGGCCTGAGGGCCCAAAATAATTTTTTTGCACCGGGGCCCTTGTTGACCTAACTACGCCACTGGCTGTACCGTCGATAACGTGAAAAAGAAAATTAATGGATTAAGAAGCTAGTACTTGACAAGTTTCTGGAATAACAGGCGCTGAGCAATACGGCTACTATAATGCAGAATGGTGTAGATCCGCTACCAGCAATAGACTACAACACATACACCGTAAAAATAGACACCCAATAGTATATATCGTTAGGTTCAGGAGTAATAATTCTGATACAGAAATTTTTGAAAATATTGAAGACCTATACTGCAACTTTTTTTTTGTAATATGTCCTTCCTAAACTTTGATGAATTCCTTTAATGTTGAGTCTTGCAATCCACATCTAATAAAAATATGTTTACTTCGCTTCTTTTTATTCACTAAAATACATATTGTGACAGTACTTACTGCGGCTGCACAAGCATACAAGTTTACATCATTCATTTCAGAGAACAATGATGAAAAATTGTATATAGTACAGTGTGATGCCGGCCTAACAGACTCACAGCACATCCGCAGTCCCATCTCAGACCTGCTGCACCTACGGTGTGGAGGGGGAGTAACACGCTCCGGTAGCGGATTAAGATCACATGGGAAGCAGACTTACCGCAGGCATAGGTTAGGTTAGGGGGTATCCACAAATTACGTGAGGTGTTTTTCCGGATTTCTGGACCCCCCTCCCCCCTGGTGAGTTTTCTGGCCTCCCCTCTGGTGAGATCTGGTCCGTGAGAACCCCCCCTACAAATCGCCCTGGAAACTTTTTTTTTTTTTTTTTTTTTTTTTACCCTCTCAATATCGACTTTGGCGCAAATTGTAGACCTTTTTTTTGGCTCTACTGTCCCCAAATTTTTCGCAAAATCTCACGTGAGATTTCCGTAGACCCCCCCTCCCCCTGGTGAGATTTCGCCGGACCCCCCCCCCTATTTCACCTCACGTAATTAATGGATGTCCCCTTACTAGCCCATGCGTGTCAGTGAAACTGACTTCGCCGAGGAATTTCCAGCACGCTGAATGAACATTCAGCTTCGATGAAAATTCTCCGACTTAAGTGGAGATTGAATCGTGCCCGCAAGACGCTCTATCACCTAAACTACGATCGCCTCCTTCCATATCTCTTTAATATCTTCTTTGGAGATATCCTGGTCCTGCCAGTCTCCAACTTACTAAATTTCGGGGTGGAGTCATCAATGGAACAACCAAGAGAGCATTTGGTGCCAGAAAAATAAAACTAGAGTAAATGACGACAAATATGCCGCCGTATACTACACAGCAAACGTCCCGATCAACCAACATTCAAATGGGTGGAAGAGTGCAAATGTTTAGGCATCACAGTAGATAAGAAGCTATTCTTTAAGCGTCGTATATTCGCATAAACAAGTTCTATCGTTCTTAATGAACCTGTATTCTGTCATAAGGCGCAGGAACAAAGCACTGGAGGCGAAGTTTCGTCATTCCATTCATCAACTCTGGAAGGAATAATCAAACAATTTGAAAGTGCTGGTTCAATTGCTGTTCTAGATCTTCGACACGAAACCGTAGTGATCGTTCTGAAGAAAACATTAATGCAGTTCGAAGAGAGGCCGACAGTCCTCATGTACAAAAACTATACATTTCAACGACTCCTTTTTTTCTTTTTCTTTTTTTTTACTCATTGCTTTACGCCTCGTCGACGGCTAAGGTCATTAGAGGCGGGATGGGACTGGGAACAACGAACGGGAAGGAATTCGGCCAGGGCCTTTTTGAAGGAAGCATTCCGGCATTCACGTGGAGTGATTTGGGGAAACCATGGAAAACCCAAATCTGGATGTTCGGACGGGGATTCGAACCCGCGTCCTCCCAAATGTGAGGCCAAACCAGAACGTTAACCGTTCACCTACCAAGCTCGGTAATAACCACTCTCACCGTATTTTCATTGAAGTTCTGCATCTCAATGCTTACAAATCAAACTGACTCAAGAACTTATGACAACAGACGATGCACAGAAAAGATAATTCAACAACTGAATCACTGAACAACAAGAAGTGAATACCAAATCATCTTCCTCAACGAGGCCCATTTTCATCTAGATGGTTTTGCTAATAGGCAACATTGCCGCATTTAGTGTTCAGAAAAATCAACGAATGTTTCGTGAACAACAAATGCGTCACCAACGTGTCAGTCCGCTGTGCACTATGGACTGGAGAAATCACTGGACCATTTTTCTTCGAGAACAAGGCAGGTAATGCATTAACGGTAAATGACCAACGTTATCATAGCATGATAACCCAGTTCTTTGTGCTCCTGAAGACATGTGGTTTGAGCAGTAAGGTCCCACTTGGTACACCGCCCGTGGAACATTGACGGGCTTGCACTAGTATTTCCTGGTCGTCTCCCAGAATTGGCATCCAGCATCTTACAATATTAAACTTATGGAGTTTATTCTGAGGGGTTTTCTGAAGTTCCAGGTTTACACCAAGAATCCCACGACCACCCAAGCATTAAAGGCTGAAACTGAACGCTGTATCGACGAAATACCGCGACAGTTATGCACAACCTTTCATTGAAAATTTTGCAAGAATAGTACGCGGGTGTCATCAAAGCAATGGCGGCTATTTACCAGATGTGTTTTTCCATACATAATTCCCAAATTCTTACAATACAAATCGATAAATACTTCAATAACTTGTTTCAAAAAACCATGTATAATTTAAAATTCAAATCTTGCGCTCTTATTGCACTACGCTTTACTACGCAGCGTCTGCTGATGAAGTTGGGTCTTGTCTTCGTGATAAACAAATTTGTTTGTCGCCTGCCGGATGGAGTCATGTAGACAATATGCTCCCCGGCGAAAGAAACGGGTGGGCAATATGGCGCAGAAAGAAAAGGCACACTAGATCGTTAGTATTCAGCCATCAATCTCCCGCCAGACGCACAGCGAATATATTAGCATAACGTATTTCTATCGCATCGAGGCGCGTTCGAAAAATATATATCTTCGAACGGCGAAGACGAGCACCGGATATATTTTCGAAGTCCGACTCATACAATATGTAACAAGATCATTTACACGCCCAGCAAGCACAAATGTCTTCACATTCGCAAAAGATATGTATGCTATGTCTCTACGTTAGAGAAATCAGCATGAGTCGTGTCTCCAGAGATATACTTCTTCAAGAAACTTTCCAAAAAGAAGTTACGTAAACTACATTAAAACGCAGGTTTTATATAACCGTGACACGTTTCATGGTTCACTACTATAATCACGAAGCAAGTTTTTAGCACGAAAATATTGGAAGGATATAGCAGGTGAATGGTCATACTTCAGACGTATTGTTGCTACCGGGTGCTACTTTCTTTACAAACTTACTTTCAGCTGCCGCTACATAAATTAATACCCTTTGAGGGGGGGAAAAAAAAGCTTAATCACATGCAGAAAACGATTCTGCCACTATTTCCCAGACGTGGTTTTTTTATTTGCTGTTTTGGCGGCGCAAGTCTAATGAGATTTGAACAAAAAAAAATATTTTTAGACCAGTTTAGTGGTTGTATGTAGAATCCACTATTTCGAATCACATCCAGTTTTGCAAACGTCTCAAAATACAGCATTATAATTATTATTATTGTTGATGTTAGTTCAATGTCTGGATGTTGTGGATCATTTTTCTCAATTGCTGATAATATTAATAAATAAATTACGCCAAAGCAATTGACTTTTTTGTATTTATTGGTCTCCCGTACGCGTTTCACTTCTTTTGCAGAAGCATCTTCAGTGGGTTTTTTATTTTGTGGTCTATTGCATTTCTTTTAGCTCCATTTTCAGCATCAGTGCTTTTGCATTTTTGGTGAGAAGTGTCTTCATTATTCCGGATTCACAACACTACACTTTATTGCACTGCACTATGTGTTTTTACTTGCGAATGGTCGTTCTGCAAAAGCACTGATGCTGAGAATGGAGCTAAAAGAAATGCAATAGACCACTAAATAAAAAACCCGCTGAAGATGCTTCTGTAAAAGAAGTGAAACGCGTACGGGAAACCAATAAATACACAAAAGTCAATTGCTTTGGCGTAATTTATTTATTAACATTAGTTCAGTGTCTCTGTCAATAGCTTTAGGCCATGAAATCATGCCCAGAAAGAAACTGGGGAAATGGTTAAGGCCCCAGGGGAAAAGCTCAAATTCCGCTCGAGAAAAAATCTGAAAATTCTATGAACCAAAGCAAAGACCCATATGTAACTTTAATGCTAGTTACATTAATCAACAAAATCCAGCTTGCCTTTAGAAATAAAACTTCTTTAACTAGCTACATTTTTCTACTTAATAATTCACATTTCAAATTATAGAATTCCTTTAGCTGTGTCAAATTATAAACCAACAAATACTATTTTATGATTACAACCAAAATCAAATAAATCTTTGTCGACTGGTTCATCTTATTAGCTGTATCTGACTGCAGTTCAATGCACATAACCTATCCGGCGCACATCCAAAGATTCTGCTTCTTCAATGTTGGTTCTGCCAACCATACCGTATACCCTACCCATGGATATCGCTCGGCTGCGTCCTGCTCAAAATGAAATATGTTATACCAAATTTATAATATACTCCGTAGCTTCTGAGGAGCCTATATCCATATTATCAGTGCTACCACAAGAAGCCTGATGAGAGACAAGAAAGAAAGTGAAATTTCATTTTAGAGCTGATTTAGGGAAAGACAGACTGGTAAGAGGAAAAGTGGAGATAACAAACTATTTTTTGGATTTTCCCGCAGAAGATTCATGAAAAAAACTGATTTTCTTTTGTTTTTTTCTGTAATTTCCAACGCATAAAATGTAAGAATCAGCGCGATATGGAATGAGTTTCGTAGCAGTTTGGTTTGTATGTAACACGCGCGGTGCTTGTAACCTGCGAGCAGCCGAGCTGGGCGGGAGCCTGCTTGCAGGGTAATCTTAATCCGGTGACGGGGGAAGCCGCCGCATTGTGTCGCTGCCAAGTTATCAGGAGTCACACAATGAGGACCAGAGTCGATTAGTCAGGCCTCTGCTGTCAAACTTCCTCTTCAGGCACAGGAAGACTTGAATGAAAACCATTCAACAGGAAACCTGTAGTACCTATACCTCGATTGTTCGTCAGTTTCCACTAGAAGATACAGTTGTTTTACGGCGTGCCTTCACACACATTATATGCTCAAATTGAGAAACCACTATGTAGTATCTCACGAGTTTTTTTCTCACGGAAACGTAACTTTAAATACAGAGCTAGTCAAAATGATTACAGTGATTTCAGAAAATTACTACAGATTTATTATTTGACATACGAGGCGCGTCCAGAAAGTAAGTTCCGTTTCAATTTATCTCCGCTGCAGCGCTGCGATTGCAGTTCCGCACATGCGCTGTAGACGATGTGTATCAAGGGGAAGAACGTCAGCCATTTGGAGATCGCTGTCAGTTACGTACGCTTTGTTGTGCTTGTTTGAAATTTCGGCGTTGATTGAAAATCCCGCCGCCTGTGAAATCAGGTCTGTGATTCGGTTTCTGAATGCGAGAAAAGTGAAACCAAGTGAAATTTATCGGCAAATTTGCGATGTTTACGGACCAAATGCGATGAGTGATTCGATGGTGAGAAGCTGGGTCCGACAGTTCAATGGCGGGCGTAGTGATGTGCACTATGAAGAACGAAGTGGGCGTCCACCTTTGGTTACTGAAGAACTGGCAAGACTTTCATCTGTTCTTACATCTCAAGTCTTTCCTTGGCGGTCATCACTTCACCAATGACGACGAGCTGAAGGAAACTGTTTCCAACTGGTTGAAGACACAGGCGGCAGATTTTTATGAAGAAGGTATACAAAACCTGGTGCCACGCTATGACAAATGCCTGCAAAATTTCGGCAGTTATGTGGAAAAGTAGTTTAAGAGTTGTAGAATTTTGTGCAATATAAATTTCTTCTGTATCTGTGTACAATTTTATTTTATTACCAAACGGAACTTACTTTCTGGACGCGCCTCGTATATTTACAAGATTACCTGTGAAAGTTTTATTGAGTGTCTAAAGATGCTCAATATGTGCACCTTTAGTGACTCTGCACACATTAAGTCTATAATCGAATTCTTCCCATATCCGATGCAGCATGTGTCTGTCACTGAGAGCAAATGCATTGGTGATGCGAATCCGCAGGTCTAGCTAGATCAACTGGTACTGGTGGCACGAACACTGTGTCTTTTACGAAACCCCAAACAAATACCAGACCTGCAGGTTCGCATCACCAATGCATTTGCTCTCATTGACAGAGACATGCTGCATCGGGTATGGGAAGAACTCGATTATAGACTGGATGTGTGCAGAGACACTACAGGTGCACATATTGAGACACTCAAAAAAATAATAATAATAATAATAATAATTCACAGTGGGTTTATATATATATGTCAAATAATACATTTGTAGTAATTTTCTGCAATCACTGCAATCATTTCTAGCCCTGTAATTAATGAATTGCATCAAAAAATATCTGGAAAAGAATTTGGACTAAATATAAATCAAAGACAAAGAAAATTCATGAATGTAGCAGAAACTGCAGCCGTGCAATAATCTTGGAATCGGCCAATCTTCCTACAATTTCAACATTTTCCGCGATCACCTAAGCGAATTGTAAGAGATGACTAACACATAGCCTCAAGAAATATTCAAACGAAAGAAAAAGATCTAACGAAAATTGTTACTCACTTTGGAAACAGAAGGAAACAACAGCTACAATATCTTAGATTATTACAGTGTTCTTAATTACAACCACGTTGACGTATAGCCCTGGGAAACCCATTGGATTTACACTGGTATGATACTTACAAAAGTCATAAATTTGACGCAGGTGGTGTGATTGATCTGAAACGCTTAGGTGATGGCTGCAAATCCGTCTCAGCGTAAGAATGTAACAGCAATGCTTAATAAACCTAGGATCAATCTTGGACACTCCGTACATAGGTTGTCTAGAAAAAATATTTAAACTATGTATGGATACGGCACAACCCAAGTTTCATGCTGGTAATTCCGTAACATTTACTATTAACCGCGCATTCGAGAGAATGGAGTGCAGAAACAAAAAACACAAGGAAAAAACACCAAAAAACAAAACATAACAAACATACAAAAAGAAAAGTAGCGCATAAGGAAATAGCTGAATATTTACAGTTAAGCAGTAGTGAAAGACTTGTCACATACTTGACGACAAAGAGGTTAGAGGACGATTTGAAGGCAACAGGAGAAATGGCATCTCCGTGATCTTCTGCTTGCAAGTATTATAATTTGTTTTGTGTTCCTCGAAGTGTATGTGACATAGAATCTTAGATGTATGCGACAAGCGTGGGAGTACTGAGCTCGGTGCAGGCTTGATTAAGCGTCACCGAGGCGCCAGCGTTTACACGGCAAACAAGATAAGAAGGGCGGCCATTGTGTGACGCTGAATAATTGGCGCACTTGACAATATGTCCGAGATGAAAGCCTGAGCCTCGTGAATAGAACAGCGCGCACGGTAAACAACGAGTGGGACTTAGCTTTGTACAGAGCCATTTACTGGGAAATTATCCTATTCAACTGCGGTCTGTAATACAGTGGAAACCCTCATCCGGCGAATTTTCTGCAATGGAGTTAATTCAAAGTAACTCATTATCGAAATTAATTTTTATATTACAAAAAAATACTATAATACTGTACAACACAATGCAAGTCTTGTATGACAAATGAAGCCACGCGTCTACATGTATAATCTGCAGTTCTTAAAAAACCGTGGGTTGCAGCAAGTTAAAAATCTTTCAGTTTTAGCGTCCCATTCCTTCTGAATGTCAAGCCGGAATCGCAGCCTCATAACGTACTGTTTTAGTTCTAAACTATCTCAAAACTATTCTAACCGTGGGAGAGAAAATTATCATGGGAAATTTAGTGGGCAGCTGAAGAAGATTTTTTTCACATTATCTTCACTACTGCGATTTTTTTATTATTAATTCTAATTTGAGCAAGTATATGGAAAAAATTAAAAACTAATCTTCCTACTATTTCCCCAACTAAACTAAGTTAGCAACAAACCGAAAGTTGGATAGATCCTCGCGGAGGAGAGTGGTCCGAAAATTCTTTCATAATTTGTAGTGATACCCGGCCTCGTATAAATTAGAATAAAACCACAGCTATCATTCTGGAGTTAATGAGTTTCACAAAACAAATGAGTAATTGTAAAAAATCTGATTCTTCAGCCAAAAATTATACATATCATTCGATTAAGAATTCCATAAATCGGATAGTAATAGTTAAAATCTTTATTAATTTTTTATTTTTAAATTTCAATTGCAATTTTCTTTGATTTGCCAAACCGAATAATAAACTTGATTTGAAAGTCGCTTGTTACTGCTTTATTTACTTTTACAAATGTGTTAGTTACGTAATTCAATTTAACACACAAACTAGAAGCTGGTTTTTCTGGTCTACACCGCATCATCCTAGCTGGAAGAAGGTGACCCCGTCAGCGTGGTGTCTAGCCCGCCGGTTCGAGTTCGGCCTCTGGCGTTTTTAAATGGCTGTTCGTCTTTTGCTGTCCTAACCCATAGAGACAGTAAAAATGAAGAACACACATGCAGCTCACAATTACTTGAAGTAAACCCATTCAGAGGGATTGCGTTGAAAATCCAAACGGCAATTTAAAATAAAAACTGGAAAGAAAAATTATTTTTCTAACTTGTCGCATTGAGCTTGTAGTGAGACTGAATTTGATTTATTTTAATATCATTTAATCATTTAATAATTTATTTATTTGGCTATTTTAACTGTGAAAAGAGATAAAATAAATTTCCATGACGCAAAGTCTAGCGTGACGTTCACTGACAATTCTTATTGTCACGTGACTAAAAGAAAGAAAAGATATAGATCGTAGTTAGTCGACAATATATTGACTTCTTGTGGAAACTGCTACGCAGATTTTCAAACTATAAATAAAAAACTAGACAGAATTGTTGCTGTGGAATCTGTAAATATCAGGTTGAAGTTCCGATTATAAAAACAAAGTTGTTATTTTATCGAAGAACTCTTCAGGATGTTCAAAATTGTAGAATATTGCCGAATATTCGTCCGGCTCGACACCTGCGCTTGTCTCTCGTCCGCCTGTTTTGACTTGCTTGAAGTATAGCCCCAAATACAGACGTTGAGTTATTTGTCAGAGATTCCTTTTCTTCCTTAAGAATATCGGTTACTTGCACTAAAACCGCTTTCCACGTGGTGTGAAGATGAAAAACCTTTCTTGCGATAGTTCATAGTACAGGATAAGCAAACAACTTTCTGAAGCACGAACTGCTGATACCACTTTGTGAACTGCCGCCTATGTTGTTCGATAGTGACTAATTCGATTATTCTTCTTGTAGTTCGATACGCACCATATGGGTCGTTAACCGAGTGCGGTATTTTCAAAGTCAAAGCATCGTCAAACCTCATTTTTAAGTGTGTGAGAAGGGAATTTGAGCTAAATGTTGAACATAGGGCAAAATGTCATCATCCTCGGCATTTGTCAGTGACAAGTTGGGGAACTGAGAAAATTCGTGCCTTCCAATGTTTTGCTTGAATAGATTAATTCTCGGAAGAAAAGCTTTGGCCTTCATTTTATTAAATTCAGACCGTCACCTCTTGGCATCACATTTGATAACAAGCTTAACTGGGCAACACACACTGCACAGGTAGTAGGAAAAGGTTTCAAAAGTTTTGCACTTGTGATTAGGGGATGTACGAGAGAAGTAAAGAAATTGGGTTACAAAACTTTGGTCAGACCATTGCTTGAATATGGTAGTGTAGTATGCGACCCACATTTTGAGTATCAAATACAGGAATTGGAGAGGGTGCAAAAAAAGGGCTGCTAGATTTGTTTCTGGAAATTATCACAGAACGAAATCAGTAACAGACGCGATAACAGAACTGGAATAGGATACATTGGTAGACAGAAGGATGGTGAAGAGGCATGGGAGTGTACAGGGCGTATATTGGTGATGAGATTGGTGGAAAGATATTGATGTAAGAATTGAAAGTAATGCATGGAAGGGAAAAGATGGCCATGACCACAAGCTGGCACTCGATTTCAGGCACAAGGGTGTGGGAAGATTCTTTTTTTTTTAAGTTAAGGGTGTCAGGGACTGAAATAAGTTACGAAGTGAAATGATGGATAATTTACGAAAAACGTTGAAAGAATTTAAAGTTAAAATTTGTAGGGGGAAGATGTAGTTGGTTTCAGAAAAGGGGAAGATAGGTGTGCAGCGAAATTGCTACCGGAGCGTGCGCTCCATTCCATTTTTTTAAAATAATTAAATTAAACTACTACTACTGACTGACAATGCAGAAAAAATAGTTATTCTGCATCCTTATCTTCCACTCCTAAATTTTAATTATGATGAATCAAGTGAATAGATATTTAATATGTTCGTTAGTATATAAAACTATAAGTAAAATACACTATCATACAGCGAATCAATCGTTTTATTTCAGCCAATTATCCAACGACACAAAAATTTCAGAGTATTCGGTCGGATAGTTCGGCATTCGGCCGAATACGGAATAGTTGGCGAGTATTGGTTGAGAGTGATAGAGCCGACGACACCTGAGTGCGACGGAGTGCTGCACTCATCGGATCGATCGGTTCGGCTGAAAAAGCCGCCGGCTACTTCAGCTGCGCCGCTCGGGCGTTTTAAACGGCGATTATTCACTGGGAACGCGCGGTTCGACCGAGCCATTTATCTGCTTCCATCTCGCGCCGCTTCCGTCCACTTTTGAAATGGAAAACAAACTCCCAACCGCCAGGCTGGCTGCAGAGGCACACGTTGTGACGGTATAATGTAACGTTTACATTGAAGCCACGGTAAAAGCTTGCCCATCGAGGCAATCAAAGACAAGAAACATCTTAAGCAGGAATTGCTTCATGGCAACTTCTAAGCCGCATTTAGGTTCACTCTTGACTGAATATTATTTAGTTATCGATACGGGAAGCAGTATACAGGTCGACAAACAGACGCGGTGGCTCAGCTTCGATACTGGCGGCCCCGGATTTGAATCCCGCACTTCGATTATGTGAGGTACACCTGGACGCTCCGGGTCCCAGACGAAAGGAAGGAACTGACCAACCTGTCCCTGGCAGACCTACTTCTGGAAGATCTAACCTCCTCTCGGGTTGTCGACTAAATTGCTCACATTATTGTTAAAATCCTGTAAACATTTAATAGAGATACAGAAAAGTTTACATCAAAGGTTTTCAACCTTTTTTGGCCACCACCAATTGCCTGGAGAAAAAAAAAGTTACACACCGTACCCTTTCCGGAAAAAAATACTCACCGCTCCATTTACAGGGAAAAAAAAGCACATAGACTTCAATTCGTATAGTAAGTAATGCAACCAATAGTTCTTTAACTTTTTTACCTCGTAAATCTCTTTTTGAAACAGGGATTGGATGGCGCCCCTTCTTAGGAGAAATGTATCACATCATGTATAGAAAAACAAGGACAGATTGTCACATAATTATGACGGTTGTGATGTTAAATAAATATAAATTGTAGACTGAAATTAAGATTGTAATCTTTTGCAGTTTATTTGATTTAGTTTGTTCTGCCTAAAATCCTCCAATACCAACAACCTTTGTCCGTGTTTGTTATAATTTTGAATCAAGTTTGATCCCAGGATTTGCAGGTTCCATTCTATTCAAGATCTAATCAATTTTCTCTCCATTAATATGATGTTTCGAAACTTCTCATTATACAACTATTATTATTATTATTTTAAAACTCAATCCGCTACTAAGTTAATCTTGTCTTGCTACTTCGACTTTTCCTACCAACAATTCTCTCACAACTAACTTCTTCTCTCATTTTTCAGAGATCCTACTATCTTTTCTATACATATCGGAGCAAACAATATTTATTCAACCTGCTATTCTTTTTCCCTTTCCCCATAAGCTTTTAATTTGCTAATATTATCAACTGCTATGTTACAAGATTACTAACATTACTTTATCAAAATATATAAATTTGGTGTATTGTCCGCAGTTAGATTAACAAATACATATTACGGAAAAATAATATTATTAATCCGGGAGCTGTATTTTGCGTAATGAGACTAATTTTTCTGTATTTGGTGCCTTATTACTTTGTCGTTATCAATCTAAGGTCGGAGCGTCCCACTGTTGATAATGTTTCTTTTCTTAGCTGCATCCTATTTTGGCTACGTATGTTCATGGGAACGCAATTATAATGTTCATTGATTCAGCCCTTAAAGTCGGATCTCTTTAACGCCCACTGGTGAACGGTACCGGAACCACTGGGCTATACAGACATTCTGTTCGGCTCCAAGCCACGACTGGCTACATATCTGAAGTATAATATGAGGCACTGCTCAGAACCACTGTTTGCCGGTCATTCACTTAAATTTAAAACTACAATGTCGCCAAGTAGAAAGCTTTGTAAAAAAACACACACACACACATCCCTGTGTTCTTTGCCTCAGAACTTTCCCTTTTGTCGCATGTAACTTCACCAACTTTCTTAAAAACGTTTTGAATCTTGGATATCGATTAACAACTGTTTTGGACTCTGTGCCAAAGAATTTGCTGTGTGCTCTGCAACTGTTAATTCCATTCCTCTGCACTAACTGTTCACAAACTTCATACTACAACTGCAAAAAAAATAATAATCACCGAGCTTGGCATTCAAGACGAGGAGAGTTCGAATCCAGGTTCGGCCGTCCAGATTTGAGTTTCCCGAAATCAGTCCAGGCGGCATGGTTCCTTCGAAAGACCATGACCGATCTCCTTCTCGTTCCTTGTCTGCTATCCTCTCTCAGCTGCAACTACTTCACCGTTTACGAGCCGTAAGGCTTGACATTATATAATCTATATACTTCATTTTGTGTTTCGCTGTCACTACAAGAAATGCAAGGTAAGCTAAGTTACAGATATTATAGTACGTATAAACTACATGAATTAAGCATTCTACATTTAATATATCAAATATAGTTTCCTGCACAAATCAGAATATAACATTAGGTGCAACGCACCCTTTACCACCCACAGTTTTGTGAATTGCAGAGTACATATTATGTAGACATAGTGTAAGAGTCCTGTCTAAGTGACAGAACCGAAAGGGTAGCCGAGTGGTTGATTTGTAGACGTCTGATGTGGCGGGAATCTAGAGGAGAGTTTACTAACCTCGTGGCGATTGTGTAGCTGAAGAAATCTCTTGTATCTTGATACGAAGCTCTTCTATCCAGTCTAGTGGGCTATTAAATATGATGTTAAGTCAGTATTAGTTTGACACCAGCTGATTAATAGGTTGAGCAACCCAGGATAAGGAAGAGTAGCTCGTGTTAAGTGGCTAGTTGAGAATCTATCCTGATAAATGATAACAGGCGGCTAACAGTTCACAGAATCCCATTTAATGACTAGTAAAGACTGTAGACAATACAGTTGATAATATGACCTGCAACGATCTGTCCGGCTACGCCTATGAATGATGCTTCTGCATGTAATTGAAGTTAGACTGGTTGAATGGACACTGAACGGCTAGATGGAATGCCTGGCCACAGTATGTTACGAAGACCTACATGGTGTACAGCCTGAAGCTTAAGAGAGTTGGCCTAGCTGTTAGTTACCCATGATGATTCGATGAAAGCTACTCGCGGATTGAGGACGAGAAATATATCTTTACTTCGGAGGTAGACCCTATTGACGTCATTAACCAGTTCAAATCGGTGCTGATGATTGACTCAGCGCATCAGCAGGTTTTGTGAATAACAAGTCGACACTGAGGTAGCGCTTACAACCTGGCTTGGCTGCCTCTAACTGCATCGAATATTACTTTTATTAAAATCTATGATTATTATAAAATAAATCCCTATGAATCAAATACGATACTGACAATAGATTAGAAATGTGAGAAGACCTGAGTCAAGGAACGGGAAGGAATTTGACCAAGGCCTTTTGAAGGAACTTTCCCGACATTCACCTGGAGTGATTTCGGAAATCTGCATTTGAATCCGCGTTCTCCGGAATGCTCAGCCAACATGCTCACTGGCACAGATAAACACACATGTGCGTAAAATATTACCATCGAGCTGTTCGGCAGCTTAAAAATAGTAATAATGTGTATGACATTATTGGCCGAGAGATCCCAAAGGGTAGTTCTGCCACAGGGTTCAACAGAGTTTCAATTTGACGCACATGAGCCTCTGTTGTGGCTAACACAACCCGGTAATCCTACCGGATACAGGGGACCTACAGTTTAACGTTGAATCCGAACCACGGAAGCGTTCTGACGTACTTCACATAGCTGTGTCAGAGGTGAATCTCCTCCAGTCAGACGCCATAACCACTGAGCCACCAGTCCGCTGTGTCCGCAGCAAAGTGAAGCGACTCCGGTTGGATCGAGCAGTGTATTGCGATTCGGCGCGCGTCCCAGACGATAAAGAATATCGGCCTCGGTGCCGCAGATGCGACCAAGTTCTTCAACTCTGCGCAAAAGTTCACATCCGATCCGCAACCGCACCGCATCAGCGCGTAGGCTATATCCAACTTCTCTCTGTTCGTATGGCAAGTTTGAAACGAGGCCGCTACTTGTCTTCTTACAATATCACAGGTCTGTGGCTTGGACCACGCTCTAAGCCAGGGGTCCCTCTCATTTACCGTCTGTTTGTGAAGTTATGTGAAGTAAATGATGAAAGTGAGGTAAGGTGATAGTTTTCAGAGACTCATCTGAAGAGTTTCGGTATGTGACTAGTTAAAACAGTACAAGGACCGTCTGTCTGGGTGGATTTTGTAACATATGAGAACTGTTTTATTTCGTTGAGTTGTTATGCGGGTCTCCTTATTGAATTAGAAACGCCAAAAATGATTTAATCTTTTTATTAAATACTTAATCTGAGGGTCGACGAGATAAAGTCTGGGGGACCCTTATTCTAAGCAATAATGGTAACAATAAGCTGAATTACACCTTTAAATAAATAAAATTTAAAAAAAACAACGCGCGGTCTATATATTGCCACTGGTTTAGGCTTACATCAGCAAAAAGTTTTAATTAACAGTCTCGTACGCTTCAACATAGGTACAACAATCAAATTTAACTTTGAAACCGTACTAGAAGATCACTAGACACATGAATGAAGTATACACTGCAATAAAGCATAAGTGACAAAATGCAATGTCACAAATCTGTTATAGTCTTACAAGAATGGAAACAACGATAATACGAAAAGATTAAAGCTTCATTCAATGCTTCTAGTTGTTCCTTGGAACTTGTTAGCATGTGGGAAAGCTGTCTTCAATCTCTTCATGTAGGGGCCCCCAGCCTATGAGAGAAATTGCTTGCTGAATACTTGAAATGTAAATATCTGGGCATAACACTGAAAAACTCAACTGGGCAGGACATATTGGACAGGTAGCAGGAAAAGTTGTGATGATCCCTCACTTGTTGGAGAGAGAGATCATGGGACGTACGAGAGAAGTAAAGGAATTGAGTTTTAAAAAAAATTTAAGTCATACCATTGCTTGAATATAGTATAATGGTGTAGTATGGGACCCACAGTTAGGGTATCAAATAGAGGAGTTGGAGAGGATGCAAAGAATGGCTGCTAGATATGTCTCAGGAAATTACCGCAGAATGCAGTCAGTAACAGATATGATAAAAGAGCTGGAACGAGATTCATTGGAATACAGGAGGATGGTGAAGAGAGTCATGGGAGTGTACAAGCTGTATTTTGGTGATGAGGTGTGGATAGATATTGGTTTAAGAATTAAAAGTAATGCATGGAAGGGAAAAGATAACCACAACCACAAGCTGGCACTCGATTTCAGACACAAGGGTGTGGGAAGATTTTCTTTCGTGGGTAAGGTCATCAGGGACTGGAATAACTTACCAAGAGAAATGATGAATAATTTACCAAAAACGTTAAAAGAATTTAAAGTTGAAATTTGTAAAGGGAAAAGGTAGGTGGGTACAGGAAAGGGAGAAAATGGGTGTGTGTGGAAACTGCAAGCGGAGCGTGTGCTCCATTGGAATGAACTGAAATTAAGCATTAACTTAAGACGCCAGGGAAGCATTGCATGTTGACTCTGAGCTGTCGCATACCCGTGACCTTTATTGTTCGTAATTTTTCCATTTACGGGTTGAATTTGAAAAAAAAAAAAATCCTTTCTTAATTAATGATGTCACCAAAACAGAGAACTTAATCTTTAAAATGATATCTCATTTATTGATTTTGGTTAAATATGAAGGAAGAAAGATGTCCAAAAAAAAAAAACCGCACACACACCTTTTAGAAATAATATATTATTTTCGATACCTCACGCGGAACACTCAAACACTATTAGCACGAGATATGATTATGGTAGGAACGATATGCCGCTGTGAATCTATAACCAGAGCAGAGGATCTGAACAATGGTTCTCCCTGAGGCACATGTCGAACAAAAAAAATAAACGTGTACGTCATCAAGGTTGTGAAAGAGATCTCGCCCACTGGGGAGGAAATTCACACAGCGTTCATAAGACTGCTGGGCCGAACAAAGAAGTCAACAAGCAGGCAGAGAGAAAGGAAACGGCGGCCGTTACAGCCCCAACCGCCACAACTTCTGCCAGCGGACGAAGAATGGACGCTCCGATTCCCACCACCATTGGCAATTTTTATGCCGCAGGAAGCTGGACCCAACGACAACGCGAAAAGGGTGATCGTAGGGGATAAACCATACCATACAATCTGCTCGTGCAGATCTAAATAACTGCTAAGTATTCTTGAAAAATTCTATTACTAAACGGTTGGTACGGGATATACGTGTGCAATCCACTTCTGGGGCGTCCATTAATTACGTGAGGTGAAATAGAGAAAGGGGGGGGGGGTTCGGCGAAATCTCACGAAACCTCACCAAGGGGGAGGGGGGGGGGGTCAACGGAAATCTCACGCGAGGTTTTGAAATTCTTACGACGCGAATGTAAAAACCGATTTTAGGGGGGTAAAAACCGACTTAAGGGGGATATAACCGATGTGGGAGCATGAGACCTCTTAAAAATAAAAAGGGAGCGCCCCTTATGTACTGGAACACTGTTTGTTGAGATAGATACAAAAAAGGGAAGGTCAGTATAGAATCGTCACCTTCCAAACGTCCCCTTCACATACGAACAGAACGATACGCGATAAAACAGGTCACTCATTGCTTGATAATGCTTCCAAATGACGAAGAGTCAGTTGCTGTCGAGGCTTCCTATTGGAGTTAGGATCACGTACGGTTCCTAATGAAAGATAAAACTTGAAAATATCTACGGACTGAAAATGAAAAATCCATTGCTTTATACACAAAATCATACTTCGAAGAAATGTAAATACTAAAATCATTACTTCCCCCTGACCAAAAAATCAGATCGCCGGGTTTGGTTGCATGAAAGAGCAGGACTGATGAAAAACTATAACGGAAATTTAATTAATCAAGAATGACATTCTCTGAAAAGAGACTATTTAAAGAATAAAGAAACATTCGGTAAAAGAAGTTGGGCATAGGATAAGGATCAAAAATGTTTAAAATGAATTACTAAGAACCTTACAGATTATACAGGTAAATCGAGTAAGTTGCAATGGAGCTCACGGGAAATTAGACCGCAAGATCGAGAGTTAAAGACAGAACAATAGTAAAGCTCGTGAATAATCCGTGTTTTAAAATTAAATAAATTTTTACAATAAACTACGAGAAACAAAGCCTACTTCGGAGTTTCGGCACATAAAGGTAATGATTATGTTTTTACGAACTGGTATTTAACGTCTCCTATAACAACTAGGTCTTTAGAGACGGGAAAGGATGGAGGGCAACGAATGGGAAGGAATTCGGCCATGGCCTTTTGAAGGAAGCATCCCGGCATTCACCTGGAGTGATTTGAGGAAACCATGGAAAACCCAAATCTGGATGCCCGGACGGGGATTCGAACCGCCGTCCTCCCGAATGCGAGGCCAGAACGCTAGCCGTTACACCACCACGCTCGGTAATCAAGATTGAATGTGGAAGAAAGCTACATTAGCAGATCGTTTTGTTGCAAGATGAAGCGGTGTCAATGCAGCTGGCTTTTACGGATCCCTGTTGGGAGGGTGGGAAACTCTTCAGAACTGAAGTGCGTCTTGTGTCTCCAGAACGAATGAAACAAGATCGTTTAAAAATAATTACCTACCATTACAATGCAGAGCGCTCTCTAAAAAGAACCAGTTAAGTGTCCAGACAAGACAACAATACCGATATATCTTCTAACGCCTACAGTCAAAATGTATTACCACATAAAAAAAGAGAAAACAAAACTTTCTTCAAAGCTCGAGGCACACAATGAGGCCTTATGAATCACCTTAAAGCAAACATCGTTTAATAGTAATAACCCAGTTATTTTGATTGCAATAATCCAATTGTTTACAGCAGGAATTTGTTCTACACACTTATTTCTAACGCTACTTCGCTAAGTTCAGGAGCCAAATAATAGTGAACTGATTTTTCAAATGCACAGCAGTTGGAATATATTATAGTCAATTATATCATTATTTGTTATTTTGACGATTTTTGCATTTCATGTATGGATTTATAATTTTATAACCGTATGTCGAGCAAACGGCTACTTTAAACGTTACCATTTCGCGTTTCATGTTTTATGAAATCAATACTACAAAGCGTTAAAACCCCGATATTCATTTAGAAAAACCCGGTACAACAGGAAGATAGATTAAGTAGAATATTTACGATTTCATTACAAGTCATATGAAAAAACACTGTAAGTAGCGGGGTAGGAGAGAGATCTTTACCTCCCACATCCAGGGTTGTTAAAACCTAAATCTGGGCTCAGCTCTTCAGTTGTAAACGCGTATGGAATGTTGCTCGGGAGATGTCGAAAAACTGTTCGGCAGCCAAGTGACGAGTTTCGAACTGGTGGCTCCCACCGTTCCGAACTGACCGCTGTGCCCATGTAGACGACAGGCAAATTTCCCTTCCGCATGCAGGAGTAAGGGCAGCGGAGTGGGGATAGAGCTTGCTGACCTTGATTCGCCTCTGTTAACTGAACAGGCCAAAGCCGCGCATGCGCCTGTCGAGGGATCTACAGCTTAGCGTGGAATCTAGCGCCATGTCACCCGACTGAATACTGGCAAGGTCTGTCAGAGGGAATGCACTGGACAGGGCATCGAGGTGGAGGGATGGATTTACCTCCAACACACTCTCATCGCCAGAGGTGACCCTGAATACTCACCATCCTTCCGAGCAAACAATTACTCAAATATCCGTTATTACTGAGCCAAAAAGTTTCCGAGAACAATAATTTTACAAAATTAAACTTTCCAAAATGTTTGCTCACCTGTATTTCTGGTATAAGAATTACTAACACAAATACGAAAATATCGTGTCTGGAAAGAAATTAAAAAAACTACCAGAATTAATTTATACAATATTCATCATACAGAATTTAAATAAGGTTCAATAAAATTCTTAAAAATGTTTGTCTTTTATTAATACTTACAGTCTCCGTGAATTAGGGAACAAGAATATGGATATCTAATAGTAAAATATGGAGTAGTATATTAAGTATTAAAAATATTTGGAAATATCATAAGGGAATTAAATTAAAATATACAAGTAAAACTAAGACTAAGGATATTAGTGCTCTGCATCACTTTGTAAAGCTTGTCAAGACTTTTAGTCAATGCTGACGTAATGACAACTTTTATCATACGGATAAATACCATGTTATTGTAAGTGATGGACAGACGTTGTCTATTACAATTAAATTGTTTTATGGCAATAATCACATATCACATTCTCACATGTTAATATAAACCTGACATTTTGTCACAACCTACTTTTTTTTTTTTTTTTTACTTATTGCTTTACGCCTCGTCGACGTCGAGGCCATTAGAGGCGGGAAAGGACTGGGGACAAGGAATGGGGAGGAATTCGGCCACGTCCTTTTGAAGGAAGCATCCCAGCATTCGCCTGGAGTGATTTGGGGAAACCATGGAAAAACCAAACGGGGATTCGAACCAGCGTCCTCCCGAATGCGAGGCCTGAGCGCTAACCGCTCACCCACCATGCTCGGTGTCACGACCTACAACTATCATTCCAATGCAAAATAAAATTTATTTAAAATGTAAAAATATAAAGAAGCTCCGGTAGTTTAGCCGTTTCGCGCCAAGAAAAGTGGAGACAAAAATTCTATTTGCTAGACCATTTTCATCGCTATGAGATTTATATCAGGGAAATAACACATTTTCTCAAAGTCCACACGATACACTCTTATATAGTATATTATATACACCGATACAAACAATTCAGTCTTTGTGCATATAAAATGATATCGTGTTCTTAAGCGTGCCGCGCTTTCAATTTTTTCCCATCAGGGTCAAAACGCTTTTCACAAGTAAAAACACTTGAAGTCAGAGCAAGAAAATATGGTTGAAAAACACCATCGAATGTAATCGAAATTTTGACATCAGCTACAGACAAGAAATACGATTATCGATGGAACTGTAGTGCACGGGTGGAAGTCGTTCGTTTACACTCGGCTCATCCGTTGTGTCATTTCGGTACTGTTTGACTAACAAGAACGGGAAACGTGCGGTTCACTTGCTAATATGTAATCTGAACGGTGAGCTCTGTTTTCGTACCAAAGAAGTTAATTGGTTTCGCATACTGTTGATGCTGCGCTAGCCAATTATCCGGCAAGATAATTACGTCAATATTATGCGTAATTGGGCAAATACTGCGCCCTTCAGCGAACAATTTGCAGATCATGAACAGCTCGCGATATGGTTATCGCACAATATCTGCGGAGCACTCTCCTGGCGTGATGACAGATGAATAACCGAACCGCTGAGAGCGCAATGGAAGAGTCGCTTACAGCTTCGCGCCTCGCTCGCAGGAGGGCGTTGGTGAGCTGCGTGCAGTAACGACGACTACTAGAGAATACTAGCTCGTACCCGCGACTTCGTACGCGTGGATTAAGAATTTTTTTGCCAGAATTAAATATAGAAAGTTGTTGCTAACGAAGGATTGGTCCCAAACAATATCGAGTCGGAATAATATGACAGGAAAGCTATCACTATATCATTATACCGTCGAACCTGTCTGTTGAAGAGAATCAATTTCCAACATATTAAGGTCTCAAAATTTCGTGAATACAACTGTTAATCATACTGGAAAAAACATCCTGTGCCCTTCATACAGATTTCCTTATAAAATTCCATCACAACGATATAGCCATTTAGTCGTCAAAACGTAACAAAAAGACAGAGACTTACTTCCGTATTTATAATAATATTACTGTGGTTCACACTCACACACTGACTGCGAACAACACCTGAGGGATCATTATAACGTAAAAAAGTGTACACCTACAACATTGCAAGACTACCTACGATTTGCCTCGCATTGTACCCCTAACTTTCTAATATCTACAGTTTAACATTCAATCCGAATAACCTACGGCCCAGGCCTGACTCTTACGATGAAAAACAATTTTTTTAAATCTTAGCCTCCACGGAGATTTGAACCGGAGACCACAACGTTCGTAAGCAAGCTCTTTAACCACTGAGCTGCCAGTCCACTACACGGAAACTCGGTATGGAGACGTCCATATCCAACGTGTCTGTCTATCGACGTATTTCGAAGTTAGAGACAACATCTGTTATTTATACAGATAATTTTTCAACCAAATGTAGACAGTATTTTTCTCCTTGTTTCAAAGGATAAGTGTGCAAAGTTTTATCGAGATCGGATGAAAACTGTGGATTTGTATGAAGAACAAACAAACAAACATACATTCATCTTTATATATAAAGATATGAAACTTTAATTGAAACTAACATAGTAAGTTATAAGGATGCCAAAGAAACTTTATTTGTTCAGTAAGGGTTAAAAAACAAATTATTATTAATAAAATAAAAACGAATTAACAAAAGAGATATTCAATTACATTGGGGGGAGGGGGGGATGGGGGGAAATCAACAATAAGGTGGATTCGAGACGTCTAGAAAGATTTGGAAAGAAATAAAGTAAGAGGAGACTACGGAAGGATTCCAAGGGGGAAGAGGAAAGAAATCCGGAGTAGTCGGAGGATAGAAGGATAAAACACAGTGAAATGGTTAAGGAATATTAGACTGAACGCAGGCAAAAAAAAAAAAAAAAACACTAAAACGATGAAGAGTTAAAATTGGCACGTGGCCCTAGCATGCCTCATAGGAAAGAAGAAAAACGAAAAAATACAGCCGTTAATCATATGATTCGGAACAACAATCAATCCCCCCCCCCTTTTACGGCTTTACGCCTCGTCGACGGCTAAGGTTATTAGAAGCGGGGTGGGACTGGGGACAAGGAACGGGAAGGATTTCGGCCAAGGCCTTTTTGAAGGAAGCATCCCTGCATTCGCCTGGAGTGATTTTGGGGAAACCATGGAAAACCCAAATCTGGATGCCCGAACGGGGATTCGAACTGGCGTCCTCCCGAATGCGAGGCCAGAGCGTTAACCGTTCAGCCACCATGCTCGGTGGCAATCAGAGTGTGTGAAGTCACTCCCTGGTAAACACGTGTTTTGCTCCCGTGTAGTTGGCGTCTATAGGGTTTTGTAGGTACTGCTAAATGTTCGTATCCTTCTGTCTGGTTTACTCTCAACGGTCTGGTTTCATACGTACTTCCGGCATACGCCTAATTACATTACACTGAATGTGCTGCAACATGATTATTATATTCCCTTCGTAATTTTGAGGCATAAAAAGGCGGTAACAAGAAGTGCTGAAGAATACCACAAACTGAGATTGAAACGTCGGCTACAAAGGGTAAAAAGTGACGTAGCGAAAAAATCGGAAAAGTAAATACATCTACATGACAACCGCGTGAGGTATAAAATCTTAAAAGGGAGGCTTGAACTTGAAAGTCTCGACAAATGAAGTATTTTGATGACGTGACATACAGAAGTGAAATACGGTTCACATGTAAAGGCCCGGTTATTTTTCATTACACTTCAAACTGTAGTGGAGGGCTTCAAGAAAATGGTTCATCGCAAACTTTCTGCGTCCTGTGCGGAAGAAGCAAGTTTTCTGGGGTGGCCAAGATTTATGAAGCGAAAAACTGCGAGAAGGAAGCGGAACAGAGGGATAATGAGACGGTGCGGTACTTCCAATTTCCGTGCTGATAACACGGAACAGGCGAAACGAACAACTTTCTGCCTCCGCTAAGAAAGAAAACTTTATAATTCGCAATCAGTGAGAGACTGACAGATTACACAGTAATAATACAATCATTACGATAAAAAATAATAAGTGAAACTTGTGTTTCATGTGGCACGAGACCGTATGCCGCCGCTACCTGTCCGTTCTTCTTTGCAAGTACCGGGTCAATTGTGCTGAGATAAATCCGCGACGGGGATAAAACTACTACACAGCTTTTCATGGCGCTTCAACATTTTGAAATCTAGAGCTCTCATTTCAAATCATGACTCTACGCTACCCGATGTAAGCGCAACAATTAGGATCTGTTCTGAAATATCTGAGTGCAAGACGAGTCAACTGCGGCACTGTCTACCCTTTTCTCGAAGCGATTCGGCCCATTTTTGTTCCTCAGTTTCTTAGGTCGTATTGATGCTACATATCTCAAATTTCTGTTGTATATACGAGGATGTAAACAATCTTAGCAAACATACTAAATTTTATTTCGTTACTGTTCTTAGTTCGGATGTTGTTAATACGCAAATTTCAGCGATTTTGTCACTCACTCACTGACTGACTGATGATCATCAAAACTCTAAGGTACTTCCCGTAGTAGTAGAAAGCTTAAATTTGGTACACAGATTACCCACATATTATAAGAAAAGTCTGAAGCTAGTATATTTCCATATTAACTACCCCTAACGTGAAATCGCATTCTACATTAATAACTTTTTGTACTTAAGATTTTCATTGTAGAGTAAGCTTACAGAGTTCAACTAATGTGTTAAATTTTACTTCTTTCCTTTCCTTTCTTTGTAAGTTAGTCAAATTTGAAGTTCATTTAGATTACGACACCTCGACATCAAAATTCCACTGTACTTCCAGTAATTCTAGAATCAAGTAATTTCGTATACTTATATGGTTTCATATCCAAATCATAAGAAAAGTCTAATATTGGTATTTTCCCCAGAATTTATTTAATTACAATCCCAAACATGAAAAATTTTGGCAAATATTTGCTGGTTAATTGTTTTGCTTCGGATTAAGATATATGCCTCAGATTTTTTTTAATGCATAGTATAACTAACATTTTAAATTTTACTTTGCTCCTATGCTTAGTTTGGAAGTTACTCTTTATTTACTTATGGTGGTAGTTAAACCTGCGGCAATCTGCATTGCCCGGCTACGGTGCACACCCATTGTTTTACAAAGAGTGGGGCATTGTTGGCAACGTATATTGACGTCTTCAATTTTGAAGTGTTCTTATTCGCCGATTTTCGAATCGAAACATTACATCTGAGCGACGATTCAGAATAAGCGATCGACTTACA
Source organism: Vandiemenella viatica (assembly GCA_031002005.1). Lineage (NCBI taxonomy): Eukaryota > Metazoa > Arthropoda > Insecta > Orthoptera > Morabidae > Vandiemenella > Vandiemenella viatica. Next base: position 228,980,638 of record JARYHS010009186.1, read on the forward strand.
AAAAGAAATGAGATCCCATAAAAAACAATTCTTGTAAAAAAAGACTCTCGTGTAGTGACAAAAAGTTATGAGATCTTCATTTGAGCCAAGTCTACGATTTGCAGTGTGTATTAATTTCACTATATGAAACAGAATTGTCTCTCTAGGTGTTATAGATTTTATTTAGAATAAAAAAAGTTATGGTGACTTTGCTATTACACACGTAATATTTTTTTATTGAAATGAAAGGCATAATATTCACTTGCCAAATTCGAAAAAGTGCGAGGGAAATCTTGGCTTTTATGTATTTGCAAGTTTGATAAAGCAATACATTGAAGGTATTTAAACAGGTTTAATAAAACATGGCATGTAATATGTGATTAACTTCAAAAATTTCACTTCCGGTCTCATAACTACATTTCCGTAGAAATTCATAACACGGTTTTAGATTTATGTTATAATGGTACAATACAATATGTCCCAGATGTTAATACGAGGGGCAAGTAAAAAATAAGGTTCCCAACGCTGTACACTGGCCGCACGAGATACTAGGAGAAATCCGGCAACACCGCCTTCATTGTTGATTCCCCCCACTCCATTCCAACTACCTGGAGAAAAACCGGCGAAGCTTAGTGCCAGTCTAACAGCCATCCGCGATGGAGCCCGCAATCGCCGTCACCGCCAGGTGTGAAATCCGTTCAGTGATTCGATTTTTAAACGCAAAGAAGCTTACACCTATTGAAATTCATAGACAGTTGGAAGAAGTTTATGGCATCAGCGTCCAGCACGTCCGCAAATGGTGCAGGGAGTTCTCCGAAGGACGCACAGATGTTCACGACGAGCAAAGAAGCGGGAGGCCATCGGTGTCCGACGAAGTCGTTGCGAAGATTGAGCGCATTCTCCTCGAGGATCGAAGAGTAACACTTCGGAAGCTGGCTGATCAGATTCCTGAGGTTTGTGATAAAACCATCGACAACATTTTGACCGAAAAACTTGGTTATCGCAAGGTGTGTGCGCGGTGGGTCCCGCATATGCTTTCAGAAACCCACAAAGACAATCGCGTCAAGTGTGCCGAGGGGTTTCTTCGAGAATGCGCCGAGAATACTGAAGAATTCTTGGACTCCATTATTACGGGAGATGAAACGTGGTGTCACTACGTCACTCCGGAAACAAAAGAAGACTCGAAACAATGGCGCCATCCCGGGTCACCGAGGCCGAAGAAGTTTAAGCAGACGCTGTCCGCAGGAAAAGTGATGGCTACAGTGTTTTGGGACCGAAAAGGCGTCTTGCTTACCGAGTTTATGCCTAAAGGGACCACAATAAATTCGGACAGGTACTGCGAGACGCTAACGAAACTCAAAAGAGCCATCCAAAATCGCCGGAGAGGAAGACTGAGCAAGGGCGTTAGGTTGCACCACGACAACGCGCGACCGCATGTCTCTCGACAGACCACCGCCCTACTGGACAAATTCGGCTGGAAATTGCTTGATCATGCCCCCTACAGCCCTGATCTTGCTCCCAGCGATTTCCACTTGTTCCCGAAATTGAAGCAACACTTGGCTGGACAACGCTTCAGTACAGATGAAGAGGTGAAGGAAGCGGTCACCAAGTACATCGGCGGCCTGGCGGCGGAGTTCTTCGAAGCGGGTTTTCAGAAGTGGATAACTCGTCAGAAAAAATGTGTTGAAAGATCTGGCGACTATGTAGAAAAATAGTTTGAAATACAAGCTTTCAGATGGTGTACTTATTTATTGCAATAAAAAATGTCTTAACCCTGAAAAAAATGTGGGAACCTTATTTTTTACTTGCCCCTCGTAGTATACACATAGCTAAAAAAAAATAGTGGTCCACAACATTATTTTTCTTGTTAATGTACTGGTTCTCGGGTTGAAAAAGGTTGAGAAACGCTATTCTATACTAATAAAACGCTAACATAGATTTGTCTCTGGAAACTACGGCAGAATACAGTCAGTAAGGGGCGTCCATTAATTACGTGAGGTAAAAGAGGGAGTGGGGGGAGGGGAGTACGGCGAAATCTCACCAAGGGGGAGGGGGAGGTGAATGGAAATCTCAATTGAGGTTTTGAAAATCTTGCAGAATGGCAGAGCTAAAAGAGGTAATAATAATCTACAAATGACGCGAAAGTCGAATTTAGGCGGGTAATTTGGTCCAAAAACCGACAGAAAAAAAGTCTCAAAAAGTCGCGAGGTCGATTGGTGGGGGGGGGGGGGTCTCAGTCAAAATCTCACGCCGTTTCAGAGGGGTGGGGTCCGACCAGAGGGGTGGAGGAGGAGGAGGTCCGCAATTCCCGAAAAACACCTCACGCCGTTAATGCGCGCCCTCTAACTTCACCTGCTTAGAGGCTAGTTTAACTCTAATTCAACATAACTTAAAAACTACGCAGCAGCTTTTCATGGGTTTCCGTAGCTTGAAACGTTAGGATCTGGCTTACTTGGGCAGTGCGATTTCGCACTGCTACTTGCCATTCGGGAGGACCGGGGTCAAACCCGGTTCGGACATCCTGTCTGAGGTTTTCCGTGGTTCTCCTCAGACACTCTAGGCGAATGCTGGGACGGTTCCCTACTAGGCCACGGCCGACCTTCCATCCCCCTTCCCTCCCCGTAGTGTAGTAGGCTGAAAAGGATCTCCGTGATTCTGTGATCCTCCAGCAGCCCGCCTCCCAGCCTTCAGCTGGGAGGAATGGAAAAAAAAAAAAAAGATCTGGCTTAAATCATAGATTTATAACATCATGTTTCTTTAACTGTGTGCAGAGAAGAAATCATAATATTAACGAAGAAATACATGCCCGGCTAATACTACGAGGGCTGTCCAGAAAGTAACAGACGTTTTGATCTGGTGCGGCAGTGGGCGGGGCTAGCGCCGCCATCTTGACGTCAGAGTGTCCCTACACTCAGTACGCAACCGGCCGTGGTAGTTTGTGCATCGTGCATGTCGTACTTTGTATACAGTTGAGTTTTAAAATGAGCGCTGCAATTGAAAATCCCGCCAGTTGTGAAGTGCCGGCTGCGATAAGGTTTTTGTTGGAAAAAAAAAAATCACAAACCAATTGAAATTTATCGCCAGATTTGTGATGTGTAGGGCCAAGGAATAATGAGTGAAAGCCGAGTGAGGCAGTGGTGCATTGATTTTAAAAATGGCAGAACCAATGTTCACGACGAGGATCGCAGTGGTAGGCCAAGTCTTGTGAGTGATGAATTGGTGGCGAAAATCAAAGAAAAAATCCGTGATTCTCGTTGATTTTCTTGAACGTGGCCATACAATCAACTCAGAGAGGTATTGCGAAATACTCAGACAATTAAGATACGCGATACAAAACAAGTGTAGGGGAAAACTCAGAGAGAAAGATTTGTTTCTCCACGACAACGCTCGTCCACACACAGCCATCCGTACCAGAGAGCTGTTGGATGGTTTTGGATGGGAAGTTTCAATCATCCGCCGTACTGCCCGGATTTGGCGCCGAGCGACTACCACCTGTTCCCAGCGATGAAAACGTGGCTCGCTACGCAACGCTTTGCCACTGACGCTGAACTGCATGCCGGTGTAAACCAGTGGTTGAAGTCTCAGGCGGCAAATTTCTACAGAGAGGGTATCGAAAAGCTTGTACTACGTTATGATAAGTGCCTTAATTTAAATGGCGATTATGTTGAAAAATAGCCTAAGAGTTTACCTCTAAAATGTATATAATAAAAATTGTTTTTTTTTCACATTGTTTATTTTTTATTTCAAAACGTCTGTTACTTTCTGGATAGCCCTCGTATTAATATCCGTCGTTTATTTCCATAGGTATTTAGTGTTTAAATCTCATAGATGGCGTGTATGTAGCGAAGACGCCGAGTTCGTGAATGTTTATCGCACATGAGGACCAACGACAGAGAGGTTCTCTGGTCCACGTGGGCAGAGTCGCTGGAAAAAGATGGCGGGCATTAAAATAACAATACGACTGGCGCCGATGCAGCGAAGCACACAAGGACAATACACGAGGGGGGAAAAAACACCTGAAACAAGAAACTAAGAGTGAATAAAATGGCTGGCGACGGAAAAACAGGGAAGACGTAGTGCGTAGAACTGTTCCCTTCTGCGGTGTAAGTGTTGGTTATTCAACGATCCATCATACAATATAGTAGGTATCTGCACGACTCTTTCTCCCAACGATTCGACGGTCGCTAGCAAAAGGGTGGTCGTGAGGAGAACTAAATTAAAATATTGAATATTATTTTACGTAAATAGACTCGGGATTTCTATATATATATAAAAAAAAAGTTAAAAAGATTTAACTCTCTGTACGTAAGCTTAGTTGCAGGTGACACCAAAATAGAAGAAACGCATAATCACGCATTTTACATCGGCGCGAGGGCAAGAAGTTAAGGCAAGACGGCATACTAAAACTGCAAAACGTCGAAAACCCAATAGGAGAGAAGTGGCTGAAAAAACACTGCGGGAATTAATACGTCAAGCGCCAAAGAGCTTGGAAATTTGCGCTCTCTATATTAACATTATGGTTAAGCGCAATCAAGCGAATAGAAGTGCGGCTACCACGTCACAGTATTGCCACACATATGGTAGTCGAGGAGAAAGGTTTCAGGGCAAGGAACGGGAAGAAATTCGGCCATAGCCCACTGAAGGAATCAATCTGCCATTTTCCTGGAGTGGTTTAGGGAAACCAATCGAAATCTTGATGTCCCATTCGAGAACTGAACCCATGTACAGCAGAACTCCAACTATCCGAATCGATTGGGACCGGACCCCATTCACATAATCAAAAATTCGGATAATTGGATTTTTTCCGCAAAATTGTTTATTTTAATTAATTACTGTATGTATGTTAAAGAAAAAGAGCTTTCAATTAGTTAAATGTAAAGGCAACACTTGTACCTGTTAAGCGTACTTACAAGTGCTGTACATTAGTACAGTATGTATGTACCGTACTGTAAATAAAAGTCATTGCTTGCTGAACATCTAGGTCAAAGTAAGCTGTTTGACTGTTTTCATCCGCTTGACAGTGAGAAGTTGCATGTGGTCACACTCGGGCTGACGCTCCATCTACTTCAACGCAGTTTCAAGGCTTGACTAGCTGATGGCCCCGTGTCTGCTTCAACTTCGACATTAACGTCATCTTCTTCCTCCACACTTTCTTCTCTCACTCTTGCAATAAGTTCATCATCATTTTAGAATGCCATATCCAGGGTCTGACGAATCACACACCACCCGCTCTCCTATTTCTTCAGCGATAACTTCTGAACATCCAGGAAATTTCAAAAGAATGTTTCACAATTCTTCAAGTGACACTTCATCCCCATCTTCTCCAGTCTCTTCCCATCTCTTTTCTTGAGCTTCTTTTTCCTTTTTCTCCTTTCCTAGTTCCACCACTGGGAAGGACAGTAGCGCGTTAGCAGAATCATTATTTTGAGAATCGCAGTAAGTTTCCGTCTTAAAAAAGCGATTCGGATAGTTGGAGTTGTACTGTACTCCTGAATGAGGGGCCAGAGCGCTATTTATTTTGTTCTTGCTGTTTAATGCGTTGTAAGGTGTTCTGAGTCCAGGCTTCGAATCTTTTTGCGGTCACGAATTTTCACAGGATTCGATTTGTTCGTCTTGGGCAGGACATGATGCTCCGTGGTTAGGAGGAAGGAACTGGCCGTCTTACCTTTGACAGACTGAGCTAGGGTGGATCCAACCAACCATCGCCAAGTGACGCAGCATTATAAGACATACTGTGCCGTGACGACAACCTAATTTGACATTTATTGTTCTCCTAAGCGCGTGAAATAGATGATTTATTGTTATTACGTGAAATTATTTCGTTTATGTGTGGTATTTTGGTATGTATACTGTGTGAAACTGTTCTGAATGAGTTTGACAGATTTTACGAGTGTGCTAGATAGATTGAGACACCTGTAATTTTAATTAAAGGATGTTAGATTGTTATGTTGTGCCAGATATCACATTTGAGGATGATTTCACCGTGTTGAAATTGTTAATTTTTGACATTGTAATGTTAGAAGCTTGTAAATATTCTACAATTTCATTTCATAATATTTCCATTCAATAGCAATTAGTTTTAAGTAAACTATGACTATTTTTAATGATTGCATATTGGACGGCTCGTTTGATCGAGTCTAGAATTTCTATGTGGCTTACAAAATGATGCTCTATCAGCACTCGAAGAGTAGTGTGCAATAATGCTGGCAGGAATCTCAGTAATTTTTGCTATATAATTTGTCTTTGAAAAGAATTTGATGTCAATTTTAAATGTGTTTCTGCAGTAACGGCTAAGTTAAATGTATCGTCTGCTTTCTCATTTAAAGCTACCCTTCATCACAACTGAGATTATTAAAAAAAACTAGTCTGGAGTAATATTCACCTGGGAACGGATTAGACAAGCAATTTTCGCGTGTACAAAATCTTAACGCGGTAATATTCCGAGTTACTTTATATGTCGACTCTTTTCAGGACGATACGGAATATTTTCAGTAAAATTATAATTGTAAAGATCACGACAGATTTCAATACCCTGCACCGATGCTAATCCAAACCCGTAGCTTATGGACTAATTATAGTTTTTGTGTGTTTATTGCGATCGAGGAAAATTGCTTGAACACCGTAAAGGGAATGACCGAAGCGGCTTAATCCCTAGATTGATCGCCGTTTTGATTTTCTATAACTGCACTCGCTCTATTAGCTCAAACACGAAAAATAAGAGGAGTTGCGCTATAGTAGTAACCAAATCTTCCGCGTAATTCTACTGCCGCTTTAAATCGCTAAGAGCAGCTCCCCCAAAAAGCTTTAAAATTGAACCAGTCACGGATTAATATCAGAGACCCTCTGCGACCCTACAGGATTCGTCGGTATTATATCAACCTGCAAAAATGACACAACTGACTGTAGCACTGAATTCGGGGCCACTCGTAAATTTTAATCAGCAATTCAGTGGTAAAACATTAAACGGCTTCTTGCCCGGACGAAAAAATAGCGGAACGCCAGCAAATTTGGTTGCAGTATACATAATCCCATTAAGGTTTGAAATATTGCCGTGTGTTGCTGTTGTACAAGCTAAGCTGTGTAACTCGTTCAGATGGAACATGCGTTCACTGTATCTCAAAGAGACAGATAAACGCTTTGAGCAAAGAAGTAAACAACAGCTTTGTCTTTCCGTCCAGACAACAAGCATTCAGTGTTTCATGAAAACACTCCGGGAGAATACTGAGGGGACAGTAAAATTACGTGATTATTGTAGATCCATTTCTTCTATAGTTGCTTGTTAACTAATAATTATAGTTTAATAAATGTGCTAATACAATTGTTAGTGACTCGTATTTATTTCACGGACGAGTTTCGTTTCTCTTCGAGGTATGTTCGGTGTATACAGTGCATAAAAACAATGTACGCTGAAGACACCTAGACGAGAGGCGAAACGCGTTCGTGAAATAAATAATATCTAATAATTGTTTTTTGGCGTATTTCATAACAATAATTATTAGTTAACAATAAAATTGCGTCATAAAGATAAATCCGAGAAACAGAACTCAGTGAGGTTAAATTTTGAATCAATAGTTTGATTAGAGTAAATCCTACAATTTTCAGATATATTTCAGAAGTTAAATATTTAAATTGGGTTTGTGAGGATCAAGTAATTGTTTTAGTCTTCCTGACAGAGAAGTTATCAATAAAGACGAAAGCTGTAACGACAAGAGTAAGGGAATCGCTCATCGCATGATTATTGATTAATTTTTGAATGATACGAACGCGAAATGTGAAATTTTTACATTAATCAATGTTTGGGGCCAGAATAGCATATTAAGCATCAGGAAAGATATTAAAAAATTTTGACCCTAAGGAAAAGAAAGCTATAACGATTTTAAATACATATTTTTTTCATTTTTTTACATAACGATTTATGCCTTTCAACTTCGAGAAATCATTATAAGCGTGATGGGACTGGGGACAAGGAACGGACCATGGCCTCTTGAAGGAAGCATCCCGACGAGGCCGGAGCGTTAACCGCTCACCCACCACGGTACGGTTTGAATTTTGCAGAAATTGGGCTGTAAGGCATGCACGGATTGTCTAGCGGTATGGAAAAAATGGTAGTTGAAGAAACGACAGTTGCCCCCCTTGGGGTTATGTCAGTCTTCAGCCAGTGTTTGGGGAAGCAAGGTCTTGTCGACTGACCATCTTGCACGACTGCACCATTTCAAAAGGCAATAGAAAACTTCGGTAAGTGTGCTCTGCCTTGCTAATTGGCTAAGTGGTAGACTGATGAAATAATTTAAACCAGCTTTAATCGCCAAATGTGACCGCTCCTAGCACTGTCCAAGGTATCATGCTTACAATGAGAATCTATGACTAATAAGCCAAAGCATACCCGATTTTTTTTATTAGGGCTTTGCGCCTCGTCGATGTCATTTCAGGCGGCAATGGACTTGCGGCATCTAACGGAAAGGAATTCTGACATGGCCTTTTTGAAGGAACCATCCCGACAACCCATTTCCTGGAGTGAATTGGGGAAACCATGGAAAATCGAAATCTGAATGGCGTGACGGGGGTTCAAACCCGCGTCCTCCCCAATTGCGAGGTCAGAGTGTTACCCCTCACACACTGGGTTCTGTACACGAGTGGCAATTTACATAACCAGACCACCTGGTGCGAAAGCGAATAAGTCACTCAATCAATACATACAAGGTAATCATAAGAATCTCCGGATTTCGGCCATTTATTGTGCAGTGGCTACGGCCAAATCCACCATGGCTATAGATACAGAATCTTTCCTAGTTCCGGTTTATAATAAGCGTGTTGTATTATTGCCTGATTTAGCCACTAGAGTGCAGTCAAAACAATATGGCGGTCAGTGGTAAAGAGAAATCGTTCTGCGATATAGAATTCGCTAAATGCGAGTCGTTTTTGACGGTTCAACGAAAATTCAAACAGAACCACCTGCACTAAAAACGATCCATGGATGGTGTATGAAGTTTAAGCAAACTGGCTGCTTATGTGTTGCATCGCGAACAGGCTGGTTGAAGCTTCAACACAGCATTGACGTCTATCGTGTCACCGAAGATGCACCTATCAGGAAACTTGGAAAGGTTCTGTATTTATAGAGGTGATATTTTTTGGAGTATCTGTCACAGTCACTCCGTAATAAACGTTACGATGTTAAACACTCAGTTTTTATGAAATTCGACTAAGAATCTACAGTTGCATGATGGTGTTATGTCATTGAAAGAGTGCAGACATCTACACAGATCTTCGTAGTTTTATCCTCATCACAGGAGTCTCCGTACACGCTACAGCCCTGTGCCAATTTAAACTGATTGTATTTGCCAGCCCGCTAGCCCGTATCGCTCTCCGTTTTACCGACAGGAACCTAGCGACGGTCTGACGGAGGAGAGGGCGGGGTTCGATCCCCCTGTGCGTCCAAGTGCATCGATCAGCGCGGTTGGCTGCTATTTGCGCTCATCTCCGCTGTTTGTCTGCGGATTCGGGACGGACGGGGTGCGCAAACAAGGACCGCCTGATGTGATCATTTCACGGCCGTCCGGACAAACAGTCCGCAGCACGACGCAAGCGGGCAGGTACATTCCTCAACCCTACGTGCCGTCACTTTCTAAGCAGATAGAGCGAGATCGTCTCTGTCACTTTTTAATGCTTCAAACTCAGCGAACATTTTCCACAGCGAACCCTTAGGGTCAAATAAAGGTCAGGTGCGAATGTCAGCAAGACCAGGTCACGGACGCATGACCTTTGACCCTAATAACCCATTTTTGTTACTGTTAGGCACTGTTCAATGCAGAGTTGATTTAAATCTGCCGTGTGAAATAAAAAAAGATTGTCTCCATCCCACCCCCATCTCTGCATGTTTATTCACACAGTGCAGTGACAGATACGTGGAGTCGTAATTTGCCAGTATAAATTTAATTGTGTTTGCAGATTCCGGAACTCAATATAGAACCGGAAAACTTTCCATCTCCAGTCACAGCCTTAACCACTGAGCTATCAGAGTTACACTACAACAATCTTCCAAGAGGACGAATTCGCGGTAACTGCTAGTTAGAAATATGGTTTAGTTAAGGGTCTGTAATTGTGGGAAGAGATAGGACGTATTAACGCATTTCTGCACAGCACGAGCAGAAACGTCGTGTAACCGATTTAAAGACATGGTAATATAAGTGTGAAATTGTGTGTTATCGTGGTACAGACTATTGGAGTGAGATTAAACGCTGTCACATCTAGGCGATATCTTTTCTTGCTTGCAATGGATAGTGACAGCAAATAAAGCTTACAACCATAGAGATCCAACAATGATAAAATCTACTATATAATTTCGTAAGGTCACTCATCCACTCACCTCAATAGCTATTGGATGGAGAATCCTGTCACGTGTCAGCCTTCGCTCACAAACCAGCGACCAGAGATACCATTAGAAGAAATTCATAGTTATGTCTACAATTTAATAGCTAAGCATCTGCTACCAAATTAATTGGCATAATACAATCATTAAGTTTGCTTTCCATAGCGTTTTACAGTTTAAAAAAAGATTGATAAATTTTGCGGCTGAAAAAAACGCGTATCTGCTTTTCAATAATATATTTCTAGTAAAAACAACTTAAAAAACTTCAAAAAATTACTAATGGTTTCTGCTGTAACCACGAATGCCAAATGTCATTTCGGCTTAGGATAAATTTCAGTTTAATTGCAACTTTCACTAATGTTGTTGCTTGACCAAAATTTATGCATTGCGGTTCATTTGCTTATTAGGCATTTTACTGACCACTTTCGTTAATAGTATTTGTTCATGTTCGCTGTACCTGAGTTATTGGGGTTGCTTAAAGAGGACATCAGACCAAGTGTGTCACCGAATCGACTATTCTGGCAACTCATTTCTGAGGAGTTGCTCAACTGTTTCGTAATATGGAATGTGTATTAAGTTCTCTGGCCGTCACAGATACTATGGTCAATGTTTACTTTTTGAGTGTTTACCCAGTCTCAATAATAAACAACGTGATGCTTTCGAAGCAACAGGATTTTTTTTTTTAAAAAAAAATTGCATAGTGAACTTTAAGGGTCAAATACAAGTGAAGTTCGTATTTAAGCAAGTTCGAGTGTATGACCTTTGAAACATTTACACGATAGCGCGATCGTTCCTGTCCGTGTTTAATACCTACCTCTATTAATGCTTCCGAGTTCTGCAAGCTCAAGAGATTTTATTCACCCTGAAACACAGGCCGTGGTCAAATCAAGCCAACCTGTCATAATCTTTCATTTTATAAACTGGAACTATTCTAGACCCGTGATGATAAGCAAAAAACGGTCACGGGCTTATACTAGTTCAAGAAATAAATCAAATCACGTCACGCACACACATCATTCGACCATAAAAACTTATTTTTTGATCACGACTTGGGATTTGACCCTCTCTGGTGCTACTTCCAACATCTAACATCTACTATTACTGTTACTATCTACTGGTTGTGTAGTTTGGAACCCACATTTTGGTTATGAGTTGGAAAGTGTGCAAAGAAGAGCAGCTAGATTTGTTTGTGGAAATTATCGCAGATTCCAGTCAGTAGCTGTTATTCTAAAGGAGCTGGATTGGGACTCGTTGGAGGAAAGGAGGAGGAGAGATTTAGACACGTCTTAATTTGTATTTTATAGGAGTTGGTTTACCCAATTAATGACGATACAATCATCAGATAGTTTCTCCACGTAAAGCGAATGTCGCTAGTCGCAGCGACCGTAAAGGACGGTATTAATATGAACTCTCTAGAGATAAGGAAAATCAATTCAGTGCAGTGAGAAAGTAGGACGCGTGGTCGTAAGACGCTCGGCGATAAACTGCAACCGTAAAAGCTGTCCCTGGGCGACGGTGACGCCGAAACCACAGGTCTCCACGCACATCAGGCTACAGACATTGGGGTTCCGGAGAGGATGTATGGTTTCTGGCGGATTCTACCATAACCGTGTCTGCGTAATTTGATGATTGATTCCTATGCAACTCGACGAGACAAGTCGAAAGTGGGGAATATTTTTTGTATGTGTCTGTATCTCACTTTGTTCTCGTGACATGGTTATCTCAAAATTGAGTAGGTTAGTTTAAAATGCAGCCTGGACCAGAATAAAAGTTATTGCAGTTCGGAAATGCAGATATAAGCTTTGTCGTACTGGTACGCTGTATGTAAGGAATATAAAATGCTGCATTTGTTGGTTCTTCCGTTTTTAGCCTTTGGACATCTGTTTCCTCGCACCACCACCCCCCCTCCTTCCTTTTGTTGATTGTTGACTCATAACATAATTTACGTATAGTTCATACAAAAAGTCAAAGGTGTGGTTTTGAGTTGAAGTTTTTATCAAGGTGTATTTGATGCAAGTGTTATAATAATGAGTAACCAAAGAACTTATTTTTCCACACAACCACTTTTACATTTCATGTTTATTCCTTGTTTGCGTGTATTTTCACCACACCGATGACAAGGCCACCAAGGTTGCAGAAAGCCAAATTCTAGCAAAAGATCTGTCAAGTGCGAATAACTCCGTGCGTCATACACATATTAAATTCAAATAACAATTTATTAATTTTTATTTTATAGAAGCGTATGTTGTAGCGCCGCCGTGGGACTTTCATTTTTATTCATAGGCCAGACAACCTGCAAGATGGACGTCGGTAGACAATGCACACATCCCTGCTTAAATCAAATTGCGGGTTTGGCAAACAATGTAAAAATCTGTAAAATATTTATTGCAATAAGTATCCTTCCACAAATAATTGCATTGTCGTTTTGAGTCAACTAAGGGCCATTACACTAATGACTAACGCTCAGCCAATCGGAAAACCATACTACCGAGCGTGGTGGGTGAACGGTTAACATTCTGGCCTCGCATTCGGGAGGACGCCGGTTCGAATCCCCGTCCGGGCATCCAGATTTGGGTTTTCCATGATTTCCCCAAATCCTTACAGGCGAATGCCGGGATGCTTCCTTCAAAAATGGCATGGCCGAATTCCTTCCCATTCCTTTTCCCCAGTCCCACCCCGGTTCTAATGACCTTAGCCGTCGACGAGGCGTAAAGCCATAAGCAAAAATAAATAAATAAATCTTCCACGCCCTAAATTGCCGATTAATTCCAGAACAAATTACCATGGTACTCAAATTGGACATTATTAACTAATCACTCTAAATAATCACAATAAAGCTACCGACGCTAAAGCTCCATGTAAATTATAAGAAACTGAACTTCTACCGCCACACTTAGCTCTACGGCGAACTCGAGCCGGTGACTTTTAACTCGCGGAGCCAGCACGCCAGACTTCGCTATCGGATTAATGCTGCACTACCTGGCTGACCGATCTTCGATCGGCAACTTCCTGTTTTTGTTCTGTAGGCCCTATGCAATACTTCATCAAAATCTTTAGAGACTTTTGTGAGAAATTAATTTTACCTATATACAAGAATTGCTCAATAGTATTGGATTGGATAGATTAGATATATTCTGAAAACCTAACTAACTCCACGAGATGGCGTTTGAGCCGTTTCCCAGATGCCAAATACAAGAACTGCTCATTTTTTTTGTAAAATCGTATTACAAACTTTAAAACCAAATCGATATCTACAAACGAAATTTCATCCAAATCGCTAGTGCTCTTTCCGAGATAGTTCGGTTTGCCATCTCATGAATTACTTTTAAAGAAAAATGCTATTACTAATTTAAACAGAAATCTTAACGCTGATTAGAGATTAATTAATGGTGCAAGATTAGTGTGAATTTGCTTAAACAAGTACATCATCAGTGCTAAATTAGTTCACTCCGATAAAACTATTCTCATACCTCGCATTAACCTCACTCCATCTGATCCAACCGCCTCTTTCCAAACGGTAAGAAAATAATTCGCAATAAAAGTAACTTTCTTATGACCATTAATGAAGGACAAGGTCAGACGCTTCAAAGTGCTGAATTGTATTTACCAGAATCTATTGTTTCGTATGGACATCTGCACGTGATTTTTCAGTAATATTTATGTTAAAAGACACATACGTTCAAAAAGTAAACGACGATCACATTATAACCGCTAATATTGTCTTCTACGACGTTTTGTAAAGTAAAGAAGTTTGAAAAATCACATCTGACAAAGCCAATATCTGTATTTTTTTAAAAAATATCTACTTATTAAATGTTTTACAACGATACATGTATTATTTAATGATAACTACTTTTTACAATGAAAGAGATATTTACCACTAGTCTTCAAGATAAAATACCCTGTAGTATTTAATGATAACGACTTTCACAACAAGAGTGATATACTTACATTTGCTTATTTCCACGAAGAATTGTTCGTTTAAAGATATAAGAGTTCCTTGCTCTAGCCAAAGAGAATCTTAACTAACATCATTAGGCTTACTGGTACCTGAAAAGTCTACGAGATGGCATTAGTACAGTTTCAGATATACCAAATACAAGAATTAGTCATTTTGTGTGTTTCTGTAGGGTAGACACCTATTTAGATAAACTTGAAAAGTAAAACGTTATCTAAATATGAAATTCAACCAAAATTGTTAGAGCCATTTCCTAGATAGGAAATTTATGCAAGAATTGCTCGTTTAAACATAAAGATTGTACCTAAGAGCCTTGGTCACGAAAATGCGTGTAAATCTCCATGCAATCTGTGAAATGAAATCCTATACGAACGACAGCTGGTCGAAAGGGAAGTACAGTATGGTAGCAGTAATTACGCAGTGAGACAAAATTTCAAGTGAAACAGGTGTTACAAATCTTCCTGACTTTCCGTTTTGAAATGTGCTGTATTTCATATCGTTAACGATTACGACTCTTTTTTTGTTGATGGCGCCGTCAATTTTTATCTGCCCCCAGCCGTTTGATACTTCGAAATTAGCTGTACGAACGCAACGCGACTGCCCTCTATGAAAGCACCCCGCGGCCTCTAAAAGCGAGCCTCACGTAGCGTTCGCATCTTTGTATTGAAGCTCGCATCGCGAAAACGTGCAGTTCACTTGATATCTCTGAAAAACACGTGCTAGGCACGGCGGCGAAACAGGGCCGAAAAATATCCCGTGTTCGACTGCTTTACACCCTAATTTGCATTTAAAACGTCGGCCGCCATTACATATAAGCCGCGGGGTTTTGAAGGCGTGCAAAAAAGTGTGGAGATTAAAAATTTATAGCCGCGGTAATGTAAAATGTGCAAAGATTCTTAAAATCTTTCAGTCCTAAATATGTTTGTATATTAATAAAAAAAATCACGCGTCGGAAATTCAACGTTAGCGGGTATCAGCTTAGCAGATTCGCCGAAACAAGGCGGTACAAATAATGGTGTTAAAGGTATCTGAAACACTACAACTAAAACCTGGCAAGTGTGAATCGAGCGTTGAGAACCCTCATTATCTCCACAGGTCGGGCGGCAACGTTTTGCAAGAAAATCAATGCGCGATACATTTTCCGCTCTCCAGTTCTCCAACGGTACACCTCTTCACCCTTGCGTTGCTATCATAGTCCTACATTTGTAATCAGATCTAGTAGATTACGCCTACCCACAGCTCATTAGCTAAGGAGCTATATTTCAAAGGTTCGCAGTCCAGGCCCGGGTTAAAATCCCGGTAAGACCACGAATTTCTAAGAGTTGCTCTTGATCGTAAGAGCTATGCCAGGTCGTTCGACAGCCATGTAGGATTTAAATGATATAATAATATAAACATTGTGTAATACCTTCTGATATTTTATGATTACCCTTATGATTTTTATTAATCAAACTTCTTATTAATTGGTCAATTTTTATTAACCTTTAATGAAGGGTGCTTTCAAAAACTATGACTTTAGATCTTTGAAAATGAAATACAATAATATTGTATTGAAAACACTGAAATCAGATAATAACATTACAACAAAATGTCAAAATTAGCATATTTATAACAGATAAAAGTTCCCACAAAAGATTAAGACAAAAGATCACAAAAAAAAACATTTACTTATTCAAAAACGGGAAACATGAGCCCCCGAAAGAAACATTACTTTTTTATTGATGCTGCACCGACTAGCCTCAGTTCAATTATTGTTCGAGCGGAGTGTTAGCTCAAAGGGGCGCAACGGGTTTTATCAACACCTTCAGATATGCAGTGTTCACGAACAACAAGAGAAAACATGTTCGGAGCATTTACCGTCTTTTGTTGGCTAGATCCACCCTGCAGCCGAAACCACAAAACGGCCACACTGGCAAAACACTGGTACTCTCCCCGGAGTACAAAAACCACTTTCACTCCCACCCTACGGACCGCTGTGTCCGCCGTCTTTCTCCTCCACCTGTCCGTGGCGAGTCCCGGAGTGCCGGTCAGCCGTCCGAATCCAGGCAATGCAAATCCTCCCTCCAGCAACCACCAACAGCGTTGCCAAAAGGGAGCACATCCCTCCAGTGGGCACACTCGGCGTCGCGGGTACATAAAAGGAAATGTAGCAACATATAGTCTGGTTGAAATACCATTTACGCTACAGTGGCTGTCCATACATCTCCACGCTCATAAATTCTCACGCTGCTTTTCTTGTCGTCGTATTAAGAGAATGTAGTACACCCATTATGCGAGTGTACTACAATTGTAACGATCTACAATACGTCTGACAGAAGCTCACGCATGAAAAACAGAAAATGCATAGATCTTAATTATTACACATGAAGTATATTCCTATGGAGATGACAGAATTACGATCTGATGCACACTCCGCCCCTGTCGTTGCTAGATCCATAGTTTAAAGTGGAGTCTGAACCACGGAACGTCCTGGCGTAGTTCATGCGATTAAAACCTCCTGGCCTCAATGGGATTTGCACACGGGACCTAGAGTTTTAAGACCAACCAGACCGCTCAATTAATATATATGAATTTTTTTTAAAAAAAACTGAATTTGGTATTAACATAGCAGAAGTGTTACATCAATGATACATTATATCAAAAACTGGTTCTGAAACAATTTAAAAATGTTCAGCTAGGTTAATAATGATACTAAGGAAAAAGGATAGGGAAAATGACCCATCACTTACCGACATTGAGGGCTGCGACGAGTGAATAACACGTAAGACGGACACAAAAATACAATATTTGGGTAAAAAAACCTTCTTCATGCACTAGAAAATGAGTCACTCCCAGTCATGGGGTAACGTTCGGGGTGTGACTCATTTTCAAGTGTATGAAGAAGGTTTTTACCCAAATATTGTATTTTTGTGTCCGTCTTACGTGTTATTCACTCGCCGCAGCCCTCAACGTTGGTAAGTGATGGGTGATTTTCACTATCGTTTGTCATTTATATCAGTTAGGTCAATAAACCATACAACGTACCAAATAGAGCAATGACCTTTTTCTCTGTCTAGATAATAGAAGTGCTTAAAATTTAGAGCTTTTCTACGACGAAGTCATTAGAGCAGAGAAAGGCTTGTGGGCAAGGAAAACTTCATTAAGGAAGGACCCTTTCTTTTTACTTTACGATTCGTCGTTATCGGGATGTATAGTGTCACGAGAAAATTGGGTACAAGAAACGGCAAGGAATATCAGCCACGGCCATTTTGAAGGATCCATTGCATGGAGTGATTTGGGAAACCACTGATAACCGCTATCTGGATGGGCGGACATAGATTGAGAGCGTTAGCGCTCTCCCAGCCAGTGAGACCGCGTCCTCCCTGAGTGAGGCTGGGGCTCCCCTGAGACTAGTGGCGCGTCTCCTCGTAAAGCCGAACGACGGTAATCTCTGCTGCAGTGCACAAGACACTGTACAACCACTGTACTCAACCCGCACAGCCGCACAAGATGTAACGTTTCACTGTTTCACCTGATTTTCGTCACTTATCTTTCTTCTCAAACACCTGCCATGTGAAGTTCCTCTGGAATTAAAAATAAATTATAACCCAAATCAAATAATTAAGCTGGTTCTAAATGAAATAAATTTATCACTTATTACAAAAATCAACTCTTACAACTTGATTAATTGAAAACAAACAACTTCATCTGTTCATTCCATTTAATGATACACTTCTTCAAAATACAGTTCCAATACTTGATTTTTAAAATTTTTCCTTCTTAGCGAAAAGTGAACTCTTATGGACTCGGTAATCTGTCAGCCACGCTGTTAGGGAGCGTCTTAATCACATGAGGTGTTTTTCCGGAATACCGGAATCCCCCCCCCCTCTTTCTCTCTCTCTGATGAGCCTTCGTGAGATTTGGTCGGACCCCCCCCCCACCCTTGTAAATTGCCGTGAGATTTTGACCCCCCTTCCCCCTACGAATGTACCTCGCAACTTTATGAGACTTTTTTTTGGGTCTCATGCTCTCAAGGGCGGTTATACCCCCTAAAGTCGGTTTTTACCCCCCTAAAATCGACTTTCGCGTCATTTGTAGACTTTTTTTTTGGCTCTACCTTTCTACAAGAATTTCGAAACGTCGCGCGAGATTTCCGTTGACCCCCCCCCCTCCCCCTTGGTGAGGTTTTGTGAGATTTCGCCATCGCCCCCCCCCCCCATTTCACCTCACGTAATTAATGGACGCCCCCTTATTACCTTTAACCCAGAAATCTTGTTTTTCTTTTCAGGAAAAAAAAATTATGCTCGTTGAAAATAGTTAAAGGCGGTTAGTTGGAAACCTGAAGAAAATATTTCCTTTAGTTAATCATCATGGGTACTAACACACCGACTCTCCAGAAGTGTGGATTTTCATTTTTGTTTCACGACTTTTTTTTACATTTTATTCCTCCCGAGTGAAACTCAAGGAGGAAGAATGCTGCAGGTCTCAGGAAACCAAAATTAAACAGATAAGGAACTGGAAGGAATTCAGCCATCTCAGCACTGGGGATACTTTTATCTCAAATTTCTCAGTTTTCGGACTTCCCATCGAAATGAAACCTACCTTGACCACAAATCTTCTAGGGTTTGCAGCCGGATTTTATTACACAGACGGAAAAAAAAATCCCAACACCAAGAAAAAATTATTGTAGAGTAATGAAATTTGGACAATGCATTTGTCAAGTTAACATGTTTAATTGATTAAATTTTCAAGATCACAGGTTAATTTAAGCTCAAGAAAATGCATTTCAAATGTGAAATACTGTTAAATTAATAGCCGGTGTAACCTCCAGAATTTTGAATGCAAGCCTGCAAACGTGAATGCATTGTGTCATACAGGTTTCGAATGTCACTTTGTGGTATGGAGTTCCATGCTTGTTGTACTTGTGCTGTCAATACTGGGACGGTCAGTGCTGGCTGTGGATGATGCTGGAGTTGTCGTCCAATGATATCCCATACGTGTTCAATTGGAGACAGATCTGGTGATCTCGCAGGCCAAGGTAACATGTCGACACTCTGTAGAGCACGTTGCGAGACAACAGCGGTATGAGGGCGAGCGTTATCCTGTTGAAAAACTCCCCCTTGAATGCTGTTCATGAATGGCAGCACTACAGGTTGAATTACCAGACTGACGTACAAATTTGCAGTCAGTGTGTTTGGTATAACCACAAGAGTGCTCCTGCTGTCATAGGAAATTGCTCCCCAGACCATGACTCCAGGTGTAGGTCCAGTGTGTCTAGGCCGCAGACAGTTTGGTTGCAGGCGTTCCCCTGGCCTCCTTCTGACCAACACTCGGCCATCACTGGCACCAAGGCAGAACCTGCTTTCATCAGAAAACACAACAGATCTCCACTCCGTCCTCCAATGAGCTCTGGCTTGACACCACTGGAGTCGCAAACGGCGATGGCTTGTAGTCAGTGGAATGCACGCTACAGGGCTGGAGTCATGGTCTGGGGAGCAATTTCCTATGACAGCAGGAGCACTCTTGTGGTTATACCAAACACACTGACTGCAAATTTGTACGTCAGTCTGGTAATTCAACCTGTAGTGCTGCCATTCATGAACAGCATTCAAGGGGGAGTTTTTCAACAGGATAACGCTCGCCCTCATACCGCTGTTGTCTCGCAACGTGCTCTACAGAGTGTCGACATGTTACCTTGGCCTGCGAGATCACCAGATCTGTCTCCAATTGAACACGTATGGGATATCATTGGACGACAACTCCAGCATCATCCACAGCCAGCACTGACCGTCCCAGTATTGACAGCACAAGTACAACAAGCATGGAACTCCATACCACAAAGTGACATTCGAAACCTGTATGACACAATGCATTCACGTTTGCAGGCTTGCATTCAAAATTCTGGAGGTTACACCGGCTATTAATTTAACAGTATTTCACATTTGAAATGCATTTTCTTGAGCTTAAATTAACCTGTGATCTTGAAAATTTAATCAATTAAACATGTTAACTTGACAAATGCATTGTCCAAATTTCATTACTCTACAATAATTTTTTCTTGGTGTTGGGATTTTTTTTTCCGTCTGTGTATAAAGCGACAAGCTTTCGGCTACTAGCTCAGTAGCCATCTTCAGGTCGATTATGTATCGGCGATCTTGCCTTGATGGATACCAGGACAAGTCATATCCATCAAGGCAAGATCGCCGATACATAATCGACCTGAAGATGGCTACTGAGCTAGTAGCCGAAAGCTTGTCGCTTTATAATAAAATCCGGCTGCAAACCCTAGAAGATTTGTGGTCATTTATTCGCCGGGAAAGCCTGCATTCGCATATGAAACCTACCTTGTTTCAAACCCGGGACCATCTGCTGTGGACAATTCAGAACCTTACCGTACTCCGACCAGTATTCATCCAGACAGACCTCACCTTCTTTTCCCAACATTTTGGAGTCGGCTGCCTTCGATGATCATCGAAGACAAGGTCAAATTTAGAGCTTCCATTTTACGGTCGCTTCACCTTTCTGACGCCTAGCATGTAATACCTACTATGACGTCATACTAAGTACTAATGCGAGAAGCAAAGGGTTCCCGTCTGTATGTGATATGTGCAACCATCTTCTGTGTGTGATAAATACGGTTCGGATTTTTATGACCAAAAAAATAGAGAAATATGCAGGCAAATAATACCTTAAAAATGGGTAAATGTGACCTAAAAGTGACAAAATACGACCCAACGTTTAAATTTACTACACATCAAAACATGCTCAATTACACATCATTTATTTTATCTAGTAGTGTCGCTTTCACGTAGACAGCATAATTTGCTTCCGTGCACTCGCTGCACCATTGGGAGATTAAATTTTAAATTGTTTTGTTGAAGTCATTTTAATTTCAGATAATTTACAGAATAGAGCTCTTTCATCTGTACTAAAATACTCCTTTCTAAAGTCCCTTACGTAACTTCGCAGTTTCATAAAATTTTATCTTCGGCATGGCGATAGGTCTACTCACAGATCCAATGCAGATTTAACGTTGACTGAGAATATTTCATTGAGATCAACAGGCATGCTTCTGCTGCATTGTCGAGATTAAAAGGGGGGCGGCACATTACGTTTAAAGAGTGACAATAATGTATAACTTTAATTCTTGACTGACGAATTCTGACCCAGTAAAAATTAGTGCCCCCCTCCCCCCAATCTGTATAGCAATAGTACGGTTATGTGAAATTATCTTATTTTCTTTTCATCTATATCAAGTGAATTCCCTGTTCTATTTAAAAATCTAACAGATTTTTCTTCAAAATATGACCATAAATATTATCGAAATATGACCAAAACTAGGAAAATGGTCTGAATATGCATTTATATGCTGTTTAAAATACATTTAAATACAATCAGAAACGTTGAATCAGTTTTTAATTCAGCATTTCAGCTCAAAAATAAGGCAGGAAAAAATATGACTTGTCCTAAAGATCCGAACACTAGTGATAAGTGTATTTTTGTTTGTGAAACGTGTAGTTTACGAGGCAGTGATTAGGGACCGTCCCGGTATTAATTTGATGGTTGCGGGGAATCATCTAGAAGAGCGGTTCCCAATTTTTTTTTTTTTTTTTTTTTTTTGGGGCCACGGAATTGATAATACATTTTTTGGCGGATCCCCTTTTTTATAAACGTAAGGTGAAAAACCAGTCTCGCATCGGAAAGTCGCCACAATCGGAAGCAGAACCATGATACCCTTCTCACGGAACCCTTGTGACCCTTCCACGGAGCCCCAGAGTTCCGCGGACCACCATTTAGGAACCACTGGCCCAGTACAGGATTAACCACGTAGCAGGAGGTAGCAAATGCTACTGACCTCGCGGCTTCTGGGGGGCCTCGCGCCTCCAAGGGGGGCCCCGCGCCTGGGCTAGATGGACGACCTTTTTTTTTTTTTAAGTTCTACAATTTTCCCCCGGACGGTAAAAATCTAGGGCCTGTTCTTCACAATTGCTACGGACCCCGCTCTGTCTTAATCCCGCCCTGCACTGGTCTAGGAACAGCAGTCAGGACCCGGGCTTATGCCCGGACCCGTTGTACTCCCCGGTCCAGACTGCGACGCCTCAGCACACTGGAGGGTTCATCCAAACAGACAGAGATACAAAATTTAGAAACAGTTGATTCTTTTCCTGCAGGACGTTAACAGTGCAACAAAAAAAAATTCTAAATGTACACACCTTTTTCCGGTAACAGTCGTACTTGTGGGCTTGTCCGCTTAAGACATACTTTCGAGCGTCTTCGCCTGCCTTGTCTTTGAAGCGTAATGTTTTTAGGAAATGAAGCGCGCTCTCGCAGATTCGTCTCTCTCCAATAAACCCTCCGCAGAGGATCAAAAGAAGCCGGCCGAACAAACGGAAACTAAAATGCTCTCCTCTGACGTCACTCGTCGTCTCCGCCGGCTGTACAAATGGCACGCAATACAGCAGAAAAATCAGACACCAGTATCTTTAGACAGCCATCGTAATTAAACAAAAAATTTATTCCTTGTGGTGTTCACTGGCTGATGAGAGTTTAAAAAAAAAAAAAAAAAACACCCTTTATTCGCACGAGGGCAAGCTTGAAGCGTTTGCGAGAAGCACGTTGGGCAGCGACGGAATTAACATTTTTGAAAAATGCTTCCACAGCGAGAGCGCGTTACTCACCCGTCCATGGCATGGCGGATACTGGAAACTGTGGGAAAACAAAACATTCTCCCACTCCAGTGTCTTTCCCCAACAACTAATACTCGCCTACCTACACGTTAACAAAACTAGGGAGAGAGTGTCAAACGTGGTCCTACAGAACGGCGTGGACGTGTTTTGTAAATGGTAGGCGAGGAAAGAAACTTATAGAAATGTTTCACAGAAAAAGGAGACATGATGGTGAATCACATTTTACACACGTGGAATAAGCTATTAGCTAGTGGAGAGAATAGTCGGGGAAAATAATTATTAAGGAAGACAAAGAATAGAATACGTTAAGCAGATAATTTTGAATCTAAGTTGTAACGAGCATTTTGAGGTTAAGACATTAGATCAAGTGAAAGATTGTATCAATTAAAAGAACGACGACAAAAAAAAATATTTGGAACGGGGTCTTTACTTTGACAATGTCTGAAAGGGAGCGTCGATAAACCACGTAGCTCCATTTTGGCCTTTTGTGAACCCCCCTCCCCCTCCCTCCCACGTAGCCCGACGTGACTTTTGTCTCTAGAAGCGCCCCCCCCCCCTCCGGACCCCACGTGGCTTTTTTTCCATATTGATTCCAGAAGACATTTTGCACCGTTTTCTCTTGTCAGACGATCGTGAAATACATACGGGCATAATTAAAAGATTGAAATAAATATTTATATGCTTCTGTGTGTTCTGTATCTCATTTTAACTGTAGCAAATAATATGAAAGAAAATTAACTATGACAAATAATATGAAAGAAAAGCTACGTGGCCTGGCTCGCAACCCCCCCTCCCCCCCCCACGTAGCTTTCCCGCCAACCCCTCCCCCCCATTGCCGAGCCACGTAGTTTATGCACAATCCCAAAGTAAGAAAGGACAAAAAATGCAACGAAAAGAAGCATAACCTAATAACATAAGCGTTAAGCTTTACTCCGAAGTCTGGAGGGCTTGCACTGAATTGTTACAAGATTAGATTAGATTAGATAGTATCGCTTCGATTCCATGTGACAACGTCATGTGTACGTGAAACAGTACACTAACTCTTAACAAATCAAAGATATCACCAGCAACTGATGACACGTTGTTTACTTGACGTGGCACAAGTATAACCAACTTAAAGTGTTGTCTATAAATACTGAAAATCCCACGTTAGTTTAATGTATTTGAATATAGTATCCAGAGAATTTCTAGTTTGTATATAAAATTCAAAAACAAAAAAAAGTATCGTTCTCCATATCAGCGGTTGTCAGTAAATTTTACCCCTTCGAATTCCTTGACCAAAGCTCTAACCCGAAATCGCTGGTTAATAATATTATCGGCTTGTTCAGGTTATAGGTATTGTTCTCAAATGGGATCGAAGCGGCAAAGATATTTAATATAAACTAATCAAAAGAATTGACAGGCAGTATGCTAGCAATGTCAAAAAATAAATAGCATCACTGAGAGAAATTCACTGTGTGTGTATTATAAGCAAATTTTATGTAGAGGGAGCGATACGTCAACATAAAGAATAAACATGTTGTTCCGCATAATTATTCAGCTCGACACATCATAACAGTAGCGCTCAGTGAAATAACAACTGCTACAAACGTCTATTGTGTGAAGAGCAAATGGGACTGCGAAAGTACGCGCAGCCACTGTAATCTAAATGGCGTACAACCCGCCACGACCTCTGGCACACAAACAGCCGCCACACCAAATGAACACAATGCAATTTTCCAGCAAGTAACCGCTAGCCTGCGTGGTTTTCATTTAAACAGCGTCCTGGACGATTCTCCATTTCTACAGGCGTCTGTTACATGTCAGGGGCTAAGGGTATAGCGACGTGGCTTTTGCCTTGACACTACCTCTCCCACCCATGTAGAACGTATATTTTCCCTATTAATCCAGAAGAAATTTTGTGCTGTTTTCTCTTACCAGACTTCCATTAAAATTATTGCGTATATAATGAACACGCCCGATATTTGCTTCAGTTATTCAGTTCCTTGGGTACTCCCAGTACTGTAATATTTTTCTTCTTGAGGTGTTAAAAATTCTCCATAGGGAGCGTGTACAAACTACGTGGCACGGTACAGGGGGGGGGGGGTTGGCTAGAAGGCTACACTTGGCTACGTGGGGGGGAGGGGGGGGTTCCGAGCCAGGCCACGTAGCTCTCCTTTCATAACAATTTTCACAGTTAAAATGAGGTATAGAACACACAACAGCATATAAATATTTATTTCCCTCAGTTAATTATATCTGTATGTAATTTACAATAGTCTGCTGACAAGAGAAAAATGTACAAAATTTCTTCTGGAAAAAAGCTACGTGCTACTTGGGGGGGGGGGGGGCGTAGAGGCAAAAGCGACGCAGGGCTACGTGAGGGGGGGGGGGTTCACAGGAGGCCAAAATGGAGATACGTGGTTTATGCACGCTCCCATATCTAATTCATCACTGTTTATCAACTGATAAAATAAATGAAAAAATAAATAAAAACTGCATTTGTTTTCTTTTGCTGCAGTTCTGTCACCTTTCTTTCTATATTACCAGGGAGTGATTCTCTGACCTGTGTAAAAGGTTTCCATAGTTCATTGAAGCCGTTTTGCATATTGAAAACTCGCTGAAAAAACACTTCAGATAAGCCTCGTAAAATTTATTACGCAGTGGCATTTTACAGCACACTCTGTACAGAGTTGCCCAGACATTCACTTGACAGAACAAAATTGATTTGTTTTTGTCAAAGAGCAGGGTGGTTACACGAGAACGATCCGAATCAAAACAGCTTTTTTTCCAAAGCATCAAAACAATACTAAAGCCTCGGTCCCACGTGGTAATTTTTGTCGCTGCTACTTGAATAGCGGCGATTAATCGCTTCGTGTGACAAAGTAATCGCTGCTACTGACTCGACTAGCAGCTATCAAAAGCAGCAGCGATTCGATTTGAACATGTTCAATTCTCATCGCTAGTAGCGAGCGATTGTGGCGGTCACGTGACCCAGTCGCCGCTACACAGCGCTGCTGTCGCCTCGTCTGACAGCTCAATCGCTAGTCTTTTTATTGTTGTCAGAAGTAGCGTTCACAGTTTGCTGTCAAATGGAAAACCGGGAAGGAAATGTGACCAAATGGTTGATTTTTTTTATGTACCTTAATGTTAACGGAAACTGTTGGACAATAATAACAATAAATAAATAAACAATAATGTGCGGAAAAAAATCGTTTGAGGTTACTTATTGAATTGAATGAAACTGGATTGATCATTCCATCTGAGGAACATCTTAGAAAAAAATTAAGGATGCATACAAAAATTAATTTAGGCATGAATAAATACTCCAAAGACTTCAGGCTATTGTCATGAATCACAATGTCTTACATAGAATTGCACCTCTTAGGGTGTGTCCATAAACCACGTAGCTCAATTTTGGCCTCCTCTGATACCCCCCCCCCCCCCCCCCACGTTAGCCCGACATGGCTTTTGTCTCTACCTCCCCGCTCCCCCACGTAGCACGTAAGTTTTTCCTTATTGATTCCAGAAGACATTTTGTACTGTTTTTCTCCTGTCAGACTGTCGTAAATTACATGCGGAGATAATTAAATGACCACAGTTCGCATTGAGTCGCCGAACCGGTAACTTCCTCGTAGGCTCAGAGCAGTGAACAAATTTCCTCATTTCTGCAAGTGTGTGTGATAGTTTAACTTTGTGGTTTTACTTTAACTTTGCCTGTGGCAGACAAGACAACTTTGTCTTCGCCGTGGGTAAAGTCTACAGCAATGGAAGGGCAGTTTTACGATACAGGACAATCAATAGCAACAGCTCTACAAACGTGCTACGACAGTGAGTCATCTTCAACACCGATCAACAACTTCAGTCAGCAATGTGAGACGTTCAACATATCAGACCAGCCCCCCCTACTCCAGTACCAAGACCATTTTCCACCACTACCATCAGCTACATTAACGGAAGATCTACAAACTAATCAGCGCCAGCAAACTGCAAAGAATCGCCCTCGCTCTCCACCAACAACAGAAACCGCTGCCAACTTCGACTCCTCCCTGAAGAAGAAGATGAGACAAGAGGGACGCAGTGAGCAAGAAGAAACAGAAACCATCAGAATGGAGTTGGCAGCAGACAACGAGCAGCCAAAACCAACAACGGTACTAGCAGGTGAGCAGCTTGCGCTTCCCAGTGTGCAGTCAACAGTGAACGATCATGTAAACTCCACGCGAGCCAGGAACAATAACAGTGTTAACAACAGATTCAGTGCATCGGACAATGGTCCATTCATTGTGATAATAGAAAGCATAGACGGGAACGTGGGTAAATGGCATCCCATGGCGTTGGGGAAATTTTTGTTTCAGAATCATAGCCACCTAAAAGATAAAATAGTTAACATTGTACAAGCGGGGCGTAACAGAGTCAGAATTGAATGTAAAACGGGGCAGTCAGCAAACCAACTGGTTGCGCTAGAATCCTTTAAAGAAGTCAGCTTGGAGGCATATATCCCAACCTCTATGACAACAAGACAGGGCGTAATTAGAAACGTAGACACTAGTTTAAGCATTAAGGAAATTTCTGAATCCATTGAAAGTCAGTATAAAGTGATTAACGTCAAACGCTTCTCTAAAAGATACCTAAACAACGGAAAGACAACCCTCAGAGATCTGCCAGTTTGCTTACTTTCCTTCAAATCCCAGGTTCTTCCTGAATTTGTTTACCTCTACGGAATGCGATGCAAAGTCGAGCCTTACATCCCACCACTAATTCAGTGTTTCCAATGTTTACGCTATAATCACGTCAAAGCGCAATGCCGTAGCCAACAAAGATGTAGCAAGTGCGCAGGGCCTCATGACTACAAACTTTGCCCCTCTCAGGGCAACCCATGCTGCATATTTTGCAACGGAAATCACCTTGCCACTGATAAAAGTTGCCCAGAATATCAGAGACGACGAGCGGAAAAAATTAATAGAATATATGCCTCCCTCCCCAACCAATACGGTGAAATGGCTCACAGCTACGCAAAAATCACAGCCGAGCCTCCAAAGCATAGACATTACCAAACAGTGCAAGTAGATTCTAATCAACCCGAACCATCCAGTACCTTACAGCACAATAATAACAATAATTCTCCCAATCGATATGTCTGGACCAAAGGCCCTAAATCCTTTAAAAATACAAGATTCACTAAAGAAAACGCAGATCTGAATACAAGGAAATTCCTGTACACATATAACGGCCCCACCGCTCCAATCATCACAGGCCATCAATTACACTCGACCCAAACGGACCAGGCGGAAACTGCGCCTTACTCTTCCCCTCCGTGCGAAGCGATTCAAACCACAAACCTCATACAGCCTCCAACGAATCAGCAGCACAATGTTCCTTATGCTCATACTGAGATATTACATCCACAAAACGAAAGCCTAATAGAAAAAATATTCAATCTTATTATGTTTTTGATTAAAGATGCAAGATCGTCACCAGAGAATTCACTAAACCCTTCAATTGTTCTAGAAAGACTAGTTAACATATTCCAACCCAATGGCCAAATTTAAAGTTCTGCAATGGAACGCTAGATCAATTCGAGCAAATCAAGAATCCTTTCAAAGAGAATTAAGCTGTAATGACATATCAATAGCGGCAATATCAGAAACTTGGCTAAAACCTGATACTCCCCTCCACTTCAAAGGCTACCACATATTACGCAACGACAGAGAGGATGGAAAAGGAGGAGTAGCCATAACAATACAAACCAGGATTCCATTTACAGCAATTTATATTGACCACACGCGCATAAATTCATTCCAAGCCATCGCAGTTAGGGTAAGAGTACAAAATACGAAATTGTCCATTATCTCCGTTTATTGCCCTCCCAAAACAAAAATTAGAAGCGGAGAATGGCGAGCACTTATTCAGCAGGTAGAGGAACCGTTCTTAATATGCGGAGACCTAAATGCACACCACACAACTTGGGGGTGCGAGTTAAACGACACATTCGGGGAAGCTGTCATGGAAATAATAGATGAACTTAACCTGTACGTACTGAATGACGGTTCACCAACTTTAATAAGTCACGTTTCCAAAGCGACGCAGTGTGGACAGATAAAGCGAGGGCTATTTTTCGGCGTGCGGAAGCCGCGAGCCGGTTCGTAAAGCCACCCGCTGCGCTGTTGCGAATAACAACAGGGATAGCCAACCTACAGACAATAGTGACCCGCCACTCGGATGTTCTTGTATGCTGTTACATGGAATGCTGCTCGGAGGTGGAGTGGAGACGAGACACTTCTGGACTGTATGTCGAGGTGAGAGGAGGGACTGCGAGACCACCGCCGTCCTCCGTGGGCCTGAGGATCATTTCCCGTCGCCGGCAGTGAGCAGTGCGCGGACACGGTATGTGCCTATAAAAGTGAGACTTAGTGCAACATATCAAGAGCCCGGAAAATACCCCTGAGAAGCTACCCTGATTAGCTGGATACTTGTTTAAAATATTCAAATTTCACATGTCAAAGTTGGATGTCTTTTAATTTGTATAATAAATTCATGTCTTTTGTTACCCATCTTTCATATTCTTGTAACCCCTGAGGCATGTCATGTGCGAGGCTTAATATTGATATATTGATAGAGAAAGATAGAAAAGTTTCAATTGCTGACGCCATACAGGGTGTCTAAAAGGTAGAGCCACCCCCACCTAAAGAGATTACTACATATGGCGCGCCAACCTGCGGCCCGATTTTTTTTTTTTGATATGTTGCAAACAAGTCGTAATAGTGAGGAGAACTCTCTGTGTTTTCAGCATTTTCCAGTGTGGCTGTAACAGCAGCAATCCAGCATGTACAATAATTATTTATGTCATGTGTAATGTTTGTATCTTGTAACAGCTAGGATTTGTAAGGGCGAAAAGGACGCAGTTACAGGCTGTACATGTGTCATACATTGAAGAACTGTTGGTTGATGTGTATTGAAATATGTCATGCTCATTGTGTTGTCCGAGAGTGGAAGTCGATTGATGAATTATTGCAAGTACTTGTGTGATACACTGCAGAGCTGGTTATCGGTTGTTTTCACACACTTTATCTATGTATTTTTTTTATGGTAATGGTATTTGGTTGTGAAATTTGACTGTAAGAGCAGCGGTGTTGGAATAGAGAGATAGAATGTATGTCCAGGTTACACTGATGTGACCTATGTTGATTTTCATTACAGTAGTTGACATTATTTGGAAAATGTCATGTTCATTGAGTTATACTGCTGTAAAATTGGAGTTAAGGATGTCTGGTGGTCAGAAAAAAAAATGTGATAGCTGATATATGTGGGTTTTAAGATATTTGTTGATGTTCGCATTTGTTTCGGTGTTTAGACAATTGGATTTTGATAGTGCTTTCCTGTTCTGTGAGTTGAGTTTTTCATGCCTGGCGGTCCAACCAGCGTTGTAATTGGTATATGTGTCTTATGCTAATTGATGGTTTGTTGATGTTTCATTGTTTGACGATGTTTGTTAGAGAGTTTATGGTGCTCGTGTTGTCCTGTTGTGGAAGCAGAGTTGATGTCTGACAGATCAGCGTTGAAAACTCATGGATTCCGAGCTATGTACCTCAGTTTGTAGGTTTTCTATCGGAAGAAGTAATTCCCTCTAAATGTTTTCGTTTGTCGTTGGGGGCTTCTAATTCCTGTGAGAGTTGCCAATGCGCTTGAGGTCGGGTAAGACCACAAATAAGTTACAAAAGACAGAAAAGCTGTCCGTTTCATCATACCTGAGAGTGAAGAACGTGAAGATGGCTGAAAAGGGGACGCGAAGTGCAATTTCGGAACACCCTAACAAGAATATCATAGACGACTCTTCAAGTCGCCAAGAAACCATGTCCTCTCCATGCATTTTGGGCGAAACGAGGGAAGGGGACGGATATACCAAGTCTGGTTCTGAAGGAATGGTTGCCCAACAGAAGGAAGCAGCGAAAAATCCACTGAGCGAAGCCGACAAATTTGACCGTTTGTTCGCGATGATGACGGAGATAAAGAGCGGACAAGAGCAGCTGAAGTCTGAGATAAAGTCGGAGGTTTGTGAACTGCTGAAGCGAGAGATGGAAGGCTTTAAGAACACCATATCGGCAGAAATGAGGGAAGTCGAGGTAGCAGTGAAAACGTTGCAGGAAGAACAAAGCAGATTATCCAGTGCTCTGAATCGCACAAACGAACAGGTGGCGGACACGCAGAAGAGTGCGTCGGAGACAAGTAAGAAAGCAGAAACAAGAGCAAACCAGCTGGAAAAGCGTCTCGGAGAAGTCGAATTAGGCCACAATGCGAGGATCACTCGACTTGGAGAGCTGATTAATGATGTCAGCAAAACTGCTACTGAATCAAGAACGGAGTGTGAAAGTCTTCGCGAGGCACATGGAAGTTTAGAAAGAAAAGTGACCAGTGAGTTGCGGGGGATGCATGAAGAAATGACACGCGCGAGTGCCCCGGGAGTAGACCGTATGCATGTGTGCCACGCCGCACACGTGTCGATAGATTTGCCTCTCCCCCCCGATTCAGCGGAAAGATAGCTACTCACCCGAAGAGCTTCCTGAAAGAGTTGGAGAGTTACTTTCGGGTGAAAAATGTTCCGGACTCAGATGAAAATGCTAGTTATTTACCAGTCTCTCGGGAAGAAGAGAGAGTCTGGTTCGATACCACTTGTGAAGAAGGGACGGCGTATGAGGATTTCAGAGAGATATTTTGGAAGTATTTTGGGGGCGGTCGGCTCAAACCAAACTGAGACGAAGGCTGTACCAGGGACGCTACTACGCAGATCGTAAAGAATCTATGGCGACGTATGCTGAGCGTCTCGCAAAGTATTCCCGGTTTCTAGATCAGCCGCTCGATGAAAGCGAGCTCTGTGGGGCTTTGCGGGCTCATTTTTCGCAGCAGGTACAATTGTTATTGAACCCCCGCTGTTATCACCACCTTTAAGCAGTTTGTGGCTACCTTGAGGATGGTGGAAGAAGGAGAAGAACGTATGAGATATGGGCCTTCCGCATACGACGCGAGGGCCGGCGGCCGAAACTCTGGGAACATGGGAAAGTCTGGGGGACACCAGAGCAACCAGAGAGGGAATGGCGACCGAAAACAAGGGTACTTCGGTAACAAACGATCCGAGAATTCCGGAAATAGCTCACCACCACATCATGAGGCCGACGTCCATGCACTGAGGGTGCAGGAAGATCTGTCTCCTGCACTCACGGCGCAAGGTCACGAACGCAGTGAGGATAGTGGTCTCACTGTGTCGTCTCAGAATACCGGTGGGATGGCATGAAACAGGATAGGGGTTCCTCCGGGAAGTGGTGAAAGACACGTATCCGGCAATGATTTAAACATTTGGAAGGATGGTTTGAGTAACCTGGAGGAAACAGACCCCCCAACACGACAACACCACGGGAGAGTAGGGCTTTGCCCAGTCATCAATGTTTGCATTCAGAAGATGGAGTTCGTCGCCCTCATCGACAGCGGTAGTGCTATAACGGCGATTGCGGAAAGATTGGTAAAACAAGCCATAGAGTCGGGAATCCCTATAAAATTCCTACAGGGTGAGAAGTTGTCACTAGGTGCCAGTATTTGGGCAGAAATTGAAAACAGTTAATAGGCAAGCGTTACTGAGTATTACGCTTGGCGAAGAGAGCCTGGAACTGCTGGCATACGTTGTCCCAGGACTCAGCATTGGTCTCATAGTGGGAGCTGATGTTTTGAGTGAGAAAAGGGCTTGCATAAGTTGGGAGAAAAATACGATCACGGGATTGACGGCTAAAGAGATACAGTGGGATGCAAGCAGCGAAAGCTACGGCCTGCGACTGGTCCGCATCGAGGAGCCAGTGAGTGAAAGATTGCCCCAGCAACTGAGCGACGCTACATTGTTGCAGGTATGCGCGCTCGTGGATGAGAGAAATGAGATTCTGTGTGAGTTGGAGCGAAATGCAATGCGCAATGACACTCTGAACGTCACCAGATGGGGAAAGCTGAAAGAAGTGCTTCGCAGAAATCTGGCCGTTTTCTCTTACCGCCCAGGAAAGATCATAGGAATAACGCATGAGTTCAAATTAAACAGTGAAAGTCCTTTCCAAGCACACAGCTACCCGGTACCAGCAAAGCATCGAGAGGCGGTCAGGGATGTTCTGCGTGTGATGCTAGAGCATGGAGTAATTTCGAAGGCCCCTTCACCATACGTGAACCCCATTGCAGTTGCTGTCAAACGAGATGGAACCGCACGTATTTGCCTTGACGCTCGGAAGTTGAATGAGCGAATAGTAGGAGATGCGGAACGCCCGGAACCAATCGCTGATCTTGTTAGTAGATTCCATGGCAAGAGATGGTTTTCCACCATTGACGTGACCGCGGGTTATCATCAGGTAGAGCTTCACGATAGGTGTAGACCATACACTGCTTTCCTATTCGAAGGAACCCAGTTTATGTTCAACCGAGTTCCATTTGGGGTTCGTGATTCGGCTAGTGCGTTTGTGCGAGCACTGAATGAAGTACTGCCGGCCGAGGTGAAGGAGTTCTGTGCAGTCTACGTGGATGATGTCCTGGTATTTTCGGACTCCTTCGAACAGCATGTAGACCACTTGAATACACTGTTCGGTGTTCTGGCTAAGCGTGGGCTGACGCTGCGGCCGGACAAATCAAACCTCTGTGCAGGAGAGGTCAACTTCCTTGGGTTCCGGGTAACTCCGGAAGGTATAGAGGCCGCGCCGGAAAAGGTGGAAGAAATTTTACATTTCCCACCTCCCACGTGTGTGAAACAGGTGAGGCAATTCTTGGGAATATGTGGCTATTTTAAAAATGGTATTAAGGATTATGCACAGATAAATGAACCACTATATTTTCTGCTCAGAAAGGGTACCCGTTGGAAGTGGGGTAAAGAGCAGCAAGATGCGTTCCAACAGTTGAAAGACGCGTTTCGGGACAAAGTGACGCTCGCCCATCCAGACTACACGAGGCCGTTTTTCCTGAATTGTGATGGCTCTGGGAGGGGTGTCGGGGCAGTTTTGCAGCAGCAAGCTGATGATGGACGTCTAAGGATAGTGGCGACGGCTAGCCGCACATTGCGAGGGCCGGAACGGAACTACCATACCACCGAGGTGGAAATGCTGGCTTTGGTGTTTGCAGTAACAAAGTTCAGGCCGTACCTGGTCGGTAGCAAAACGTTTCTGAGGACGGATCACCAGGCGTTAACGTTCCTAATGAAGTCGAAGTTCACTTCGAGTCGGGTAACTCGATGGGCACTCCTATTACAGGAGTACGATATAGAAGTGTCATACTGTAAGGGGGTGGATAACAAGATGGCGGACTGGTTAAGCCGTTATCCTAAGGATCTTATTCCCTCAATAGGCCATGCGGCAAGGGGACATGAGATTATGATCGCCGCTGCGAGAGTGATCGCTGGCGTCGACCCCTGTCAGTTCCGAAGTAAACTGATCCATGAACAATGCAAGGACGAAGAAATAAGGAAAGTAAGGCGGTTCATCGATGACGAGAAAAACGGAGTAGATCAGCGGATCCGTAGCGTAGCCCTGATGTGCAAAATTCATGAGGGTGTGTGTTTCAGGCTGGACCAAGCCATGGAGAACTGGCTTGCGTGGCTGCCACGGACAATGACAGGAGAGGTGGTCCAGATGTACCACGAGCACTTTGGGCATCAAGGCACAGAAAGGACGATTAAAATGTTACGTCGAGAGTGGTATGTGACCGCTTTAAAAGTGTCTGTAGCGAAGACGATTCGCGAATGCGATCTGTGCCAACGGGTCAAACATCCGAACAGATGTTACATAGGAGAGCTCAGTCCAATAACCCCGAGTGCACCAAATGAGTTGGTGTGCCTGGATTTTTTCGGCCCGCTTCCGCGGGGCAGATTTGGCCGACATTACATCTTAGTGGTTGTCGACGCATTTACCAAGCTGGTCCGCTTGTATGCTACTAACACCACGACGACGAGGCAATGCCTCCGGATCATTCTGGACAAGTACGTGCCGGAGTGTGGCCGTCCGAAGCGCTTACTCAGTGATCACGCAACGATTTTCACGAGCACGAGATGGCGGGAAGCCCTGTCAAGGGCAGGAATAAAAGCTATATTCAGCTCTATCAGAAACCCTCAGAGCAACATTGTAGAGAGGTATAATCGTCAGCTGGGAGCAGTGGCGTAGCTAGGTCAACAAGGGCCCCGGTGCAAAAAATTTATATCGGGCCCTCAGGCCAGACGGGCAACCTTTTTTTTGCTTTGTGTGCTGGTAGGGGCCCCCTGAACTGAGGATGAGGGCTCAGACAATAGTGACCCGCCACTCGGATGTTCTTGTATGCTGTTACATGGAATGCTGCTCGGAGGTGGAGTGGAGACGAGACTTCTGGACTGTATGTCGTGGTGAGAGGAGGGACTGCGAGACCACCGCCATCCTCCGTGGGCCCGAGGTTCATTTCCCGTCGCCGGCAGTGAACAGTGCGCGGACACGGTATGTGCCTATAAAAGTGAGACTTAGTGCAACATATCAAGAGCCCGGAAAATACCCCTGAGAAGCTACCCTGATTAGCTGGATACTTGTTTAAAATATTCAAATTTCACATGTCAAAGTTGGATGTCTTTTAATTTGTATAATAAATTCATGTCTTTTGTTACCCATCTTTCATATTCTTGTAACCCCTGAGGCATGTCATGTGCGAGGCTTAATATTGATATATTGATAGAGAAAGATAGAAAAGTTTCAATTGCTGACGCCATACAGGGTGTCTAAAAGGTAGAGCCACCCCCACCTAAAGAGATTACTACAAACTTTAATCCCAAAACCTGGACATCGAAAATCTGTAATAGACATATCTATCTGCTCACCCTCCCTGGCAACCGATTTTCATTGGCATAACCTGCAGCAGTCATGGGGCTCGGACCACTACCCAATCATTATATCAACCAAACAGTGGACCAAACCACAGAATTCACTACCCTATAGAAAGTGGAATATCCGGAAAGCCAATTGGGCCAAATACGGTCAGGCAATAGAGACAGAATTAGATCATGTTTGTTCTCACAACACAATTAGCCATCAATATCAAGAATTTATAAAAATCATAAACAACGCAGCAGAAAAATCAATTCCTCGATGTAACCCTGAAACGACAGGAAAAAGAATCCCGGTACCATGGTGGAATGAAGTTTGTTCCAGATAAACGGCCAAAAGAAAATTAGCACTAACTAGATACAAACAAGCAGCAACGTGGGAAAATTTTATAAACTATAAAAAAGCCGACGCTGAAACCAAAAGAATTCTGAAAACGAGGAAAAAAGACTGCTGGAAGGAATTCTGCAACAAGCTAAACAAGAATGTACCTTTGAACACAGTATGGAATACCATAAACAGATTTCGGAAAAAACCTACAGGAATGAAATCCTTAACAAATTGGATGGAAGAATTCGCCAATAAAATTGCTCCGCCTACAGTTCCACCAAGTCTCTCAAGCCCCTCAAATGATTCCAAGGAAGAGAATCGACAAAATATTTTAGATAAAGAGTTCAAGCTTGAGGAGCTGGACATGGCCCTCAAAACGTCAACCAACTCGGCGCCGGGAATAGATAATATAAACTATCTGATACTGTTTCACCTACTACCCAGAGCTAAATTAATATTGCTACACCTGTTTACAAACATATGGTCCAAAAGTGAATTCCCGGAAGACTGGACAACACAAATTATTATACCAATACAGAAGCCGGGTAAAGATAGTAACTGTGCAAACTCGTATCGGCCTATAGCTCTCTCCTCGTGTATTGCTAAAACGTTTGAACGAATAATCAAAACGAGATTAGAATGGTGGCTGGAGCACCACAGCAAGTTACCGAAAACACAGTACGGATTTAGAAAAGGGAAAAGTACAAACGACAATCTGAGTATACTTACCCTCGATATAGAACGCACCTTTATCAATAAAGGATACCTATCAGCCTTATTCTTGGATATAACAGGAGCATATGATAATGTCCAGATACCGACTTTAATTGAAAAGCTTAGAACATTACAACTCCCGGAAGTATATTTGCGTGGTATATATAATCTCCTTCGCTGTAGGACCATATACATCCGACAACAGGACAATACTCTATACGGACCACGCATTGTCACTAAAGGAATTCCGCAAGGAGCAATTCTCAGTCCCATTCTCTTCGCCATGTATATAGCTGACATAGAAAATATATTCAGCCCATCGATAAAAGTATTGCAATTTGCAGATGACGTTTGCGTCTACACATGGTCTCCCTCTCAAGGCATAAACATCTGGAGATTAAAAGGAGCCGCCAAAAAGCTATACGAATGGACTCTTCAATTAGGATTAACTATATCGCAAACGAAATCGTCAATTGTAATCTTTTCCCGGAAACAGTGCACCCTCAGAGAGACGGAGATTCAGCTAGGGCCCTACCTTTTCCCGGTACGAACATCAGTCAAACACCTCGGGCTACTGATTGATAGCAAACTTACATGGAAAAAACACATCGATCAAATCTTAACCAAATCGGAACGTCACCTGAACGTCTTAAGATCGATATCACGTGTTTGGTGGGGAGCCGACCCTGCCATTCTTCTAATTATGTACAGAGCACTCATTAGACCAATCCTGGATTATGGAAGCCACTGTTACGGTAATGCACCCAAGTATAGACTCCGAAAATTAGACATCCTGCAATATAGAGCCATAAGAATATGCTTAGGAACGATGATGTCCACGCCAACTAACGCTTTATTAGTGGAGGCAAAGGAAATGCCTCTGGTCACCCGCCGGCAGCTGTTAGCATCGGTTTACTTAACCAGGCGAGCAGCAATTACAAATCACCCTGTAATGAAAAAGGCCATAGATTATACAAAAGTGATGGAGAAAAGTGATATGTCCACCACTTCAAGAACTCCTTTGTTGATCCTAAGCTACGAAAAAATAAAACTTATGGCACCTTTAATTATCCAAAATGAAATGCTACCCCTCTTTTCAAAAGACTACGAGGTTCTAAGATTCAAACCCAATATACACTATCTACCAAATT
Source organism: Vandiemenella viatica (assembly GCA_031002005.1). NCBI lineage: Eukaryota > Metazoa > Arthropoda > Insecta > Orthoptera > Morabidae > Vandiemenella > Vandiemenella viatica. The sequence continues at coordinate 229,018,629 of JARYHS010009186.1, forward strand.
GGATTATGAAAAGTGGGAAAATAAAATCCTTAGCGGAGGGGTTCTTATCTCAAACGTGGCCGAATCACATCCACATTTATACTGACGGCTCCAAATCCCCCGACGGAGTTGGATACGCCTACTTTTGTCCTGAATCAAAAGTATCTAAGCAAGTCAGTCTACCACCAGAAACTTCGATATACACAGCCGAAGCCCTCGCAATCAGAGAAGCAATAAAATACGGATTCAAGCGATACAGTAAAATGCTGATCCTAACAGATTCGAAAAGCGTAGCCTTAAAACTAGACAACCCAAATAGACATAGTGACCTCAATATGATTTTAGTAGACATTATACAACTGATGCATGCGGCCTACGTAGAAGGGAAAGATGTACACCTAGTATGGATCAAAGGTCATGCGTCAATTCAACACAATGAAGCAGTCGACATACTAGAAAAAGATAGTTTATCACACGGAGAGAGACAATTCATTCAATTGCCACACACTGACTTTATACCTATTATCAAGAAACAATATATTAGTGACTGGTCAGAATCATGGTCCACAACCCAATCGGTCAGAGGAAAGCACTACGCTTCAATTCAACCCAATATTCCACCCAAACCTTGGTTTGCAACCTGCAGAATGAGCAGAAGGCACATATCATCAATAATCCGCATAAGATTGGGCCATGGAAGTTTCCCAAGCCATCTATATAGAATAGGAGTGCTCCAATCACCCTCTTGTCAGGAAGACCACGAAGAAGTAGCGGATTTAAATCACATCATCCTAGCTTGCAATCAGTGCAAGAACCCCCAAAACAAACTATACAAAACTCTAGTAAAACTAAATATACCTCTTCCGACCTCCGTAACCTCCCTCTTGATGTCACAAAGACAAGATGTGTATGGAGCACTAGCCCGATTTCTACATGAGTCCAACCTAAAACTTTGAACTTCCCATCAAAATAGGAGATATCACCTAATGACAGATATAGACAACCAATAATCAGATAAAAGCTTGCTAAGGAAAAATTTAATACACTACAATAAAATAATACCCACATGATAGACTCACGTTTCAAATCATAAAGTAAAAGACGAGAAATTATTCACACACTTATTCATTATAAAAGTCCGAATGAAAAATACAAAATACCCAGTTTAAATTATTTGACAAAACAATCCTATGTAAAACTTGTAATAGGATTGTTAATTACCTTACTCATCTCATTGGTTATTACTTATATAAAATGTATTCCAATCTATGGGTAATGCCGAAACAAACGATACATGAAGGTCACAATAAATGTAAATTGTACTACCATGCTCATATGTATCCGAACGATCTGAATCGCTCTCCGCTGAATTTTCTCCTGTAGCTTATTCAACCAATTATACACAACTACGAAGAGAGTACTATATGCTTTAGGTGGTATAGTCGGGTGACTATCCCAAATTGACACTGATCCAACTCCAAAAATACTTACTTTTTTCAGGTGATTCGTTTTACAAACTAAAACGATGGTTATACAGTATTAAGGCACTAAAAATGTTTCGTAGACATTGAATGCACGTCGTTTCACATTTCTAAAACATACGACAGTCTCAATACACAGCAAAAAAGAGAACATACTTACACAAATAGTAATTTCGAACAGGTGCTAGGACAGAAAACATTTCAACTTGTTATATAAAAATTCAGCAGTATAGAATAACAATAAATACAAGAAAAAATTATTGTTTGCAGTGTATTACAGACTATTAAAGTTTGCGAAAGTGATACACAGTTATCTAAATTAGTTGATATAACATTGCTGGTAAGACATTTTTAGCGCCATTGACTTTTCAGACTGCTTGTTGTGAGGCGCGCTTCTTTTGGTTCATCAACTAAAATCTATTTTGTGGGAACTCATAGCATGGAAAATAAAAAAATAAAAAATGTTAAAAACCTGCTATCAGTAACTTAAGAAAGCAATCTGCGACGTCCAAAAATATAGAAGTAGAATTAAATTAAATTTAGCATCACCAAACTTATTTGCACTCATCACTGATAAGATCAACTGCTTGAAGTATGCGTAACATACTTGATCTTTATTTTATTTTTTTTTAAACAAAAGAAAGAAAGAAATAACATTGTGACGAGTTAAAAATCTCTCTGTAATGCTTCATACTTGGCAGTCTTTTGTGTGGTTTGAAAGAAGATTTAAAAGTACGCTATAATGATGTGCCCAGCTCATCTCAGGCAACAACTACAGGTTAAGGGTTTGAGTCCTGAGCCAAAAATACATATTGTATTTATCATAAAAGTCATTTATTTTAAATGGGATCAAACGTTTCTAATTAGGTGTTCCGTAGTTACGGCGGTTTATGATTTGAATTAACAACTAAACAAAATCAATCAAAACGCTTGCTGAACGAAAACGACGTTATTGATTCTTTTTGCAATGTGTGTTATATTCATGGAATGGAACATTTGTGGACCAACATCTTATCCTTTCTGTACGAGGAGCTCTGCCATCAGAATTTCTCAAACGGTTCGCTAAGTACTAGGTGTCAAAATTCTTTTGCAGTCACATTCTAAACTGGAACATTACATTAAAAAAAAAAAAAAAAAAAAAAAAAAAAAAAAAAAAAAAAAAAAAAAAAAAAACTATACATAAATACCGTAATATTGATATTAAGCTAACAGTTTCTAACTATTATTCATACACATTTTTTCCAGTACTGGTTACTGCAGTCTGTAAAAATTAAACTTCGAAACAATAAACAGGAAGTTTATGAATGAGGAAATCTAATGCTGTGGAGCCAAATGTGTGGCTGTTAGCTGCCATCTTTGGCGGTTCTCACGTGCTGGGGCGTTCAGAGGTCGCAGAGGCGCACCAGGAAGTAAAGTAGTTAGCGCCTAGCTCTAGCGTTCCGAGGGTACACGGTTCGAGTCCGGCATTGGACACAAGTGATTTTGATGTAGTATTATTTTCTTCTTGGTATATATTGCAAAGACATGCATAACATTAGTTGACTAAGAAAGGAAAGGAATTAGGCGACAGTATTTATGAAGCAATCATTCCTCTGTACAATGAAGGGACTCTTTTCCTTCTTTTTCTGATTGAGAACAAAATTCTCGATTGTTTGATCATGAAATTAAACTGAGTACCCAACCTAATCAAATTGCTCAACGTTACCAGTCACTCGTTGATTTCAGTTCTTCATTAATTTTCGTATTTGTTCTATGATGGAATACATAAAATTAATGATAACTGTACTTAATAGAAATTTCGAAATCGTTACTGAAAATATAACTGCAGAATTGGAATGTTTTGATGAGAAAAAAAGTTTCCAATGCGATTTTTCAATTCAGAAACGCTAGTTGATTATTTATTTTTATTTTAGCAGCTCTTAAATCTAAATTCTGGTGCTATTGTTATACTGATCCTCTTATGTACTGAGGAAACTTTAAACAAAAAATAAAAAGCAAATCTGCTCAGTTTCCTGGTCATCAAATGTGAACATTTTCATCTTTTCGTAAAACTCAGTTAATTTAAATTTTTTATATCGGTGATTTTAATAATCTCTAGAAGTCTTTTTTTTCCAAGAAATTAAAAGAAGTTCGTCTGAACGTGGACGCATATATTTAGCTCATGTTTGAACAAGAGTCAAATCTTGAAAGACATATTAATCAAAAGATAAATGAGTCTTACGTCTCTTTCTACTTGAACAATGAGCTCAAATCAGCTGCTAAATTACCGTAGGTTGCTGTCTTCAAAAAAGGCAGTAAAATAAAAAACTATGTTATTGGAAGGAACTAATTTTATATGATACGCCGAAATTTTATCAAGTATGTCTTTCAGTAAACATTAAGAGGATTCAGGTGGAATTAAGGTATCATGCTGAGGAACAATACTACAATTTGTTACAAAATTTTATAAATCTGCTCTTTTACTCTCTGCAAGTAGAGTGTAACTCAGGAAAAAAGTAGTAGAAGGAATTCATGAATGTTTACAAAGCGTTTAATACGGCTTTCCCCGTACGTCACTGACCTCGGTCTAAGGCTCATTTTTCCTCACACAATATTCTGGCTGATTTCTTGAAGAAGGAATGTGTTTCTGGTCAGTCAGAGAGAGAGATCATAATTTATATACGTTAAGGACGAATAAAATATGCAATAATTATTGTTCCTTTTGTTTATTTCTGTAGGCTACTAGGAATTCACATCTATCATGTAGACAAGTTACAGTGCAGTTAAAACTTTATAATTTACAAAATCGAGGAAATACTTTAAAAATATCTTTTCCGTAACTCATGGCTCCTATCTGTTTTCGTTATAGTTTTTAACCGCAAGATAACAATGTTAATGACAAGTAGACGGAGGATTCGAACCTATTAATGAGGCATAATTGAGTTTCGTGTTCTCAATGATCTCCTCACTATGTTCAATTTGTAACACGGTTGTGGGTAAAACTAATTTTTATTATTATTTCCCGCTATTCTGCAATGTTTCCAACTCACAGCGCCACTGTACGGAAGCTCATGGTGTTACATACTTTGAGAAGTGTATTTTGCAACCAGAAGCAGATACAATCCTAGGGTACGATTATTCTTGCCAGAACTATATGGCGATATATTTCTTCCACGAGGTATATTTTCACATATCTATTTATCTTTATAATAATTCTTGCAATCATCTCTCTCAGCTACATTAAAAAGTCTCAAAATGATTTTTCTTAAAACCTTGAAAATCTGCCGCAAAAGCCATTATATTGTGGATACAGATAAAATAGATATTCTCTTACTGCTCTCAGTTGCCATCATTTACCAACTACAAGTTACAAAGATGAGGGGTTAATGCTTAATGGATGAAAACTTGTGAAAACTGCCTTTCTTTTGCTTAAACATCGATACTACGGTTACCTAATTTCTTGCAAATTTTTCAAAAGCCGACTATTGCTAACTAATATCTTTTTCTTAGCTTTGAACCTCGTAAATTCATCACAGATGGTAGAAATTAAAAGTCCGAAACAGGAAATCTGTCTGCCAACAAGGAAGAGTGAGGACAGAGTGGCTTTGCACTGTTGTCAAAAGTTATATCATCGTAAGTTGCTCGTAAGGTCTTGCGGCACATTCTGTGCGGATTCCTGTAGCGGACACAGCAAGTGGCAGACGTGTTGGGATATATTCTTACACTTCTGAATTCTACATTTCGTTTTTGGAACTATATCAGTCAATTCATCATCAATAAATTTTAAGAACAACGTAAAACGCAGAAAAGTAACCTACGTGTTCTCTTTTCTTGTCTGATTGAACCACGAGGCGACATCAGCTTAAAGAACAATATTTAAAAGGAATTAAAATAAACTTTTAAAAAAAATTAGGAGCTTATCGGAACACTAACCTCGTTAGTAGTTCTATTATGCTGGACGTCAATTTTCACATCATGAAATATGGTAAAATATATTACCAGCGTTTCAGAGTAAGTAAAACGGGCGATAATACAAGATTTGAAAAAAAATATTGAACACTTAATTGACACATGCTGATATCCACATGTTATGTAATGAATCTGAACGATATTCAAGACCAAAATTCTGTTCACGTTTTAAAAAAAAATAAGAACTTGAGTTAGAGACTCCACTAGCGCAAAACGCGTTTCACCCAATCTCTTGCAAATAGATTTTAAATTAACAGGACCATTCCAGGCTTCATTAACAGCTCTTATAACGAGACAGCAAGTTTTTAAGAAAAATTACAGTCGCCTATTGGCGACATGACATTACGAATATCTAACGAAAAAGAAAGTGAAAATTTGAGCAAATTTTTACTATTTTAACTACATTTACAGTCTGCGTTTTTTAAGCTATCCATAAAAAAGTTTAATGGACTAGTAAATGTAAGTAAAAGATTCATAGTAATGCACATTTCTTGTGAATGCGGACATTGATTCCACCGAAACTAACACAGAATCGTTTCTGTTAAAAACGTTGTAGATGAGCGGTAACGCTCTGATCTCACATTCGGGAGCACATGGTTTCGAATCCTCAACCGGCCATCAGATTTCAGTATTCCATAGTTTCTCGAAATCACTCCATGCAAATTCCGGTGTGTTTCCTTCAAAAGGCCATGACCAAATTAATTCTCTTTCATTGCCGCCAGTCCTTTGACGCCCATAATAAACTCCAAATGACAAGATGAAAAGCTATAAGTAAAAAAAAAAAAAAAAAGTTCTCTTTATTTATCACCTATGTCATCAAATTCAGTTTATTACAAGTGAATCGAACATTATTTGCGTAGACAATGAAGCGGACAGGCCTTGTAATTATAATAAAAGCAAAATACGAAACCAAAATTCTGTAAGGCTGAAGATTCTTAACTCCTTATCCCTCTGTCTGAACATTGTCGACGAAATCGCTATTCCAGTCGGACAGGCGAATATGAATGAGGAAAGAAATCACTTAACGGAATAAATTCAATATGTGAACGTTACGATACAAACAACCTTCAATCCAAACCAAATATAACACCCTAGCTATGTTCCCAACATTATGCATTGGGTTGTTTCAATATTACAGCACTACTTAATTTTCTCAGTGCTGTTTCTCAAATCGTCTTAAAAAATTACTACAATAAGTAGGGACATCAATAGAACACCTCCTTTGAATAGTGTGAGGTTGTGAATTATTTTTCGATGTGTACAACCTTTATCATTAAATGTGGTCCAAGTAGCAAAGACTAGACAGGGTGTTACATTTCATCAGATTTACCGGCTTTACGCTACAGAAACGTTTTTTCTTATTTTATTTCGGATGGTTTCTTTACTTATGCTTGCTCTTCGTATGATCCATAAATCCGTCGGACCAACGGATAGCGGAGTCCCGAATCGTTGAAATCTTAATTTATGGTTGATATGGAAGCGGCCATAAGGATATTAGCTTGAAAACAAGTATTTTGAGGCCGGTCAGGTTCAGTGATGTGCACTGACAGAAAGTTCCATGTATGTAGCTTTGTTTTTCACTGGATCAGGAAGACCGCAGAGCAGCCTGTCTGGTCTAGCGGTGAACGTTCTCGACTACGAACGCTGTGGTCGTAGGTTCAAAACTGTGTGGGATGAATAAATTTTTTCTTTCGTTTTCAAGCCATTCCAACATACACTCTGCTTATATATAAAACATGTAATTTCTGTAATAAACAACAAATAAAAATTAACACATGAGGCAAAAACTATTTCTATTAAATCTTGCTGAATAAAATCTTCTTTATATAGGGTTTGATAGAGAGCACTGAGCTATAAAAGGAATGATATCTTAAATTCACACCTCATAACTATGTATTTCATCACTGTAATTTTTGAAAGGGTGACTATTTTCAATGAACATATCGGAAGAAATGGAGAAATGGTGTTTAAGTAGAAAAATAGATGGTTTTCAACCTATAAAATGATGTACTTATATTACAGAAAATAAATTAATTTTGTATCTATAATTGCTCTCGTACAATTAACATGGATTCTCACTGTGTTTTTATATAACAGCCTGATTATTTAAGTTTGATAATAGTGGACGAAACCAATAAAATTTTTAACTAATGTGCTCGTGACAGATTATTTATTTTACGTGTTAGAGAGGCTGGTAAGAGGAAATTTATGCTTTATTTCCTGGTACAGCGTTGTCAAATCTATTTCCTCCACCGTTGTCACGTTGACTGCCTTCCAGCAGTGCTGAAAAGATTTCCGTGTTCAAGGAATGAAGTCTCACCGTTAGACGTTATCAAAAGTACTGTCACATTTCCGTTTACCTCCAGTTTGACTGTATCATACTTTTATGTGATTGATTACTTCCTTTATAAACGTTTGATTCTTTATACCGATTATCAGTAACCATTTAATTGCGAAATTTTCTGTCTTTATATATCTTTACTTCGCTTACATGTTGGACGAGGCGCTACGTCGTGTAATTCGTTGTGGCTTTGTGGTAAAACCGTGGTTTGCGGAAGCAACGATCATGAGTTCTAGCCAGCTCCAAGTTAAATATTTTTTCGTTCTTTATTTCCTTTTCACTTGTAGAAAAATACTTATCATATATGTGAAAAACATGAATTGTCTACATATGGGTAGTAATTATATTTTACAGCAATGTAGCTGATATCTAACTGTGTTTTTATAAGAATCAGACGCACGCAGCCACACAGTTCTCCATCCATTTGAAAGTATTTGCGATAGTGGAAAATTAAGAGTCGGGTTGATATTCATGGACTCGTAGAAACCAAAGGAAAATGTTTTCCAGTTTGCAAAGGCAAATTAACGGTTCAAATTCGTGATTCTTTAACTATAATATTCTACAACACTTTACCGGTTTTAAATAATTCCAAGAAGATAGAACTTAAGAAATAGTATGGTAACTGAATTGCTTAAGAACCTCTCACGCTTGACGCGAGTCTAAAATACGATATGGTTGGAACAGAACTGTCACTTGTCAGTGGACAGAGAGGGAATTTTCTTAAAGCCAATGTAAGAAAGAACAGCAGGTATTTCTTTGTTGAGTCTTGATGACGTTTGAGATTAGAATTTATGATTAAAATATTCGCTGTAAAACGTAATTACTACCCATATGTAGACACTTCATGTTTTTCACATATATGATAAGTATTTTTCTACAAGTGAAAAGGAAATAAAGAACGAAAAAATATTTAACTTGGAGCTGGCTAGAACTCATGATCGTTGCTTCCGCAAACCACGGTTTTACCACAAAGCCACAACGAATTACACGACGTAGCGCCTCGTCCAACATGTAAGCGAAGTAAAGATATATAAAGACAGAAAATTTCGCAATTAAATGGTTACTGATAATCGGTATAAAGAATCAAACGTTTATAAAGGAAGTAATCAATCACATAAAAGTATGATACATCAAACGGGAGGTAAACGGAAATGTGACAGTACTTTTGATAACGTCTAACGGTGAGACTTCATTCCTTGAACACGGAAATCTTTTCAGCACTGCTGGAAGGCAGTCAACGTGACAACGGTGGAGGAAATAGATTTGACAACGCTGTACCAGGAAATAAAGCATAAATTTCCTCTTACCAGCCTCTCTAACACGTAAAATAAATAATCTGTCACGAGCACATTAGTTAAAAATTTTATTGGTTTCGTCCACTATTATCAAACTTAAATAATCAGGCTGTTATATAAAAACACAGTGAGAATCCATGTTAATTGTACGAGAGCAATTATAGATACAAAATTAATTTATTTTCTGTAATATAGTACATCATTTTATAGGTTGAAAACCATCTATTTTTCTACTTAAACACCATTTCTCCATTTCTTCCGATATGTTCATTGAAAATAGTCACCCTTTCAAAAATTACAGTGATGAAATACATAGTTATGAGGTGTGAATTTAAGATATCATTCCTTCTATAGCTCAGTGCTCTCTATCAAACCCTATATAAAGAAGATTTTATTCAGCAAGATTTAATAGAAATAGTTTTTGCCTCATGTGTTAATTTTTATTTGTTGTTTATTACAGAAATTACATGTTTTATATATAAGCAGAGTGTATGTTGGAATGGCTTGAAAACGAAAGAAAAAATTTATTCATCCCACACAGTTTTGAACCTACGACCACAGCGTTCGTAGTCGAGAACGTTCACCGCTAGACCAGACAGGCTGCTCTGCGGTCTTCCTGATCCAGTGAAAAACAAAGCTACATACATGGAACTTTCTGTCAGTGCACATCACTGAACCTGACCGGCCTCAAAATACTTGTTTTCAAGCTAATATCCTTATGGCCGCTTCCATATCAACCATAAATTAAGATTTCAACGATTCGGGACTCCGCTATCCGTTGGTCCGACGGATTTATGGATCATACGAAGAGCAAGCATAAGTAAAGAAACCATCCGAAATAAAATAAGAAAAAACGTTTCTGTAGCGTAAAGCCGGTAAATCTGATGAAATGTAACACCCTGTCTAGTCTTTGCTACTTGGACCACATTTAATGATAAAGGTTGTACACATCGAAAAATAATTCACAACCTCACACTATTCAAAGGAGGTGTTCTATTGATGTCCCTACTTATTGTAGTAATTTTTTAAGACGATTTGAGAAACAGCACTGAGAAAATTAAGTAGTGCTGTAATATTGAAACAACCCAATGCATAATGTTGGGAACATAGCTAGGGTGTTATATTTGGTTTGGATTGAAGGTTGTTTGTATCGTAACGTTCACATATTGAATTTATTCCGTTAAGTGATTTCTTTCCTCATTCATATTCGCCTGTCCGACTGGAATAGCGATTTCGTCGACAATGTTCAGACAGAGGGATAAGGAGTTAAGAATCTTCAGCCTTACAGAATTTTGGTTTCGTATTTTGCTTTTATTATAATTACAAGGCCTGTCCGCTTCATTGTCTACGCAAATAATGTTCGATTCACTTGTAATAAACTGAATTTGATGACATAGGTGATAAATAAAGAGAACTTTTTTTTTTTTTTTTTTTTTACTTATAGCTTTTCATCTTGTCATTTGGAGTTTATTATGGGCGTCAAAGGACTGGCGGCAATGAAAGAGAATTAATTTGGTCATGGCCTTTTGAAGGAAACACACCGGAATTTGCATGGAGTGATTTCGAGAAACTATGGAATACTGAAATCTGATGGCCGGTTGAGGATTCGAAACCATGTGCTCCCGAATGTGAGATCAGAGCGTTACCGCTCATCTACAACGTTTTTAACAGAAACGATTCTGTGTTAGTTTCGGTGGAATCAATGTCCGCATTCACAAGAAATGTGCATTACTATGAATCTTTTACTTACATTTACTAGTCCATTAAACTTTTTTATGGATAGCTTAAAAAACGCAGACTGTAAATGTAGTTAAAATAGTAAAAATTTGCTCAAATTTTCACTTTCTTTTTCGTTAGATATTCGTAATGTCATGTCGCCAATAGGCGACTGTAATTTTTCTTAAAAACTTGCTGTCTCGTTATAAGAGCTGTTAATGAAGCCTGGAATGGTCCTGTTAATTTAAAATCTATTTGCAAGAGATTGGGTGAAACGCGTTTTGCGCTAGTGGAGTCTCTAACTCAAGTTCTTATTTTTTTTTAAAACGTGAACAGAATTTTGGTCTTGAATATCGTTCAGATTCATTACATAACATGTGGATATCAGCATGTGTCAATTAAGTGTTCAATATTTTTTTCAAATCTTGTATTGTCGCCTCGTTTTACTTACTCTGAAACGCTGGTAATATATTTTACCATATTTCATGATGTGAAAATTGACGTCCAGCATAATAGAACTACTAACGAGGTTAGTGTTCCGATAAGCTCCTAATTTTTTTAAGTTTATTTTAATTCCTTTTAAATATTGTTCTTTAAGCTGATGTCGCCTCGTGGTTCAATCAGACAAGAAAAGAGAACACGTAGGTTACTTTTCTGCGTTTTACGTTGTTCTTAAAATTTATTGATGATGAATTGACTGATATAGTTCCAAAAACGAAATGTAGAATTCAGAAGTGTAAGAATATATCCCAACACGTCTGCCACTTGCTGTGTCCGCTACAGGAATCCGCACAGAATGTGCCGCAAGACCTTACGAGCAACTTACGATGATATAACTTTTGACAACAGTGCAAAGCCACTCTGTCCTCACTCTTCCTTGTTGGCAGACAGATTTCCTGTTTCGGACTTTTAATTTCTACCATCTGTGATGAATTTACGAGGTTCAAAGCTAAGAAAAAGATATTAGTTAGCAATAGTCGGCTTTTGAAAAATTTGCAAGAAATTAGGTAACCGTAGTATCGATGTTTAAGCAAAAGAAAGGCAGTTTTCACAAGTTTTCATCCATTAAGCATTAACCCCTCATCTTTGTAACTTGTAGTTGGTAAATGATGGCAACTGAGAGCAGTAAGAGAATATCTATTTTATCTGTATCCACAATATAATGGCTTTTGCGGCAGATTTTCAAGGTTTTAAGAAAAATCATTTTGAGACTTTTTAATGTAGCTGAGAGAGATGATTGCAAGAATTATTATAAAGATAAATAGATATGTGAAAATATACCTCGTGGAAGAAATATATCGCCATATAGTTCTGGCAAGAATAATCGTACCCTAGGATTGTATCTGCTTCTGGTTGCAAAATACACTTCTCAAAGTATGTAACACCATGAGCTTCCGTACAGTGGCGCTGTGAGTTGGAAACATTGCAGAATAGCGGGAAATAATAATAAAAATTAGTTTTACCCACAACCGTGTTACAAATTGAACATAGTGAGGAGATCATTGAGAACACGAAACTCAATTATGCCTCATTAATAGGTTCGAATCCTCCGTCTACTTGTCATTAACATTGTTATCTTGCGGTTAAAAACTATAACGAAAACAGATAGGAGCCATGAGTTACGGAAAAGATATTTTTAAAGTATTTCCTCGATTTTGTAAATTATAAAGTTTTAACTGCACTGTAACTTGTCTACATGATAGATGTGAATTCCTAGTAGCCTACAGAAATAAACAAAAGGAACAATAATTATTGCATATTTTATTCGTCCTTAACGTATATAAATTATGATCTCTCTCTCTGACTGACCAGAAACACATTCCTTCTTCAAGAAATCAGCCAGAATATTGTGTGAGGAAAAATGAGCCTTAGACCGAGGTCAGTGACGTACGGGGAAAGCCGTATTAAACGCTTTGTAAACATTCATGAATTCCTTCTACTACTTTTTTCCTGAGTTACACTCTACTTGCAGAGAGTAAAAGAGCAGATTTATAAAATTTTGTAACAAATTGTAGTATTGTTCCTCAGCATGATACCTTAATTCCACCTGAATCCTCTTAATGTTTACTGAAAGACATACTTGATAAAATTTCGGCGTATCATATAAAATTAGTTCCTTCCAATAACATAGTTTTTTATTTTACTGCCTTTTTTGAAGACAGCAACCTACGGTAATTTAGCAGCTGATTTGAGCTCATTGTTCAAGTAGAAAGAGACGTAAGACTCATTTATCTTTTGATTAATATGTCTTTCAAGATTTGACTCTTGTTCAAACATGAGCTAAATATATGCGTCCACGTTCAGACGAACTTCTTTTAATTTCTTGGAAAAAAAAAGACTTCTAGAGATTATTAAAATCACCGATATAAAAAATTTAAATTAACTGAGTTTTACGAAAAGATGAAAATGTTCACATTTGATGACCAGGAAACTGAGCAGATTTGCTTTTTATTTTTTGTTTAAAGTTTCCTCAGTACATAAGAGGATCAGTATAACAATAGCACCAGAATTTAGATTTAAGAGCTGCTAAAATAAAAATAAATAATCAACTAGCGTTTCTGAATTGAAAAATCGCATTGGAAACTTTTTTTCTCATCAAAACATTCCAATTCTGCAGTTATATTTTCAGTAACGATTTCGAAATTTCTATTAAGTACAGTTATCATTAATTTTATGTATTCCATCATAGAACAAATACGAAAATTAATGAAGAACTGAAATCAACGAGTGACTGGTAACGTTGAGCAATTTGATTAGGTTGGGTACTCAGTTTAATTTCATGATCAAACAATCGAGAATTTTGTTCTCAATCAGAAAAAGAAGGAAAAGAGTCCCTTCATTGTACAGAGGAATGATTGCTTCATAAATACTGTCGCCTAATTCCTTACCTTTCTTAGTCAACTAATGTTATGCATGTCTTTGCAATATATACCAAGAAGAAAATAATACTACATCAAAATCACTTGTGTCCAATGCCGGACTCGAACCGTGTACCCTCGGAACGCTAGAGCTAGGCGCTAACTACTTTACTTCCTGGTGCGCCTCTGCGACCTCTGAACGCCCCAGCACGTGAGAACCGCCAAAGATGGCAGCTAACAGCCACACATTTGGCTCCACAGCATTAGATTTCCTCATTCATAAACTTCCTGTTTATTGTTTCGAAGTTTAATTTTTACAGACTGCAGTAACCAGTACTGGAAAAAATGTGTATGAATAATAGTTAGAAACTGTTAGCTTAATATCAATATTACGGTATTTATGTATAGTTTTTTTTTTTTTTTTTTTTTTTTAATGTAATGTTCCAGTTTAGAATGTGACTGCAAAAGAATTTTGACACCTAGTACTTAGCGAACCGTTTGAGAAATTCTGATGGCAGAGCTCCTCGTACAGAAAGGATAAGATGTTGGTCCACAAATGTTCCATTCCATGAATATAACACACATTGCGAAAAAGAATCAATAACGTCGTTTTCGTTCAGCAAGCGTTTTGATTGATTTTGTTTAGTTGTTAATTCAAATCATGAACCGCCGTAACTACGGAACACCTAATTAGAAACGTTTGATCCCATTTAAAATAAATGACTTTTATGATAAATACATATTGTATTTTTGGCTCAGGACTCAAACCCTTAACCTGTAGTTGTTGCCTGAGATGAGCTGGGCACATCATTATAGCTGTACTTTTAAATCTTCTTTCAAACCACACAAAAGACTGCCAAGTATGAAGCATTACAGAGAGATTTTTAACTCGTCACAATGTTATTTCTTTCTTTCTTTTGTTTAAAAAAAAATAAGGAATAAAGATCAAGTATGTTACGCATACTTCAAGCAGTTGATCTTATCAGTGATGAGTGCAAATAAGTTTGGTGATGCTAAATTTAATTTAATTCTACTTCTATATTTTTGGACGTCGCAGATTGCTTTCTTAAGTTACTGATAGCAGGTTTTTAACATTTTTTATTTTTTTATTTTCCATGCTATGAGTTCCCACAAAATAGATTTTAGTTGATGAACCAAAAGAAGCGCGCCTCACAACAAGCAGTCTGAAAAGTCAATGGCGCTAAAAATGTCTTACCAGCAATGTTATATCAACTAATTTAGATAACTGTGTATCACTTTCGCAAACTTTAATAGTCTGTAATACACTGCAAACAATAATTTTTTCTTGTATTTATTGTTATTCTATACTGCTGAATTTTTATATAACAAGTTGAAATGTTTTCTGTCCTAGCACCTGTTCGAAATTACTATTTGTGTAAGTATGTTCTCTTTTTTGCTGTGTATTGAGACTGTCGTATGTTTTAGAAATGTGAAACGACGTGCATTCAATGTCTACGAAACATTTTTAGTGCCTTAATACTGTATAACCATCGTTTTAGTTTGTAAAACGAATCACCTGAAAAAAGTAAGTATTTTTGGAGTTGGATCAGTGTCAATTTGGGATAGTCACCCGACTATACCACCTAAAGCATATAGTACTCTCTTCGTAGTTGTGTATAATTGGTTGAATAAGCTACAGGAGAAAATTCAGCGGAGAGCGATTCAGATCGTTCGGATACATATGAGCATGGTAGTACTATGTCTAAACTAATTACCACTCCAATGTAATACAACATTTTCAATAGAATAGTCAATTATGTATGAAAAATCCAACAAGTGTAATATATAACAGGAATGTTGATCACCCCATTGGCCATCATGGATATAAAATGTACTACTACCTATAGGTAATACCGAATCAAAAGAAATATTAATGTTTATAATAGAAATAAATTGTACTATGTCTAGACTAAATGGAACTGTAAAATATTGTAATTAATCAGCTGGTCAATTGGCGCAAGCCAACGACCATAAATAAATAAAAAAAAAAATAATTAAATGACGGAAGTAAATATTTACATGATGTTGTGCCTCGTTTTAACTGTGACAAATAATATGAATGAAAAACTACGTGGCCTGGCTCGGAAACACCCCCCCTCCCCCACGTAGACCAGAGTAGCTTTCCAGCCAACCCCTAGACTGTGCCACGTAGTTTATGGACGCTCCCTCATCAATTAATCTTTTCCATAAGATGAGTAGTAACCACCTCGAGTAATTTATCAAACTTTCCTTCAGTTAGCCGCTGAATATTTGTGTAGGCTATTGGATCCTCCGAAGCTGGTTCTCTCAGAAGAAACGCACAGGCCTTATCCAGTCGCGCATCTCTTTCTTTCTTTTTTTTTTTTTTTAATTTAATTTAACAAATGTTTACTCAACCCAGCATTAGCCGGACGAATCAATCGTTTCAGAAGTAAACTAAGTGATTTGTACATCATAAGATTCATAACCAACAAATAAAGTTGATACAATACTTCGCTAGCCACAACCTAATCGCACAAACCAGTAGCTCCGTGCGACAGGCTAGTAGCTGCGAATAATCACCGCGATTAGTAGCAGCGACAAAAATCGACCCATGTGATCAAGGATTAACTGTCACTGGCGTGGAAAATTCAGTGTGACGTGTAAGTGAATTTGGGTCCAGGTCGGCACGTAAAGGTGCGTACACACTAGGCGAACGCAAGCAAACACATGTGGCCGAATGGATGCGACCGAATTTGTGCGGCGTTTGTCGAAAATTTGCTGTCCACATTAGAATGAAGGAATGCGTTGTTTGTCATTCTTTCATGTTCGCGGGTTTATGCTGTAAAAATATTTTAATACCTACAGTAAAAATGGCGGTAGAAGATTACTTAATAGTTGCTAGTGCGGCGTACATTATTATTTATAGATTTGTTTCTGGAAATTACCGTAGAACAGTCAGAAACCGATATGATCAATGGGATTCATTGCGAGACTGGAGGAGGGTGAAAAGCGTCATGGGAGTGTACAAGCCGTATACTGGTGACGAGGCGTGGAAATATTGATGTAAGAATTAAAAGTAAAGCATGGAAGGGAAAAGATGGCCACCGCCACAAGCTGGCACTCGATTTGAGGCACAAGGGTGTGAGAAGATTTTCTTTCGTAGGTAATGGAACCACAGACTGGAAACACTGTTTTAAAGAACGCTTTAAAAAATGTGTACAGACGTCGATTTCCCGAGCTCCCAGGAATAATGAATGATTCGCCGATTTCTATCCAATGTCCAAAGGCTATAAAAACCGTAACGAAGTAATCTGGAGTTTTAAGTGGCCTGTGCTCGTTACACAGCTATTAGCAGCCCCCGCCAATACGACAAGCTGCCCCGTCATTATCGTTTCCCAGAAGTATTACACAGTTTTACTGCTGCGGATGTTAATTGGTTGGTTATAAGGTAACTAATTACGCGATTCCTCATCTCTTGCCTTTTTTTTTTTAATCGATACCGCCAAAATTATCTTCTATACAAATCAAACCCTCAGTAACATTTATTAACTTCCCAACAGTAGCTGTCGAGTTAAAACGTTTAATCCTTTTCACTTTGTCAACTGGTTGTAATTCTGTCGGTGGACAGCTACAACTCAAATGGTTTTCATGACCCAAAGATTTCTAACAATTACCGACCTACTGCTGATTTACACTGAAGAGCAATTGATTTTTCTTTATTTGTTCTATCTCTGTCTCTTCTTTTTTTTGCTTTGTGCTTTACGCCTCGTCGACGTCAAGGTCATTAGAGGCGATTATACACCAGCGTTAAGTTACTGAGTGTTCTGTAGCCCTGTGGCTCGTGATCCGTTCTAGTGTTTACATGCTGTTGGCCTTGTCAGAGGTGGTTTTACAGGAATTTCCGTGCTCAAGGAACATCCTTGGCACGGTGACTCGTCAAAGTCACAGTGCCCGCATGACTCCTGAAATGGGCCTCAGCAATTTTCCCACGATCAAATGCAATTTCTTCATTCGTCTAACACAGACTGCGTTCTACTATAACTGATACCGCGCGCATCACTCCATATGCACTGGAATCTCTGCTTACATCATTACCTTTCGATTTACAGTGTCGTCTACAGCACCGCATTTGCATAATGGCAGCCGTTACTAATTTTTTTTATGTGCTCCTGAAAGCTCTATGCAGCCTGACAAGCAATGCAAAACGTGCATGATCAATCAAACATAGTGATACACACACTCTAAAGTGTCTTACAATGCTAGATTTGTTTCTGGAAATTATCGCAGAATGCAATCAGTGACAGATATGATAAAGGAGCTGGAATGGGATTAATTGCAAGAGAGGAGGAGGGTCATGGGAGTGTACAGGACGTATACTGGTGATGAGGTATGGAAAGATATTGCAGTAGGTATTAAAAGTAGTTCATGGAAGGGAAAACATGACCATGACTACAAGCTGGCACTCGATTTCAGGCACAAGGGTGTGGGAAGATTCTCTTTTTTAGGTAAGGGTGTCAGGGATTGGAATGAGTTACCAAGAAAAATGGTGAATAATTTACCGAAAACGTTAAAAGAATTTAAAGTTAAAATTTGTAGAGGGCAAATGTAGGCGAGTGAAGGATAGCGGGAAGTTGGGTGTGTAGGGAAATTGCCATCGGAGCGTGTGCTCCATTGCAATTAAATTAAATTGAATTAAATCAATCATGGGATTAGCAAAAGTAAGGAGCAAGAACTTATACAGTTTGCGATAAACATCAAAGATATAGCCAAGCAGTTCTAGTGTGGATAGGAGAGATGGAAAAGGAAGCCGCAGAGAGAATAACAAGTAGCCATCTGACAGTTGTATAAGCTGGAAATAGTCGTGGTATCCCGGGCAGACTTCATGACCACACTACTAAGACAGAATGCCAGAGAGGAAGGTTTGCCGAATGCCGGGGAGAAAGACTTTGGTATCAAGCCGTTTCCAACAGCATCAACTGAAAATCCATGTTACACACAACTATAATAGAGCTGATCAGGAAGGAAATTACGTTGAAGAACACACTTAGGACAGGGCACATTGTACCGAGCGTGGTGGTGTAACGGATAGCGTTCTGGCCTCGCATTCGGGAGGACGGTGGTTCGAATCCCCGTCCGGGCATCCAGATTTGGGTTTTCCATGGTTTCCCCAAATCACTCCAGGTGAATGCCGGGATGCTTCCTTCAAAAAGGCCATGGCCGAATTCCTTCCCATTCCTTGCCCCCATCCTTTCCCGTCTCTGAAGACCAAGTCGTTAAAAAGGGACGTTAAATTGTAAAAAAAAAAAAAAAAAAAAAAAAAAAAAAAAAAAAAAAAAAAAAAAACACATTGTACTAAGTGACAAAAATACATCATGGTGTTTTTCGATGTGCCCCGAAGAAGCTTGAATAATATACACATGTGCCCCCACCTGCGATTCGGTGGAAGATCTATGTCAAGCAACAACGAATAAAATAAAATTATTTAACTGCTCTTCAGTATAATTCCACATATATTAATACTATTAGTATTTATTAAATTGTCACATTACATACAACTCAGACATGTTCAGTGAAATCTTTGCTGTTAACGCACCATCCTTTGTTTCAAGTCATAAAAAGTGATATTCTTGGCATTAACTAGTAAAATGTTTTATTTCTCAATACAGTCAGGAACTTAAGTAAATGTGCCACGAACAACACAGCCGATATTTCGCTGTTCAGTGAATACTTAAGTAAATAACCGAGGGCACGGCTATTTAAGTGTTCTGTGACTCGTTCTTCACTTGCATACTCACAAAAATACTTGTATATACACTAGGACATATGATGATCACCCAGAGACATTGCAGTTGGTTGTATGGCTAGCTAAGCAAAAAATATATAACATTGAATGTTACCCCATACGAGCATCAACTACCCAATTCCGAGCACCCACTGTGCCAGATAAAACTATCTTATCTTTATTTCAAATATTACTAACATATGTTATGAGAACATTAAACAAAAACTGGAAGTTTGGGGACAATGCTTCTCAGATGAGCGTAAATCCTAATGTAACGTATTTCTAATTACTTTAATCAACACAACTACTGTAAGGTTCCAAAGAACACAACTTCCGTGACAGAATACAGTGAACTCATAACCACTGCCACAGCCAATAAACGAAAACTTTCGAGAAATATCACATCTTTAAACGAAATCATTATTACTTGTTCAAAAGTACATTTTTAATATTTTTGGTCACATATTTCTGATACAGATTTTTGGTGCTTACACCATACAATATTTAAAACTAAAATAACTGTTTATTAACTTAAACTGATACTTTTTATGAATGATTAAGGCTAAATCATTTTCACACCCAGCAGTTTAATGAAGCAATAAATGGATTAAATTTAATAAAAAATTAAGGTTTTAAATTCAACACTTAGGTCTCTAGGATATTCGTTATTGTTATTTGGACGATATTCGCGATTTGTCTTTGGAAGAAATCCTCCGCTTACGAATTTATGACGGACATTTTTTGTTGAAATCTTGTTCGTGAACGACAATCAAAATGGATCTATGGTGGAGTTATTATAACATCTTTTTCCCTCGTGAACGTATCTACTGTTCGGCCCGTGCATATGAAGTGTTGAAGGGGACTGCCGTGGCCGCTGAGGCATCACTTTCTGGAGTAATATCAGCGGAGGAGAACATTCATTAGGACGAGGCCCTCCATCAATCACGTTTTATTGCGACGGTCTTACGGGCGAGCAGGCAAATCGACGGAGCCATTAATATCGGAAACCGGCGCACGAGTCGTGCGTGTCCCAAGTTGATTAGCAGAGAAACCTCTCACAACGCCTGCTCCTTCCAAAATAGCAAAAACCACAAAATAAGGAGGATTAACAAAGGATGATAGGAAATTACGTTATTATAAGCGGGCGAGTTAATAAATTTTAAAAAAAAAACGTCAGGAATTTTACCTTCATCAATATTTAGGTCAGCATTTAACCTAATGGACGTCACATAGATTACAGCATTTCTCTCTAGTAAATGCTGTGCTGGTGTTTGTTGTGTTTCGTAATTGGAGAAGTGTAATTGTGGCTTGTGTAGTACACTCGTATAGTGGTGTGTACTACATTTTATTTGAGGCAGCGTGAAAGACATTGTGTATATCGCCAAGCGGGGTGATAGGGAGGGGACAATGTTGCATCCCTGCAATTCCAGAGCTGTAAGGCCGTCATCGTCCCAAATCAGCGAGCATATAATGACAAAAGATCACCAGTTTAGTGAATGGAAAGTTTGTTTAAGCATGTGGAATGTGACTTGAACAGCCAGTTGAAAATTAATATTTCAAAATAATTAAGCGGCCGTTACAATTTTCTTTTTATGTATCGACGACGCGGAATGGCCTTAGAGAAGAAGGGGCTGCTTCCGCAGATGCATGGCAACACAGGTGGAGGGGAGACAACGGGCGGACTGGCCGGATTTGCGAAGACACTGCACTCCAGGACTCGCCACGGACATGTGGAGGAAGACAGACGGCGGACACAGCGGTCCGCAGGGTGTGAGTGAAAGTGGTTTTCGTACTCCGGGGAGAGTACCAGTGTTTTTGCGAGTGGAGCTGTTTTGTCGAATCAATCATCAGAAAACGGTAATTGTCAGAACACATTTTGGTATCTGTTCGTGGACACTGCATACTATCTGTACCCATAAGCACCTTTCTAGCTAACGCTAACAGATCAAGAATCCTCTGCTCTCACAATAAAACAGGCTAGTCGGTGCAATTACAAGAAAAGTACAGTTCCTTTGTGCGCTCATGCTTCCCGATTTTGAGTAATTAAATGTTTTTGTGATTTTTTTTTGTCGTAATCCTTTGTAGGATTTTGTTTTTTATTAGTATATTAATTTTTTCATCTTGTTGTAATGTTAATAACTGGGTAAAATAAATGTCTGATTTCAGTGTTTCCATACAGTAAAATTTTATTGTATTTCATTTTCAAAGATCTAATGTCATAGTTTTTGAAAACACCCCTGATAAGGAGAACTAAAATTGACAATTTAATAAGAATAACAGTATAATACCGAAAGCTATTACACTTGAGACGATTCTGTTATTACGGAGAAGCGCATAGGAGCAATGAGAAGGATGTTCGATGCTTTGGCAATAGAATGTGAACATTTTACTGTCGAGTCTTCTGCTGCATAATATGCCTATCCTGTTTGGTGCAAGTAGACGCAACGCTGAACGAAACCTGCAGATTTCTAACGGGTAGCCTCAGCGCCACACCAATTGAAAAACTACATGGTCTGGCAGAAACCGCTCCCCCTGATATAAGACGGAACTTAGCTGCCAGGTTTGAAAGAAATAAGGTTAATCAAAATGCTGTTCATCCATCACTCGGACATAAACTCCTCAGCCAAATGACGAAATCTAGGACAAGTTTCCTGAGGGCGACGGCTGCATTAGATGTACAGCTGAAAGTTTCCCGGCTCAGTCTGTGGCGAGCAAGACTGAGCTCATGTAGATCAATGGTTACGTACTTTAGAGGCGCTACCACCAGGAGGAAATATCAACAGGAAGACATGGAGCACTGAACACACTGAGAAGTGCTGTAGGCAGGACAACAGATAATTTAGAAGGATGGTGTTAACACGAAGATCCAAATGTTGCATTTGAATGTGGGACCGAGCAGACCATCCAGCATCTGTACAACTGCTTGCAGTGGCCAGCAACATGCACTTTGGAAGACCTCCTTAACGCCAGTGACCACGCAGTACAAGTTGCTGACTTTTGGTCATCTGCAATATGGACTGATAGGTGCTGATTGCTATCTTTCACGTTAGGCGATGTTTGTACAGGTGTAAATCTAAGAGTTCGTGACTTCCCGTCACCGACATGCTATGGCGTGTTGTGCGTATGACGTGCGTGTGGGACGCTTTTTGGATGGGTAAACACCAACATGTTAATGTTAACAGAGTATCTGTAGTTATAAGTATGACGCGTAGCGCTTGGTCAGCAGTGAAAGTATAGATTATACTTGTATCTAACATATAATTTTTTTTTTTTTTTTGCCAATATTCTTCAAACAAACCCACAGTTTTTATCCGACTTTGATAGTCCTTAGCACACGTATACTAAAAACAAGGCGGTCTGGTACCTCAACGGCTAATGCGCTTACTTCCGAAAGTTTCTCTCTCCGGTCGCGGCTTCAAATCCCGTGGTGAGCAGGAAATTTTAGAAGTTGTATTTGATTATTTAATTTAATTGCAATGGAGCACAGGCTCCGGTGCCAATTTCCCTACACACCCATCTTCCTCCTATCCTGCATCCACCTACATTTGCCCTCTACAAATTTTATCTTTAAATTCTTTGAAAGTTTTCGGTAAATTATTCATCATTTCTCTTGGTAACTCATTCCAATCCCTGACACCCTTACCTAAAAAAGAGAATCTTCCTACATCCTTGTGCCTGAAATCGAGTGCCAGCTTGTGGTCATGGTCATCTTTTCCCTTCCATGCACTACTTTTCATACCTATTGCAATATCTTTCCATGCCTCATCGCCAGTATACGCCCTGTACACTCCCATGACCCTCCTCATCCTCCTCCTGTCTTGCAATGAATCCCGTTTCAGCCCCTTTATCATATCCGTCACTGATTGCATTCTGCGATAATTTCCGGAAACAAATCTAGCAGTCCTTCTTTGCACCCTCTCCAACTCTTATGAGCTACGCCGGGACGTTCCGTGGTTCTGATTCCACGTTAAACTGTAGGCTACGAGGAAAGGAATTGGCTTTGCTGCCTCTGACACAATAGCTTGGTAAATCTCCTTCGGGAAGATTCGACACAAGGAATTATTATTATTTAGTATATCCGTGGCTCTAAATATGATATTAATAGTTTTAAGTTTTCACTACTGTCGACAGTCCCGAATGATTGCCAATTGTTTGTTTGTTTGTTGTTGTTCGTTTTTTAAAATTTTTCTGTTCTGTTCTTAATAGGCCTGCTGTTGTCTGTGTTCATAATTAATGTGACATCAACGACTTTCGCACGAAATAAATAAATAACTGTCGAGTCGCTAGTTTAAGATCTGTAACACCATAGATGAAATGTGAACGCGGAGAACGACAGCTAATAGACATTAGTTGCTGGTACTTTTCAAGCCAGTAGCGTATTCCATTAGAATACCAATTAAAAACCGAGCTGGATCCTTACCAACAGGAAGCCACCAACCGGCAAAAATCACGATTGCAAACTCGTAGATTTGAAAAATCAGCGATTGTATTCTCTCTAGCTTCCCGAAAGTCAATGATTTAACGACGGGTGCGTTCTAGCACTGCACCCATTCTACTGCAGAGTGAAGGATTGTGTTTCTCTGCGTTATATTACTATTCTAGTGTAGAGTTGTTTCCACGTTGTATTGTTCCGTATCCACTGTTATCTTGGCCACGTATCTCGAGCTGATCTTCTTAACGAAGTGACCTTTTTTTTGTGATGCGCCTGCAGCAGTCAAGAGCTGAGGGGATGGGCCACGAAGGCCGTCGACTCTGCTGGGGTCAAGTTTACGAGGGACCGAGATTGCGGAGGGCCGTAAACCGAACGTCCACTTATAATTTATTAAGGAGAGAGACACAGCGCTGGGAGTCACGTACTGTGCTCACAATAACAACCACCACACAAAAACCTAGTCACTCTCTGTCTCGCAAAGATAACGCAACAGATTAAAAACAAGAGTGACCAGTACATGATTTTATAGTTCTAACTAAAATAGTTAAAAAGAGTATACTCCCTGCTTAACAAAGTGAAAAGAACTTGAGGAAAAAGAAAGATACCAAAGACTAACGTAATAACTGAGCAAATCATTTCTTTTTCCTCAGAAGAAGAATATCCAAAGACTGAAATATATGAAAGCGTCCACGGTGAGAGAACTGATATCAGTGAGCAAAGCTAATACTGTTAGGAGTCTGGGTAACACATTTTTGTTCTAAATTCGACATAAATTGTTGAAATAGGTATTACAAATTATACAGGTTGTTACCAAACACCGAGTGATTTCTCAAATAAATTTACACGGTTGTGCGAGTTCAAAAGTATCTGTGTTTGATTTAAAAAAATGTACGCACTATCCAACCATTTTGATAAATTTAAAGATTCGTAAATAGAGCGAGAAATGTGAATGCAGACTTTCCCGGCGAATAAATGACAAAAAATCTTCACAGGTTTGCAGCTAGACTCGGGCAGTTAAGCAATGCTGAGAGTGGTAAGAACTTGGATGGGTGACCGGCACTGCTAAGCTCCGGTAGTTAAGCAATTGTGAGCGTGGTGAGCGCTTGGATGGGTGACCGCCGCCTCGACCAATCACAGCGAAGCAAGACTGCTAGCGTCATGAGGTTGCTAGGCGACACCAGTAAACGCTTGGCTTTCGTAAACGCAAGACCGCCGCTACTGTTATCGACCTGAAGATGGCTACTGAGATAGTGGCCGAAAGCTTGTCATCTTATAATAAAATCCGGCTGCAAACCTGTGAAGATTTTTTGTCAGAGCGAGAAATGTTTTGGTCCATTAAGAATTTATACTCGCCCAAAATACAAAAGACATTCAGGGCCATCTCTGCACGAGATTTAAGGTTTGGTTGTTTAAATTAATTATTAATATTTTTATCGCATGGGAAGGTACAAATTGAGTCTACAAATTATTTTTTTTAAAATAACGAAACAATTCGATACAGAATAAAAAATCAATTAAAATATATATAACTGAGAAAAATTACATGTTATAGTGGTACAAAAAATGAATCGTGGAAACCCTTATTTTTTTAAGCATTACAACAACTCAGCCAATAAACGACATAACAATACTTCGCGACTAGCGTCAGAATGAGAGACGAATTCCTCTCTGTTGCCATAAATTCTATATTGTTTAACAGGGTGTAAAAACTGGGCGAAAAAGACTAAAATAAAAAAAAATGTCACTTAACAGTTCCGTTGCGACGGTGGCTGGAGCGGTCTCCTTTCGACCTTCTGTTTTCCTCACGAGCCAACTGACTCGCCAAGAAATCACTACGACAAGAAGATGCCGCGGCCTCCACGTTTCGGACAAAAAAGTATACACGTACAGCATCAAAGATGCAAAATTATGATGCAAGTCACCAAAAACAATCTTTACAAGGGAGCATTTCATTCAGACAACTCACCTATGGCGTCCGTCCCAATAAATTGTATATGACCTGGTTGCTTACCCGAATACTACCATCCGCGAAAGTAACCATACCTGCTACAGCAAAGGAATGAAAACAGATCTATAGTGTTTAAATTATATCGTTAACGCCAGTGGAAATTCAGGATATCCACCAAATTAGTTGAAAGCAGCTTTCTTATCCCCAACTGCAGGATCTAATGCTTTAATCTTTTAGTATGAATCCTACTTGAACTTTCGTAGACAACCAGTCATTAAATTGTCCTATTTTTTCCTTATCCAAGCAAAGAAAAATAAGACTTAACACATGAATACGTGGTCGAATTTAAAGACTACTTAAAACACTTTTGAAGTCAGTAAATTATTTATCAAATAAGAGTCAGAATTAAAAGTGACTCGTACTAGACCACAAAATTTACAACAGGGAATATGTGTACTCGTTCTTTTTAATTTTACTTAGAGGAATCGAGTATGGACACTCAATGAGAGAATAAGAAGGTTTTTTTAATTTATTTTGAGCGCACATCTATCAATTCTATCTTTCACGTCGCTATTTTGTCGTTCGTTACAATAAAAGGAAACAGCTCAACGTATTTAGCAGATAACAGAGAAGCGATATAGAACAAAATTCAAGAAATGTATTCAATTGTTTGTAATTGATGATGCTCCCAGTTTTAATTGCTTCGTCAAGTATTCTTAAACATATTTAATACGGAAAATACATCCTCGAGGATGTAATACGATAAGTTGTTTAACCTGGGAACCGTAATATACGTCTTTTGTGTAAGACTCCTTTTGTAAAGTCGAAAACTCGAAGCAAACGTCTAAAGAGTACAATAGTTAAACCTGGAGTTTAGCAACTCTAATTAGCCCTCTGTTGTGATGATATTGGCCTCTCTATCTGCTTACAATGCAGTGCATATCACTCAAGAACAATGCACGCTACCTCCATTCTGTACGGCAAGCTGCCGAACGTAATACGCTGCTATCACAAGTCAGACCTCCTTCACGGAGGGAATTAATGCCATCTCCTCCAAACAACAGAACACCATCCACGGGCATCAATTACAATGCCTGCACACCTAGCAATCACCTATAGTGAGGCGCTAATGACCTCGTTGTCGACGCGCCCTAAAGCCACAAAAACATCAAAACCTACAGTGAAACCTACTGCAAAACACGTCAGGTACTGTACTACGGTAAGGGTAGCTTTTCCTATACTCTGCAGTTGGCTAAAGGCAGGTACAGCGGAGACTAACCTGATACATGGAACGTCAAGAAACATCCACAGAAAAGCCGAGCGTGATGAGGGAGCGGTTATGCTATGGCCTCGTATTCCAGGGGACGCGGGTTCGAATTAGGGATGTAACAGACCTCCGCATCCGCAACAGCGAAACTTCCACCTTAAAAGTTGCGGATGCAAAAGCGGAGGTACAATTTCATGCGGAAGTATAGCGGATGTTTCGTTTACATTGGATTATATATCTTATTCTTTCCTCTTTGTACTACAATCGTCCTATCGTCGCTTAGCAACTAAAAACGTGGTTGTTTCGTTTCTTATGATTATTATTATTTCGTATCAGAAACATACAGTTACACAATCACAAACATCAAATTATACTGGACCAGAACTTGGCCACTTCCAGTGCATTTTCTGAGGCCTCATACAGTTCAGCTGCCGAGCAGGATGCTGGACAC
The DNA here is from genome assembly GCA_031002005.1 of Vandiemenella viatica. NCBI lineage: Eukaryota > Metazoa > Arthropoda > Insecta > Orthoptera > Morabidae > Vandiemenella > Vandiemenella viatica. Next base: position 229,046,109 of record JARYHS010009186.1, read on the forward strand.
AGTCGACACTGGAGCATGTGCTGGACAGTCTGGTTTTCACCGCAGTCGCACTTGATATCATTGATCTCAGCATAGCCCCATCTTGCCAATTTCACTTTGCATCTGCCCACTCCTGATCTCAGCCTATTCAAAGACTTCCACGTCAACCATGCCTTGTCATAACCAGGTGGCAAAGATTCAGACACTCTTCCCCAGTCATGTGGAAGGGGGGCCTTAGCTTCCCATGGTTGTAACCTGGCTTCTTCAGTTGTCGTTGTAAGTTCCTAAGATATTCTTAGGAAACTTTTCCTGGACTTCAGTCTTTGCCTGTGAGGGATATGCCCATATAGTGGATGAGATTTTTCATGGTTCACTTTACTCCTTTCCTTGTTCACTGCTATTTCCCTTCGAACAGAAGACCGAGCGTGGTGGTGTAACGGATAGCGTTCTGGCTTCGCATTCGGGAGGACGGCGGTTCGAATCCCCGTCCGGGCATCCAGATTTGGGTTTTCCATGGTTTCCCCAAATCACTCCAGGTGAATGCCGGGATGCTTCCTTCAAAAGGCCATGGCCGAATTCCTTCCCATTCCTTGCCCCCATCCTTTCCCGTCTCTAAAGACCACGTTGTTAAAAAGGGACGTTAAACTGTTACAAAAAAAAAAAAAAATCGAACAGAAGGTGGCGCTATTCCTGCGAGACGATGCTCTGATAAAAGTAACAATGAACTGAATGGTTTATTACCTTACAGACAAATTTACAAGTTTGAACTTGCATATAAAGTAAAGTGGTCGAACTTGTAGGACCTCCGTATAGAGCTACCGTAGGATGCGCTCACCTATTCACGCTACTACAAGGGGTCCAAGCAATCCTCTCCACTCGTACTTTCTAACGGCGCACCAGTGTCCTTATCGCACACTCGTAGGCCGTTACCCCTAATCAATATCCAACGCCATGGTTTGTTGGAAGCCTCGGGCTTATGTTGGTAGTTTGGGAGTCCAGCCACATCCAAGACGTGCTACATGTAGTACCGCAGCCCCTTTCACGACCCAACAAGGGTCCTACATTGAAAAATCGGATCATCGTAGGTCCTACAAGTTGTACTGTGAATGGGCCGCTAGAGCGGTGGAAAGGCGGGTGGCGGGCACGGAGATGTGCAGTGGCGCTTCAATTAGTCGAGTCGTAAAGTTCATATGACAAAGATTTTTTCGTGGACGCGTGCGTAGTTATGTAATCATATAAATAATTTAATTCACTCGTTAAATCATCCAACGTTTTTTGTTGTTGAAAGATCTGGCAGAAAATAATATGACAGTATTAGATAGAGAGACTTTGCTTATGCAAAACGTAGAATTCCTGATGAAAATACCTGTATACTTGTTTTGATTTTAAGTTTATTTTGATAAAATATTAAAATCTAAATAGTTATAAATTTATTTTTCCGCATCGGCATCCGCAAAACATCCGCATCCACGTATGTCAAGCACGGAATATCCGCATCTGCATCTCCGTTACAACTCTAGTTCGAATCCCCGTCAGCCCACGGAAATTTCTGTTTCCCGAAATCACTCCAGGCGAATAGCGAGATGGCTCCTTCACAAGGTCATGGCCGAATTCTTTATAGTTCCTTAATCCACGCCATTTCCCGCCTCTAATAACCTGGACGAGACGTAATGCCAAACACAAAACGGTGTGGGGACTGAGTTTATCAAAGGCTATCTTAAGAAACGGTATCTAAATAGTAACATAACTTCCGGTGCACTTACGGCACGCAAAATATACGACACTTTGTCGGAGAAAGCTGAAAGCTGCTTCTGGACAGGAAGAGTGAAAGCGTAAAGATGGCAATGTTTGTTATCATACACCTGTTGCTGCCCCTTCATACAGTGTCACAGAGATGGGAACGATGATATCTCAGTACTAACAGAGAGAGGAATCAAAAATACAGATGGAAGAAATCATTTCACGGTCGGTAGTTTTGAGGTAAAACAAAATACACAGGTAAACGGCACATCAACATCTCCCAAAAAATGTGTACTTGAAAATGCACTGAGAGCCGGATCTGGTGTAAAAAGTCACTAATACATATCACTGTGACGATCTAGCTCATTCACTTGGTGAAATGGCGACAATCTCACCAAAAATTAACTCTGATATTGGCAAACAACGCAGGAAGATATTTTGCCACTGCAGTTATTGCGAAAACACTTTAAAGGAAATTCTAAAAATTGTGTTGCCTTGATCTGCAAATTCTCGAGTTCATATGCCACCTATTGCTTTGCTAAAATGATGTGTCCACCTCAAGGAAGTTATTTTGATATCAGGGGCGATGTAATTCATGAGGTGGGAAAGTGAATTCAGACAGTAAATCCGTTACATTAAAACGGCTTCCATATAGTGAAAGACCACCAACAGAAATGCCTCGTGTAAATCATGATTATAATTATTATATAGAAGAATTAATTTGGCCATTGTGCCATATCTGTCCAAAGTTGTTCTTTTTAACACAAATGTTTTAACATTAAAAGATTAATTCTATTATAAATATGGCTAACTGCGATCGTTCAGTGATTTTTAAGGACGCAAGCCAGAAGTTTACGGCTCGTCGAGATGTAGTTCATTAGAGTTATGGACAGTATCGAGAAGGAACTCTGTCACCGTCTTTTTCGAGGAACCGTCGTGGTATTCACCTAGAATAATTTCAGAAAACCATGGAAAACCAAACACAGAAGACCTGTGAGGGATCAAACAGCGCCCTTCCTAATGTGAAGAGACATACATACATATATATATATATACACACACGAGGGCTTTAGGAAGTCAATAGAGGCGGGTCAGGATTGGGGGTAATGAAACGGTAGGAATTTGGCCATGGCCTTTTGAAGGTATTCGCCTGGAGTGACTTGGAGATCAGGATGGTCGGACGATGATTCGAACCTGCGTCCTCCCGAATGCGAGGCCTGAGCGTTCCCACTCACACACTACGCTCGGTACAAGACAGCTCACCCAACACTGTAGGAAAAACTAGTTTCCAAAAGAACAAAATGCCTACATTACAAGAAGCTCAAAAGCCAATACGACAATCGTAGACATAACTAGGGTTTCGCTGTCGACACTATGTTCAGTAATATGTTCAAAACGCATTGCAAATTACAACCACTACTCACAGCAACATGGTGTCTCAAGCGCAAAGAAAACGAGGGCTTCGTCAGCAGACCCACCTGCAACAAAAGATCAAGTGCATAAAGGCCTGAGTACATTAGAAACTAAAACATACAATACAGACATATAATCAACAGAATAAACAACAAACACGTACAACCAGTAACTCTGTTATTATCCCAGAAGACTGCAACATTTTCCGCTCAAAATCAAGAACAGTTACATCACATTTGAGGAAAAATTAAACTCAATGCCAGTCGCTCATATTAACACTACTCCTGTTCAAACGGGCCCTGAAACTGATCAAGGTTTTGCACGTCTGACTTTCACTTTAATACAAAAGCTTTTTTTTTTTTTTTTCTCCTGTCATCAGTCTTTCGACTGGTTTGATGCAATCCTCCATCCCTTCCTATCTTGTGCTAATCTCTTCATATCCCTTACTACCTACGTCCTCAATTATCTGCTTCATATATTCTAATCTCTGTCTTCCTCTACAGTTTTTACCTTGAACTGTTCCCTTCACAAGCAAATTAACCAATCATGAATGTCTTAAAATATGACCTACCAGCTTGTCTCTTCTTTCTGTAAGCTTCTTCCACAAACTTCTTTCCTCACCCATCATTTCCAGATCATTTCCAGAACTCATTCATTTCTTATTTTGTCTGTCCACTTAGTTTTCAGCATTCTTCTGTAGCACCACATTTCAAATGCTTCAATTTTCTTTCTTTCCGGTATTCCTAAAGTCCATGTCTCCCTAGAATAAAGTGCTGTGCTCCACACATAGAGTTTTAAAAAGTTCGTTCTAATTCCGAGGTCAATATTTGAAACTAAAAGATTTCTCTTTTTCACTAAGGCTCGTTTTACTAGTGCTATTCTGCTTTAACATCATTCCTGCTTCGGCCATCGGTTGCAATTTTGCTTCCCAAATAACAGAATTCACTTTCTTCCCCTACTGCATCCGATCCTATTTTTATATTTAATGTACTAGTATTGGTATCATTTCTGCTACATTTAATCACTGTAGTCTTGCTTTGATTTATATTCAGTCCAAAATCTTCCTTCAGTATTTTGTTCATGCTATTCAGTAACTTCTCAACATCCTCAGCCCTTTTTGCTAACATACATATATTTTTTTTTTCTCCCTGAACACTTATGCCACATCGAAATTTTTCTTTTGCTTTCTTTACTGCTTCTTCTACATACAAATTGAAAATTAACGGGGATAGACTACGACCTAGCCTCACACCCTTTTTAACTGATGCTTGTCTCTCATGATTCTCTACTTTTATTATAGCCACTTGATTCTTGTATAGTTTATAAAGTATTCTTCTATCCCGATACTTTAGACCTGACTTGTTTAAAATTTGAACATCTTGTTCCATTTATTAGAGTTCTCAAATGAGGCCTCCTAGCCAAAATACTACATAGTCTGTGTGAGAAAATTACTTCTAGCTTATTCTGCTATATCTACATATCTACATATATACTCTGCAAATCACAAAACTGTGGGTGGCAGAGGGTGCTCAGCACCAAACCTAATCTCTTTGTTGTGCATTCCAATCCCTAATGGTACGAGGAAAAAAGGAATTCATATAAGAATCAGTGCGGCACCTTATTTCTCTAATTTTATCTTTCCTGTCATGCCGACCCAAATAGGTTGGTGGACGAAGTATTTCACTACACTCGTAAGTGAAAGTGGGAGTACGCATGTTTACCAATAAGTTTGTACGAAACGTGCGTCGTCTATCTACCAGAGACTCCCAGCCTAGTTTACTAATCAGTTCTGTAACGCTTTCATAAGGACTGTAGCAAGCGGTCACGAATCGAGCGGCTCTTCTCTGTACTTTCTCTGTACTCTCAATCAGCCCCTTACGAAACGGATCCCAAATGGCACAACAATAGTCCAAATGTGGACGCACAAGAGATTTGTACGCTATCTCCTTTGTTTGTTCATTACAATTTTTCAAATTTCGACCTAGGAACCGCAGCCTAGAATTAGCTTTACCTACCAACGTATTAATATGTAAGTCCCATTTCATGTTCCTTTGTACTGTTACTCCCAAATATTTCATAGAATCGACCATATCAATAACTGTATTGTTTAACTCGTATTTCTGAACAATTGGATTCTTTTTGTTAGTTATGCTCATTGTCTTACACTTTTTACAATTTAGTGTGAGTTGCCACTCAGCGCACCATGCCAAAATAACGTCCAGATCACGCTGAATTGCTAAACAATCGGCCAAATTCCTTACTTCCCTATAAATAACCGCATCATCAGCAAACAATCTAAAAAGGCTTTCCACTTTGTCTCCGAGATCGTTTATAAAAATTAAGAAAAGAAGTGGTCCTATTACACTTCCTTGAGGTACACCCGATGTGACATCTAGATTAGAAGAACTTTCTCCTTCAACAACGACATACTGCGATCGACCAGTTAGAAAATCCTTTATCCATTCGCAAAGCTGATCCGATATACCGTACGCTCGTAGTTTCGCTAAAAGGCGGTTGTGTGGCACAGAGTCAAAGGCTTTCTGAAAATCTAAAAAAATGGCATTTACTTGTGAACCTGTATCGATAACTTTCATTACGTCGTGTGTAAATAGGGCCAGCTGTGTTTCACATGTGTAGACGTAACTCAGAACAAGATCTCATAACTTTTTGCACTGCACAAGCACGAGACTTGGCCCTTGGATTTCAGTTATTTTCGTAAGTTGATCGGTTACTTGTAGTCGTCACTCAAATGAAGTAATTCCATTTGAAAATCGGTGAATCAGAACATTTCAGAATTCTGGACATCAATTTACGTCACCAACATTCCCCCCGCACTCTGCAATTAATGGGCGAGTAATGCCTATTGCCCCAGATTTAACTGATTACCACCTTAAATAAATAACGAATAACTTCCAACCTAAGCATAGGAACAAAGTAACAGTTAAGATGTTAGTTACACTTGCTTATCTACACATAAAGGAAATCTCAGGCGAATAGGCTCATCCAGAGCAAAGCAATTAGCCTGCAAATATGCGTCAAACTTTTTCATGTTTTAGGTATAAACAAATAAGGAGAAACTCACCAATATTAGATTTTTCTTATTTGCGGATGAGACCGCATACGCTTACAAAATTACCTGTTTCTAGGACCACGGGAACTACAGTGGAATTTTGATGTCGAAATGTAGTGATAGTTTTTTTTACTAATTTAAATAACTTGTATAGCAAGGAGAGGATGTAAGTAAAATCTAATGCATTAATTAAAATTAGTAAGTTCCGTCTACGATCAAAATCTCAGACATAAAAAGTTATTAGGGTAGAAAGCGATGGAGATTTACGAGTTTAGATCATTCTTATAATCTAGGGGGGAGGGGGAGAGAACTACCTGTGTACCAAATTTCAGCTTTCTACGACTACAGAATGTACCTTAGACTTTTGATGATCATTGCGTGAGTGAGTGTTTAATAAAATCGGTGAAATTTGCATACGAATAACTAAGAAAAGGTACGAAAGAATATTTGGTATGTTGGTTAAGATTTCTGATACCTGTGTATAATAGAAATTTCGGGGATGTAGCATCAATCAGACCGAAGAAATTGAGATACAAAAATGTCCCGAATCTCTTCGAGAAAAGGGTAGGTGTGCACGCAGATAACTTCAGCAGTCAAAGAGTTCAACAACTGCGCTTCAAAAGCTAACAGGTTCATTCCACAAATCTTGAATTACGGCGTCTTGAGAACTTTTCTGCGCCAAATATGCCTACGGCATAAATATAAACTACAATATTCCAGGACAATAAACGCCGCATGACTAGTTTCTCCACCGATGATAATGCACTGAAAAGTGGTAATAATAAGTCATTTTGCAACAGCTGAATTGAACTTTAAACAATCAGCCATGGCTGAATTAAGTACGGCAACCAGAAAACTTTCCTGTACTTACCATTAGCGGTTCGTGAAAACCTTCTCTAACCCACAAAGATCAAAGCTTTTAAGCAGTATCGCAATCGCAACGTATTCCAAATGAGCTTACATAGTTCTGCTATGAACTCGAGATACACAACTGAAGTTCAAAGAACGGACAAGACCCCTTCCAAATCAATGCGCACGAAGACGAAAGTTGACTGGAGGGTCTGACGTAGCTCTGACGTTGACAAATGCGGTCGTAAACCAGTCTCGAGATCACCAGCTCCGTAAAAACCGACATCTCATCACCCGACTGAAGACTCGCACAGAATTAATTCAATTTGCCGGAATGTAGGACCCTCACTCAGAATACCGAATCCAGATAACTTTTACTACTTTATCTCGGCTCGCTCGTATTTCACTTGGCTTTTACGACGCAAATATTTTGAGAAGACAACAACACTGACGTCAGCTGTTACCCACCACCCTAACAGGAAGACATTTCTGGTCGGATGGTGCACTCCATGTCTCGCAACGGCTTCCTCTTAAAGTGTCCACGGACTCTTGCGCGTTATCCACCAAGCTCAGAGGTTAGGGTTCCTGGTTCAAATCCTCGAGCCGGTAATAGTTTTGTCCAACTCAGGTACGACAGGACGCTTCGTGGTTCAGATTCCACGTTGAACTGTAAGTCCAGCCTCGTCAGAGGCGGAATGCGCGACAAATACACTACCTACCAAACAGTAACTGGACACCTATCAACACAGGATATTCAGTACGTCAGGTGACTTTGGCGGCCACTATGCTGCTTGCCGGTGTAGGACCAGTTGACAAGTAGAGCTAATTGCCTTCGACAAGGGCTGCCATCTCATGGACTGTGTAGCCAGGCTACTGCAGTGAAGCTTAAAACTTAACTTAGTCCCCAACCCGAAGGTTGGTTGGATCCGCCCGAAGGAGGCATACTAAGCCATTGTGTCAGAGGTAGGACGGCCAGTTTCTTTCCTCTGGGACCTACAGTTTAACGTGGAATCCGAACCACGGAGCGGCCTGGCGTAGCTCATATGATCAAAAGCAACTCTCAAAAATTCCTGTGCCTGCCGGGATTCAAACCCGGTACCGGAGCAGCGAACGTTTTGAAAGCAAGCGCGTTAACCACTGAACTACCAGACCGCTCTGCAGTGAAGGTTAACAGGCTTAAATCAACGGTCGCATTCGTCCTGCGTAAGAGGGTTCTGGACTGTGTCAATGCTACTACACCTTCTGGACGACCTCCAAATTTGACCGACAGACATCGCAGAAGCCTAAAATGTTAAATAGTCAAAAATATGACACAACCCATGGGTACTGTCTGACAGGCGTTTCATGCAGCAACAGTAGTGTAGGTTCCCATTGGAACGTTACGTACAGAAGACCACCGACTTGGATATTCGGAAAGAGCAACTGCACATAAGCTCCACGTCACGACAAGGAATAAAGATTGACGACCCAGATGGTGTTTCTATCATCACAACTAGACACTGGAGCTGTGAAAATCATCTGTGTATAGTGATGAATCGAGGCGCAGATGGAAGCTAATAAACATACGACTGCAGGTTCGTAAAATTAAGACTTTTTTGCCGCATAGCACTATATAGGACGGATCCTATAGGCGATCATTCTTTGTTTGTTTAAATTTACATTAAAAGTGCGTCAACGCGCGGCCGGAACAGAGTTTACAACACAGCAACGCCTGCGTGGGCAATCTGCAACCCACCACGCACAACAGCCGCTTTGGTAGTTACATCTTCAGGGGTTAGCAGGAGTTCCCACTGAAAGTTAAACACTGATCAGCCAGAACAATTACGAACACCTATCCAATAGCCGGTTTGTCCGCCTTTGACACCGACAACAGCGGCGATGCGTCTTGGCATGGAAGCAATGAGGCCTTGATAGGTCGTTGGAGGGAGTTGGCACCACATCTGCACACACAAGTCACCTAATTCCCGTAAATTCCGGGGTGGACGGCGATGAGCTTTGACGCCACGTTCAATCACATCCCAGATGTGTTCGATCGGGTTCAGATCTGGCGAGTTGGGGGGCCAGCACATCAGTTGCAACTCGCCACTGTGTTCCTCGAACCACTCCATCACACTCCTGGCCTTCTGACATGGCGCATTATCTTGCTGAAAAATGCCACTGCCGTTGGGAAACATGGTCGTCATGAAGGGGTGTATATGTCCTGCAACCAGTGTACGTTACTTTTTGCCCGTCATGGTGCCTTGCACGAGCTCCACTGGACCCATGGATGCCCACGTGAATGTTCCCCAGAGCATAACTGAGCGGCCGCCAGCTTGTCTCCGTTCCGCAGTACAGGAAGCTTTTCCCTGTAAAACGACGGATTCGTACCCTCCCATCGACATGATGAAGAAGGTATCGGGATTCATCAGACCATGCAACGCTCTGCCACCATGCCAACGTCCAGTGACGATGATCACGTGCCCATTTCAGTCGTAGTTGCCGAAGTCGTGGTGTTAACACTGGCACAGGCATAGGTCGTCGACCCAACGTTAGGAGTGTTCGGTGCACTGTGTGTTCAGACACACCCGTACTCTGCCTAATATTAAAGTCTGATGTTAGTTCCGCCACAGTTCACCACCCGATCTATTTTACCAGTCTCCCCAGCCTACGACGTTCGACATCTGTAATGAATAGTGGCCACTTGTTGAAGACACACACCACAGCACTTCTCGAACACCCGACAAGTCGTGAAGTTTCCGAAATGCTCGAGTCGAGCCTCTGGGCCATCGCAATCTGCCCTCGGTCAAACTCAGATATATCGCGCGCCTTCCCCATTCTAAACACGGATAGCACGTTCACTGATACTACATGCACCGTGCGTGTGTCTGACTAGCAGTTACTATTCGTCAGGTGACGCTGCTATCCTCTGGGCTGGTTTATATCTATAGTAGGTAATGTTCTGGCTGCTCATTGTATTTGCAATGACAATCAACAAATCTTCAAAGAACTACTTGCCAAACTGTATTTACACAAGAACGACTCATTTAGCCTTTTCAAACAATATTTTTGTATGGATTATCGAAAATGAGAAACAAAACATTTAAGATAATTGTATTCTGCGATCAAATATTTTATACGAAGTTGTATTGCAAATACGTTCAAATTAATAGAATATTTTTGCTATTTTGTCTGTTCTGCGTATTTTAAACTGGTTATATCTTAAAAATGGGTTGGAGAGCAATAAGTTTTTAAAGTACTTCCAAGCTAAGTGTAACTGCGAGGTTTTGGTGAAAAGATCCCCGTCCTGAGCCCATTAACATATCAAACGTTATAACCTTCACAAACGCTCTTCCAGCCTTTAGACGTGGAACATTTTTCTGGTATGCCACTGCCCTTCACTGCACACCAAGCGGAGCCGTAAACGTCCGTTTTGCAGCCAGTGAAGTTGGTTAACTCCTTCTTGCAGTAGCAGTTAGCTGCGCCTAGCGTCACGGAGTTGGCTGTCACATCAAGACAAAGGAAGCCGACCACAAAGGGGAGAGCACGGCGGGAACAGTACAGGCTTATTAATAAGGACTATCTCTGCTAGCAATGCAAAATATAAACTACTAGATTTGGTTTAAAATAAAACAGCATATAATATGTAACATGCGCTCCTAATAGATACATAGGAATTGCGTAGTTAATAGTTTATAATTCACTCACTGGAATTCTTAGTCTTTTCCCATATAGTACAGCTTTTGTATATTCATAAATGCATATACAAGATGCCATTACATCAACTCTGTTAGACTATAGTCCTTAAGACGAGGTACCGAGTGTGGTGGGTGAGCGGTATAACGCTCTGGCCTCGCATTCGGGAGGACGCGGGTTCGAATTCCCGTCCGGTTATCCAGATTTGGTTCTTCCATGATTTTCCCAAATCAATCCAGGCGGATGCGGGGATACTTCCTTCAAAAATGTCTTCCCGTTACTTGTTCCTAGTTCTTTCCAACCTCTAATGACCTCGACGTCGACGAGGCGTAAAGCCATAAGGGGGCATCCACAAATTACGTGAGGTGTTTTTCCGGATTTCTGGACCCCCCCCTCCCCCCTGGTGAGATTTCGTGAGATCTGGCCAGACCCCCCCCCCCTTCTGGTGAGATCTGGTCCGTGAGAACCCCCCCCAGAAATCGCCCTCGAAACTTTCGTAGACCTTTTTTTTTAGGTCACACCCTAACTTTTTTGACGAAATACCCTCCTAAAATCGACTTTGGCGCAAATTGTAGACCTTTTTTTTGGCTCTACTATCCCCAAATTTTTCGCAAAATCTCACGTGAGATTTCCGTAGACCCCCCCTCCCCCCTGGTGAGATCTGGTGAGACTTCGCCGGACCCCCCCCCTCCCCTATTTCACCTCACGTAATTTATGGATGCCCCCTAAGTTAAAAAAAAATAAGACGAGGTAAAAACATCGAAACGATTCAGAATTGCGTAGAAACTAATGACCGCAAACTTCATGGTAGCAGAGGTACAATGAAAGAACACAAGTCAGAGATTGGGTGGGTGGGAAGTGGCAAACACCCAGAATGCCAAAGTAGATATTCCAAGTTTCCGCCAGTTACAAGGGACCACGTAACAGTCTGTTCCATGGCGGGCGTACGAGCCACTCTGCCTGTTATCTCCTGAAGGTCTATTTTCGCACAAACTGTGATGCACAATGCGTTTTCCCGGTACACCTCTCACGAACGGTCCCTATGAAATTCTGAACCTTGTTGATGCTTTCTACCGGCTCTTATGGAACATACGCCAAGGTCGTACAAAATTCTAACGAATTAAGTGAAATGTTGGAATCTGTCTGCAAAATACTAAACTTATGTACAGCGTGTGATAAGGGGCGTCCATTAATTACGTGAGGTGTTTTTCAGAATTCCGGACTCCCCCCCCACCCCTCTGTTGAGATCTGGTCAGACCCCCTCCCCTCTAAAATGACGTGAGACCAACGGCGGTTGATACCCCCCATAAGGTCGTTTTCTGCTTCGTTTGTAGACCGTATACTCTCCCCTCCCCCACCGTTCCTAAGACGACATGCGCGTCATTTGTAAACCTTCAAAAATTTCTAAACCTCACGTAAGATTTCCGTTGAACCCCCATCACCCTTGGTGAGGCTTCGTGAGATCTCTCGGTACCTCCCCCCACCCCCCTCTATCTCACCTCACGTCATTAATGGACGCCCCCTAAGTACATATTTTTTGGTGGGGAGATGGGTATCTAATGAGGCAGAGATTGGGGATCGTCCTGGCATTCGCCTAGGTGGTTGCGGGAAACCGCGTAAAAACCGCAGTGAGGACAGTCGGTGAGAGCCTCGTTGTGTCTCCCCGATCCAGTGTACTGGGCCATCTAGACCCGTTACCATACCCAAAACACTCGCACAGTTTCACGCCTAGAAATAATATAAAGCTTCGAGAGAACAGAAGTCTTGATTGATGAAAGTACGTTCCGACACCTAGTAGGTATTTGGCAAGAACGCCGGAGTTGCACAGTAGTTGATGAGGCGTGGAGGAGCCATTAGTGACCACAGGCAACTGTCCGCCCGTCCGTGTTAATTAACGACTAAACTCGACCTGGGCGGCGGCTCACACACGTCCACCAACTTGCTGCAAATTAATTTACCCACCTCTCACTTCCGCTCTAGCTCCCTTCGTGTCACACTCCGCGAATCGAACCGTGAAACTCGATAACACAGCCTGGACCGTTCCGAAACACGGGCCATCCCATTCGAGAGCTACTACTGTCCGCCGTTGACGGTTCAATGATGCACAGTCAATTTAAGAGCCTACTGTGTAGTGGCGGGGAAATACAAAACATAAAATAACGCGAATAGTTGATGCCGTCAAAATGCGCATACAAAGTTTCTAGGATCATTCATGAAATGAACAGGGTACCAAAGATAACTGTCAGAGCATGTAGCACAATTGAGATGGTAATAAGAATCTTTGGATGTACTAACGCTAACAAAGCTATTTTATAAGGACACTGCCTGAAAAAAAAAAATGAAACACCCACAAGAGGAGAAGGAAACAAAACGAAACTTCATGGTTTGAGAGTACATAATGCAAATATCGGTTGTGTTCATTAAATATACAATATTTTAACGATAGTCTGTCGAGAGAGAGAAAAAAAAAAACTTCAAAATTTCTTCTGGAATTAAAAGGGAGAAAAAAAAGTTATGAGCCACTCGGGAGGAAGGGTCGCAGCAAAAGCCACGTCACACAACGTGAGGGGGGGGGGGGGGGCGGGTTCAAAGATGCCAAAATTGTTTCACGTAGTTTATGGACGCTCCCGAGACACGTAACATGCCGAGTGTGGTTTTGAAGGCACAATGACTGCAGATAATACTGACACTCAGCACTGTTGCAAGTTTATTTAGATTGAGAGCGGATGATGCAGAAGTACTGAAATGGAAAAGCAAGCTTAAAATGGAATGATGCGGACAGTCCAGCTTGTTTATTAAACAAACATGTGTTTCTTCAGACTTATTAAAGCCACATACTGGAACATTATACTTTTTATTCACCGTCAGTGAAAGTGAAGATATAATTACAAGTTTAACGAATAATATTCGGCGTATGGTGGAGCCATATTTGCTAGAACGCATGATTGTCTCATTTATTCATCTAATTAATATATTCACAAGTAGCTTTCCCGTCTACAGAACGAGTTATGGCAACGTTACAAGTTCTCTGTCTTTTATCGATGTTCGCCGTAGATTTGTTCCTGAGGAAGGTATTCCAAATAATAGTTTTAAAACATAAATACTCGAATACGAATAACTCTGTGGTGATTACTAACGTATGTTCAAACATTTTCAGTATTGAGGATATCCAAAATCAATCGTAAATCAAGAGTTAAAAAAGAAGTCGCACTTGAAAGCTGATAGCATTGCCCTCAGCTCAGACCAGGAGGTTAGTTGTCTGGATTATTGGCTTCACAGATGGTTATCTCCCTTCCTGAACTCTTTTCGCTTCAAGCTCTTAGCGGATTTAAGAAGCGATCCTCTATCAGATTCTTGCTGCAGATGTTGTAAGCCTCAAACTCAGCCCAAAGACACTGCTAGCGTCAATTCCGACAATCCTAACGGTGGCATTCGGAGCTTATTCCCTACACGAACTCTAGCTACGACTAAAACATAACACAAAACGCAAAGAGCTTACACAACTTGCTGAGAGATGTTAACATTCGTCCGTACTGACGTTGAAATCGGTGTATCTTGAGCCGCAACAGAAACATAAATTAAAATTCGTTGAGCCTTCCTGTCAGCCGAACATTCCCAGACTGTGTTTATCATCATTTGGTAAAATAATAAACCGAGATGAAAAAATATGTGTTTTTACCAGCCGTCATAATTTTATAGATTACTTTGCGAGATATACGCAGCATCAAATCTATACTACTTTCCACCCGACGTTTCAACCTATGCCTGAGGTGTTCCTCAGGGGACAAGCCACCTTCTGAGTTCATTAGAAGCACTATCTAGCGGACTCGACGTCTGAGGAGGACGGTAGGAATAGGTCGAAGACCGCAGCAAATCTTGCGAGTAATTGACAACAACAATCTAACACGTTGGAGGTATCTCAGTCAGGAAGTAAATGAAAGTTATCGACTGAAAGGGACCGAGCGTGGTGGTGTAACGGATAGCGTTCTGGCCTCGCATTCGGGAGGACTGCGGTTCGAATCCCCGTCCGGGCATCCAGATTTGGGTTTTCCATGGTTTCCCCAAATCACTCCAGGTGAATGCCGGGATGCTTCCTTCAAAAGGCCATGGCCGAATTCCTTCCCATTCCTTGCCCCCATCCTTTCCCGTCTCTAAAGACCACGTTGTTAAAAAGGGACGTTAAACTGTTACAAAAAAAAAAAAAAAAAAAAAAAAAAAAAAAAAAAAAAAAAAAACTGAAAGGGTTACAGCAAATCTTGCACGCAATCTCGTGGATGTAAGCCAGTAATTTGATAGAATACGCGTACCGACTAGTCCAACAGGACAGAAGTTGGAGGGAGTGCAAAGTAAGGCATATCTGTTTGCTGAAATTACCGCACAACGCAGTTGGTAAGTGATATGATAAACCAGTAGGGTGCGGAATAGTTAGAAGTCATGAGGTGGTGTAACATCACTGTGAGATTTATAGATATCTCTGTAGCGTGGTATAACATGGCAGGGCGATGAGGAATAATATCGCTGGACTGAGTGGGAGTTAGTGAGAGACGCTGGTTGGAGACGGACGTGCCACTGGTAGTGTTGTAGTGCAAGTTAACCGCTATCCCCTCCCACCATCTTTAAATGAAAGCAGTATTAATACCGGGCAGCTGCGATAATACTGCGGGGGAGGGGGAAACGTTTTCGTTTGTCAATAAACAAATTGGTGAACTTCAGAGTACGTTCCATGGTTTGGTGGTAGAGCAAGACGTCTACTATTACTATTTTTATTACTCCTTGATTCACTAAAAGTGGATGGCGGTGGATAGATTGCACTTATTCTAATGTGTAAATGTTTTTGCATTGGCAGGAGGGCTATTTTGAGGAACCATCTCGCCTGGAGCGATCTGGAATAACAATGCAAAACCCAGATCAGGATAGCCGGAGCGCTTGAGACCTATTCCTATGTTTCCCCGCTGGATAAATCCTTCCTATCCCATACTGTAATAGCTCGTGGAAAAAATTAGTATAGAAATGAATCGGCTCTGACTCTGATTTATCTAATTTTCTCGGTCATTTCTAGATATGGATTTTGCTGGTTGTGTTTGCTGTCGTCCTGAAAAAGGTCAGTCGTTAATTTTTCAATTAGCTCTACCGAAACAAACGCGTTCTGTGTTCCACATCTTCCCAATCTAACTGCTTCAACATCGCACTTACGCTTTCCCTCCAGCTATACCTGTCACGAATCGGGCGGTTCTTCTTTGGACCTTCTCCAGTGCCTCCATTAACTCCTTTTGATGGGAGCCCAATACAGAAGAACAATATTCTAAGTGAGGAGGCACCAGAGCTTTGTATGCAATGGATTTAGCTTCCAGTGTTTCCCAGTTGCCTTTTCAATGTGTACATTATTACGAATTGTTTGATTCAAATATTTAGCGGACTCTACCGTTCTAAGAACACTGTCATCAATTGTATAGACCAGTGGTCGTCAAACTTTTCTGCTCAAGGGCCAAAACTAACAGTATGATGTGGCACCTCGGGCCACAGATTTACATGTATCTTTATTAATTGGCAACGCATGTAAATGGTGTGTTTTGAACCTCCAGTAGACTAGCTATAGTAAAGGAGCGAGAGGTTTACCACTGACTTTCTAGCACTAATCGTTAAAGTCGAGACCATTCGGAACACTTTGTGTAGAATGTTCTGTTTCAGATTGCTGCCACCCTCAGCGACCCCTAAATAGTAACACTGTAATTGCCCAACGAAATATTGCTGCGTTGTCTTGGTGAGCAGATGGTTAATAACGACAACTGTACTTACATTTAAATGTATTATGTAACATGAGACACAATCACAACTGTTTACTACATGTTTTGAAAGTCATATTTCTTCAACTCAGTGGACTAAACTACAACAGCCTTAATTTCTTTCATAGTAGCTGGCATTGACTAGATATGTATTTATTTCAATCTAATGTTATTTTGTCTCTTCCTCCCCTCACTCTCTGTCGCCCATGTCGTCCTTCCCCTCACTCACCATCTCTTCATCCCTTTCTCTGTCCATTTTGCACTTCCCCCTGTATGTGTCCATCTCCTCCTTCCCCTTCTCCATCCACATTACCACCCCCCTCCCCCCTCCCAATCCCAATAAGACGTTGCCTTTGCTTACCCCACAATATTTCTTCACAGGTGTGGATAAACACACACCAAAACACACCAAAACACCAACACACACATTTTTTTAAGAGCTAATGACTAATGATTCCTTTTTCCAAATATTTACCACATATGAAGCTGACCGCCTCTATAAGCGCATTCATGAATCCAAGGCACTTTCATTTAAGATTTATATAACAGCAGATAATTTGTACGAGGCACACACGCCCATGAGTTGTCAGCACTGAGAAACAAACAACAAAACATTTCCATTATTACGTCCCCTCACACAGCAACGACAAATCTATCTGCCCCTGTACCGAGTGGCACCTGTAAAGGCGACTGAACAACTTTACGCGCTCCTACTTATAATTCTTCCATTATATTTTTCATTTGACGAAGGAGACAGGTAAAGCCGACAGCTGCAAACCATTTATTCTTTATCGGATTAGGATATACATCATTTATCATTCTTCAGAAGCTGTGAACGTTAGCACTTGTTAAAATGAAATAGTACTTTCGAAAACAGACCATTTGCAACTGTTGGATGTATGTGACTCCTTCGCCAAATAACACTGCTGTGCAGTTGCTGACAACAATAAGCCATGTTTATGACACTGAAATCCTGCAACACAGGGAATAATATTTTTAAATCCCCATCCGCCAGTTTGACAACTATTAGATTTTGAGGGACGTATCTGTGGGAGGCGATAGTTGTCATGTTGACAACAATTACATTTTTAGTCAGTCTTCACAAGAGTGAAGTGTTGAGACCGACTGGAATATTCATTGTAGCACGAGTCATTGATGACATGCGCCATTCAGATTTTCACAAAATGGCTGTCACCATTTTACAAGCGTTTAAAATAGCATAAAATGCTGCTGATCAATTTTAAATAAACTGAAAAAAAGCATACAGTGCACCTGACTAATTGATTCCAGTCTAATTATCCCTGTGAAAATTCACATGACTTGCGTAATGTTACAATATTCATGTAGCTAAGCAGGAGTATAAGAAGGGTGAAGGCAAGGAAGAGAATCATTAGTAATTTTGTCACTACCAAAAACAAGTCTGGGATCAGTGTGTTTTGTTCCTTAAATTGATTTTAAAGTACTTTCACGCAAGATGAACTAGACGTATTTAAAAATATTATATTACATTATTCAAATGGCCACAAAAACTTTATTATAATTTTGTTAATCTCAAACTTTCAAAAGAATATATAAATAAATAATTTAAAAAATAAGAAAACGACAGATACACTGCACATGCAAAGGGCTATATAAGAAAGCTACAGGTCTGTTCTTGAATGTGGTTTTTTATTCATTAAAATTGCAAAACAAAGTACAAATATAAAAATTTTCATTAATGTGATTTGTGATGTTGAACGTTTTTGGCCATCTCATCTATATCTGCGTCGTTTGGGCTGCATGCAATCCTCATTGCGTCTTCTAAATGACTGGACAACCGATTACGATATTTATTTTTCAAGTACTTCATTTTTGAAAATGAAGCTTCACAAAGGTAAGTTGAAGGAAATAGTGTTAAAATGAACTGTGCACAGTCTCGTAAATTTTTATAATTGTTAGGCACACATTTCCAAAATTGAGTGTACTGTTGGGTTTCACGATGTTCTATAAACAGAGCTTTAAGCTGTGTGTCATGTTGAAGTTCGATTATTTCATTTAGCAAGTTAGTTTTAGGAAATCCAAATTGGCAGATTAATTTGAGATCATCACGTTCAACATGCCAAGGGTTCTCTACGAGAATGAAACGGCTTCGAATATTTCTAACATCTGCAAATCTGTTTTGTATACCTTCCAAATAGGCTTCCAAATGTTCATTCATGTCTTTGTAAATAGTTTCGGCGATAGCTAAGTCTGATCTGAGCATAGCAACAGTTGGAAAATTAGACAGATCTTTTTCTCCGAGTTCATTTATATATAATTGCAGTTTGGCTTCAAATGCAAATATTTTGTTAGTCATTTGCCCAATTATCTTGTTTGGTCCTTGTAATTCCAAGTTAAGTGTGTTGAATTTTTGTGTAATATCGGTCAAGAAAGCTGTAAGTATCCACCATTCATCATCATCAAGTTCAGGATAATTTTTTCCACTTTGCTGTAAGAATAAAATAATTTCTGATTTCAAATTGACAAATCGTTCCAGCACTTTTCCTTTGCTTAGCCATCTGACAGCAGTATGTAGGATAACATCATTGTAACAAGCCTGCAATTCCTCCAGTAGTTCTTTAAATTTCCGGTGATTAAGTTCACGGGCACGAATGAAATTTATAACGCTTACAACCGTTTTCATAACATTCTTCAATTTGGTATTTGAAATTTGACATGCCAGACTTTCTTGATGCAGTAAGCAGTCAATGGAGAGTAAATGTGGAAAATTCCATTCCTTCTTAATCAGTGCTACCAAACCATTGTTGACGCCCATCATTGATGGACAGCCATCTGTACATACTGATATTAATTTGCTCATAGGTAAGTCATTTTTTTTACAAACTCTTTAATTGCATCCATAAAATCAGAATCTTTTGTGTGACCTTTCATGGTTATAATTGCTAAAAAATCTTCCTCTTTTACCCCATCATATGTGCAGCAACGCACAAATAATGAAAACTGAGCCATTGAAGCTAAATCTGTACTGAAATCACATGCAAGACTGAAGTATTTGCATAGTTTTACTTTATTAGTTACTTCCTCAAACATATATTTTGAAATATCTTCTATACGGCGTCGACAGGTAGATTCTGAAAGTGTGAGCTTATTTATTTCAGCAAATATTTGCTTACTGTTAGAGAAATTTTGAAACAAAGTGTCAGAAACAGTCATCATACATTTCTTCACTAATTCAGCATCAGTGAAAGGTTTCATATTTTTGCTAGAATATTACATACTTGGTATGATGTTTTGTGACAGCCTCACTTTGCCCAACTGCTGCTAACATAACGTTTTGTTGACGACGAATGGTAGATTTTAGATGAGCAATTTTTTCCTTTCTTTCATTTGAATTCAAAGGAAAAGCTACTGTAAATGAACTGTGCTTACTTGTGTAGTGGCGAAATAAATTGTATCTCTTCAGTCCCACGATGGTATCCCGGCATATTAAGCAAGTAGCAGTACCTTCGTTGTGCCCACTTATAAAACAAAACTCTTCTTCCCATATTTCTTGGAAATTTCTTTTCTCTTCACTTATTTTCCTCTTAGTCACTGTTTTTGACGGTTCACCAGACATTATTTATTCCACTACTAATGATAGCACAAAATATGAGCACAAATACACTCAAGACGCGACGAACGCTCAGGAGCACCGAAACTTACTGCACGATTGACACGACAAAGCTAACACTGAGGCGGCTGCGGGACAAACCCGCCGACAAAACGAGCGGCAGTAGGGGCGCGGCGCGTTTGATGCACGGCTTTCATTGTTGGCTAGCAGTGCGCTCACGCCTCTGAGCGCTGCGGAACGCCGCAAGTGGCCCTGACTTTAATCACAATTCTACGCAGTTTCCGCAAACAAAACACGGCTACGCCAGACAAGTAGATAATGCTGCCCCTGCGAAGCCGAGGAGGGCCGCGGGCCGCACGAAAACTTCATTCGGGCCGCATGCGGCCCGCGGGCCGCAGTTTGACGACCAATGGTATAGACAGAGCTAAATGGTGATACCTATTTACTTATATGCATGAGTCCGCATTTTTAGCGTTTATCTCCAGCTGCCAGTCTTTGCACCACGCGATTATTTTCATAAGATGGCTTGTAATAAAGCGCTGTCCTGCTGGGTTTTTATTTCCCAATAAATAATACCATCGTCGGCAAATAGTCTTTCCACCCCCTATTACGTTGCACAAATCATTAATTTATATGAGAAACAACAGGGGCCCTACGACACTCCCCTGCGGAACTCCGGATCTTACTGGGTTCAGTGATGGAAGCTCACCATCGAGAACTACACACTGTGTACTACCCTTCAGAAAGTCTGCAACCCAGTCGCATATTTGGGTTGGGACATCGTCAGTTATCACAATTTTATGTCATATGAATTACCAGGATCTGGATCATCAATAGTAATTGGCACATTAAGTGGCTATTAAACATACACTGGTGATAAGGGAGCGTCCATAAACTACGTGGTTCGATCTAGGGGAGGGGGGGGGGGTTGGCTGGAAAGCTACGCTGGGCTAAGTGGGGGAAAGGGGGGGCGTCTGAGCCAGGCCACGTAGCTTTCCATTCATATTATTCGTCACAGTTAAAATGAGGAACAGAACACACCACACAACAGCATATGAATATTAATTTTCGTCATTTAATTAGTCTCCGTGTGTAATTTACGATAGTCTGACAACAGAAAACAGTACAAACCGTCTTCTGCAATCAATAGGAAACAAAGCTACTTGCTACGTGGGAGGTGGAGGCAAAAGCCACCTCGGGCTAAGTGGGGGAAGGGGGGGGGGTGATGTTCACAGGAGCCCAAAATGGAGCTACGTGGTTTATGGTCGTTTCGTAAGGGCACGATACAGAGTAGTATGTGGAAGCGAAGGCATAAACTTTCACTTGATTTCAAGTATAAAGGAACGGCAAGTTTTTCATTTGCATGTAAGAAACTCAGGAACAGGAATAAATGCACAACAGTTAATCTAAATCGTTAAAAGAATTTAACAAAATAATTCGGCGTAATGCAAATGTCGCCGTGTAGGGTAAATATTTACGCGGTGGTACAGCTCCAGATTACAGCGTTTTGTATTTCACTTGGCTGATTTGTGCAGTTTGAGTTATGCAGGCGTGACCTTGTTTCACGGACACTGCTCGTCACAATTGCGCCGCAACTACGCTCCGGCGAGATGGGATTCACGGCGCCAACCAACTTCTCTCTCTCTCTCCTTTCTTTTTTCTTCTCTTTTGAAATTTTCCGACTCACGCTCGCCCGCGTGCACACCACAATCTGAACGAAATGCGCTCGCGAACTTTCACGTCCCACTCTGGGTTTCATTTCTCAAAGCGTCTTCCTTTAACACGATAAACCTAGCTAGAAATACATTCGAGTTACGCACAAACTTCAGTATACCGAAAGCAAACCTGTTGTTGTTTCCGTAAACTTCCGGTGGTGGAATAATTGCAGTCCACAACGTCCCAAGCATAGATTTCAATTACGTCGGAAGAAACGATACAAAAAACTTGAATATCTGAAAGTTGTGGATAATTTTCCTCAATTGCTGATAATACTGACAAATAACCACCAATCGACAGGCATGAAAATACTCACCATACTACAGTAAACCACTAACATTAGAAGAGAATATGTGATTATTGTAGGCCATTTCTTCCACAATTGCTTGTTAAAGTAATAATTATTATTTAATATATACGCCAGTACAAGTGTTGTTGGATATAATTTATTGCACGGACGCATTTCGCCTCTCGTCGAGGTATCTTCAGCGTACAGTGTTTTATTTACATTTGGGTTTTGAGGTGTGGTTGTTTGTCGCCTGTGACCTCAACCAGCATGCTGTTTACACTTTTATAAAAACGAAAGTTAGACAATGTCGTGCATCAGAAACTAAGCTACAAAATTGACTACTAGTTGAGTCATAAGAGCAAAACTACACCAAAGTTGTATAATTAAGTGCAATAGTGTAAACAGCATGTCGGTTGAGGTCACAGGCGACCAAAAACCACACCTCAAAACTCAAACGTATATAAAAACTGTACGCTGAAGATACCTCGACGAGAGACGAAACGCGTCCGTGAAATAAATAATATCCAACAAGAGTTGTACTGGCGTATTTATTAAATAATAATTATTCGTTTATTCGAAGAGAACTCTCACATACAAAAATTATTAATAGAAGCAAAAGATATAATACACAAAACTGACACACCAGACAGTATATACAGTACTGAAAAGAAAATAAGAAAGAAAGACGTCAACATAGACAAAACTCTTGTAAACAAAAGACACACACAAAATGATAACAAGCTAACGTAAGGACACACATTTTCAAAAAAAAAACCACACACTCACCACACAGCAAACAAATGGCTGGTAGACAAGGAAAGAGAATCAAACAAAACAGCACTACACGGTGTTTCACAATCTAAAGGTAAACAAACGTAGACCGGCCATCCGGCCATTCCACCAACTTACAATGCAGTGCTCGTTTAGTTGTGAAACAAACAACAAGTAGAAAATGACCTGCTACTCGAAAATGAAGCAAAAATCACTGAGGCCCAGAATGGAATACAAATAAAGCAATGTAAAAGAAAACGCAAGTAAATTATAATTGATATCATAACTTCAATGTAATTAAAATATCCATATTATTACATGTTCACACGATTATAACAGGAGAAACTGCAAAAGACGCTTTTATAAAAGAACAAGTATCAGAAAGCGAGTATACGGACAATAATTCGACTGTTTTAGCAGTATTTATTTATAAGTACCAAGAAACTTGATTCACTGCTTAGGTAGTTAGGAGAATCCAGATACCCCGAGCATACACGCTGTTATGGACGGGGCTTTTTAATTCGCGGACTGAACAGTAAATCGTTAGTGATTTGGCCCGTAAGTCGCGTTGGCTTATTGGCAGAACCAAACTCCCGCAGCCCCGCAGCCTGTTAGCCTGATTAACAGCCACACATCACTAATACAGAATTCAGCAGCTCGCAGTCAGGTAATGCATCAACCTTTGACTGGCGACGTGGTATGTGTTCAGGGGTGGGACAAAATAATGGAAACACCACAAACCAAACAGATGAAATAACAACTGTTATCATATTTTGTTACCAATATGTTTAAAAGTGATACAGTTGAGACTTTTTATGCCTAAAGGTGGCTTCAGACGAATCAATTTCGGTCCCAATCTGCAGGGGCAACCTGCAGGGCAATCATATGAGACTTCCCTCCACACATCACAATTTCGCTCCCAGTTATTGTTAATTTGTGATCGTGTGACTGCCGGTTTCTAGCGCTTAACAATGGCTCCTTTTCTGTCAAAGCAACAAAAAAAAAATAGGCATTGTTTTAACAATAATCTGTATTACAGTTTGAACTGAGGAAAAAAGGAGAATATGTTGGGTGAAGAAATTAATTTTATTAAGAAAAAAGTTCTCATATGAACATTTTGAGAAGCGTAGAGCAAGAAGATTTTAGAAATTTTCTGAGAGTAGATTCTGGAAGTTTAGAAGAGATACTCCACTTAGTGACACCTTATATACTAGTATATATATTAATGCGTAAAAGTGAACAAAGCTATGAAGAAATTAAATTTAGTTCGCCGCTTTCAGACATCATTCCTGATACAAATTGTGCTATCTAAAAATGTCTAAAACATTACATTAAGGAAGAAAAAAAGATTGTTAGCTCCTGGTTCCAATTCCCTGTAAATTTCTAGCAAAACTGGAAATCTTTCTTCCCGTTTTTTGCGGTTTATGTAGTTTTTGTTGAGTTTGTCTCATGATTGGGACGTATTCTTAAAAATTTCGAAAATGTTCGTCCACACCTCTTTTTCTTTAGACATTTTCAACAACACACACGACTAATGGCATAAAATACACTCGCTGCCTGCTCCAAGCCGACTCAGCCGAAACTGTCTCAATCGTTGCAATCGCACTATGCACTTCTCAGTTTACTCCCAGTCTGCAAGGACAATCTGTAAATTGCTTGTCTGGCTCTGACAATCCCCCGATATCGAGCATAGCAAACCCAATTCGCCCACTTGCGCGGCAATCTGCAGGGCCCCTACCGGATTGCCCCTGCAGATTGTGACGGAAATGTCATCTGTAGCCGCTTTAACTCTTTCTGTGCACCAATTCAATCAACAGTGCTGAAAATGGAGTAGTTGTTTAAAAAGGGGAGATTCCGGTGCATGTTTATCTGTAACAAAGGCTGCCACTTTATTTGGTGTATCAAGAATAGGATTGCAACGTATATCGGTCAACAGATAATATAGGACCACAATATCGATATTTTTACAAAGTCGATACGATAATATCGATATGATGCAGTGAAATATCTAAAACTGCAAACCCCTTACCACACAAAAAAAAAAAAAAAAAAAAAAAAAATTGTAAATAAATGTATGGTTGGCATAGACCAAACATGACAGCGCTAAACACCGATTTAGATCGATGACAAAATAGATAACGTCATTTCCTACTCTGTGGTTGCACTTCGTTTCGTGCGCGTCATTGGTTCCACATTTATTTACGTTCAGCGTTTTATTATTTAAGCTGTTGCGATACGTTCTAAACGCCTCTTCTCAAAGCCAATGTCACTCAAACTAGGAACAGACTCCAGGGGATAAGGTTAAGCAAACCACTATTTCCAGGATCTGTCGACGTTTAATATTTGCAGACCTATTTTTTTTCAGTAAACTACCTCAAATTTATTACTTCATTTTGATTTAGGAACTTATTTCAAATTTCTAATATAATATATCTGCAAATATCGGAAAATATCGATATTATGGGTTTCTTGCAGCTGATATTATCGACTATCAATATCTGTCTGGCGTCGATATAAATATTGATATATTTATCAATGTTGATATTATTTTGCATCCATAATCAAGAGCGTATGCAAATATTGGAGAGAAATCATCAGCGAAAAGAAATAGTGCATCCAAAACTAAGTGCCAGGAAGATCTGAATATTGAAGACACTTATCGCAAAGAAGGCATTATTAAGCGTCCACTGCTCACGACATATTCGGTCGAATGCGGCCTAGAGTCGGGTAAATGCCAAAGTTTCTGTCGGATACTACTTTGATACGCAAAACGTCAATCAGTGAGGTGGTAAAGTTGGTTGACTAAAAAAAGGAGTAGTTTAACGCACTCTATTACTTTCGTAGATTATAGTGAACGCCCACGAGAAACAGAGTACAATAAACTATAATACAGAAGGAGTGGCAATCCTTGACGTGGCTGATGGAATGAGGAATGGCTCTGGACGCTGCACATTCCCTGGGGCTGGACGCCGTTATTTCACCTTGTGGTTCTTCTCACCTCGCACCTGGTCTGACAGTAAGATCAGACAAGGCCGCTTTGTGCTCCCGTATTACGTAGCTTCCACCTCAGGGGTAACGCAAGCGAAACGCAACCTAGCGGAGTAATAATAGAAACAGGCGCCAAAGTGTATAAGAGAACTTTAGAATCCCCATATTATGGTAAAACAAACGATGCTAGCCCACCATCTCTCCTATATAAAGGCAACTGTACACCCAAAGATAAAACTTATGAATCGACCCAAATACCGGTTGAAGTAATGACGTCACCAACAAGGCACTTGTGAAAAGATATTACAATCGTACCACCGAACTTCAGAAGTCATTCTAGTCCAGGATGCATTACTATGTAAGGACAACCTGCACTAATACCACTGCTCCAAATAAAAAAAAAATTAAAAAATCTTTTAACACGAGTTCATGAATACTGAACACTCAAATATCGCGATCTGAAACTGAATGTTAAAAACACTAGAAACTCACATTAAATAAATTTCTAACTAGCCATCTTCCTCGCTTCAATAGACAAAAGCCCGGTGGAGTGGACAGACAAGCTAAACTTCAAATCAAGCAGTATCTTTGGAATAAGTTAATTTAAGGCTATTTAATTTCAAAATCGTGAGATGAGTTACCTCTATCATTTATCGGCTCGGAACCACAATACTAAATATAAAAAGAGGAACATACATGGGCGTATCCAGCTAGGGGCAGAGGGGGGGCTGCTGCCCCCCCCCCCTAGAAGAAAAATTAGGTTGCCTTCAGTACGCTTCGAGGAGTGAAGAACTAGTTCAGGAGCACTTTGGGAGAGAAAGATTGACTGGATTATGTCTGATGAGTGTGCATCGAAATTTCGTGAAAGAACACCACGAGATATTGACAAACAAAATTATTGAAATTGAAAATCCGAGACAATTAATGTTTACATAAAAAACTAACTTAATTAACTACATAGTAGGTCCTTAGATTAAGTACTATATTAATCAATGATAAAAATAGTTTCCTGAATAGGTTTGAGTTTGATTTTGTAATGTCATGTTTCAGTCCCCCACCCCGCTTCCTCGAAACCAAAATGAGTTGCCCCCCCCCCAGTTCAAATCCTGCCCCCCTCTAGTTCTGATCCTGGATACGCCATTGAGAACATAATAATAATAAAAAAAATATAACAAATAGAAACAGGTCAGTGACGAACATATCCTAGTCTGAAAGCCACAATGGACGACGTACGGAGCTCTTGTGGCTGTTCCCCCACTCTGTTTAACCGACTGAACGATAAGTCATGGGAGGGGGTAAACACGGGGGTTATAAGTCGACATTACGGCATTTAGCTCCAGCGCTGGGAATTTACTGCTCCGAGAAGCGCGCAAATCTTGGAGTGAGGCCCAGATAACAAGAGGGGTGTGCGCGCCAGATCTCCGGGGCGAGAAAAAACTAAAAAGAACTCCAGAGAAAATAATCTGCCCGCTGGCGAAGACGGTTGACTTTCAGGGTTCTTACTTGCGCAGTTATCTGTAAACAGGGGACTCTAACATAAGATGCCTGGCACAAAGCCTTGTCTGGAACAATAGTTGAAAGAACTTGTCGCGTAAGTGGCACGGGTAGCGTCGTTGATTCCAGTGAATGGTCTTGCTAAGCCAAATGTTAGTACTGTAGTCTAATGCCAACACGCGCCTGGCATCCGAATTAAGGTTATCGCGAACTACCTCATGATTGCTGAATAATACAAAGAGCGTACTATGCCTGCATAAGTACTGCTATCCGTGATGATGTAGCAAACTTTCAAGGATGACATTTTTTTCCAGAAAACAGTATATTTGATAAATTATAGTTTTGTTTATGGAACTTACATTTTACATGTGTGTTTTAAATCTTACTGAATCATATAATGACTTACATAATGATTCATAAATTTATCTATATAGGTAACATAATTTTATTCATCCTCTATGTCAGTACCACATTCACTAGTATCAGCACTACCAACACTAGTTCGGTTTGTGTCGGAATTTTCTGTTTCTTCTTCTGTCTCCTCTTGATGCATAACTTCAGAAATAGTTACATTTTATTTTAGTGGAGTGATTTGAGGAAACCATGAAAAAACCCAATTCTGGATGCCCGGACGGGGATTCGAACCAACGTCCTCTCGAACGCAGGATAGGGCGTTACCGCTCACCCACCATGTTCGGTCTCTATCTCTTACTATCTCATACAACCACCCCGGCCAGGTCCTGGCGGTGAACATTTCTTGCGTCACCGAGTCCCGAAGCACCTAACCCCCGGTATGAGTGGCCGACCAACTTCACGACGCCAACGGGGCTGGAGTGTTTTAGTCATAAGCATCTGCAAGTGTAGCATAGCGTTCCAAGATAACAGAGGACGTGCGAATATTTAAACGTAAATACTAAATATTAAAAAACACGTCCACATGACAACGTATCAATAGGTAAATCCCACAAAAGAATGTTTCCATACAGTGTATAGATGGGAGACTTAAGAAGTGCAAATTAGTTGTTACTATTTCAATAAGAAATAAATTGTAACTTAAACCCGAGCGCTCCAAGTTATAATGAACACGTGGAAAGATATATAACACTGCCACAATGAACAAGCTAAAGTGAATCGCTGCAGGAGTTCACACAAATAACAGCAATCTTTTTTTAAAACGAAAACTCGGTAACAGAAAACTGTGGCTGCAGCGGGAGTAGAGAATTTGATGTGTGTCTGTTTTGATATATTGGCGGTGCTGGGGTAAGGTATCGCGCCAATTCGTCACCCGCCTATACATCACGGACGGAATGCTGAGGACTGCACTGCGAAAATAAGTCCCGCCCAGATGTGACTGATACAGGCACGCCAACAGTGGAAAACGTCAGAATCTGTAAGCATGACGGAATCCTAATAAATCTCGCATTGCATAAGGCTCTATTTACACTGTCGCTAATACATGTGCGTTATCTAAAATTATTTTTGGAGCCATATCTGATATTTCTGACGTTGGTGGTGGCGACGTGGAAAGTTTTTCCATCGTAGAGAATGAATACCGGCTTGGTTCGCTGTTTTCTTTCTCCAGTTGTTATTAAATAACAAGCACAAAACTCTAAAAAGCAAAGAAATCACAATGAAGAAAATGCAACTACAGTGAACAGGCCAAATAAAACGTAATATTACTAACTAAATTTGTGTTATACCGAATATAAACTAGCTAAAAGCACGGCTTTGTGGTGGTTCGCAAAGTTTTTTTTTTTTTAATAAGAAATATTAAGTACAATAAAATAAATAAAATAATAATCATTAGAATTTTAATATTTAAACTTCACAAACTACTATCCTAAAGTCTTTTTTGTTTGTCGGCAAAAAATAATTCGGCACGGTTATACAGTAATAAGACGCAATGTTTACATACTTGGAGAAAAAAAGAAACAATACAATTTGTTTAATTTGCTTTACACATAATTTCTCATTCCAGTTTCTTCCTGATTTCTACACTTTAACATACTGGATTTTTTAATATTACTAATTCCGTCATAAGAAAATCTATTTAACGTTGACAACGCAACATATGTTAAAACAATAGTAGTTTCTTTTTCTCAAATATCTAGAACAACTTTATCCAATGTTAAACCTTGAGATTTATGAATTGTGATTGCGAAAGCTAACTGTAACGGAAATTTTTTATTGAATAAGTGATATTCCCTCTTTTACAAAGTTTAGTTGTCGGTGGAATCGGAACACAATCACTATTTTCATAAGTCGAATGAAAATAATTTTCAAGTGAACCATTATCACTCGTGGCATTTGATCAGACGGATTAGATTTTCTTCATAAATATCTTCAACATAATCTTAAGCTCCATTTACTAATCCTTTATCGACCTACAAATTAGAACCTATCATAACTTTAGATCCAGACAAAATTTAAATCGCTGCAGACCACCTAATAACTCAGCACTTGCTGATTTGCTGCCGAATAATTATGAACAGCTGGAATAAAAGCAAAAGGGTTGGCGCAATTCTTTTAATTTTTGACGACTAAATTCTTTTACATCTTTATTTGTTGCAAATAGTCTAATGGCATTGTTGAAAAAATTACGTCCCCGTAATGGAAAAGTTTGTAGATTATGTTTCATTAATTTTTCATAGTTTTTAATTGTAATCTCATCATTCCGATTATATATGACGCTTTGAAATGCAGGCAGTATGTTTCTCCCGTTAAACCTCCATATGGAGTTTTATTTTGTATATATCATTTCATTATTTAGTAAGGTTCTCTCAACAGTTCTGTTTGTGGTAACGTTATTTTCAATGAAAATTGTTTTCACGAAAATTCTACAGATGGTGGGGGTTACATGTTACATTAATTTGTATTGCGAATAAAAATTATTGCAATTAATTTGTTATTTTTTTTTTTTGCAAAAATAATAACTGATGACACATCTAGAGCTGACTTCGAATTATTATGTCCAATTTCACGTCTAGAAGTGCAGTAGTTTTTTTCGAAAAGTGTTCCACGAAAGTGTAAAAATCGCTCGCCTAAAATAACAGATGTCGACCGTGAAAGGTACATATAAATCGACGTAAATGAAAAATAGACTTTTCCATGGATCAGTTTCTATGTACCGTATGACAATGTATTTTTTTTTCTGAATAGCAAATTACTATAAATTCGATACTTCAGTATTTTGCTCGCTTTATTCACTATTTTGTAATCAGAGTGTAAACTTAATTACGACCTTCTCATCTGGTATGAATCTTTTAATAATTCATTTAATATCCAATTAACTATCCTTTTTAATTGAATAACGACTAATTTAAATCGGGCGACTTTCTCTGTATTATTCTGGAAATTTCCGTAGTGACTATAAAAAGCGACCCCACCCCTCTCACGTGAGATTTGTCTTATAATTTTTAAATAATTAATTTATTCAATACGTTCATGTCACTAAATTCCTAAGCGTTATTACTGATGTCTTCTGTGTACTACATTTATTCTGTGAAATAAGAGGAGAAGAATGATGTAAAAAGTTGACTTGAGTTTTTTACTGACCCCCTCCCTTTAGATGAGTTTTAGTGAGATTTTGTCCAAACCCCCTCACATAACTAATGGACGTTCCCTCGTGTTGTTCGGTGTTAACATTACATTTTTATTAGACATGTCTTTCTTCTTTCACTTGCCCGTCTCTAAAGACCTCGCTGTTAGAGAGACGTTAAGCAAAAAAACTTGCACAGATTAGCGAATGGTAATGTAGCAACAGCGGATGTCATGATTTGGAGCGGTGACGCTCTGGCCTGGCATTCGGAAGGACGCGGGTTCAAATCCGTATCCGAGCATCCAGTTTTCGATTTTCATTCGTTTCCCGAAATGACTGCAGGCAAATTCCGAAATGGTTCCTTAGAAAGACGATGAGCCCCCCCCCCCCCCTCTCCTCCAAAATAAGACTCCATAATAGTATGCAGCTATTTTAATTGAAGGAAGCTGTAAGAAAACCGAACATAGTGGTGGACTATTCGAGTCCTGGGTCGGGTATTGTTGGTTTTAATTAATAAGTGTCGTGTTCTGTTGATTTCGGCTTGTTCTTCAATGTCACTCGCTTTCTTTTGACACAGGCGTTTCGATTCGCACCTTCAGGATAGTTACCCACCTGTTGAATCTGAAAAAGAGAAATGACACATCGTTGTTTTTCATGGAGTGTCTTTGATGCTCCAGAGATGAATCTTCCTACAAACTTTTAAGGTTGTATCATCAATGTTTTACAGATTCAGCAGGATACCGTAACTGCCATGAAGAAGATGTCGCGTGCGTATCGAAACATCGGTGATTAAAGAAAATGAATTGTGCTGTAGAGAAACCCATAAATTACTTAAATCAGCTTAATATGACGGATGAGGAAAGCATAACATTTTACAAATGTTGTGTTCATCTTACATAATCCATAATGTACAGAAAAATAATTTTGAACTTGAAATCTTATATGCATCACGAATGGAAGAAAATCACAATTGTAGCAGGCTGTCTTATTAAAATGGCCGAATAAAAATTAGAAAGCTAAGTAGTGAACTATTATCCGCAAAGTGTCTAACCGTAGTGGTCTACTCAATGGATAGGTTCATCTCAATCCAAAACGCGGAGCGTGGTGGGTGGACTTGCATTCTGGAGGACGCGGGTTCGAATCCCAGTCCGCCCATCCAAATTTCGGTTTTCCATTGTTTCCCTAAATAGCTCCAGGCAAATGCCGGCATGGTTCCTTCAAAAGGCCAGGGCCGAATTCTTTCCCAATCCTTGCTCCCGTTCTTCCCCTTTTATGACCCTGACGTCGATGAAGTGTGAAACCACTTCAATTCATAAGTGTCAAAATCTACGACAACTTTACTGCTTTTATAGCATGACAGTTAATCTAATTCTAATTTTAAAAAAAAAAAAAAAAAACACAACAACTCTTAGTTCTCAATATTTTAAGACTGAGATTGTGCTCTTTTTTTATATTAGTCTGTGAAAGGCTTTTTTTTTGTCGCTATGTCCCTGAAAGTTTCGGAAGAGCCATCGTTTCGGGGCCGGAATGTGAATCTAGCACCACCATAGTCCGTGAGATCGTAGTTTAGTGGCTTGGTGTACCGGAGTTAATATCTCGTAAATTCACTGGACACCTGAGTTGGCGGAGGGTTCGTTCTTCCCAGCTTTTGAGAAACTCCTGGCTCCGTGCGGAATCTATAATGTTGTTTGCAACTGAATGTTTCATTCGTTTATCTGTTTGCGACACTCGGCACCCTTCGCCGAGTCTCGGTAATGCCCGAAGCTTTAATTACACAGACTGCCGCAACAGCGCTGCTTCACTAATCAGCAAAATTCAGATGAATAATTGTATTGACTTTATTTGCGTTTAAACTGTTAAAAGGAAGTGTAAATTTCAAATAAATAATTGTATTTGATTTTATTTACACTTAATTTTTTATGCGACTGAGAGCATAAGAAAGTTACAGTGGTAAGTTCGTTTAAACTTACACGTTGCTTTTGGTTATTTACGATGACTTGACGCAGAGTTGCATCTGAGGAGAAGAGCGTCTGATGTTTACTGTGTAGCAGTTTGTTAGTTCTTTCGTTAATTACGATTTCTTGACGTCCTCTCCTGTCGCGGAAGCTACGGTCTTTGGTTTCTTGGAAAAACAAGTATGAGAAATCAATTTTCACTTATCTTTATTTTTCCGAAAGCTTCAATTCACAATAACGTTAACACACGTAGACATCGGTCGATCCAAAGATACTAAGTGCGAATATAAACAAATGTTCCAGCGATTTTAACATCCAATGAAATTGCAACTCCTTCGAAACTCGTCTTACCAAATCTCATCAAGGAGGAGGGGTGTCAGAATTTAAGAAATAACACGTCACGTAATTAATTGACGTTTTACACTCGCAAAATAATGAAGTTCATGAAGCTTTTTTCCATTGTCGCCAGCCGACAATTCCACTTACAAGGCAGAAACCTTGTTCACTGTTGCAATCACATCGTACCTGGTAATTAATTGTGCACGTCACTACGCTTTTCCTAGTTCATTTGTTAGCGGAAGGCATAGTCGAAAGAACAGCTCTTGCACGAAGAGATGGACGACTGAATCTTATCAGTCATGAGACAGATTAAAGAGAAATTCTTGGTTGTTATTTTCTCTGAGAAAGCAGACAAAAATGGTACGGAGCGTGGTACGTGAGCGGTACCGCTCGTCCGAATCCACGCCCACCCCCAAAAAATCCATGGCCGAATTCCTTGCCGTTCCTTACCCCAGTCCTTTCAGTCTTAAACCAACTCAGTCTTAGTGGCTACTGTAACGTTAGGCAGTTAGTCGCATTCAACCTAGAGAAACTAGAACAGCTCTAAGCAGGTTCTAGTTGAAAGGGTTGCAACATTTAGCAGGCTCGCTCGCTTTGTGCTCGAAACGTGTTAACAGCCCGAGCCACTCTGACGTGTTAATTATATTTCTCTTGCACAGTGAGGGCACTTCGCCCTAACAACGCACAACTTCTTACAGAACTTCTCTCTGGCAAACGAAACTCCGTTCCCATGTACAGTGCTGTAGACAGTGTGCCGGTCAGCTCCTGCATGAGAAATCACAGATTTTCTGTAAAGTAAATTGTGAAGCACGATAACTACAATCGTTGTATCCATGTGCAATTATCTGAATCCATCAGCGTCCTGCATATTCTGTTCCACAGAATATCCACTACCGACTACTTTCAAAATGAGAACGTTCCACTTCAGAATCGATAGTTATGATTTCTCATAGTAAAGATTTTTTTTTTTTTTTTTACTTATTGCTTTACGCCTCGTCGACGGCTAAGGTCATTAGAGGCGGAATGGGACTAGGGACAAGGAACGGGAAGGAATTCGGCCATGGCCTTTTTGAAGGAAGCATCCCGGCATTCACCTGGAGTGATTTTGGGAAACCATGGAAAACCAAAATCTGGATGTCCGGACGGGGATTCGAACCCGCGTCCTCCCGAATGCGAGGCCAGAACGTCATAGTACAGAGACTTGCGTCTCAGGCATGGGTAGTTTTAACCAGCTGTCCAGTAAGACACTGAAGAAAAGCACAGATTTCAACAATAATTACGGAAAAATATTGTGAGATTTTTACGTAGAAAACATTTCCTTTTAAAAAAAGCACTTTTTTTTCCGAACAAGCAGATATTTTTCTGTATACCATGCTATTAGCCGGCGGCGAATTTATCCTTGTTGATGTAGCATATCCCTGTCCAAAGCTAGGATATTACAGGTTATTGGATTGAAAAACAATTCACCTGCTTACAGCGCACATATTGGAACTAGAGTCCAGGAATTTTCATCGCGGAAATTAACTCTTTTACAACCGTCATTGCTAGTATCTCTATTCGTGTTTACACATTTTGACATTGCCAGACTTTGAATCAATTTTCGTCAGTTACGTCCCCAATACCCGCTAAAACAATTTACTTTCTCCTGCGGGAAAATAGAACCATCACGACTCCTGCCATGTACGTCATCCTTTTAAGGTCTTACAGCGAAATATTGTAAGGGGGGATACATTAATAACATGGGGTGTTTTTTTCCGGAATTCCGCCCTCCCCCCTCTCGTGAGATCTGGTTGGACCTCCTCTCCCCCCCTCCTCCCCCCCCCCCGCGCCCTGCATCCCGAAGTAGTAGTGTTTTTTTTTTTTAGTTTTTTTTTTTTTAGCTCTTCTGCTTCCGAGTGCGGTTACACCCCCTAAAGTCGGTATCGGCGTTGTCTGTAGACCTCATATCCCCCTAAACGCTAAACGCGATATCCGCATCGTTTGTGGGTTTTTTAATTTTATTTTTTAACTTTACTATCCTTCAAGAATTTAAAAAGATGATGTAAGATTTCCGTCGGCCTGCCCACCCCCCCTCGGGTGAGATTTGTTGAATTTCGCCCCACCACCATTTCACCTCACGTAATTAATGGACACCCCTTAAGTGTTTCTGCTCTCCTGCCTTCATCTGCGGTGGTTTTACTTCCGTTATCTCACCTTATTTTCGTTGCATTTCATTCTAATTACTGTCGTCTCTATCTCGTATCCTGTTTATTTCGATAGTACTAGTTGTATTTCAACACGAGACTTGATGATATTACATACATCTGTATGCAAGCGTCGTATTGGCTGTTGGCCTGAGTGGCAGGCTTAATAGCCTGACGGTATCGGGGCGGGATGTCCTAATAGCCAAAGTTAATTATATCGGCCCTCCGTCGGCTGCACAAGGCCATTTGGCGGTGTCTGAAGGGCCCCAGAGATAAACTTACCACCACACTGTCAGCTGCACGCATTAAGGCTGCTGACTTGGAGGACTACAGTGCCACAGACCATCAGCACTAATCTCCAGTCGCGTCAAGATAGCATTATTCCGAACATCTGAATGCAGCGAACCCTATATCATGTGCTAGAACCTAAACAAGATCAAGTTGTGCCATGCCAGGCAGCTTGACCATTTTTATTCGAGTTTTGAATTCGCCTTTAGATGTACGTATTTAAAAATACAATACATTCTGGCATAAATTACAAGTAAAAATAAAATAACAGGAAGATAGCGCTTGTTTTGTGGCCTAACTTGACTGTCTCTGCTTTGGCGGACCACGAGACACAGTGGTCGGGTGTGTGGGAGGACACGCGATGGAACTGAATTTGTCAGGTACGGGGCATTTACTCTATTGGGGTGCCATCTGTCTACGAAGCGAGTAACTATGTTCAGCGTGTAATAAGCGCATATTTCATTCGTAAAATGTGAGATCGGCCACCGTCCCAGCATTCCCCGAGGTGACTACAGTAAACCTCAATCACGACGGGAATGCACTGGCGGGTTCAAAACACATTATTTATTTATTTATTAATATTTTATCACTGCTTAAAAAAAAAATACTCCAACATTCACTACACGCTGCGCAGAAACATTAACCAGGTTAACTAAAATCGGTTTTCCCTTTTATTGTTTCGTACCTGACGTGAAATATATATACATTCATGTGGCAGCGAGCTCAGTCACGTGTTTCTTTTTTCATGAGTAAGGCCGTAGCGCAAAATGTCGTGTTTTTTGTTGCTGCTGCCATCCTCCCTGTGATTGGTGTATTTTATCTACCCTAATATTATAAATGCGAAGATAAGTTGCTTCTTACGTTTTCACTACTAAACGGCTAAAACTGTCTTGATTAAATACTATGTACCATTAGTAAGGTCGTGTTATACTTTTTACGGGATAAATAACACATTTTCCCATCAAATTTTGTAAACTAACCGAACGGAGACAGACGGATAGCGTGTGATGTTATATGGGTGACTCAGGCTTTGTTTATCTCGCAGTCAGTTTGTAAATGATCTGTTCATAAATTTCAATTCTGAGACCACGCGTACCAATAGCTAGTCTTTCCATACATAGTACTGTAATCCAATTCGTGAAACAACTTCTTTTTCTACCATTCTTCTAGATTAAAGGTTCTCATAGTGGGGGTCGAAGTAATGTCGGTGGAGAGGGGTTT
This sequence comes from Vandiemenella viatica, assembly GCA_031002005.1. Taxonomy (NCBI): domain Eukaryota; kingdom Metazoa; phylum Arthropoda; class Insecta; order Orthoptera; family Morabidae; genus Vandiemenella; species Vandiemenella viatica. Next base: position 229,082,986 of record JARYHS010009186.1, read on the forward strand.
ACCATAGCTCTGCACTGGCGGAAGTATTATGTCTCCTTCACTGCCTCCTAGAGCTGAAATGCTTTATTGTTACATCAAATACCTAGTGAGTTTCCTCTGCCATGTCATTGTTAGTACTGTAAAAGTAGGCATTTGCCTTATTAATAATAAAATCGTGGCGGGAGGGAGGGGGCCTGGGAAGAATTATACGGCAGAGTGGTACGAAAAACGTTGGGAACCGCTATTATTACGAAGAAGAGTAGAAACAGATTAATCACGGAAACTTGACTGTCGACAAGATAATGCAAAAGGACGATCTCAAGTCGATAGTCGATAATCGATATGGTCCCGTTAAGCCACAGCTTTAACGTAGCGAACTCCTTAACCACTTAAGGCGGGATTTATTCAGACGTCACTTCGCTCCGAGTTGTACAGTACATCAAATTGAATTCCGCAGCACGTTTCGGCACCAACTTACTTAAGCGGTCGTCAAACAAAGGAGAGGCGAGGAGCGGGTAATCGGATTGGAAACGCCGCCACAAAAGGCGTAACAGCGTTATGAGCGGATCTGAATTGTAGATGGCAAACTTCGGCGACGGAAAAGACCGAGATATCAAACAGTGACTCGCAGCAACTTGTCGCCTCATCCGAAAAGCTGCAAACTGAACAGCACAACAGACCAAGACACGACATTTTACAAAATGGTGGATGACTCTGTAATTACCGTTGTTAGATGGTGGATGATTTTGACATTCTAATTACACACACAAATATGTATATGAGGTTGGATAAGTCTCAATTTCTGTAAATAAACCAAAGAACCTTTATTTTTTTATAATCAAAACTTACCCATAACCATACACAAATCAAATCAAGAGAAGAATTGTAGTTCCACCATTCAACAAATTGAAAGAGAAAATAGGGTTTCTTCTTCTACTCGATTTCGACCATCTAAGGACCACAGAAGTAATCTCGATGCTTCTTTTCTTCATCCTCTCACTTTGCTGTTTCCTCCTTTCTTCGGTCCATATGTTGTTATACTTCCCTTTCTCTCCTGAAAGTTGCTCTATCTTATAACTTTCCTTGCTGCTTGGATCCGCTGGTTGCCTCTTCTTACTCTTGTAAACGTGGTTGAAAATTCTTTTTCTAAGTCTGTTGCTACCCATTCTCATTATGTGACAAAAAAGAAATTCTTCTTTCTGATCGTGTCTAACATCCTTTCAATTTCTTCTTCTTTTCTGTAAAGATCTATCTTACTCCTGTGCCTAAACTCTCCTTTTTCAGTTTTAAGTGGTCCCTAAATTTTCCTCAAGATTTTCCTTTCCCCTTTCTCTCTCTTCTGTTTCTCCAGTTTTCTGAGAGAACAAACAATCTGAGGCGCAGAGACCTTCAGGTTTTATTACTGTGTTGTAGTGTTTGATTTTAGTATTCCTTCAGAGATTCTTCTTGTTGTACGTATATTTAGTCAGTTGCTAAAATAGCGTTTGATAGTATAGTATTAGAAAATATTTCTTGTACTAATTCATCAATAACGACCGGGCTTATATCCATCCTACATACCAACTTTCCCACTTGATGAAATTTGTAATTTTACTGTTCCCGCGATAATCTATTCCAGTTCCTGAATCCCTTACCAACTAATTAAAATTCTCCCGCTAGCTTTTCTTCGAAGTGCTAAGCCCCTTCCACATACTGTTCCTAACTCTGCTTTAAATATCTGTCCAACGCCTATGTACGCCTTATACAGTCCATCCACTTTCTTCATCATCCTCATGTCTTCTAATTATTCCCACCTCCTTGATCATATCCGTTAGTGTCTGTCCCACAAACCAATTATTTGCACTACCTTCAATACCAATAATTCTGATGTAACATTAACCCACAATGCAAAAGCAATGTCCTAACCGTTGTTCTGTATCCCAGCTATCATACATACTTCATAAAGAGGAGACTATTGTTAACAAAATGTGAATGTATTGTCAACGTAAAGAGTAGGGATATCGAACATAACTAATAGTGAATTATATTGAAGGACTGTGCTAATCGATATAGATCTTCCGAGGCCTATGTTAAGGGATTGGTAAGGGATAACGAGAGAACGGGACAGATGAAAGAAAATGGCTGTCTTAGAGGATGAGCTTTTATGTTAATTGCAAAATCTTCTCTCTTTTCATTTCAAGTTGACAAACTGAACTATTTACACTGTACATATCTCTCTATAACTGTACATCCATCTTCTCTTGTTATAATCGGATTATACATTACATTCTCTATTCTTTGATTTCCGCAAAGAAGTTAAACTTTAATTCGTCGACTAATGTAATTTACACATTCTTAAACGACTATATTGCTTCACCAACTTCGACTGACGAGGATTAATACGATTTTTAATAAACTGATAACTTGTTTCAGAATATTAACTCTTCACTTGCAGCTTACCATATTAGCTATTTCTTCTGAAAATTATATAAATAAATTGATGAATGTAATGAGTCTGCCCTAATTACAGATCGCAATATCTGGTTCACATAAACGAGGGAACAGACTAACGGCGAACTCACCATAGGGAAAGGTTCATATCTCTGCTTTTTTAAAAAAAAAAATGCTGTACTGCTCACGGGAAAAAATTCTCAAACAAGCCAGCCAGCCAGCAGCGGATATGGAAATACCGACTCTCTGAAACAACAATACATCCGCCCTCTTAACGCTGGAAAAAAAAGAGACTCCATACTGCTAAAGAACAACACAAACAGCGGGATTAATCAAACATAAAATTACTGTTTCGTTACGAGAATGAAAATACTGTAATACCAGTATGTTATACCAGCGACAACGGCGAGTTAGACGTAACAAAGAACAACAAAGGGACATTAAAACAATACACGAGACAAGATCAAAATTGCGAACAGTGAAACACGATTGAGTTCTCGATTCTCTGCAGTATCTTGCACTTACCTTACACTGTATTTTGCAACATGGAAGATGATTTGTCTCAGACTCACCTGAAAAAAAAAAGAGCGTGTAATTAATGATTAGCAATAGGGAATAAAGAAAGACATTATTACATAATCAAATCTAAATCACGTGCAATGTGGAATTCTGCTTCCCCAATAGTCTTCGGCTCGAAAACAGGGTTACAGTTCCAGCAATAATTTACAAAACTATTCTGTCATAAGTCTGAACGTGTATAGGTTAGGAGCTAATACCATTTTCAGAAATGTTTCATTTTTATCTTTAAAAACAAATCTTGCACCCAAAAAGAGCTTTCGACCATTATATGCTGGAGAATAGTACTTTATGGAAGTGACTTTGAGAATTCCAAAAAGAAGGCGTTAAACTATCGTGGTATAGAAGATATTTAAAATTGAGTGAATAGAAAGAGTACTTACGAAATGAACATATTCAAAAAGAGATAATTCAAGGAATAAATCAGGGGAAGAGTCTGAAAGAAATAACAGGCGCGATGGTGGATCACATTTTAAAACCTTCGGGATAGGTTAATTTGTTAGTGGAAGAGACAGTCGAAAGTAAGAACTGAGATCAGAAGATGCGAAACAGATTTTAATGGGTGGATTAAAGACTGTCGATGAATTAAGATGGTAAATACAATCAAACAGCTTGGACAACCGTTGCGATATAACTTGAGAATTATTTTTTTACGATTACAAACAAACGCTTCAGTGTTTTAGGAAGATAAGGTTACCCAACAATAAAAATATGTTTGAAATACCACCAAATTGTAACTTTCAAAAACTGATGACATAAGACTCCCCCAGGAGGTTACACAATAATTACAGTTTTTTCCCCCCAGTACTAATTTTTATGGTACATTTATCATCATAAAAGTCAGAGGGTTAACAGTTTCAGGTGTTTAAATTCAGTTTCAAATACGATCCAAATTATCCTTATCATCCAGCAAACATAATGTAAAGAGAACCAAACAAGTGAAACTGCATTAAAAATAATGGAATTTTTTAAACGGAACTGTTACGCATTTCAGGAAATAACGCAATCAAATATCGTCTTTAGGTAGAGGCCGTTTTTAAGTATCGTATATTGTATTTAGGATCTTAACAAGTCGGTAGACTTTTGACCCGGCTATTTTTCTTATGACCTTGCATCTCGTCGAGGTGGAGGCCACTGGAAGCGGGCTGTAATTAATGGTAATACCGGAAACCAAACACACCGCCAACACCGCTGAACAAATATTTTGTTACAAGCATTGCGGAAAACGCATTCATAAACAGAAGGGAGATTACGTACAGCTAGAGCTATTAAAGTGAAACCAGTTTTATTGCCGCGAGCCAAAATTTAATGTTCAGTGTTATAAATGTGAGCACGGGGTCCTACGGTTATGGCGTATGTGCAACAACAATATTACTAACAGCTTTTTGATTATTCATGTGTTTCTGCGTCAAGTTCTTGTGTGATAATTTTAATACTATGGCAACACTAAATAAAAAGATGAAAATTTTAATTGCGATGGAGCAAATTCCCCTACAAACCTACTTTAGCATTTTATGATTTATTTTAATCTTAAATTTTTCGAGAGGTTATTTTAACACCCATTATTCCCTTTTAAGAATTTAAATTTTTCAGTGTTTAACATAATTGTAATTATTAATTAATTTCAGCACTTGGCTCTCCGAGTTACAAAAGAAAATCTTCCAACTCCCAGATTGTAGCCGTGGCCACCTCTTTCCTAATTCTTTTACCAACATCCATCCAGGACTCATCCCAACACTATCTTCACCCTCTTCCTGTCTTCAAATATCTTCCATCCTAGCTCCTTTATAATATCATTTACTGGCTGTGTATTGTGGTAATTTTCATAAACAAATCTAGCTATACTTCTTCTCATCCCCTCCAACTCCTATATTTGATATCCACAGTATGAGTCGCATATTGTCCCACCATACTAAAGCAACAGTGTGACCAATGATTTTGTAACCCAATTTCCTCACTTCCCTGGTAAATCGCCTCATCAGCGTCTCTCTAATACATTAAAGATTTTGAAACCTGCCCCTACCAAGTGCGAAATTACGTTTACTGGCAAATACATATAGATATTTGCAGGTCTTTAACACGCAATTCTTCCCCCACACCATTTTTTTTTTTATCTGTATACCTAATAACCTGATTCTCCTTAGAATTTATCTTCATTCCATGTTGACATACCCAGTTAGATATCCTATGCAGGTCCCGCAGTAGCCGTTCACATTCCTTAGTTTTTAACCTACTACATTATATTAGCTACAATATTATACAGAAATAACCTGTAACTGCATACCAAAATTAAAATAGTGAACAATAATGGCCCAAATATAATGCTGGGGAACGGTAGATAATTATTTTAATTTCAAGGACTTGTGGGGGTTTTTTTTTTTTTTTTTTTTTTTTTTTTTTTTTTTTTTTTTTTTTTTTTTTTTTTTTTTACGATTTCATTCCTCCCAGCTGAACGCTAGGAGGCGGGCTGTTGGAGAGTCACAGGAGAATCTTTTCAGCCAAACTACTCTCTACGGGGAGGGAAGGGGATGGAAGATCGGCCGTGGCCTTGCAGGGAACCATCCCAGCATTCGCCTAGAGTGGTTGAGGAAAACCACGGAAAACCTAAGACAGGATGGCCGAACGAGGTTTAACCCTCGTCCTCCCGAATGATAGGTAGGAGGCCGAAAACGGCCTCCTTCCATCACGGTTGTGTGGGTGTTTTTTAATTTTTTTTTTTTTTTTTAATTTCATTCCTCCCAGCAGAAGGCTGGGAGGCGGGCTGCTGGAGAGTCAAGGGGACTCTTTTCAGCCAACTACTCACTACGGGGAGGGAAGGGGGATGGAAAGTCGGCCGTGGCCTTGTAGGGAACCATCCCAGCATTCGCCTAAGTGTCTGAGGGAAACCACGGAAAACCTCAGACAGGATGGCCGAACCGAGTTTAACCCCGGTCCTCCCGAATGATAGGTAGGAGGCCAATATTGGCCTCCTCCCATCTCGGTTGTGTGGGTGTTTTCTTGTTTCATTCTTATAATCCCTAAATGGATATTACCAGCTGCGAGAAATCCCTTACTTTAACAGACAATTTGATTTGACAACCACGAGGGTAAATCATTAAACACTAAGCAACTGATAAAATTTGGATAAAACAGAGGAATCGGATAGTCTGAATAAGAGGTAAGGGACTGTGCACAAACTACGTGGCTCTGTCCAGGGGGGGAGGGGTTGGCTGGAAGGCTACGCAGGGCTACGTGGGGGGAGGGGGGGTTCCGAGCCAGGCCACGTAGCTTTCCTTTCATAACATTTTTCACAGTTAAAATGAGGAACTGAACTCACAACAGCATGTGATTATTTATTTCCATCAGTTAATTATCTCTGTATGTAATTTACAATAGTCTGACAAGAGAAAACAGTAAAAAATGTCTTCTGGAATCAAAAGGGAAAAAAGCTACGTGCTACGTGGGGGGGGGGGGTTAGAGGTAAAAGCCACGTAGGGCTACGTGGGGGGAGGGGGTTTCACAGGAGGCCAAAATGGAGCTACGTGGTTTATGCACGCTCTTTAACTCCGTATTATACGGCTGTTCCGGTGTTGAGATCCCATGACGTTGCCTTGGGGGAAGCTAAATGGTTGCTGGCAAGAACATGTTTATCGATCAAGGTAAGCTGCTGTTGGTCAAACAAATGTGGAAGACCCAGGTTCACTCCATCACATTGTTATTTGCGAAGATAAATCGGGGCTTGTTGCATCTTTTGGCATTACATTTGATAACAAGCTTAATTGGGCAGGACACATTGGACAGGTGGTAGGAAAAGGTTTCAAAACTCTGCACTTGTTGGAAAGAGTGATGAGAGGATGCACGAGAGAAGTAAAGGAACTGGGTTACAAAACTTTGGTAAGACCATTGCTTGAATATGGTAGTGTAGTATGGGACCCACATTTTGAGTATCAAATACAGGAGTTGGAGAAGGTGCAAAGAAGGGCTGCTAGATTTGTTTCTGGAAATTATCGCAGAATGCAATCAGTGACAGATATGATAAAGGAGCTGGAATGGGATTCATTGCAAGACAGGAGGAGGATGAGGAGGGTCATGGGAGTGTACAGGGCGTATACTGGCGATGAGGCATGGAAAGATATTGCAGTAGGTATGAAAAGTAGTTCATGGAAGGGAAAAGATGACCATGACCACAAACTGGCACTCGATTTCAGGCACAAGGGTGTGGGAAGATTTTCTTTTTTAGGTAAGGGTATCAGGGATTGGAATGAGTTACCAAGGGGAATGATGAATAACCTACCGAAAACGTTAAAAGAATTTAAAATTAAAATTTGTAGAGGGCAAATGTAGGTGAGTGTAGGATAGGGGGAAGTTGGGTGTGTAGGGAAATTGCCACCGGAGCGAGTGCTCCATTGCAATTAAATTAAATTAAAATTAAATCTTTTCTGACAGTACGATTTTTGTCTCGCCTGCTCTGTTCTATTTATGCAAGCAAATAATCGCGAGCCTGAAACCGGAAGTGCGCGCCTAGCCATGATGTAGGAGCCGAGAAGCTTGCTGGTGGCGGGTATTTGTGACTGACTGCAGATCGATGGCTCACGTCAGCTGCAGGAGCGGACCAGCAATTTGTGTTACTACGGGACCCCCCATGCCAACTGTACAGTCACGACTCAGTATTCCAACACAACACAAGCATTTCTCAACCTGAGGTCCACTATAATGTCAAAAATAATTCTACGGACCACCATCTTATACGGGCCTCATATTTTACATGCCCTACGCTTTGTTATCGTCAAGTACCGCTGTCTCTTGAGACCTACACTAATATTACACTCATAAAACTGTTATTAACTTAATTCTTAAAGACACACTGCCAGCTGGAAACGTATTTTTTGCAGTATCAATGTAGTCAGATTCTGAAAATGCCAGATTTTTGTCCGGTATATGAAAGTTTGTTTTTGTAGGCATACAGGTTATACTCTCTTATAGTCTTCTTCTGGTCCCTATCCATTCAGGATGTCGGCAGCCATCTTGTTTGTCTTGTCTCTGCTAGTTGACGCTCGGATTAGCTCCTTAGTTTTTTTGGTTTTTTTTATGGGGCTCCAGATTCTCAGATTTTTTAACCAGGAAGTTCTTCTCCTACCAGAACTTCTCTTTTCTGGTATTTTCCTCTGGAGAACAGGCTGCAGAAGTTGGTAACGACTATTGTTCCTCATGATGTGGCATGATTAGTGTTGTAAAAAAAAAAACTTTTTTTCTGACTTGGAAAAAAAACATGAAAAAACTGAAAAAAAAATGTTTTTTTCTTAGACATGTTTTTTTCTTGGACATGTTTTTTTTTTTTTTAACTACTAAATTTCAAATTTTTAAGGCATTTATCGTTTGATATGACTGTTATAAAGTTTATACTAAGTACTTATCTTAATTTTTAAATTTACTATATTTTTCTGGTTCAGTAGAAAAAAGAAAAAAAAAATTACAAAAATATTTGCAACATTGACTGGAGTTTTCTTTTACGAACGGGGACTTCCCGAAAAGGCTAGATTGCGTGGGAAGGAATCCCCGTTCCCCGTTGTTGGATTGATACTCGCTATTAGAACTAGTGCTGCCAGGCCCTACAAATTTATCTGTAGACCTACAAATCTTTTCAAAAAATTGGGAATTTTAAATTTATCTACGGTTTTTTGGCTATTTTTTATTACTTATTGTGCTTTCCTTATATTCGTATACTTGTTAAACTCGCAGCGTATAGTGATTCTGAGTCATTGTCAGTAATTATGAATCATTTCCTTGCGACCGTTGGCGTAAACCAACGACTGAAAACAAACAAAGCTCCTATTTTGTATGATAATAGATTTAAATTCAAACCGAAAAGACCGTAATACAGAACTATCGGCACAGTCTTTATGCACAGTGTGTAATTTGCTCACAATTTAAAATTTCAATCTCAAAAGTTTTTGCATACAATACAACCAGTAAAAGAAAACGTAACTATTTGTGAAGTTATAGATCTAGAGGAGACAGAAGAAGAAACAGAAAATTCCGACTCCGACCGAATTAGTGTTGGACGTACTGATACTAGTAAATGTGGTACCGACATAGAGGATGAATAAAAAATTATGTTATCTAATTTAGAAATAAAACAAGGGTGCTAGGTTTTATTTCATGTTGTTTTTTTTCACAAATCTGAAGAAAAAAAAACTTTTTTTTTTTAATTTACAACACTAGACATGATACTGCAGCTTCCGTGTTTTTATGGTGGTTAATATTTCCATATTCTTTTTCATTATGCAGAACACTTCAGCATTTGTTGTGTGGTCTGTCCACGGTATCCCCAACATTCTTCGATACAGCCACATTTCAAAAGCTTCTAACCTTTTACTGATAGTTTCAGTTAATGTCCACGTTTTAACGCCATACAGGGGGACAGAGAACATAGCAGCGCAGGAGTCTCACCTTCGTGGTAACAGATATATTACGACGTTTAAAAGATTATTAATTTTATTGACAGAAGCTCTGGCTCTACCAATAGATGATTTTCCTTCATCAGATGGATCCCATTGGCTATTTACTGTGGTGCCAAGATACGTACACCTTGATACACATTCAGTGGTATTCTAATTAATCATTGCGAGTGGTTTTTGTCAATGACCATTACTTTTGTCGTATTAATGATAGTATCAAGTCCGTATTCGTGGTTGCTTTGTGACACTGTAGCTATAAGATATTGTAAACTTTCCTGACTGCGTCATCCGGGTAGCGAAAGTTATTTATCCAGTTCCATTCGACAGCACTCGCATCTCCACATCGCTCAATGCCTCACGAAAGATATACTCTCAATAGATGTTAAATAATATAGGACACAGTACACAGCCTTGTCTTAGATCACGGAGAATTTTTACTTCATCCAGTTTACTTCCTTCAGTCTCGCATGGGCAGACTGGTTCCAGTACAGATTAACAATAATTCTCAGGTTTTTGTACTATATCCAATTTATGTATACAATTTTATTAATTTATTTTTTGTTGTTATATCTTTAGTTCGGATAGAATTGAATTTTAATTATTCTACCTTTGGACCCTTTGTCCCGTCACATGTGTTCGTGGGTCACAGGTTAGGGAACACTGATTAGGTCGTGTCTGTTTCCTCAGGTACAACGCAAAAATGACGAACACATTTTGATGGAGTTTCGCAGTTTATCTTGTGACCTAGCGTCGGAGTAGGAAATTAAAACTGTTCTTAATCTCCTAATTATTTAACGATAATTCCTGTCTTCGCAAGGAGGAGTCTTCAGAGCCAACATAGGAACAATGCCGTTAATTCTGTTTGTTCTTAGTTTATGAGAAACCGAAGGTTAATACTTTTTTCCTATGCCCCTTTTAGCCGCTATTTACATATATTACATTACAAATTTATTTTTACAAAAATTCATCATGTTAACAAGTAACATGATGAATGTTACTGTGTTAATTAGATTACCAGTCAACACACACTAGTGAAGGTTACAAGCTAGGATACGGTTGCCAACAAACGTAAAGTTGGAAAATAGTTCTGAAAAGTTTTGGGTTTTCTAAATGAGAAGTTTGAAGCAGTTGCGAGATAACAACAGCTTTTAATTGTGTCGAAGGGTTAACTGTGACCACCACCTTTAAAATATGACAGTGTATTTTATATCGGAACCTCGTATTTCAGAGAGTCAACACCACAAGTCGTTAATGATTTCGACCACAAGCGGTTATTAATACGCGAGATCCCACCCACAGTTCACTACAATGAAAGTTTACTCGTTAGCATCGCCTACTTTCACTGTTGTGAACTAGTTTAACAACACTGACATATCACCATCCTATGTCCCCCACAAATTAAACCATACTTCTAGTTTTTATCGGAGCAGCAAATCACACATCCTGTCTTCCGGCTACCTTGGCCGCTGCTTCTCGACTCCCTCTCATTGGTCGAAGCTGGTCACATGACTATACAGGCAGAGGAACTGTTAATATTTTTGCTGGCTTTTTACTCTTTGTATTGGTTTGGCTAATTACAAGTAGTGCAGCGAAGCTGATTAATTAGTTAACATGACGGCAAACATGCAGCTGGTTATTTGTATGGTCCGTAATAAGTGCTGTAATAAGAAAACATTGATTATAAACACGTTGCTGATTAGTAAAATAATTATGATAATTTACCAGGAGACGAAAAACACGCCCGAGAGCTCTTTTAATCCATGTAGACGAACTAGCTGCCACAAGCTAGAAAATATTTAATCATACTGACTGTAGAAACCACAATGCACTGTGCGATCAGAGTTTAAATACAATTGGTGTAATCGTTCAGCTGCTGTGACAGGCAACGAGGGTGATAAAATGTTGAAGCGCTCCATGCAAATGTTTGAATTTACATCTAAATTAACACCACCAAGTTGACACGCCAATAATAACCGACAGGAGTAAACACCAGAGTTTAAATGTTGTTAATAAACTGAATAACGCATTTGTATGTTTGCTGAAGGACATACCGGATCAGCAACATTAGGCTCCTGCAACAGAATCCTGCAACAGAAACCTCCATCCTTGTAGCAGGCGACGATCGCGTGTTACTTTCATTGCGACCTGGCTAGTTAAAACTAAGTACTCTCCCTTCCGATATGGCATTAGTATGAATAAGGCCAATTTGGCGATGTCTGTTGCCTAATTCGGCGAGCCAATGACGAGCAGAGATGTTTTCATGTCTGTCCATACACGTCGCTAGGAATGAAGATTTTCTGCTTGCGTTGTATCTTATTTAACATGCTTTCCCTTCATATAAAAACTGCAAACGAACTGTAAAGAAAACTATGCATTTCGTTTAAACAGTAATTATAAAGATTCTCAGCCATCTTCGGATGTTTTCGTTATAATCTTTGCCCATAGATGCTACGTTTACAGCAAGCTCAGAATGAATGTAGCTGTTGGTGTTTGTATAACATATTACATAGCGTACAGTGACTTAATATGTTTTACCCTTATAATCCAACCACAAAGAAAGGTTTGTACGTTTAAATCTACATGATTTTTTTCCTTTTTTTCCCCTCTATCATCTATACCATAGAACAAAATAAACCTTTTTTTTAACATAGGATGAGAAAGTGGGAACTTTATTAAACAATCAGTCAAAGTTTACACGAAACGTTGGCTATAGCAAAATTGCCAATAGTAAAATTATTTTTGTTGACAATAATAGTGCGCAAAATTAAATTAAATTTATATTGGAATTATACTTTCCTTAGAAACGTTTCCTGAACAATAAAAATTTCGGTCATTTATGACGGGTTTTATAATTAGTGATATAATAATTATTTTCAAATTCTCAGTGTCAACAAACTAGCGTTAATGAGAGACTTGTCGCTAATTGAAACCAACAATTGGACCCAAGATTTTAATGCCGAAATCAAAAGTAAATGGAATTCAATGTACAAATGAATATATAGAAAATCATTTTAGTCCACATTTTTACTGTGATGGTGCGCTATATAACTGAAAGTACCGGGTTGATTAATATCTGAACTGTTTTTTTTAGCTGCTTTACTCAGACTTCTCATATTACTGGAATATTATAGATATGGATGGAAATTTTTTAAGAGAGCAGTTGCCAACTGAACGAATAGACAGAATTTTACCATACAGATCTGATTGCTGCTGACTCTGTTCCATATCACTGAGCTTTTTAATTAAAACGAATTTCTTCCGGAAAGTTAATATGGATATTGGAATGACTGCTCACCTGGTACATCATTTCAGTACCAGTCAAAAAGAAGCAGGACATTGATCTCATCTCGGTATTGCATTGGCGGCAGTTCACAACCAGCACGGCGAGAGACTGCTTCTTAAAAGCGAGGAAACGAGCATATATTACTCAACAGTAAAATTCTAGACCAACTGAACCGGTGAGGGGAAGGAGAACATTCCGATAAAATTACACCAAATCCACTGCACAACAAGCTATGAAACAGATAAACTTTACAAGTATAAATTTGAGAAAAAGAAATTTAGGGGAGAAAGGGGGAATGGGAGCCTACGGGTAAATGAGCCTGTCCTGAATAATTTGAATATATTTTTTTTTTTAATGGCATTTGGCAACGGAGGCCATACAGCCAGCTCAAGGTAATTACAATTGCTTTCAGTGTATGGACGTCACATGACGGACAGGACATTCACACAGACACACAACACTTAACATCCATGCCCGCGGCCGGATTCGAACCGGCGGCCTTCGGCACGCGGAGCTAGCACTCTAGCCCCTACGCTACCGAGGCCGGCAATAATTTGAATATCACGTGCTAGAAACCTGCGAGTTTCATTGAAGGCTCCATAGGGGGCATCATTCTTCCTTATTACAAACGGTGGTTCAATCGCTTTAAGTTTGCCAAACAGGCGACATTATGTTTTCGGCTGTCCGTCTGTAACTTTTGCTGCTTTTATCTTAAGCAGGCGAGTTTGCTATATTGTTTATAATCTTAATATATTGTAATGGTTGTGTCATTAATGTAGTTTAACGGGTACTAGGTAAAATTGGAGGAGAAAATTAAGAGGGTCGTTCAATAAGTAATGCGACACATTTTTTTTTTTCGGCCAATTTTGATTGGAAAAACTGGACATTTTTGTGGAACATTTTGAAACATTCCCGCTTCGTCTGGTATAGTTTCATTGACTTCCGACAGGTGACAGCACTATACGGAGCTGTTAAAATGGCGTCTGTAACGGATGTGCGTTCCAAACAACGGGCTGTGATTGAGTTTCTTTTGGCGGAAAACCAGCGCATCTCAGACATTCCTAGGCGCTTGCAGAATGTCTACGATGATGTGGCAGTGGACATAAGCACGGTGAGTCGTTGGGCAAAGCGTGTGTCATCATCGCCGCAAGGTCTAGCAGTACAGACCTGTGACTCCTGCAATGTCGGAGCGTGCAAAGACTCGCATTCGAGACGATCGACGGACATAAGCACCATCAAACAACTCAGTGCTCAACTTGACATCTCTGTTGGTAGCGCTGTCACAATTGTTCACCAGTTGGGATATTCAAAGGTTTGTTCCCGCTGGGTCCCTCGATGTCTAACCGAAGACTATAAAGAACAAAGGAAAACCATCTGTGCGGAACTGCTTGCTCGTCATGAGGCTGAGGGTGACAATTTCTTTTCAAACATTGTTACAGGCGACGAAACATGGGCCCGAAACAAAACGGCAATCAATGCAGTGGCGCCTCATCCACTCCTCTACAAAGAAAAAGTTTAAAGCCATACTCTCAGCCGGTAAAGTCATGGCTACTGTCTTCTGGGACGCTGAAGGGGTTATTCTCAACCGTCAACTCTGAGGTGTATTGAGCTACTCTTCGAAAATTGAAGAAACGGCTTCAGCGTGTTCGTAGACACAGAAATCAGAACAAACTTTCCTTCATCATGACAACGCAAGACCTCACACAAGTCTTCGCACCCGAGAGGAGCTCACAAAACCAGTGGACTGTTCTTCCTCATCCATCCTACAGCTCCGATCTCGCACCGTCGGATTTCCATATGTTTGGCCCAATGAAGGACGCAATCCGTGGGACGCACTACGCGGATGATGAAGAAGTTATTGATGCAGTACGACATTGGCTCCGGCATCGACCAGAGGAATGGTACCGTGCAGGCATACAGGCCATCATTTCAAGGTGGCGGAAAGCCGTAGCATTGAATGGAGATTATGTTGAAAAATAGTTTTGTGTAACTACAAGATTGGGAAATAACAAGGTGTATTTGAATGCTGAATAAACTCCTGTTTCAGGGGAAAAAAAATGTGTTGCATTACTTACTGAACGCTCGTATATTATATATATATATATATTTTACTTTTTAACTAAACCGTTAGCATGTGGGGTAATGAGAGTCAAGAACAAGGAAAAATTGGAGTTTAGCTCTGAATACCCCATAATTTCCCCTACGTGAAAATTAGACCACCAACCCCCCAAAATTGCCCGTAAAAAACAGCTTTCGGAGATTTTCACTGCTTCACCCTTAAGAAAACTGTGACAAAAAGGAAAACCTACAGAAAGAGAAGAGAGAAGGAAATAACGGTGCGCCATAGAAAAGATCCGCATTTTTTGCATTTACAAAAACAAAAAAACAAAAAACGGTGAATGCAAGGAGGCGTAGACCAACTAATTGAAGATATAGGGCTACTAGCAGTTTGTCACAATCTTCATCGCTTATAATTAACAATGAAACTGATGTTTCATGTATAAAATTAGTTTGATTGATTTGCTTCATAGAAGTAGAATCAAATGACCCTTTCATGTCTTGTGGAGTGTGTAAAAATGTAGCACATCTGCACTGTGCAGATTGTGATGATGATGTGGGGCTACCGTCCTTGAAACAATAATGTATTTCTGATTACAGAAAGTAAATTGTCGATCCACAAGATTGTAAAGAAATGTAATAATTTTCAATTTTGACAAGAAAACTAAAGTTCCGTCAGTATTATGGACTAATTTGGCAGTTGACTGGTTAATGAGAGCCATTCGACTCATTTTTTTTCCAGGGAAGTATCAGTTTTTATTTTATTTTACATAGTCGATGGATTAGAAATAACATCATCTAAAAAAGAAGAAGATAGAAAAAAATATATAGTTTCTAAGGTACTCCTATTTCACTTTGTCTTGAGTAGACTCCCATTCCCCCGTTCTCACCTATTAAGTGTTCTACAAACATTTTTAATTTTTCGGTAAAACTAACAACATGTTCATTCAACAAATAGAATCTTTAAATTTCTAGATAATCTAGGTTCAAGGAAATTTACTGTTATCATTCGTTTAACTTCATAAAACGCGACTGTACGATCAAAAGACGATGGAATAGAAGTGAAGAAGTATTGTCAAGATGAATCGAACTATTTTATCTCACCGAGTGTCAAAGTACTCACTATTTCGAGTATTTAGAGCAGTGGTTTCCCAGTGCGTTCTGTAAACCCGT
The DNA here is from genome assembly GCA_031002005.1 of Vandiemenella viatica. Taxonomy (NCBI): domain Eukaryota; kingdom Metazoa; phylum Arthropoda; class Insecta; order Orthoptera; family Morabidae; genus Vandiemenella; species Vandiemenella viatica. The sequence goes on from JARYHS010009186.1 coordinate 229,098,922, forward strand.
ACAATTGAACATTTCTGGCTCAGCCGCCAATAGTGGAAGTTTCCAACCACAAGGGCAAGAGGGTGCCTTTAGTCACTTCCCTACTTTTACAATGATTTTAACAAGCAGTGGGTGACGTTTATACCGTGAATCTTTAGCCACCGAATCCTCGTTGTCCGAAAAAGATGCATCATAAGAAGGAGAGGTTGACATTTCGATGGAACAGACTGATATTGTCTCCCGCTAACTCAAGACTACGGTACTACTGCTGTAATATGTAAGGATGTCCAGATGTAGTATAGCTTACAACGGTCTAGTAATATAAAGAAAGGCGAAAATAGAAACTACTTTGTGTTTTATAAGTTTTATTTTAGGAAGTGGTAATGTAATAATACTTAGACACGTTTGTTGGTGTTGTAGTGGTAACTGTATGTCCGTATCAGAGTGTTAAGACTGCATAAAAAGAGCATTAGGCTCTAGATTTTGTAATGCACGCTACTAGTCTGCCAATATTTTCCATTGTCGCGTTTAAATATTGGAAATTTAAAATAATAATAATGTTAATGTTCAGTTTACGAGTGGGTTAACAGTAGATATACTATATATATAGTGACCGTTTCCTAGGGATTTTCTTGCTAGGCAAAAACTACAGAACCAATTTAGATGGAATCTTCGCAGGGTGAAAGATCTAAGTTAGAAATGAGGAATGTCTTATGAAGGTGAATGGAGCAACAAACGATAATCTGTCCACAATCCAAAGATCATACTACATCAAAGATAACACCCCTGAACAGATACGCACCAAAGATCACACTACATCAGAGGCCGTTATTAGTGTTACAGATTACATGACTTGGTTGTTCATTTCTACAGTTTTCTGACCAAAATGTTATTTGACACTCTGGTGTCAAACGTATTTCAAAATAACCACAGCCTCTGCTAATATTGCCGCACACAAATCTAGGGTCCACGAGAGCGAAGCTGTAGGGAAATACTAACAGGAAAATATGTCAGCAGTGAAGATCAGGTGGGTGAATGGTTAACGCTTTGGCCTCGCATTCGGGAGGACGCAGGTTCGACTTCCCGTCCGGGCATTAAGATTTGGGTTTTTCATGGTTTCCGGAAATCACTCCAGGCGAATGCCGGGATGCTTCCTTCAAAAGGCCATGGCCGAATTCCTTCCCAGTCCTTGTCCCCAGTTCCATCCCGCCTCTAATGACCTCGACGTCGACGAGGCGTAAAGCCATAAGTAAAAAAAAAATCTTTTCCTGTACCCACCCACTTTTGCTCTCTACTAATCTGAAATTAAAATTCTTTCAGTGTTTTTGGAAGTCATCATTTCTCTTGGTAGTTTATTCCTGTTCCTATCACCCTTCTCCACATGTGAAAATTTTCCCACCCCCTTATGCCTGAAATCAAGTGCCATGGTCATCTTTACCCTTCCGCCCACCTCTCTTAACGTGTGAGGGCACTCACAGCAGTGGAGAGCGTTTGGCCACCCTGGGCTCCCAGAGGCAATTAGCCCTCTTTGTGTAAGGCGTATTCACTACAGCGCATTCACAGCGGCAGCAAAAAGGCCAAACCTCGCACTTGACTGCGCTTTGTAAAAGTCTGCTAACTGACCCTACGCAGCTACGGCAAAGCTCGAGCTCATTTTCACAACTATATCCTTCAGTTCTGTAGACAACTAGAGATCCTTCGTGCTGTAGTCAGCTCGGACAGGAAAATCTGATTCAAGCGACAGAATTGAGTACCGCAATATGTCTGCGAACAACGAAAGCTTCGTGTTAAAATGTGCCCGGTAATCGCAATCGGCGATAGAATGTCAACTTCTGCTACGATTCAAATCTCATAGTGAGCCTTGTATTTCCTTGTGGGAGTATCACAGTGTCAAAAAGGGTCATAGATAAGCAGTCTATTAACCAGTGCATAGTTTGTACATTAATTCAATGAAAAGTGAATTATAATGTCTTCATATCGACAGTGGTTGGAACCATGTGAAAGTTTCAATAATTGGAAATTTCTAGCAGGCCTTGTAGATAATTCTTTTTACTCACAGAAAGATAGATCAAAATGACATATTAAAAATTTTACTATACTGCAACTTTTGTATTTAAATTTGCTACTCGTTCCCATAATAAAACATTATAAAATCAAGTTTAATTTCTTTGCAGATTCACTGTCCTATCCTAAAGACATACGCAATAACTGAACAATTGAAGAATAGGCAGCGATAGTAACTTAATGTATGAATACTGGTGCAATAACATCAGTTGGACTTACATACAGAGATTAGTTCGTCATAATGATTTGTAGCCTGAGTACATCAAATTCTGATATAGCTAAGTTGTGTGCATTCTTTTATGGGCATAAGATACCAGCTTGAAGGTAAGAATGCAAATACTATTCCCGAAATACTTCCAGCTGAGTGGAAGGTTCTTTGTCCATGAAGTGCTGTCTCAGTATCTTGAGTTGTTACCGGCTGATGACAGGTCTAATGCGGCCGCTAATCTTTGGAAATTGGTAATATAGAATTATTGATGTTTTATAGGTAAAGGCGTCACAACCAATTTTGTGCACCATGTGCTAAGAGATGCTTCGTCTCCCACGATTTTTTTTTTTGGATGAAAGCAAGATTCTGAGCATGGTGGATGAGCGGAAACACTCTGACTTCGCATTCAGGAGTGTACAGGTTCGAATCAGGGCCGCATTTAGGCTCTGTGGGCCCCTAGGCTATTCATGTGGTGCGGGCCCACCTGTCGTCGAAATTCGGTCCAAAAATTTATGGGCGACCCTTTTCTTTAGCTCTACTACTGGCCCCGGCGGGGGACCCAGGGTTGTGGTGGGGCCCCCCCTTTGTGGTGGGGCCCCTACGCTGCAGCCTACGAGTATGGAGCCTATGCTTAAATGCGGCCGTGGTTCGAATTCGTATCCGATCAAGCAGATTTCGGTTTTTGCGTGATTTTCCGAAATCACTCCAGGCGAATGCCGGCACAGTTCCTTCAAAATTTCATGACCGAATTCCTTTCCCTTACTTGTCTTTAACTCCTCTCATCATCTCGACGTTTACGAGACATAAATCCCTAAGTAAAAAAAAAAAAAAAAAATCCCTTAATGTTCATTCCATTTCCTAATTGTACTATCAAAACGAACATTTCTTAGGCTTTTTAGGGAAAAGTATCACTTTAATTCAGTTTATTCGGCAGTGTACAATACATAAAGACAAAAGCATTCCACCAAAACAGTGGAAGTTTGTATGGTTTACGTCAGATTACTGCTCTTCCTCATTCGTGTAGGTTATAAACGACAGCAAAGTAGTTGACATAAAAACTAGGACACAACTGTTCCCCTTTGATGCCGCTCCCTCTACAAGGTGCAATACTTCAATATTCGATACGCGTAACGCAATCTAATATTCGCCCCCACTCCCCGAGATCAAGCAATCGACTTTCTTATCGACTACACCCGAGCGCGGAGGTTGCATTCATCTCGCTTGTTTTTCCTCAAATCAAGTTATGGGGACGGCGTATCTGCAGTCGTCTGATGAACAGCATATTTCACGACTCGTCGACAGTGGGGTGCTGGAGAGGAAGTCAGTGAGGGCGCCTTTCAAATTAACCGCGAACTCTGCTTCGATTAACTTAAAATAACTTTATTATCTAAAAAAAATCATTTTAGTTTTAAATTTTTAGTTCACGCTGATACAAAAGCGTGGTTCTTTTAGTTTCTTAAATTACATTTTTTTATTAGTCTTAAAACAAAATTGAAGTTATACTGTAAGTAATGAGTACCCTCGTGGCTTAGCATTTCAAGCATGACAAAACGAACTTAAAATTATTTTATTCATGTTTGCGAAACTTTCATTTAATTTCTCAACATTACACGGAACTCTCCCTGTCAGCTTGGGACAATCTAGTTCTTCTATTTAGAGATCATTCAGTGACTTTACCCTACATATGCTTGCCCGACAGCAATGATACTAACTGATCGAAAACTAAGCAGACTGTTTTTTTAACATAGGAAACTATTTTGAATTTCATGTTACCTGAAGAACATGATGAGGCGGACGCCTGTGTGTTTGTAACCGAATCGACACTGCTGCCCGCGTGACTGCATAACACTCAGGCGACTACTTGCGGCGGTAGGATTTCTTTCTTTACTGTCAAAGTAATGAGAATGTGAAATTGTTGTATTGTCTTCATTTCTTAATACGTCCCACGCCGTGCCTTCGGTCTCCACGTGTCCGGATTCGGGACGACAGTCAGTGCGCATGCGCAGGACCCCGCCGCGCTGGCTCGTCAGCTCGGCGGCGCTCTCCACAGTAAAACAAGGCAATGAAGGGGGGGGGGGGGGTAGGCTGTTCTCGGGCGCTTTGCCAGAGGGCTGGAGGTAATGCAAGGCTCTCAGGTGGCGGGCCAAGTTTGCAGAGCTTGCCGGAGGGTGAGAGTGTTTGTGTCAGAGATCACCGCTAGCACACACAATATGTCTGCCGCACAGTGCTTAACTCATACACGTCACCCTAACACGGCCTCACCTACGGCAAAGCTTGCTTCGTGTACATCAACCACACTAGTTCGGATTGCGCGTTAACTCCAAGGTCCCGGAGGGATCAAACTGACCTTCCTATTAGTTTAGTAAGCCTATCAGCCAGTGCTCGAAATTGACCGGGCGTTAGGCGTAATCACGCCTGAATTTTTTCGATTTACGCCTGCAATCTCAGTCACAGGCGTAGAAAATACGCCTAGGCAACAAAACTTAAATAAAAAAAATTACATTTGGAAACTTTGTGTTCAGTTTTGAGTGTTCAAGGTTTAATTCAATTAATTAATTACTTTCAATT